>CM071790.1:10802721-12002721 GCA_036559045.1 Platycarya longipes | reverse complement strand
AATATGAATTAGATAGACAATACAATCCTTCAAACCTTCAATTCCACGAGCCCTTAATGCCATGTCCTTTCTACCTAAAATGGTTCACCACCAGGACCTCCAAACCTTGCAGCTCTTAGCTACATCACCAACAGAAATTCGTAGCTACAAACCATACAGAAAGAGAGTGGGAACAAGTAAAAAAGGGGATCATATATATTGCTTATATCTTATGATTCCTATATGTTCCAAGGCAAATCAAGCTCTTATCCATAATTATATGCCTATACAAAAACCTTACATGAAGTATTGGAAGAAGCCACTAATCTTCTATCCATGTTTTCTTCATTTATCTTCTAAAACAAATTATTGTACCTGCACAAGACCAGCAACCACTAAGAGTCCTCCACCATGCTTACCTAAAATGCAGTAACAAATGCACTTACTCTAGTTTTTGAAACCTTATATGAATGTAGTAACAAAAAAAAAAAAACAAGAGTTTATTTTATTTATTCCATTTATCCTGAAAGAGGTTTCACTTGCATAGAAACCTATTTCATTTATTCCATTTATCCTGCCAAGAAACAAGTGGAATACTAAATTATTAAAATTTCAAAAGCTTTGCAAATAATGCACACTAAAGTAATAACACACTTACTCTAGTTTTTTCAGCATGAATGAGAAGGCTGACTCACACCAACCTCGATTTCGGATAACACTACTAGATAATCATAAAAAATAAAAAATAAAAACTGAGTTAGAAATATAATAAGCTAAGTTAGATAGATATTAACAAAAATATTTCATGTTTCAAACTTTCTTTTAAACTGCATCAACTCTATATATTTATCCAACTACTGGATGTCAACAGGTTTGGTCCTTAATTGATTTTGGGTGCAAATAAGAGTTTCGACAGACTCTGGAAACAATGAACCCCTAAAAGAATCTAAGATGCGTCCTCCAATACTGAATGCAGATTCCGAGATAACAGTGAAAATAGAGGTGGCTAACATATCACGTGCTACCTCAATAAGAACGGGATAATTAGCGGCATTAACTCTTTACCAATCCAAGATATCAAAACTAGGTGATTTTCTTGCACGTTTCTCTAACAAATACTTATCTAATTATAATCTAAACTCCATAAATCCATGCTGCTCAAGATATTGACGTCTACCTTTTCAAATATTTGTCTTATTTTTTAGGCTGAAAACCTTGTTGGGTAATGAACTATCTTCCCTCTGAAATAATACTGTGAGATCCATTGTATATTCTGGTGCTACTTTTTTTTTCCTTCATGTTATCGTTTTTTTCCCATCTCCCTCCTTGTTTAATTCCCCCTTGAACTCTGATTATTTTGCACCTTAGGCCCAACCCAGTCATCAGATATGCTCTGATGTTAATGCTTCACAGGATTTTTCTGGAGGCATGATGAAGATTGTTCCCTCAGATGTTGATTTATGTGGAGTTATTCTGAGTCATTTGTTCCTACAACTAATTATTGCAAAAATAGCATTACAATTTTTCATAGGTTCCTGTCAACCTATGAAAAACGGAACAAATTCTGCGAGTAAAAAAAAAGGTCAGCTTCCAATTGCTGGCTTAGTAATCATGAGATCAACTTCTTAATTGAGATAGTGAACTGAACAAGTAATCAAAAAAAAAAGTAACCAAATATCTAGACGTACCTCATATATATGAATGCATTTAGTTTAAAAAGATTTTATATATATTACTTCGGTTGATGGATTTTGTTTTCACAGATGGAGTAGCTACCAAACATGATGACCAACTTTAACCGGTACAAGTCTCTTTAGTCTTTACACTATTTACTTTTGTTACTGCTTTTCAATTCCTTCATAGTGGTCCGACATTTCTCATTCTGCTGCAGATTTCAGAAATATCAATACCAAGTGTATTGGCAGCGTCAATCTTTAGAATTAGAATAAGAACATAGTTGTTCTGAGAGGTACAAGTTTAAAAAAACTAATAACATAGAATAAGAACATAGTTGTTCTGTTAGACTATGATGTGTTAAAAAAAACTTGATATGGCCATGTGATTAGAGTAATTTGACGGGAAATGGGGTCTTTAGAACACAATTTTCTTGTGCATCAAAATCCCAGTTTATAATTTATGCTCAAGTATTTGGGATTTCAAGGATTTATGCAGACCAATCTTTAAATTTCAAGGATTTATGCAAAGCAATTACATACGCCTGAAACAAAATTTATTTCACTAATACCAGTCATGAATGAGTACTGGGAAATAGCACGTGCAGTCCGTACGTACCCATCGGCATTATATAATCTATAAGAATTTGACAGCTTACAACCTAATATATTGAATTATGTCACGGAACAAGCCATCGTACTGACCATATATATAAGGAATAATAACTATGAAGGAACAATAACGTCAAAGGGAAATTTGCCAAGTTATACAACATCAAACTTGAATGGAACATTCACGTACGTTGTGAAGAAAGCCCGTTCAGTACTGCTTGTCAGTACTGCTTCCCACATATATATGAATAGTGATAGAGTTATCATCACTTTATTACTCATTTATCATCCACAATCCATTTATTTTTTTTTGTATATTTTCTATTATATATTTTTTTAACCTCCTTAATGATTAAAAAAAATTTAAAAATATATAATTTTATTAATAATTCATTCCTTAATCATTAAGTAAAAAAATATTTTTAAAAAAATTAAAAAATTAAAAAATTAAAAAAAGTGGTAAATGAGTATAAATGAAGTATAACTTTATCATTATTCCATATATATTCCATAAATATTGCTAGTTTTAACTGGCAAACAATTCCACACCAAGAGAAACTATAGGCGTAATTGCATCGCCCAGAAGAACAGAAATAATAGTCTGGAAAAGTAGTTTCACGATCTTCCATGATACTTTAGCAGTCGTACTACCCTTTTTTTTTTTGATGATCAAGTCCCTCTCCCCGCGCCGTTTCTTCAAGTTATCGAGAGCCAAGCACTCGTCGTAGTTACCAAGAATATCCTTAAATCCGTCAGCCATCACTTGCACTGCACAAGAGACATGAAAATGATAATTTTTGCACTCTGAGACGTATGACCACCCTTTAATATTTGACGGACTATTTGGGATACTTCTACTGTGGCAACATATGCACTTTGATAGGACAGTCCCACGAAGATGAAATTTCACACCATGAATGTCTAACTCATTCCCGAGATCGCGACAACAAGGGTGCAAATCCACGTCGTACTCTTTGCAATGGTAAACATAACCCCGAACGCATTTTCCGCATGCGTCGCAAAATCTTTGGCCATCATTGTCATTTTTCGATTTAGGGGGTCGTTCAAAGAATCTCAAGGTGGACTTCGGGTAGAAATCGTGGGAAGTGGTGGACCTTTTGAGCATACAAGCTTCGTGAAGATAATAATTGCAACCCTTTTTTGTACATCTATAATATCTCTTTCCGACTCCTTTCTGCTTGCATCCTTTGCATTTGTAGGGTACTTTTGAATCGTTGATCTTTAGCTTGAGTTCATTCTCCGGGTGGCTAGCATGGGTTCTTCCCGTAGTTTTCATGTTTAGAACTTCGGGGGAAGATTCCTGTTAGTGGCCGTGCATGCAGAGAATAACAGCTAGCGTGAGTTATATGGGAAAGAAATATAAGTAAAAAAAATATATAGGATAAGTCCTTAATTAACTTGAGGTCTTCAAGTGAAAGAGAGAGAGACATATAAGCAGGTCTTACAACATTTCACTGAATGAGTAATAAATGTCATAGTACCCATTCAATGTGTTTCTCTCTCACTGATCATTTAAGGCCTTCAAATTCAAGTAAGAATTGGAGAAGATTTTTTATTTGCAAAAAATTATAAGGTTGATCTTCTCAATCATTTTTCCCCAAATGCATGTCTATAAGAACAAATCATTCCGGCAAATACACAAAGGAATCTTGTAGACCAAAAAACGATTATCAAAAGTTCCACAATCAGTCCTTAGATCAATTTTATATGAAACTATCAAACATGCATGGAAACCACGTCTCAATTGTATTTTTCTCTTTTGTGGAATGGACAATGTTACGAGTAAGCACTTAATCATACCTTTTCTTCCTCGTAGATCAACTCAAGCCATACACGCTTTTCCTCAAAAGCTTCTACGTTCTCAAGCCATACACGCTTATCCCCTAGCCACTTAATGACCTCCTTGATACTAGATTCAACCCTCTTCTTACTTGTAGGGGCAAGCTTGGAACCAATCTCTTTATCCTTGAGAGTGTTCCTCAAGTCGTAGACATAGTTTTCCAAGGCTTCCCTTGCCTTAACCTTCTTCTTGTACTCATCGTCTTCAACCTTGTATTTTTCAGCATTCTCGACCATCCTATTATTCTCTTCGGTGGATAATCTTGTGTCCTTCGAGATAGTCGCCCTGCAACTCGAGCCAGTACTGCTCATCTCCATAGCAGAAACATGCAAGATACCATTGGCATCGATTTCAAAGCATACTCTGATTTCAGCAACTCCTCTGGGTGCTGCAGTAATGCCAGAAAGCGTAAATTCTCCCAAAAAATTGTTATCCGCATCTCTAGCTCTTTCACCCTCATAAATACAGATTCGAAGAGTAGTTTGATTGTCCGCGGAGGTGATGAAATTTTTTTCCATCTTGGTGGGAATGCTGGTATTCCTTGGAATCACAACAGACATCACATCTCCTTTGATCGACACTCCAAGGGACAATGGGGTGACATCCAAGAGCACGATATCTGGAACGTTTGTATTTCTAACCCCACTCAAGTTTGCAGCTTGAACAGCAGCTCCATACGCTACGGCTTCATCTAGATGAATACTCTTGTTAAGCTCCTTCCCATCAAAGCACTCCTGCAACATTTCCTGCACTTTGGGGATTCTGGAAGAACCACCTACAAGAACGACATCATGGACTGCACTCCTGTCCATCTTCGCATCGGTCAAACACTTATCCACAAGCTTAATAGAATTCCGGAATAAATCCATATTGAGTTCTGAAAATTCGGCACGGGTAATTTTTAAGGAGAAATCGATACCATTACATAGAGAATCAACTTCAATGGTAGTCTCAATTGCAGAAGAAAGAATCCGCTTTGCTCTCTCACAAGCTGTTCTCAACCTACTTAGAGCTCGGGGGTTCTCACTGATGTCCTCCTTATATTGCCTTTTAAAGAATTTAACACAATATTCTACCATTATGTTGTCAAAATCCTCACCTCCAAGGTGTGTATCTCCGGCAACGGCCTTAACATTGAAAGTACCATCCTCAATGGTAAGCAGGGAGACATCTGCAGTACCACCCCCCAAATCAAAGATCAACACATTTCTCTTACCAATGCCACACGCCCTGTCAAGACCGTAAGCAATTGCTGCAGCCGTGGGTTCATTGATTATCCGCAAGATGTTGAGGCCAGCGATGCGACCAGCATCATTTGTTGCTTTACGCTGTGCATCATCGAAGTAGGCAGGTACAGTAACAACTGCATTCTTCACGGTAGTGCCCAATTTGGCCTCAGCGATCTGACGCATCTTTTGGAGAATCATAGATGAGATTTCCTCGGCAGCAAAATGCTTTTTTTCACCTTTATCAGTGACCTCGATCATCGGCCTGTTACCATCACCTTCAATGACCTTGAATGGCCAACGTTTTCTATCACTTCGAACCAAAGGATCACTGAATCTCCTACCGACTAACCGCTTTGCATCTGTAAGATAACATGTGAAAAAAAATAACGATTGGACAACAAGAAAATAAAAGATGCAACAAATATCCGACGTTACAGTTTTTAATTGCCAAGGTAAATCTGCAGCTCTGCTAGGAAAAAGCAGAGCTATATAGTCGAGTCGTCGTAAGAAGCAACATGAAATAAATAGGAAAAAAAAGAAGAAGAATAAAATGCTATATTCATAGATGATTACCAAAAACGGAGTTGGTGGGGTTTCTGGCGACCTGATTCACGGCCGGATCACCTATCAAGCGCTCTTTGTCGGTGAAGGCTACATAGGACGGCGTCGTCCTCTTTCCCAGATCATTCTCAATTATCTCTACTCGATCATGTTTCCACACTCCCACACACGAGTACGTCGTCCCCAAATCGATTCCTATTGCCGGGCCCTCTCCCTGAGTAACGGCCATCTCTACCTCCGGACTGATGACGGACATATTATATTAGTAGAAGAAATTAAGGAAGCCCGATCGAGTGACGTTACTCTCGGGCCTCAGCTAGCTAGCAAGCTTAACTGATCAAGAGTACTACCGTCTGGTGTGGATTCGTCGATAGCCTTGCTACCAAACAGGTCAACCAATGCTAAAAATGAGATCTTTACACAAAAGCTTGAAGATCTTTACCTGAGGATTGAAGAAGGTGTGGATTCGGATGGTGATGGAACCTGTCAGTCGTTTGATGAGGCCGTGCCGGAAGTCTACAATAGCTTACGTACGTACTGAATCACAAAGGTGTTTTAAGGGAGGGGGGATTTGTGATATGCCGCGATGTGAAGTGACTCGATTTAATTTGGTATAAATAAGGGGATGGGGGAAAATGTAGATCACTCTAGAACATTTACACGAAAGTTTCTGTAAAGAAGAATCTGTGGGCTGCAGCTTCTGTAAAGATGAATCCAGCGGCAGCCCATTGGAACAGTATTTCCATGTGAGGGGCTGCAGCTGCAGCTAAGCAACCCCCTCCTAGAAAAAGCAGATAAAAGCTTCTGTCTAAGCAAGACAGCTGAAATAATACCATTCTCTCAAAATTCATTCACATATTCTCTCTCTTTTCATAATTAAACTGTTACAAAAATATTCAATTGAAAATAATTGTTATCCAAAACGAGTAAAATGATGAGAACGTACGTCCTTTTCATGTGGATATACATACGTAAAAGGGATCGTCTAAAACGAGTAGAAGGATAAGAACGAATCTTTCTACGATAATCGTCTAAAATATGTGGCCGGGATCGTCTAAAATATGTGGAAAGATAATTGTTCTTTAGAGCCACATAGGCCGAAAGTTTCTGTAAAGAAGAATCTGCGGGCTGCAGCTTCTGTAAAGATGAATCCAGCTGCAGCCCATTGGAACAGTATTTCCATGTGAGGGGCTGCAGCGGCAGCTAAGCAACCCCCTCCTAGAAAAAGCTGAAAAAAGCTTCTGTCTAAGCAAGACAGCTGAAATAATACCATTCTCTCAAAATTCATTCACATATTCTCTCTCTTTTCATAATTAAACTGTTACAAAAATATTCAATTGAAAATAATTGTTATCCAAAACGAGTAAAATGATGAGAACGTACGTCCTTTTCATGTGGATATACATACATAGGCAGGGATTATGAAACAAACAACAACTAAATTATAATAATCATATTATTATGTAATTAAATATTTTTTTCATTAAAAAACATTAAAATAAATTAAAAATTTATAAAACTCTAAAAAACTAATATTTATAATAAAACGAAAATCGATTGGAGGGACGGCTACCGCCTCTTATCCTATTACTAAAATTATGTGAATGATCCCACCATTATTATTTTAAATCTTACATAATAACTTGCATAGTAGTTTCAATGCCTATAAATATGAGTTTCAATTGTTATAAAATTCATAAGAAAATATAGAGAGAGAAGAAAGTTTCAGTTATTAAGAGTTCTTAAAGAGTCTTTTATATATTTATCTCTTGCAATAGTAATTTCTTCTTTAATTTTATAACACGTTATCAGCACGACGATTCTACTAATTCTGAAATTAGTGGTCTTATTCTTTTGTAAGTTTTTCAATATATTATTTACAGTCTTTGATATATTTTATTGATGATTATTATTTAAAATCTATATGAATTTATAAATATATTTTCTAAAATACACATTTATTTCATTATTTATATATGTATAAAATGATAAATCTTACAAAATTAAAATTTGTTACTCTTGACATATCTGGAAAAATTTTTTATCCTGAATATTTGATGCTGAAATTCATCTTAATACGATGAATCTGGGTGAAACAATTAAAGAAGGAAATCAAACGTCCCTGCAGGACCGTGCTAAAATAATGATTTTCCTTCGCCATCATCTTCACGAAAAATTAAAAATTGAATATCTTACGATAAAATATTCATATATTTTGTGGAACAGTTTAATGGAGAGATATGAATACCAGAAGACTGTCATACTCCCAAGTGCTCGTTATGAATGGTTGTACCTGAGGTTACAAGATTATAAAAGTGTTAGTGAGTATAATTCCACACTTTTTAAAATAAGCTCAGTACTAAAATTATGCGGTAAGAAAATCATCGATGATAATATGCTAGAGAAGACTTATTCTACTTTTCATGTCTCGAATGTGCTCCTGCAGCAGCAGTATCGAGAGAGAAAGTTTAAGAAATATTCTGAACTTATATCATGTTTTCTAATAGCTGAGCAGAACAATGAGCTCTTATTAAAAAACCATCAGTTACGCCTTACTGGCTTAATATCATTCCCTGAAATGAATGGTAATAAGTTTGCATCATTTTCAGAATTGAATGGTGCATCCTTTAGAAGAAATTGGTGGCGTAGACGTAGTAAGAGAAATTATAGAAATATTGGTCCTAGAAGTAAACACAGTAAAAAGGATAATAATAATATACCATATCACCATAAGTGGTACAATTCAAAAAGGGGTAAAAATCTCCAGAATAATTTTTCAAAGAAAAGTGAAGAGGTGCGTCATAGATGTGGAATGATTGGACATTGGTCACATACCTGTCGTACAGCCAGGCACTTACTGATTTATATCAAGCATTTATTAAAGGAAAGAATAAAATGCATGAAACAAATTTAGTAGAACCATCAGATGATTTATTAAATTCAGTAGATGTAGATATTACTCATCTTGATGTCTCCAATTTTTTTAATCATCCTGAAAGTAAAATTGACCACTTAATTGGAGATTGAAGTGTTCAAATCAATTAATGTATTTTCTTTCTATTATCTGTAATAAAAGTTTTGTATATTTTTGTACAATCATAGATCACATTGATGAGTTTTTTATCTCTGAGTTGAATGAAAAGATATATGTCTGGCTAACAGTACTACAACTCACACAATTCTCAAAGAAAATAAATATTTTCAAAATCTAACACTAAGCAAAGCCTATGTCCATACCATATCAAGCTCATCAAATTTAATTGAGCGCTCTGGAAGAACTTATAATGTATTGCCTAATAGCACCAAATTTTGTATTGATGATACTCTATTATCTTTACAATCCAGAAGAAATTTATTGAGTTTTAAAGATATACGTCGTAATGATTACTATATTGAAACGACCAATGAAGGCAGTAAAAAACATCTTCTTATTATTAAAACAATATTGGGTCAGATGCTCATATTAGAAAAACTGTCTGCTCTATATTCTGGATTGTATTATACAAAGATGAGAACAATTGAATTATATGTGGTAATGTACCAGAAATGCATTGACCCTAAAATATTTATAACTTGGCATGATCGCCTTGGACATCCGGGATCTATAATGATGAGACGAATTATTGAAAATTCGTATGAGCATCCCTTAAAGAATCAAAAGATATTTCTACCCAATGAATCGCCGTGCTCTGCATGCTCTCAAGGTAAGTTGATTATCAGACCATTTTCCTCAAAAGTCATTGTTAAATTTTCATCCTTTTTACAAATGATTCACAGAGATATATGCAGGCATATTCATCCATCAAGTGGACCATTTAGATACTTTATAGTTTTGATTGATGCATCTAGTCAATGGTCACATGTTTGTCTACTTTCCACTAGAAATGTTGTATTTACTAGACTTCTTGCTCAGATAATCAAACTATGAGCACAATTTCCTGAGTATCCAATTAAGACCATTCGATTGGATAATGCAGGTGAATTTTCATCTCAAACTTTGGATGATTATCACATGTCAATAGAAGTAGATGTTGAACATCATGTTACCCATACACATACTCAAAACGGTTTAACTGAATTTTTGATCAAAAGATTTCAGCTAATCGTTAGACCTTTACTTATGAAATCAAGACTTCCTATTTCGGCTTGGGGACATGCTATACTTCATGTAGCATCATTAATTCGCATTAGATCATATGCATATCATAAATATTCTCCATTACAGTTTGCATTTGATCAACAACCAAATATTTCTCATCTTCGTACTTTTGGATGTGCTGTATATGTTCCAATTACACCTCTACATTGTACAAAAATGGGTCATCAATGTAGACTTGGGATATATGTTAGTTTTGATTCTCCATCTATTATCAAATATCTTGAGCCCTTTACAGGGAATATGTTTAAAGCACGTTTTGAGGATTGTCATTTTGACGAATCCACTTTTCCATTAATGGGTAAAGAAAAGTCGGTACCTGAAGTACAACAAGATATTACTTGGGATAATAAGACCGTGTCTCAATTTGATCCTCCTACAAATGAATGTAAACTGGAAGTTCAAAAGATTATTCATTTATAAAATGTTGCAAATCAATTACTGGATGTATTTACTGACAAAAGTGTAGTAAAATCTTATATTCCTGTTGTTGATGCTCCAGCAAGGATTAAAATCCCTGAAGGACAAATTGTCAAAACAGCAATAGGTGAGTCTAAGACACGCCTAAAGCGTGGAGGACCTATTTGTGTAAAAGACAAAATTCCCATAAGGAAAAGAATACAAAATGAATTTGGTATTCCTGAAGAACACGTACCTACAATACAGGCTGCAAAATAATTGGTGTTCCTAAAGAGCTCAAATTTTCGATTTTAGAACCTCCTGAAGAGCAAACTCCTTAAGAGTATAAATCTCCTGAAAATGGACTTCCTGAAAATGGTGTTTCATGAAATATTTTCCCCTGAAGAGGAATGGGTACCTAAAAATAATGAGATCTCAATATATTTCATGAATACTGGAGAAATTCTAGATAGAAATAAAACTATTGTCGACAACATATTTTCATATAAAATGGCCATTGACATTACTAGAAGTAATGAAGAAAGTGAGCCAAAAATCGTTGAAAAATATCAACGTAGAAATGATTGGCCAAAATGAAAAGCAGCTATTGAAACTGAATTAAATTCGCTAGCAAAGTGAGAAATATTTGGACCTATTATCCAAACACCGAAGGGTGTAATGCCTGTTGGATATAAGTGAGTATTTGTACGAAAACGCAATGAGAAAAATGAAATTGTGCGGTACAAAGCATGGCTTGTCGTACAAGGTTTCCTGCAGAAACCCGGGATTGATTATGAAGAAACATATTTTCCCGTTATGGATGCAATCACATTTAAATTTTTGATTAATTTAGTTATTACAAAAGGATTAGAAATGTGGTTGATGAATGTGGTCACTGCTTATTTATATGGATCCTTAGACCATGACATATATATGAAAATTCTTGAAAAATATAAAATGCCTAAAGCATCTACAAGTATATCTAGAGATATGTACTCTATCAGACTACAAATATCTTTATATGGGTTGAAGCAATCCAGACGCATGTGGTATAATCGCTTAAGCGAATATCTATTGAAAGAAAGATTTGAGAATAATCCTATATGCCTATGTGTTTTTATTAAGAAATCAAAATCCGAATTTGTCATTATTGAGATTTATGTTGATGATTTAAATATTGTGGAAACTTCTAAAGAGATCTCAAGAGTCGCTACATATTTAAAAAATGAATTTGAAATGAAAGATCTTGGCAAAATAAAATTTTGTCTCGGCCTGCAGCTCGAGCACTTGCCAAATGAGATTTTTATTCATCAGTACATGTATACTGAAAAAGTCCTAAAGCATTTTTATATGGACAAATCTCATCCCCTAAGTACTCCAATGATTGTTCGAACACTTGATGTGAAGAATGATCCATTCCTTCCTTGTGATAACGATGAAGAAATTCTTGGTCCTGAAATACCATATCTCAGTGCAATTAGAGTTTTGATGTATCTTGCAAATTGCACTCGACCAGATACTACATTCTCAGTGAATCTGCTTGCAAAATATAGTTCTGCACCAACTCAAAGGCATTAGAATGACATTAAACATGTCCTTCGTTACCTTCATGGTACGGTTGATATGAGATTATTTTATCAACGTGAATCAAGTCCACAGTTGATTGTGTATGCAGATGCAGGTTATCTTTCAGACCCACATAGAGGTAGATCTCAAACTGGATATTTATTTACTTATGGAAATATTGTCATATCATGGAGATTTGTTAAGCAGACACTATCTGCAACTTTTTTAAATCACTCAGAGATCATTGCTATTCATGAAGCAAGTTGAGAGTGTATTTGACTGAGATCAGTAAGTCAACATATTCAAGAAAATTGTGGACTCTCTATAATCAATAATAACCCAACAATTCTATATGAAGAAAATACTGCTTGTACCACTCAAATCAGAGGAGTATATATCAAAGGTGACAGAACCAAACATATTTCACCTAAATTCTTTTATACTCATGAACTTCAAGAGAAATATGAAATTGATATCAAGCAAATACGATCTAGTGATAATTTGGCAGATTTATTTACAAATGCATTACCAACTGCAACATTCAAGAAAATTGTGCATAACATTGAAATGCGAAATCTCAAAGATCTATTGTCATGCACTTTTCATAGAGAGTAAATGTCCTGAAAACTTATACTGATTGTACTCTTTTTCCTTCGCTAAGGTTTTGTCCCACTGGATTTTCTTTTACAAGGTTTTAATGAGGTAATCTTAAAGCACTTGTAGATACATAAGAAAACTGTACTATTTTTCCTTCACCATTAGTTTTTCTTCCCACTGAGTTTTTCCTCGATAAAGTTTTAACGAGACAAAGTTTTTATGGGTGGTCATTCAAGGGGGAGTGTAATGAAACGAAGATCGATTGGAGGGACGGTTGCCGCCTCCTGTCCCACTACTAAAATTATGTGAATGACTCTACCATTATTATTTTAAATCTTGTATAGTGACTTGCATAATAACTTGCATAGTAATTTCAAGACCTATAAATATGGGTTTCAATTGTTATGAAATTTATAAGAAAATATAGAGAAAAAAAAAGTTTCAGTTATTAAGAGTTCTTAAAGAGTTTCTTATATATTTCTCTCTTGCAATAGTAGTTTCTTCTTTAATTTTATAACAATATTATATTAATAATTTGTATAGAATAATAGAATTTATTAACTGGCAGTAGCTATATCACATCCAAAAAAAAATTCTAATTGTAGATCTAGCAGCCACGTTGTCACATGTTCACAAGAAGTTAGTTTGCTGTATAAATATACGTCGACTCACACGTACGCTGGGATAAACTTGTTTCCGTGTTATGCATAAAAAAATATCTAAATTTGAGGATTAAAAAACAAAAAAATCTAGGAAAACGTTGGGGATCAGTCTGTCCAATCCTCATTAAAAACAATCCATCAATAACACAATAAAAAAATAAAATGAAGATGATTTTAAAGGGGTATTCGGCTTCAGCCCAGACAGAGCCGACGCCGGCAGCGGTGGATGACACCGCCCATACCATCGTGACCGCTGGCCTTCAGCGACCCCACCCCTGCGACGGCGACCTCCAGCGACTTTTGATATGCCCCACTCAACCTTAAATCCATTTCAGAGGCCAGCGGTTACTATGGTATGGGCGGTATCGTCTACCGCCGCTAGCGTCCATTTTTCAAGGGGGTCGGACGAATTGATCCCTAGATTTTCTTAAAAATCTAATGGCTGTTGTTCCATCACTATCAATAGATATTTCAATCGTGAACAAATCATGAATGTAAATTTAGATTGAAATAATTACATAAAAATAAATTTATAGAATATCATTATATATATATATATATATGATATCCTTTACAATTTTTCATATCCTGAAAACATTGCATAATTTTATGCAAAGTCTTTCTCTCCGCACATAATATTAATTATAACGACAATCAATTATCAAACTATCTTTAATTATCAATGTTGATGTTATAAAATCAGTTAACAGTATGGAGGGAGAGAGATTTATTTTCGATCCACTGAGACGATTTAGGCTTTATTCGGTATTATTTGGAGCTCCCGATGATGTGCCAATGCGACTGTACGATGACGGCACGTACGTGTGTAGCAGATTAAATAAATAGAAATGAATATAAAATTTACGTAGTTCGGCATAATGCCTACATCGACAAATGTTTGAGGTAAAGAATCCACTATAATTAATATTTTATAGTCTCTCGTATCCCATTATAGAAAAGAAATATTAAGCTTTTGTAAAGATAATCTCACTGGAATGAGAATTTCAAGCATCCTAAGAAGAAGAAGAAATTGAAAAAGGAGTTGAGATCCTGTGGTCATCTAGTTGGAACCTTTTATGGAACTTCCTTGATTGCATGTGCTACTATTCGGCATTAGGACAAGTCTCAAAATACTTTGCGTGTGTCAGACTTTTTTACCATGCTGACTATGGCTTTTGAAAAATGCTACGGACAAACATTTTGGACAAACGCTAGAAAAACGATGCTGATACGGAATGTTGCTGATGTGGCATATACTACTAAACATAGCATTTTGCGTGAGTTGAGTGTTTCATTTTCTCTTCTCATTTCCCTCCCCTCTCCCTATTTTCGGATCTTTGTTTCCCTCCCCCATGAACCTATCTTCCCCCCCTCGAACCCTAACCAGCGAGGGGTTCCCTCCCCTCGAACCCAAACCCAGGAATTTTTCCTCTTTCTCGACTCCAAACCAACCCAGCCCTCTCGAACCCGAGCTTCCCTCCCCCATCTTCTTCATCGAAGCCAGGTCCTCCCCTTGAAGTTGCATTCGTGGATTCCTCCTTCCCTCAGTTTCGAGGTCAACCTCCATGTTCTTCTTCCATATTTTGGGCGGCGTTAACCCTCCTCAAATTCCCTATGCCGAAACCCTAACCCTAAAATCGTTGGTGTAACCCCAATCCAGCTTGTGACAAGGCCCCCATTTACGTCTCCCAACCCTCGACCAAGTCGTCTTCTTCTTCATCCACTGGTATGGGTACCACCTCTCTCTATAAAAATAATAATAATAATAATAATAATAAAAAGTGAGACTACATGAGTAAAGCAGTAGACAATTCATGAGGCACACTAACATTTTTCTTTTCTCCATCGATTCTTTTTTGTGGAAATTGTTAATGATTTGTAGATTTGTATCTCGTACTTGTGTTATGACTTTATTTTCCAAATTATTAACTTAGGTGTTAGATTTTATACAGGCAAGTTTGTGCACGAAGATTAATAGATGTAAATTTCAGTAGTAGTATCTAACTCTGAGTGTGTATAATATAATTTTTTTTTTATAACATATAAATTTTTTTATGTATAGTTAGTTTTGTATATTTCTTTGTGCATTCTATTAAATGATTGACTGTATCATTTTTTTTAATATAAAATAAATGTTTTAGTTAATCACATAAATGAAATGCACAAAAAAATACTTTACATAACAAAATTTGTATATAATATGATCGTGGTCGTGGGAAGATACGAGACTTTAAACAAAACAAGAAGAAAAATGGAGGAGAGACCAATACAATTGTTTTTTTCTTCAGTTCCCAAATCATGTATGTGATTAAGTTCGGTTCCCAAGCAACAATATTATATATATATATATATATACTAGGTCGAGAACAACATGCAAAGCACGTTGCCTAATTAAGTGAAATAGATTTTTTTTTATAAAAATAATATAATTAAAAAAATAAAAGTAACAAGCATCTATAGATAATAATAACTCAAATGTAAAACTTGGTTTGCGCCATCATCATCTCTCTAGTTTCCTTCCTCTCGAGAGCAAGTTAATTTGGCATCCATGAATATTAGGATGAGATTGAAGATCAATAGACAAAGATTTTCTCCCATGCCTTCTTCAGATGCCAACGCTAACGGAAACCTTGGCGCAGAAGATCAATAAATCCTCTGCAATGTTAGGGTTTACGCCGCCCTGGAGCTCCAAAGTCTACAAGGATTACAAGTCCCTCACCATCCAATGGAGGTACTTAATAATATCTCCCTTTTTTACGAGCTTATTTTTATGTATAAAAACATGTAATTTCTTAGGTTTAAACACTAACCAGCGCCTCCATATCTAGGTTTTCACTCTCTATCTATGGCTCAAACATTAAATATTATCGAGAAACGTAAGGACTATGCTGGGTCTGGGTAGTGCGACGGCGGCTCAAGAGCTGGAAGTGGTTAATTCCTCTAGTGTGGTGGTGCGGCACGGTGATGCTTGTCAGCAATAGTAGCGTGAAACACAGGGACTCTTCCGGCGAGGTAATGGGTTTTTTAGACAGATGGTTTAGTGAGATTTTTATAGAGAGAGGGGACAGAGATTCACGTATTTGATTATAATGTTTTCAAAAAATTTGAATTAGAGGTGCTTTCTATTTAGGTAATCGAATAAAGAGATAAAGGAACTAATCACTATAAGGATTCAATCACTGAGAAGAAAAGAGTTTTGAAGTATTTGAGTTCAGATTCAATTTCGATTTAGAAGTCCAGAACCATATTTTACATAAAAATTTAGTTTTACTGAATTTAAGAGTTCAAAACCATATTCAGTAACAGTTGAAATTTAGTTTTATATAAGGTATATTTTGAAGTGTTTGAGTTTGGCTAGTTTTGTTATTGTATTTGCTTATTTTACAGA
This sequence comes from Platycarya longipes, assembly GCA_036559045.1. Classification (NCBI taxonomy): domain Eukaryota; kingdom Viridiplantae; phylum Streptophyta; class Magnoliopsida; order Fagales; family Juglandaceae; genus Platycarya; species Platycarya longipes. Next base: position 11,986,038 of record CM071790.1, on the reverse strand, counting down.
GGGTGTTAGATTATATATAATATGCATAATGGTGGTGAAATTTTAATATAGAGGTTAAAATATGCCTCCATATTTTAACTATACCTTATTTATTTTAAGCCTTTGTTTTTTAGGCATTTGAATTTTCTAGTACATGTTTTGAGGAACCATGAAACCTATTGTAGATAAGATGAAAAAAAAAAACTTTCAATCTCCTGGGTATTGTAAGTTCGGATCTACGAAAAACAAAAACAAAAACAAAATTATACTCAGATCACTTGAAAACATAATGGAGACCATCTTGGAGTCAACAGAAAAGGCTAAAAATATTATTTTTCTAGCATGTTATAAATTAATTTTTGCTAGTTCATTATTTACTACACTCTGGCATTTGTATCCATCTATTACTCTTGGTGTTTGTATCCATTTAAATTAATTTTTAAGGTTGTTAAAACTTTGTTGGAATTAAATTGGAATAGACATGAGTAGTTAATTTAGTAAAATATATACTCTGTTTCCCCTATATACATGATATTATCCAAACTATTACTCATGTTAGTTTGGATAATATGATGAGTAATAGTTTGGATAATATATATCCCATAAATATAATTTATTATTTATGAACTCCTCAAACTATTGTTGGATGATATGCAATACATGATATTAGTCTATCATGTTAGTTTAGTTAATTTATATACTCTGTTTTCCCTACATATATTACTACTCATCTCGTTTTTCCCTATAGACTCTGTTTGTCCAATATAAATTAAAGATACATGAGCTTAATTCTATATTTTAATTAATTAATATATATAAGACTCATGTTGCTGAAAATTTAAAATTATGCACGTATTTAAATCATCATGATAACCTGATTCGATTTTTCAATTTTTATCTATGACTGAATGTTTAAATATACTAATTTTTATCTATGACTGAATGTTAAATATACTAATTTTTATTTATGGTTAATTCGATATACCAGTCCTCTAAAAGAATTTTTATATATCTATGTCTTCAGTTATATGTAGCTGTTATCATGGGCCAATTCCTTTTTTTTTTTTGTGTTTCACTTAGTTCACACCAAAAAAAAAAAACAATGCATTTTAACTTTTAATAGCTAAGTCCGGAAGAAAAGACAATTTGTTTTCTGTCATTTGACCCAGAAGAAACACAATCGGCCCGAAATCGTGCACGGAGCCCAGCCAGCCCCCATCAAAAACATAAATGGCACCGTTTTTTTTTATCTCACAAAACCCTACATTTGCCAACCATATAAAATCATCCTCAACACGATATATCTTTCTCGTTTCACCTACTTCAATTTTCAGATTGTTCTTCCGTTTCTCTTTTTCTTCTTTTTTTTTTTTCTCGCCTTTCTTCCCATCCTTCTCTATTTTGCCTTTTCGTCTGCTACTTTTCTTCTTTGTGTTTATTACATATATTCACACAATGTATTTTTTCAGGCCTTACAAATTCAAGGTTCTATTTTTTAGATATGTAATTTTTTTTTAGATCTTGTTTCGTAATGGCCTTGTGTTTTGCTTGTTCATCAAAAACCACTTATAATTTTTTAGATCTAAATAGATGTGAACATTTTTCAGCGGATCTTTTTTCAGATCTGAAGTTCTTTGGTTTTCATCTTCTTCTATATGTTTTTACTTTTTTTGGGACAAGTATGTTATATTTCTCTATTTTTTCTTTCTCATCGTCTGCTTCTTTTGATTTTTTCTTACAGATCCGACTGTTTAGGTAGATAAGCATTTTCTTTTGTGATTTTTGTACCTCAATATGTTTTTTCGAAAAGGTCTCGGTAAATGTAGTTAGGTTAAGGTAGATATCACAATTTCCAAATAAAACAAAGGGAAAAATTGGGAAAAACAAAATTAGACGAAAATACCATATATAAACTGGAAAATACTTCAAACTGACAACGCCTCAACTCTATCCACAACATCAGAGGAAATTGCTTAAACCGACCAACTTTTTTTTTTTTTTATACATAGGAAGACGTTCACTCATTGCACGCATTTGATCTTCACTTTATTATATATATATGTGTGTGTGTGTGTGTGTGTGTGTGTGTGTTGATTCTAATGCTGACTTGGATACAAAACAGAACTCACTCTCTCAAATTCATCAAGATAAAAAAGGGTTAATTTCATATTTTATTGGATGGGTATATACTATACTAGGCTATACAGGTCCCTCAGTCCCTGCACGAAACCGTAGGGGGGTCTCGCCTACTCATACACGGTTCCAAGTTTAGGAACTTTTCTTTACCTCGGCAGACTTGATAATGTCAATGAATTCCGGCTAATGAGTGCAAGAGGGAAATAAAAAATAAGGGCGTGATAAAGGAAGATTGTAAAAGGAAAATATATATATATATATATAAAAGCAACAATATCATTACCTTTAGAGAAGCTCCCCCAACCAAGAAGCCAGCAACATCGGGCTGAGCTGCCAATTCCATGCAGTTTGCCCCATTAACAGAACCTTCAACGCGTATGCGATAACAGTAATGAAACAGTAAATGAAAACAGGGAAGAACAAACGTTAGACATCTCTTAAGATTATTCCATTCATACTTGATGTATAAGATGCTACTTTGATTAGAATACTATTTTGACAAGGAGATCTTCTATTTATTTATTTTACTTATTTCACTTGGCCTAATCGTTTCCCATAGGTAGACCATCTACTGTACATAACAGATGATTATTCAGAGACAGAAGTCTCATTCAAATTCTATTCTACTTATTTTCTACATGATATCAGCAACTTATTTTCTACAATACTGTGCAATCACCACCCTCAGAAGAAACAGGAAGCCCAACAAGTCAAAACACGCGGCATATTCCAGACGACAATAAGCAGAACAGTGGCAATAAAGGGAAAAAAGAAAATCCAAACTTTCTGGTTCACAAAGATGCAAATTCACACTGCTATTTCCTTCTGGGCCTCAGTTGAGTTTAATGGCACCAGAATTTGCTAGAAGCAACCATGTAATCCACTACTCATTGCCACTCCAAAATCCAGAAATGACCTTGTGCTGAAGATACTGTGTAACACTCATTTCCCATAGGTTAAAGAGTGTCACGTAATTTTTCTAGAACTTTTAATCCAGCACGAAAATCTCAATACTAAAAATCTCCTAGATATGGGATTTTTTTTTTTCCCACCAAACATACCATGCAAGAAAATCACATTCCTTAAAGAACATAATATATTTTTCATCAATCGTCATGAAATACCAAAAATATGCAGTTTATGTCATAACTTTAAAATCTACTAGCTACATCCTTAACCTCCTCAAGTACTCGAATGAATATACGACAAATCTTCATCCGTCCTCATGAACTAGATACGCTATCATCTTAAAAAAATAATAATAATAAACAATTTAGTCCAAAAACTGGGGTCGGGATGTTACATACTGCTATGCTAAATTGTTGGCAGCAATTGTTCTATAAAGAGATCTGACTATTGAGAGCATCTATGGCTTCTAAGAAAGCATAACAATGAATTGGTATGGTCTAAAGGAAACTAAAAAGATTAATACTTCGATGAAAAAACATATCAAGGGAAGTTTTAAGGAAGCTAAATGTAAACTGAAAACATCTATTTTTTCACTTTATAGAGGGGAAAATTTTAATTAAAAAAAAAAAAAAAACAGTGTGCTCATTCAGGTTTTAATCAAGTTAACAGGTAGGCAAATCCAGCAAAATCCAGTAATATCATAGCCCAAAATTCAAACAAGCTGAGAATTTCCCTCTTGTAATCAAATCGATAAAAAGGCAAACGAAGCAAAATCCAGTAACATCATAAGCCCAAAATCAGAACAAGCTGAGCATGTCCTATTGGGGAAAAGGCTAAATTCAGTAAACTTGACTTATCTTCCAAATTGAGATAATAACAGGATCGCACAAATACACTGTCAAGTACAATGAGGGATAGAATAATGAAAACACCTCCGTAAATAATCCGAGTTGCCATGGCAACTTCAGGACTAGTGTTTGCGTGAAGCCATTACCTCAAGTCAAAATATACCTGCCATAAGAGTTAAAAATCCTTGTTATCACTTAACTAAATTGTTAAGACCTGCCCTACAGTATAATAAAAAAATTACTTACTGATATACTAAGAATTTTAATATATAGATGAAATACATAGGAATGTCATCATTTGAAAGTTAGAGCATCCAAACATTTGAGGGCATCGTACTACTATATAAATGAAAACAATTACTGGATTCTAGATCCCATTCTATCTATTACAAAAATTACGAAAGCAATCTCCATATGCATATCTCTGAAGCAAACTCCCTCATACGGTTCTCTCTCTCCCCATTAAAACAATATTACTACATATAATTTATGCAAATCCTGAATTGATGATATTCTTCCAAACACAACATTCACTTGTTGGCATTTTGCAGTATGGTCTTCATTTATTTTATACTATTATTTTGGGGATAATTCCGTACAGTCTACATTTAACAATGGAAAAATAAGTTACATCTATAATGTACAGAACACAAGCAAATTTAGAAAACAAGGAGCACCTTTTTCTATATGATCTCCAATCAAAAGCTTCAACTTCACTACAAGTATGCTATAGAAACACCTCTTAGTTGAACGTGGGGCTAAGTCCAACAGATGAGATTAATGAAAACAAAAGACAGTGCCTTACTTCCTGAGCCTGAGCTGGAGTTGCAACCTTCCCAGTACCAATAGCCGACACAGGCTCGTAGGCCAAAACAACATTGGCCCAGTTCGAAACACGGTCTACAAGAGAAATCACACCAGACATGATCATTGCAAAAGAATTGATGCAATCCTTTGAGCATGACTAACATGGATGGTGTCGAAAGTGTGTGTCGACAGCCATGAACTAGCGGCGTTGCAATGTTGAAGTGATATGCTACTTGAACAACATGGAACCAGGCAAAGCAAAAATCATTGGTTGATAGATTTGGAACTCCCACTTTTTTGTTTCCTCTTATATTCTCCCCTGAAACAGCAGGCTCCCTTATCTTTCCCACAAGAGAAACATTAAGCAATAGCAAACTATTACCTGCAATTGCTTTAGTTTGTGCAGCAACAACATCCATCGTAGATCCAGATTCGCGCTGCTCGAGAGTCTCTCCAACACAAGCAATCACCTTCAAGCCTTGTGCAAGTGCATATGCAACCTTATCTCCAACAAACTGAAATAAAACAATGGAGATGGGTATTATTACTTTAAAGGTGCCTTGATTAATATAAAAATGGTGAGAACTCATTAATTGTAGCCAACGACAAACAAATGCCATAATCAAAACCTAAGAAGTAAGTGTCTTTAAAAACCTACTTACCTCATTTGACTCATTCTATAGGAGTCTTCTCTCAGAATGACCAAGCATTACCCAAGGAATTCCCAAATTGACTAGCATTTCTGCACTGCACATAATATAAATAAACTTCCAAATATTTGCCAACAAAAAAGTGCACTAGATATATTCAGTGATGAAAAACCTGAATCAAAGATGGACCATGAAAGAGATTATGCAAACACAAGAACCAACATATGGTCAACATGGCTAAGTTGGAGATGATAATGATAATAACCATTGCTTTGCTTAAGATTACAAAACCCTGTTCACGTCAATTTAAGTAAATACCTAAGGCAAGCAAAAATCTAGATTCCTTTAAGAAACATACTTCATTATATATTTTCCAGAAAAAAATTAATAATTTATTTGATTAAATATACAACCTCAATAATGCAGAATACAGTCCAGATGCTTCAAAAATAAAATTCATCGACAAAAAAAATGAAAAAATAAAAAATACTAGTTCACTACATACCTAACCTCCCCAATATATGCACCTCCATTTTTTACCCAACAATTTTGTGCAGCAACTTGAAAATCAGGCCTCAACAAACTTTTTACCAATGGAAGAAAAATAAAATGGAGGACTTACCACAACCTCTGCAAGAAGAACATGTTTTCAATGGACCAAAAGAAATGCGGTTACTTCACATAGTAAGGTGAGGACAGGAATGGGGAAACTATTTGTGGCCGTGTGTCATGCAAATAACAATAACAAATAAGAACTAAAACAATAGGAAATAAAACAAAATAATAGTACGAATAACAACTGTGATCAGAGACAATATTTGAAATCTTGAAATAAAACTTTTTGAAGACAAGGATTCCCCAAAGACCGTGCAAAGCTGCAAGCACAACAACTTCGTTACTCTGTTAAATTATGGACTCGTCACACCCAAAACACACAGATTTGAATTAAGATAACCAATCAATTTCTTAAGCAAGAAAGGTTCACTATATTTGGATTAAAATTAACAAGCTGGCGTGCGCTTCTGAAATCTTACGAGATTAGCTGTCCCATGGAGCAAGAAAAAATTTCACCCGCATATAGATGAGATCATAATAGGCCAAAGTGTGCAAAAAGTACTTTACGTAGCCTCTAAAACCCTGAAACATATACATATATTACGAAAACAAGTTTCTGTTGATACTGAGATTTTTATTACAGCCTATCAATATTGAAGTCTTCATTTCAGATAATGTTCTCGCACATCCAACAAATTCTAAACCTTAATAGCAAATTATGTGGCATGTAACGGCTCACAGTGTGTTACCGAAAAAAGACCAAAAAAGCAACACAATATATCGAATCCAATCGTTCACATACCCACGACATCTGGTGGGGGCACTTGGGCTTCGTTAAGTGTGGCCACGATCTTCTTCACCTCCTGAGTGGTTCCATTCTGCATCCACATTCGCGTTCAGCTCAAACGAAAAAATCCAAAACTTTTAGTGTATGTGAGAGTAAATGCGTCCGTATTTTCTTCAAAAGAACAGATAGTATACAAAATAAAACCAAGATTTGTGCGACGTTAAGCAACGAAATTATTCACTATTGGCAAAGAAAAAAAAAACAAGAGAATGATACAGATGATACAAATTATCGACTGCTGGCTGCCGGGAAAGTGGATAATGCAACTTTTTTTCGGGTGAACTATACGATGAAGTGAGCGTTCAACATTCAGTCGCATTCTATTTTTATAGCATACTCAGTTTTCTCGAAAATACAAACAGAGAAGACAATCGAATAGAATAAATAGGGAGCAGACTCACGCATTTCCAGTTTCCGCCGACGAAGAATGTCGTTGCCATCTTTCCCGATAATCTCGATTCGCAGAGGGTGGGCTTCCAGTCTGGTGAGTAACGATATTAGGAATAAGATATATGAAGCGTTGATCGCGGTGGGTGTGCGATTACAGTTAAAACCTCCGGTGGAGTATATTTGCTCGTTCGGACAGGCATCCATCGGCCATGGCAAAGGAGAAGATGGGTAGTTTTGTCAATCAAAGGTAAAACGAGCTCACGGTGTCCGTGTGGCTCTAGCCTCTGGCCACGACACACGGGCTCCTCGCGCTTCTCTGACTCAAAAGTGGGCAGTGATTAGAGAGAGATGGGGGCCAATGACTAGAGTGTAAATGGTTCGGTTCGGTTCGGTTCGATTCGGTCTGAAAATTTTGTAGATCGATTTTATTCGGTCTAATAATTCTCTCATCTTGGATCGGATCGAACATGAGTTCGCTCCATACTGGTCCGGTCCAATTCGGTTCAAGGGCGATCCGGTTTGGTCCAGGGGTGCTCCATATGATTTAATGGACTAAATTTAATTTAAAATTCTACAATGATCAAATATTTTTTGGCCCAAATTTAACTAGTATAAATTATAATATGTTAATATTATAAGAGTATATATTATATATTAATATGTTAATATATATTATATATTAAGTATGTTAGTAAATTATAACTAATCACATTATTACATTAGTATATTATATATTTATATGTTAGTAAAATAGTAATAAATTAGTAATAATATATTAAATAATAATAATACATTTATTACTTATAAGTTATTATTAATATTCTATATAGATATATTATAATTTATATTTTTATACTACAACTAGTCAACTAATAAATAATAATATGTTAATATTATAAGAGTATATATTATATATTAATATGTTAATATATATTATATGTTCATATATTAATTTATATTAATATTAATATTATAATTTATAAACTATTTTTATATATACATATATAAATATATATATATGTGGGGTTCGATCCGGTCCAATCCAGGGGGAGAAATCATTTGGACCAGGACCGGACCGGAATTAATCGGTCCATGTAAATTTTGGACCGGACCGGTCTGGGACAACCGGTCCGGTCTCGGTCTGGGACAACCGGTCCGGTCTCGGTCTGGGACAACCGGTCCGGTCTCGGTCTGGGACAACCGGTCCGGTCCGGTCCGGTCTACCGGTCCGATCCGGTCTTTTTACAGTCCTACCAATGAGTGTCAAAAATGAATTTACACCCCCCAATAGTTTTTTGACATGTATGCACTTTAGTAAGGGTAAAGCTGGTCGATTGCCTTCAAAAATTAATTTCGCAAACGGCCAACCACATGTTGCCATATAGACATTCTAAAAGACAGTGTAAACTCGCATTATACCTAATCATGTTGATGTGTGTTCTGCACTCCTGAGTAGCGTCATGATTTCCAGATAACTAATCTGTAAAAGAAAAAATGGAGGGTTGGGTTCTTCAACCTTTAGAACTCTCCGATACTTTTGTTAGAGAGAATTTAGATAAATCAAAGATAAGTTGAGCGAAAATCTAGGATAGTTGTTCGTACCTCTTTAAGCGATATATTACTTCCTTTATATGGGCTGAAATATCAATCGGGCACACGTATAATCATTCATGATTATTGGGGAGCAGATTATTCCCCTCTACCTCCTTTGTTTTCCTGGATCATTTATTGATTTTGTTTCTTCTCAATAATATCTCCTTTAATATGATTACATCCGAGCAATCAGTAGGTATTTCGGATATTTATATCAATCCGCATTTAATGTGATACGTTATCCTGCCAGACATTAAATGTTCATAAGGCTCCTGATCGTTACACTGCCAGTGTGTCAGGGATAATCCCGATGAATCTACCAAACCTATCGTATTTATCTAGTAGGAATTAATTTAGGAGAAATACGGTTTGAGTAAGGAGGAATCAGAATCCAACTTTCCATTTTATACATTTTATAATTCCTTCTAAGGTACTAAAGAGGAACAGTAGGCAGGCACCAAAACGGCGGGCATCCATCATTTTATCCCTTATTGTAATTGTCCCCTTACAGTACCCCGCGAATCCCAATCCAAGACGATTTGATTGGGATTTATTCAACTCTTATTGTCCAAACTTGTTAAATTTTTATCCCGCGCAAAATTAAATTTAAATGGGCTGAGTAGGGTACAATAGTCACGTAGGAGTTTGCTGACTCTCTAACTGCGACGATTTGACTTCTGCTCACTGGGCATGAGAAAAGGAAGCAGTTTTCTAACCATAATGACTCGAAATATCATGCGCTGTATTTATGGATCATTTCCATCATTGCACGTCTGGCTTTTCAGTTTCCCGAATACTCGTTGTTAGTTACTCTTCATTGATTGAGACGTAATATCCACGCGCTGAGTAGCAGTTTCGCATTTGCTCTCTATTTATCAGTCGTGCCGTTTCACTTTCCGAAAATTGTGCTAATCATATTGTTTACCTTCCCCATGGTGGTAACCATCTGTAATATAAATACCTGCTCTCCGTAATGGTTCACTTTTTACTACCGTTTTGCTGCTTGAAAATTTACCTCTTCTTGCTTCACAACTTCATCTTCAACCCGACCTTTCTCTGCATTTCTTTTAAGCTTCAATGGGGGCAGGTTCTATCTACACTGGGCACCAATGGGTATCATCTTACGCCCCTTCATCCATCCAGCATCTTCGGGATCTGGGTTACATTCCTATCTCGGCAAGTTTTGGAGCTGTTCGAGAGTGTCCTTGTGACGCAGAAGGATGAGCTCAGCATGTGCTTCTGTATGAGGCCATGTTCAAGAATGGGCTTTGCCTTCCATTTATCAGACCAGTGCATGAAGTTCTTCACTACCTGGGCTTGGCTCCGACTTAGTTACTACCTAATGCTTGGCGAATACTATTAGTTTCCTGCATAGTATTTTGTTCGTCACTGCTAGAGGCAGGGGAGTTGTACCCTGACCTAACAGCTCGAGAGTTTCTCTCTCTCTATCGCCTAATTAGAAAACCTTCTCTAAATTTGGTTGGTTTTCAGTCTCGGGACAGCGAGACTAAATTATGTACCCTCGAGAGCCGATATTCCAACGTCAAAGACTATCACAAGAAATTATTTTATGTAAAGGGCGACGGATGAAAATTCCCTGAGGACAAGACCAGAGGGAAATTTTCCATTCAGGTGAACTGGGGCGAATTACCTCCCGCCTCTCTCCTGGACATAGATCTCAACCAGAGGGAGCGTGCTCGGGTGGAGATCGCCATAAGATGGGCGCAACGCCACTTCCATCGGCTGGAATCTGACCTCATTTTGACCGACCACAACATCAATACCTATCTGGTCGAGCCAATGCAAGGTTATGCGGAGTTCCAAGATTTTTCCAGCATACCAGTTGCTGAAACACCTGACCGCCCTGTTGCAGCTCGCAAACATGATGCCCCCCTTCCAAACCAAGAAAAAAGTGCAAAGTCTCGCCGCGAATGAGGCGAGCGAGCTGTTGTGGAGACACCTGAGCCTCCTATTCTCACTTTCGCTTAGGAAAGACGAATTAAAACTTGCCACGATATAAAGATTACTCGTCCTTCACTTGAGGAAGGTCGGGCTCAGTCCTCTCAAGTTCAGCCCCCTCCTAAATCCTCTCCAGTTCAGCCCCCTCCCCAATCCTCGCCTGTACTTGTGGCGCCTGCCAGTGAAGGGAGCAGCCAGCATACAAGGTCCAATCCATTGGAAGGGCAGGGGGCCAGAACGCTAGAGCCATTGGCTGTGTGTTTTCCTTCAGATCGCCAACCCCATTTGAATTAGGGGTGTAATGGTTCGGTCCGGTCCGGTTCGGTCCGGGAAATTTGGGGACCGATTCCATTCGGTCCAAGAATTCTCTCAACCTGGACCGGACCGAACATGAGTTCGGTCCATACCGGTCCGGTACAATTCAGTCTAGGGGCAGTCCGGTCCGGTCCAGGGGTGCCCCATATGATTTAATGGGCTAAATTTAATTTAAAATTCTACAATAATCAAATATTTTTTTGGCCCAAATTTAACTACTATAAATTATAATATGTTAATATTATAAAAGTATATATTATATATTAATATGTTAGTATATATTATATATTAAGTATGTTAGTAAATTATAACTAATAGTCTAATAATCTAATAATACTATTACATTAGTATATGTTAATAAACTATAACTAATAAGTAATAACATTATTATAATTTACATTAGTATATTATATATTTATATGTTAGTAAATAGTGATAAATTAGTAATAATATATTAAATAATAATAATACACTTATTATTTATATGTTAATATTATAAGAGTATATATTATATATTAATATGTTAGTTAATATTAAATATTAAGTATGTTAGTAAACTATAACTAATAGTCTAATAATCTAATAGTCTAATAATACTATTACATTAGTATATGTTAATAAATTATAACTAATTAGTAATAACACTATTACAATTTATATTAGTATATTATATATTTATATGTTAGTAAATAGTGATAAATTAGTAATAATATATTAAATAATAATAATATACTTATTACTTATAAGTTATTACTAATACTTTCTCTAGATATACTATAATTTATATTTTTATACTATAACTAGTCAACTACTAATCTACTATAAATCATAATATATTAATATTATAAGAGTATATATTGTATATTAATATGTTAATATATATTAATATTAATATTAAAATTTATATATCATTATTTATATATACATATATTTAAAAATAAAAATTTTAAAAAAAAAAAAACTCTAGGGGTTCGGTTCGGTCCGGTCCGGTCCATAGGGATGAACTCCCTGGACCGGGACCGGACCGGAATTTTTCGATCCATATATTTTTTGGACCGGACCAGACCGGACTTTAACCGGTCCGGTCAGGTCTCGGTCCGAGACAACCGGTCCGGTTCGGTCTTTTTACAGCCCTAATTTGAATGACAGGCCTTTGTCTTCGACCTCCGGGTGAGATATAGATGAGGTCGAGTTAGCCTTTTTAGCTGTATTGTCTGATCCTCCCGCGTACGCTGCAGGAACTCCTTACTTTCAGGTGTCCGTGTTATCATCTGCACAGGCTCCTAATCAGGAGGGTGTCCCCAGATCAACACGCCCTTCTGTGCTTAGAGAAGGTCGCCCTGAAATGGACAAGGGAGATGAACCTCCCACTCTGGGGGTTGGCGGGCGAGAGGTGGCTATACTAAAGCACTTGGAGATAGACCATCGTTCGGCATCGAGGCTCTCTGTTCCAGACTCGACTAATGCTGAAGCCAGTAAGAATATTGGGTGGGAGTCTCTTCGGTCTCCTGACGATGATGCCAGATCAACGATGGGGTCTTCTTTCAATCGAGCTCTTCAACACTCCACATATCCTTCGCCAATTGTTAGAGCAGACGGGAATTGTGGTCGACCTACTCTAGTCCCTTTTGGTGCAGGTATTCATTCAAGATTCTGTTTTAATTTTGACTTCTTTCGTTTCTCTAACCGTTTGTTATTGTTCAGGTCTCCGACCAAATTATTGGATCAGTCGGCTCCGAGGTAGCGAGGTTATTAAACGGGAGTGCACAACGGGCTCGGGAACAACTTCTAGAAGCCGAGGAGAAATACCGAGAACTTGGCGCTTCGGTTTGCCAGCTTACAGAAGATAGAGATCTTTTGAAAGCCACAGTTATGGAGTTAGAAGAGGAGCGGTATTACTATACTAAAACTTATGAAGCCATGCTAGAAGAAGTGGCGACATCAAAAGAGAAGAGCCGGTTCCTAGAGGCGAGTAGGGATGACCTCCTTCGGGGTCAAGAGTCTATTGGGAAGATGCTCGCCATCAAAGAGAATGAACTCTCCCTCGCCAATCAAGAAATGAATGCTTGAAGTTAAACTTGACTGTTCTTGAGCATTCGTGCGCCACTCGAGAAGAAGAGTTAGAGACCCTTCGAGTCAAGGTCGATACTACCGAGCTCGAACGTGACACTCTCTCTCGGGAGTTAGGCGAGGCGAATGCTGAGCTTGAAGTTCTTAGGCGTCAAGCGACTCAGCATTGTTCCCTCTTCATAGCTGCCTGGAGTCAAGGTTATGTAGAGAGCTTGAGGCGGCTAAGGGAGGAAGTCGTTCGGAAGCCGTCCTTCGACGTGGCTAGCATGTATCCCCGACAGCTTGCTCCTGATCCCATAGCGAAGGCAGAGGTTACTAAGATCGGTACACCAGAGTGTCGTATACGTTTGCCTCCTTGATAGTCTACCATTGTATATGTATTAATACTTTTTATGTTGTATAGATTTGTATGGATTTCAAATGTATTTTTGGCTATTTGTCAATATATCATTCTTTCCGTTATATGTTTATCTTTTTGTTGTGTGGTGGATCAACTCGCCAGCTCTTATACGATGGGTACAAACACAAAGATTATAGACGTAAATCTACATATATGGATCACCTTTTAGATATCCATGCGCTATATTCTCGTAATCAGATTGAAGACACTGTAATCTAAATTATTAAACAATTGGATATCATCATTTGATGGTGATTGTACTACCCCACAAATCTTTATCAATGAAACTAAACGATCTGTTGATAAATATTTATAAGGAAACGCCCGGTTTAGTTTCATTGATAAAGATTTATAAGGAAACACGAGAGCCCATGCTATTGACTGGACACCAGAAAGATTAGGGCGAGTATAATGTTAATATAGTTGTGAAATGTAATTTAGGCGAGCATGTACCTTGTTTAGCAATATGTGGGTGCGGTGATCTGTGGGCGAATCGCGGACAAGATCACATTGTCTCGACAGGGAAAGGCCTTGATCATATGTCTTTGCGAGCTACGATGGAGGGTCGCTAGGTGAGTGGGCCGATACAATTACGATGAAGTTGGCGAGGCTCTTGAGTAGTTCGTATGTGAGTTGAGGCTCTTTTGAAAAAGTGACTGGCCGAATTCCTTTTTCTCGGCGATCGAATCGTGGGGCGAGGCTTAGAGCACAGGCGACCCTGCTATTCGTAAGGCGCCGGCATGATGGCAAAGGTGAAGGAACAGGTTCCTTCCCTTCGGCGAGTGAATCGAGGGGCGAGGCTTAGAGCCTAGGGACCCCGCGGTTCGTAAGGCGCCGGCGTGATGGCGAAGGCGAAGGAATGGGTTCCTTCCATTCGGCGAGTGAATCGAGGGGGCGAGGCTTAAAACTCAGGCGATCCCACGGTTCGTAAGGCGCCGGCGTGATGGCGAAGGCGAATGAACGTATTCCTTCCCTTCGGTGAGTGAATCGAGAGGTGAGACTTAGAGCCCAGGCGACCCCGCGATTCGTAAGGCGCCAGCGTGATGGCGAAGGCGAAGGAACGAGTTCCTTCACTTTGGCGAGTGAATCGAGGGGCGAGGCTTAGAGCTCAGGCGACCCCGCGATTCGTAAGGCGCCGATGTGATGGCGAAGACGAAGGTATGGGTTCCATCCCTTCGGCGAGTGAATCGAGGGGCGAGACTTAGAGCCCAGGCGACCCCGCGATTCATAATGCACCGACGTGATGGCGAAGGCGAAGGAACGGGTTCCTTCCCTTCGACGAATGAATCGAGGGGCGAGGCTTAGAGCCCAGGCGACCCCACGATTCGTAAGGCGTGACTGAACATATTTGCTGTAAGACCAGTAATTTGCAACTTTCATATAATATAATCCCAATGAAGAAAAACTGAGCTATACATAATATTTTTCCAAATGTTCCGCATTCCATAGATGAGAGAAAGCATTGCCTTCATTGTCTGTAAGCTTGTACGATCCTGGTCGAGTACTCCTGGTGACAATGTAGGGTCTCTCCCACTTAGGTCCTAGCTTACGTTCTTCAGTGGTGGTCACTCTTGTGCGCTTCAAAACCAGGTCTCCAAGTGTAAAAGATATGGATTTGACTCGCTTGTTGAAAAACTTTTCAGCCATGCGTTTATGGTGTTCTACTCTTATAGCCATCTCTGCTCGTCTTTCTTCGAGGAGGTCCAATTGTTATAGTAGCTTTATTTCATTGTCTTCTGGATGAAAGTTTTTTACTCTTGAAGTAGGGACCCCTATCTCTGCCGGGATGACAGCCTTGTTGCCATATGTAAGAGCAAAGGGGGTCTCTCCCGTAGGAGTTCGAACGGTAGTACGGTAGGACCATAATACTCCAGGGAGTTCATTTGCCCATACTCCCTTACAGTTTCCTAACTTCTTTTTAAGGATAGACAAAATAGTCTTATTAGTTGCCTCTACTTGGCCATTTGCTTGTGGATGCCCAGACGATGAATACCGTACTTTGATCTTCAACTCGGCGCACCACTGTCGGTAGTGCGAAGAGTTGAATTGACCTCCATTGTCGGATATGAAACTTTGTGGTATTCCAAACCGGCATACAATAAACTTCCAGAGGAACTTAATAATGGCTTGGGTGGTTATTGTAGACAAGGCTTCCGCCTCCACCCACTTTATGAAATAATCAACTGCTACCATAATAAAATTAACTCCTCCACATCCTGTAGGAAGAGGACCTAAGAGATCTAACCCCCACTGTGCAAAAGGCCAGGCTGCTACTACGGATGACAATTCTGTAGGCGGGAGGTGCAAAATATTGGCATGTACTTGACATTGCGGACTCATTTGGGTAAACTTTTTCGAATCTCTAAGAATGTTTGGCCAGTAATACCCCGCTCGACCTATCTTGTTTGTCAGAACTCTTCCTCCAGAGTGACTCCCGCAAATACCTTCATGGATCTCTACTAATACATACTGAGACTCATTTTCTATATAATATCCCTTCTAAGATAGTGAACCTGGCGGCCCGATTTTTGATTTTTTTTGCTTCATTTGCGTCAGTGGGTAGTTTATTATCTCGCAGAAAATCTATTATATCTTTAGCCCATCCAGGCTGGCCTGTCTCTGCTTGGAACATTTCTTCTCCAATAGAAGGGATATCTGCTTGCCTTACTTCAGTGTTCTTAGGAAAAGGGACATCCATTTGCCTGGAGGTAATTTTAGCTAGGCGGTCAGCTTGGAAATTATTGGTTCTCAGGATTTACTGAATAGAAGAATACTGAAAATAATCTCGTGCTTCACAAACTAGTTGAAAATATTTCTTCAGTCGTTCCCTTTTAGCAGCAAAGGTACCAGTTACCTGGTGAACTACCACTTGCGAGTCAGCATGCAGCCTCACTTCTTTAGCCCCCAAAAGGCGAGCAATATTCATGCCGATTAAGAGTGCCTCATTTTTTGCTTCGTTGTTGGTAACCTTGAAATTAATTTTAACAGCGTAATTGTACTCTCTACCATCGCTAGAGATGATGTGGATACCTGCTCCTTCTTCTGCTTTACATGCTGACTCGTCTGCATATACCATCCAAGGCTTGTTGGAGGGTGTCTGGGCAATTTCTTTTGAAAAGTCAATGAGCTCGACTATAAAATCATCGAGTACTTGCCCTTTGGTCGCCTTTCTAGGGGCGTACTAGATGTCAAATTCGCTAAATTCTATAGCCCACTTTGTTAATCTCTCCGAAGCCTCTAGTTGTTGTAAAACAGCTTTCAAGGGCTGGTTCGTTAGTACTCGTACGGTGTGAGCTTGGAAGTACGGTCTGAGTCGTCTAGTAGCTACCACTAGGGTTAGAGCCATCATTTCCAGCTTAGGGTACCTGGCCTCTGCCCCCCGAAATGCTCGACGTATATAATAAACCGGTTTTTGCCCTGTCACCGTGTCTCTTACTAGAACAGCGGAGGTTGCATTGGGCGAGATTGCTAAATAAGCAGTCAACATTTCGCTGGGCTCGGTTTGGCTAAGTAATGGCCGGTGAGTTAAATATTCTCTTAGCTCATCAAGGGCTTTGTCACAAGAAGAGTTTCACTCATGTGTTTTCTTTAACACTTGAAAGAAAGGTAAGCATCTGTCTGTGGATCGAGCTATGAAGCGATTCAAGGCGGCCACTCGGTCCGCCAATTGCTGCACCTCGTGATAATTCCAGGGTGCAACCATGTGAGATATGGTTTTCACCTTTTCAGGGTTGGCTTCGATTCCCTTTTCGGAGACCATATAGCCTAAGAATTTCCCTGACCCTACTCCAAAATGACATTTACTTAGGTTAAGCTTCATCTTATATTGACGCATGACTTCAAAAGCCTCCCGCAAGTCCTCCACATTTTGTCCAAGTGTTTTACTCTTGATCAGCAGATCATCAACGTATACTTCCACATTCCTCCCTATCTGCTATTTAAACATCCAGTTGACCAGGCGTTGATATGTAGCTTCTGCATTTTTCAACCCAAAGGGCATCACCTTGTAGCAATATAATCCCCGGTCTGTAATGAAAGCTGTTTTTTCCTCATCGTCTGCATTCATTCTGATCTGATTATATCCTGAGTATGCGTCCATGAAGCTAAGTAACTGATGACCAGCCGTTGAGTCCACGATCAGATTAATGCGAGGGAGTAGGAAGCTATCATTCGGACATGCATTGTTAAGATCGGTGAAATCCACACACATCCTCCATTTACCGCTCACTTTTTTTACCAATACTACATTAGACAGCCATTCTGGATATTGGGCTTCTCTGATAAACCCCGTTGCTAGGAGGCGGTCTACTTCCTCAGCTATGGCAGCATATTTCTCGGCGTAAAAATTACGTCTTTTTTGCTTAACTTTTTGGGCTTCCTGATTGACACACAAATGATGTTCAATGACTTTATTGTCTATACCTGGCATATCTTGATGAGTCCATGCAAAGATATCTTGATGTTCAGTTAAGAGTTGTTTGAGTCCCCGTTTCAGGCTAGGTTTCAGGCTGGAACCTATCTGAACCTTCCGCTCGGGTTTCGCCTGGTCGAAGGCGATCAGCTCCAATGGCTCTCCAGATTCGGCTTGTTTGATGGTTTATTCGTCTCGAAAGTCTTCATCTCATCATGTCAAGGGTGGTGGAGGCGGCAACTCAGCTGCAACTTCACTGTGTCTCAAATCCTCCTTGGCGATGCTGATCACCATTTGGCTTAGGGGTTTTAACTCACGAGAATAACATTCGCAGGCTAAGGATTGCTCACCTTTGACTTCTCTTATACCATTTTGAGTTGGGAACTTCATTTTTAGATGATATGTAGAAGTCATAGCTTTTAGGCGATTTAAAGCAGGACGCCCCAGTATGGCATTATACGATGAAGAAGCTTTGACCACTAAAAAGTCAACCATGATCATTGAAGTTTTAGGTGCCTCGCCGGCCATAACAGGTAGAGTTATGACTCCTTCAGACTGTATAATCTCGTCGGGGAATCCCCTAAGGGATGTTGGGGCTCGCCGTAGCTTGTCTCGCCCAATCTTCATTTTGTCAATTGCGTCCCAATAAAGGATTTCTGCCGAGCTTCCATTATTAACAAGGATCCTTTTAGTTATAAAATTGGCGACTAGCATGGTGACTACCAAAGCGTCATTGTGAGGCTGCATCACTCCTTCATCCTGTCTGTTAAAAATGATCAGGATATTTTCAGAAGGCCGTTTGTCTCGAGTCGACTCTGATGTGGCGAATACTTCCACATTGCGTGTTTCTCTTGCATACGCCTTTCTTGAAGCTGAGGTTTCCCCCCCTTTTGGTACTCCTCCAGCAATAGTTTGTATTTCGCCCAAGGGTCCCCCCTTTGAGACAAGTCTTTGGCGCTTCTTTTTCTACGAGGGCTCGAACTACGTTTACTGTTAGGATACTCCCCCTCTTGTGTGACTCTTCCCTTTCCCCTTCATTTCTTCTCTTCAAGGTTCTACAGTCCCGGGTATTGTGCCCAGTAGATTTATGATACTCGCAGTACATATTTCCAGGTCGACACTGGTTTTGGTTACGATATTGCCTTTCCTCAGGTTCTTTATCCACCGTCAAATTGTTGTGAAGACGTGATCTGTATTGCACACTCCCTTGAGGCTGCAGGCCTCCTTGGGCGTTTCATCTCTTCGGGTCGTTGATACCTCTTTTTATTGCTGACAAGTTGGCTTCGGTTTGGGTAGTACGCTCTATTTCTTCCCGCCTCGGTTCTATAAGCGCTTGCAGAGTATATTCAGCGTTTATATATCCGTCCGCCCTATTCATGAATTCAACCAAGGTGACTGGGGTTCGTCTAGCTATCTCTGCCAAAAAATGACTTCCAAGCCATATTCCACTTAGGAGAGCAGCTAAAGTGATATTCTCATCCTGATCCCCTATCTTCATTAACTCCTTGTTGAATCGGGAAAGATAGTTTTTAAGACTTTCCTGACTATTCTGTTTAACCGTGAGGAGATACGCAGCTGGTCATTTCCTCTTTCGACTTCCTAAGAACTAGGTGATAAAAAGACGAGCGAGACAGTCAAAGCTATCTACTGTGCCGGTAGGGACCATCCCAAACCATGTTCAAGCTACTCCTTTTAGGGTAAGTGGGAACGCTCGACACGCCACCTCATTAGGATAACCATGCAAACTCATGTGCGTCCTAAACGTCTCTATATGTTCATATGGATCAGCACCCCCGTCGTACAATTCCATCTGAGGTGCTCGAAATTTCGGAGGTAATGACACTGCCATAACACTTGCACTGTAAGGAGTACCGAGGTGGTTGCGTAATTGCCCAATAATAGAAGGGGCCTCTATACGCTTGGCTATATTTTCATACTTGTCTTCCAGTTCTTTGAGTTCCAATTGCATTTTACGCCTCTCTTCCTCCACTTCTTCAAGATTAGATTCATTGACTCGGTGAGATTCCGCGCATCTACTAACGGAAGGTTCCTCACGAGCAGTCAATTCTTCATTATTCTTTTGTAGCTTCTTATTTTCTCTAGTGAGCTCCCTGATCATTGCTTCCAAGGCGGCTAGCCGTTCTTCCATCCAGATGTATTTTGAGTTGCAGTTATTACCTCGTAATCCCAACGTGACCGGTTTGCAGAGAACACCAAAAAGGATCTCACAGACGGCGCCAATTGTTGATGTGTGTTCTGCACTCCTGAGTAGCGTCTTGATTTCCAGATAACTAATCTGCAAAAGAAAAGATTGAGGGTTGGGTTCTTCAACCCTTAGAACTCTCCGATGCCTTTGTTAGAGAGAATTTAGATAGATCAAAGATAAGTTGAGAGAAAATCTAGGACAGTTGTTCGTACCTCCTTAAGCAATATATTCCTTCCTTTATATGGGCTGAAATATCGATCGGACACACGTGTAATCATCCAGGATTATTGGGGAGCAGATTATTCCCCTCTACATCCTTTGTTTTCCTGGATCATTTATTGATTTTGTTTCTTCTCAATAATATCTCTTTTAATATGATTACATCCGGGTAATCACTAGGTATTTCGGATATTTATATCAATCCGCATTTAATGTGATATGTTATCCTGCCAGACATTAAATGTTCATAAGGCTCCTAATCCTTACACTGCCAGTGTGTCAGGGATAATCCCGATGAATCTACCAAACCCATCGTATTTATCTAGTAGGAATTAATTTAGGAGAAATACAGTTTGAGTAAGGAGGAATCAGAATCTAACTTTCTGTTTTATACATTTTATAATTCCTTCTAAGGTACTAAAGAGGAACAGTAGGCGGGCGCTAAAACGGCGGGCGTCCATCATCTTATCTGTTATTGTAATTGTCCCCTCACAAATCAGACTCCCAAATTTGCTAAAGAATCCAAAACGACGAAGAGTTCTTCAAAAGTAGAAAGCTATATATAGAGATGAAAAGAAAAGTATAAGCTTACAGTCAGTGTTCTGTCCACCGAGCTTGGAGTGAAAGGCAAAATTCTTCAATAAGTTTTAGCTATTAAGATCAAATCCTCCACAATTATTCAGACAACAAAACTGATCCAGCAAGAAAACTAAAGAGAGATTTATCAGTGTCACCAGTCATGTTTGAACATTCTCTCTCTTTCTCTCTCTTTCTGAGTCTCAACCATCACTAATGTTTAAGAAATGCGAGCCCAAACTCCTCCCTTATCGTTGGCAGCAAGGATTGCATCGGCTAGGTTCAAAATGTGAAACCCTTTGTTCACAGAGTTTGAAAGTCTTGGAAACGAATAGGTCTTTGGGATGCTTATTTAAGGGTCAGATTAGGTGTAACACGAGTTCATAGTATTTTTGGAAGATGTCTGCGTGGCAACTTGTGATTGACTGTCTGCAAAATTAGTTTTTGAAGGCAATCTAGACCCAAACTCTATTATTTTATTTAGGAATAATTCTATACAGAGTTGGCTTTATGCTAGAGTCGATGGAGTCGGATGACGTGGCGTGACGTTATCTGATAATTTAAAAAAATTAATTTGAAATCGGGCGCATCGGATAAACCCACTTGAGTGGGATGAGGAGAGAGAAATTTCATTTTATCAATTGAATCTCGCGTCGCGAAGAGAGAGAAACTCCATATCTTCAAAGCCATTTCACTTCGGCCATCTTCTTCAGCCATGTTCCAACCCAAACTCCGGCCATATTCGGTCGTTAAGTAGAAGCCATGACAACTGACTTTATGCATGACAACTGACTTTATGCATGATAGTGCAAAAGCCATTAAGAGTATAATGGCACATGAATGAATGGGGATGAAATCTTCTCCAAATAAGTTTGATAAAGAATATTAATACCAGCTATTTAAACACGTGGCAAGAACCATGTATTATTTATCCTCAGTGCTCGGTACAACTCAAAATACAGAGTCCTCACTTCTCAATTCCAGAAAGTTTTAGGTTATTCAATAACCAAACCCATTTTTTTGTTAAAAATGGTGGATAACTTTGCACTAATGTGACTAAGCTTGTAATCTAGACATGCTTCGATAGCCAACCAGGTAGGTACTATAACTGAAAGTCAATACATCGTTATTTTACATAAATTGATAAATAAGGACCTTCAGTATAAAACAGTGGGAGTTTCAAGATGGTGCCACCTTCCAAGAAAGCCTTCCGATAGTGAGTGTCTTCAACCTCTGTTGCATGCAAGTGATATCATAAACCCTATATGTATATACATGAAACTATAGATCATATGCAACTATGCCTACCGCCCAGATACATATGTGATGAAGCCAAACAGGTGTTAAACGTGAAGTCGCCAGACAAAGTAGCACCATCATAACCACGATCACTTTAATTTTTAAGAAAGAAACATAGGAAAGTCAGCAACCAATGAAAATAATCAAAACGACATTGGTGAAATCAATTCCAAAGCATTATGAAGGGAAAAATTAAAAATAAAAACAATAAGCACACCCATCCCCTTTCTAATTGAGTTCAAGCTAACATGCAAATTTTAGCTTGAACTCGTATTTTCCATATCTATTAATCTCAAATTTCCATATCCATTAATTCAACTTCCATAAGAGACAAGATGGCTTTTGAAATCAAACGACGAAAAGAATAGCAAAATTACGTGGCAACAAACTCATCATTGGATGGCTCGCGGTGGTCATCTACCTCTTTGATCTGCAATTTCTCGAGATCGAGCTCTCGAATTTGCTCCCTCATGTGCCTGTCCATCTCCAATAAGCGATTGTCGTCCATTTCTTCTGACTCGCTCTCACTCCAATAATTCTAGGGGGAGTCTGAAACATTGAGAGAGAGAGAGAGAGTAAAAACCCATTTTGTGAGCGAAGGGGTTTCGGTGTGCCAAGGTGGGGCTCGAGATGAGAAGGAATTGTCGAGTGCGAACGAGCTGCCGACGAGAATGAGAACCTAGCGAGGCTTTCAATCTGAGGACATTCTCTCTGATCGACCACATATTGAACATGATAGACCCTGTGCTTCTCTCTTCGCACTCGGGTCGATCGAATATGGCCAGAGTTTGGGTTGGAACGTGGCCGGATAAGATGGCTGGAGCTAAATGGCTTTGAAGATATGGAGTTTCTCTCTCTTTGCAACGTGGGATTCAATCGATAAAATGAAATTTCTCTCTCCTCATCCCGCTCAAGTGAGTTTATCTGATGCACGCGATTTCAAATTAATTTTTTAAAATCATCAGATGATGCCACGCCACGTCATCCGACTCCATCGACTCCAGCATAAAGCTGACTCTATATAGAATTATTGTTTGGTTTTAGAGTTCATCTCAATTTAATTTATCTTATTTTATTTAATTATTATAATTTTTTAAAAATTTTATATAAAATAAAATAAATAATTCAACAATTCTAAATTTTAAAATAAATATAATATTTAAAAAATATATTTTAATAATAATTTATTTAATTTTTAATTTTTATATCAATTTAACTCATCTAAAAAAAAAACAGACCAGACAACAAAGCCTTTAACTTCATCATCAATTGCATGACACCAAACCCACCCCTAGCATCTATAATATTGGTTCTTTATCTCCACTGATTTTTGCGTTTGCCATGCAAACCAAACAGCATGTGAGGCCTAAAAAATATCGTGAATTTTGCTATCAACCCATCCATAATTTTATTAAACAAATAGACCTGAGCTGAGCTGAGTTGGATTGGCCAGTCAGGTCCATTTCTGGTGGCCATAATTGATTCCTATAGTGTTGTCACTTTGTCGCTTTCTCTAGAGTCAGGAAAGATAGCGATGGAGAGCGTGTTGCCCCTACTACAATCCGCGTGACGAGTCTTTCCTTTTCTTATCATCCAATAATTCTTTGATTAATTACCGTTTTTTCTCAGCTCGATTAATTATCGTTAATACAACAACAGTGAGACAAGATAGACATGATATTAAAGTTTTAAGGACTTTAATAAACTAATTAAATATTTATCAATCTAAACAAAGGGAATCATTCAAATTAGAGAATAGAGAATAGCCAGAGATTTTAAGAAAATAAAATAAAAAATAAAAATGCAGGAAGAGAAGGAAAGAAATGATGGAGACCAATGTAATACAGTAATTAATTAATGTGTAACGCAAGAGGTGAGGCTCCCGTCATATTTTCCATTGCGACAGGAGGGGCAATGACCGTTATATTCAGTCCATTTTGTCTGTTGCCGCCAAAGCTTGGGCCGCAAGGCAAAGCACATGATTCTACCTGTTTTTCTTGAAATCAACAATATGCCCATGCCATTTGCGTTATTGACCCCCACTTGCTTTGCTTCCCCTCCTAATATAATATCTTTTCGATTCTTTCTTTACAACCAATTAATAATATTTCTAGCCGCCCACGAGTTTAGTACATGATTAACTAACCTAGTTTGGTACATGATTTTAATTAACCTTTTCGGAAGGAATTCATGTTGAAAATGTCCATATTTTTGTACACTATTTTCCAACTCTCAATCCAAACATATTTACATCAAAGTAATCACAATTTAACTCATAGTTTATTGTAATAAAAAAAAATTAAAACGAAAATCTAAGAAACAAATCTCATAAAACCTTTATTTTTAATAGATCTTATTATTTTTAGAACATGACTTTTAAGTTCCATTTGATTCAGAGATAAAATGAGTTGAAATGAGTTGAATTTTTTTTTAATATTATTATTATTTTAAAATTTAAAAAAATTGAATTAAGATTTAAAAAATTTGTATTAAAATTTGAAAAAAGTATATTAAAATTTATGTTTTGAAAGAAAAATTAAAAATAAATAATAAAATAAAAATAAATTAAGATGAATTAAACTATCTTTAAAAATAAATTGATTTACAAAAGCTTTTCAAAAATTTATATAAAGGTAAACGAATATCCTCTTTACGGTTCAAGTTGTTCGACAGTCTTCGCTGTTCCCTTCATCCATTCCCTCCAAATTTTCGAAGGGCAAGGACATTACGAGGTCCATGAGACAAGAAAGCGAGGGCAATACCGACATTTGCGCGTTTCATACTTTTTATAACATGCCCGTTATTTTCTTTTGTCTTCCATCTTTTGGGTCGTCTGTTTGGTTCTGCAACAGAGACATTTCTCTTCCATCTTCTCTCTTTCTCGTTCCAGCCCTGCATTCGGATCATAAATAATCCCAAAACAACTGAAACACCAAAAGCGTTTTAGAAAAACGAGGTCTCGAGAATTCTTCTGTTCTCTTTTCATACTTTTTTTTTTTTTTGAAAAAAATAAATCATACAGAGAATACGTAGTCGATTGGTTTATATTTCTGTTTATACCTGAATTACAAAGCTTCTCAAGGCCAGGGTTTCGGTAAATTACTCTATGTTTCTCATGTTCTACTGTCGGAGATGATGGCTGTCTCGTATAGCGAGGGGGAAGAGGAGTCGTGGTTGTTGTGATTGGGCGGTGCAGGTGGAGGAGGGGAGCTGCGTTTGGAAGCGACGCTGTGTACCTTTCTGAGATGGACTGCCGAGTATGCATGGCGGCCGGGGATTGGCTGATGAAGGGCGGAGCTGGAGGCGTGAGTCAGATCGGAGGAGCGTTCAGTCACGAGAGCGAGCACGATTTGGCTCTCATGGTTGGCGATTTCTTGGAGAATGGGAGTGTCGGAGCAGAGTCTTGGTGTAGCAGTGACAGTGATTCTGCTCTATCCGATCTCACCCACCTCGCCGAGAAGAATCCGGTAATTCTATGAATAGAATTCCATTTGCCCAACCTATTAAAGTTGCCCTAGTTTTTTCTTCCGTGCGGCTTGCTTTGATTTGTTAAAGATATGGATGAGATTTAGAGTAATTAATCACATTAATTTCTGCTCATGTTGAGTTCTTACAGAATTGCCTAAAATATCATTAATCACGCAAGTCTCTGTTATTTTTTGAACTTTATGCCTTTACGGTCCTTCCTACGACCGGTTCACTTTGTTCATTTATTTGATTGGAATGCGATTAGTGTTATGACTGCTTAATTAAGATATTAGAATAAAAGGAAATTAAATACCAGAAAGTATATTGTGATGAGACTTGGACGATTTATTGTGTTTAAACTCTTAGTTATATTCATTCAGCAATCGACCCTTGAGGACCCTAATGCATTTTTTTTGGCTCTGAGAGTTCAGGGGAAAGGGAAAAAATAGGTTCAAATCAATGTATCATCTGTAGCTGGTTGCCCGAGTATGGTAATTTTTCCTGCAATATTTCTCATATGTCAAGACTAAAAAGGGAAATGAAATGTTACTCGGAAGAAAAGGGGGAAGTGAAATGTTAATGAATAGAATGCCATGATATTTCTTATGTCACAGACTCACATGGGGTTAGATAGGTTGGCTTAAGGGAAGTTAAGAAAATTTCTGTTTCAGCCTATATATAGAGTTTCAGCTACAGAAATATTTGAAGTCACAAAGTTGGTTCAGCAACTCCATGGATGGTATGTAGATGTCACAATCCAAGTGTCAAGCATTTTGGTTACTGTGTTTTTTCCCCCCTCAAAAGTGACATTCAGTTATCATCTTAAGGATGATGCTGTGGAGGCAGGCAAGCATTTTTTCCTTCTATTAGGCGATTTTGCGGCATTCTACGTTGTTGTTTGTTCTTCTAATTGTACTACAAATTTAGGAATAATTCCTCCAATGAAGTGTCCAAGTATCCTGCACCCGAAGATGAAAGTATGTTTTGAGAAAAGAATTGATTTGTATGTAAACACTGTTGAGCTGCATATGGTTGGTTAAGATTTTTGTCATGTTAGTCCTGACTCTTGGGTCAACTTTTGAATTTGAGAGATAATAATTTTTGTTATTGTGATAATCCATACACAAGTCCAAGTCAATACCTGGTTTTTTATGCCTAACTTTTCCATTTGAGGACCACCCATAATACTTTCTTCCGCTTAAAATTTTTCTTCTTGTTAGAAGTTCAGCTCTGTTGTGTTTTAAATGATAATACAAGCTACTGTTATGCAAAAAAATAAAAGGAATAACAACCGTTGATCAATTTCAACTGCCAATATTTTGCTGATTTCCTGTCATACCACAGTTTTGCAAGATCTCTGTGGCTCAGTGTGAGAGGGACTTGCTGTCAGTGGTTAATTCTCTTATATTATCTATTCATGAGACTGAGCTTCGCTTTGTCAAGTCGGGTGCATGTAATGGCAGCTGCATCAGGTTTTCTCTGGCTAAGCTTCTGAGACGTTCTGGTTATGATGCTGCTGTATGCGCAACTAAATGGCAGGGTAGTGGCAAGGTCCCTGGTGGTATGTTCTATATTCAACTCTTAACCTACGAACTTATCTCAGCACAAAATATTGTTTCTTAATCAAAAGAAAATAAATAATTTCATGGAAAGGGGAGAAATGAAAGGAATCTTAGCTTTAAGTCCATATTATCAGGATTTTACTTTCTAGAGAGTTTGTAATTAACCATATTTCTGCCGCAACTGTTACCTGCATTGCATAAACGTTGGAGTTGGAATATATCCTCTAAAATAAAATATCACATCTATATGTGGACTGCAGCTTCTATGATGCAATTCATTCCATCTGTCTTCATCTTTTGAAACGAAACAGTTGACAAATTTTCTGGATCATTTTGTAATTTACTATTAAGTATTGAATGAAGGTGGAGTCATGTGCTTGTACAGACGGGGCCTTTTGTTTAAAAAGGATACTCTTGTAGGTTTCCTAGGTATGGTCTGACTTTCAGTATGTAATCATATACGGAGTTTTGTGAATGATATATTAGCTTGGATCGTCATTTTTTTCCCTTTATATGTTAATTCATTTCTTATGCAGGAGATCATGAATACATTGATGTGGTCAACTACAACGGCGCTGGAACCTCTGAACGATTGATCATTGATGTTGATTTCCGAAGTCACTTTGAAATAGCTAGAGCTGTTGAATCATATGATAGAATATTGAATTCCCTTCCGGTTATTTATGTGGGCTCCTTCACTCGGCTGGAACAGTTTCTCCAGATTATGGTTGAAGCAGCTAAATCCTCTCTCAAGCAGAACTCAATGCCACTTCCTCCATGGAGATCCCTGGCATATCTGCAGGCTAAGTGGCAGTCACCGTCCCAGAGAAAGTTGGATCCGGAGAAACAGAGTATTGGCAGGACTAATCTTGTTGAACATAAGCAGTGCAGGGAACATTTGAAGAGGCTGCAGTATTTGCTTCAATCGGAAATGGAAGTGGAGCGACTATTGAAGCCCATTAACGGTGATAATAACTGGAGGCGGAAGCACGAGAGGTGGAGGCACTCTTTCTTCAGGACTGCGTAATCTTATATACATAGTTACCTAGTTGGGTTGTGCCTTTGAGATGAGAGTTTCTTTGAAGAGAACAACTGTGTTGCGGCTTTCAATTTACACTTCTTTCTTCACTCATGCTAAATAAGTGCGTGCCTGAACAGAGGGCATTGCTGGGCAGGTTCACATAGTTGGTGATAGCAATAAACCATATCCTGGTGGAGACATTCATTTTTACCGATCATGGCGCGAAACCTAGCGGCATAAAAGTTTTGGAACGGGTGTTTGTTTCCTCTGATTTTATTTTTATGTTTATTTTTAAAATTTTCCCGAGTGTATAGCTCGCCTCATATTTTTGTAGGCCTAGGAAATTCTGTTATCGTATATTGTTTCTTTTTTTCCTTCCATATCTTTGTATTTATTTTCCAATGGCCAAATGGTTGCTTGAATGATGAGTTTTTAGAATTTTAAGGTAACCCCCTTCCTTCCTTTTTTTTGAACCTCGTTTGTTTTGATTTCTTTATTCCGTTTGCGTTTCCATCTATAACATCAAATTTAAGAAATATCAAAACTTCAAGTTATATTTTCCTTATAAAAATTAAAATAAATAGTGAAACAATGAACCTCAGCTTGAGAGGGTTGTGCCGGGGGATGGCGTAGCGCCGTAGACCTTTCTTGTATACGCATGAGTTTTGTCAAACACATCTCTTGAGCTTTTTATTCTTGTTTCAAAACTAATACAAAGAGAAATACTGTACTTATAAATAAATTGTATAAAACTACCTGGTTTATTTTTAAAATTGGGTTTTATTATTCATAATTTATTTCGTATTTTCAATTTATCTCAACCACTCATTTTAAATTTTAATTCATCTCAATCACTCATTTTATTACTATTCATAATTCATCTCATTTTATCTCTGAATCTAAACAGTTTGATGTGCTAAATTATAAAGCTTTTATCTTCTTCTTCTTCTTCTTCCAAAAAAAATCCCAATGCATTTGACAATAAGCAGAGTGGTTCTGACATTCCCGCTGCCGTGGTTTGAACTTTGGTTGGACGCGACAACAAAGCCCAAATGAGTCTAAGATCTCGTTTGGATATGGAATTGAGGTGAGTTTTAAAAATTAAATAAAATATTATTATTATTATTATTTTGAGATTTAAAAAAATTAAACTGAAATTTAAAAAAATTGTATTGGAGTTTGTATTTTATATGAGAATTTAAAAATATGTAATGATAAATTTGAGATGAGATGAGTTGAAATGAAATGTTTGTAATTCAAACTAGGGTTTGTAATTCAAACCAGGCCTAAATCACTTCTGATTAAATAACATAAAAAAGCCTATTTAGAGTATTTTTATTGGTTTCATCAAAATAAATTATTAAAATTTGATAAAAAATATAAATGTGCACATATATCAAAGAATTTTATCATATTTAATCAAAAATAATAAAAAAAAAGTATAGAGAATAGCATAAAAATATTTTTTGTTTAATTTTTGAATAGTAAATTATCAAATTTGATATCCTCTACACTTTCTTTTCCTCCTTTTTGATCAAATATAATAATTTTTTTTAATATGTGTATAATGAAACTAATAGAGATGATCTAAACCTCCGTTTAGATTCATCTCAATTCATCTCCATTTCATTATTATATTTTTTATAATTTTTTATACAAAAACATAAATTTCACTCATTTCATCTCTTAATTCAAATGTGACTTTAACATTAACAGTAGTTAGGGCTGCAAACGATCCGATTAAAAACGAGTTCGAGTCGAGTCGAGTTGGACTAAAATAGCTCGAGTTCAAGTTCGAGTCGAGCTGAGAGTTTGCCGAGTCGAGTCGAATTTGAGCCGATCAAAGACGAGCTCGAGTCGAATCGAGTTATTTATCGATCTTTGTTTTTACTTTCTAACGAACGAGCCGAATTTAGTTGAGTAATTACTCGAGTTTCTTACTCTTTATAAATATTTGACTCAATAATTTTTTTGTGAACTTAATACATTATTATTTTAAAGAAATAAAATGCTACTTTTACATAAAGTAACTGTTAAGGACGTATCCTGCAGTCTTATTTACCGAATCCCGTACGATAGTAACCTGAAAGCAAGAACAAAGGGGGGTCGGGGTCCGGGACCGCTCCGACGATCAAGTTAGTGTAGGGGAGAAAATATATGATAAAGGGAGTAAGAGAATCTGTGAGCGTACCGTCTTTTCGTCATTGGTTTGGTGTTATTTATAGGTGTCCCCCTGGGAGGAGGGTCTGTGTGACGAAAGTGCTGGAAATCGGGACATCACTCGACCGTCATCCTCGATAAGGAAACCTAGTCTGATTCGGTCGGTCTCATCGCATTTATTGAGCATCCCTCCAATTAATGCCCAATTAGACCCTTTTGGACAGGGGCATTAAATGCTGCTGTATCTTTTGTCAATTTAGCAATTAATGGTGTAGGTTTGTAGCGTCTCCGCATTAAAAAGGGGGGTCTGTAGACCGGCGGCTGTCTGTCGTTCATAAATGCGGGAGTGGTCTTGATGGGAGACGGGTCCAGGAGATATATCAGTACGTGAGCCGTCGTTCTGTCCTTAGCGTGTTCTCGAAACCGGTTTAACCATCTCCTGCCCAGATCGGGATAACCAGGGACTTGGCTCGTCCCCAAAATCGGTCTCCCTAGTTGAATTCGGACGCTGCGTCGTGGTGGGTGCGGATAACGGGCCTTGGGCCTGATAACCTTGTGAGCTCGGGTTCTGGGCAAGTTGGACCCCATTTCAGTAACAAAATATATTACTTATACAAAGTATCAAAAATAATATATATAACACAGAAAATATATATAATAAAAGAATATATGTAAGAATATATGCAAGATTATATATATTTATATAGAAATATTACAAGTATTGTTACGAGCTCACAACGAGTCGAATCGAGTTTATACGAATCTTGTTCACGAATACAAACCGAATTTATACGAGTCGAGTCGAGATTATACGATTTTAACTCATTTAATATTCGAACCAATATTAATACTCACAAACAACTCATTTATTAAACGAATCGAATTCGAATCAAATTTATACTAATCAAACTCAAATTATTCACGAACACCTCTATTCGTATCCGGTCTTAACAGTAGCCCAAATCCAGTAGCAAAAGCCTACTCCAATGTAATGTGGCAACGCGGCGCCATCCGCTCTTTCAGAAACCGCGTGAGGCTCGGAAACACGAGTCACTGTCTTTTCCGTGTACGCAATCTCCGCACAACCTGAAAGTTCTTCTCAGTTCCTGTGTCAAAAAGGTCGTCGGGTTCACACATCGAATATTTTTTTCTTCTTTTTCGTTGCCAATCACTAATAACTTAGAAAACAAGAAAACTAGATTCGATCCCTGATCGTAAACCGTAACCAAGCGCGTTCTCCTCTGCCGTTCCACATCATATATATATATATATATATATATATATAGTTACCAATACCCATCCAAAGGCTAAGGCTTTAATAACCCCCGCAAAAGCATGGCCATCTCTCCTCTCATCCTCACCCTCTCCGCCACGCTACTCCTCTTATCCTCCACAGCGTACTCCATCGGAGTAAACTATGGAACTCTGGCAGACAACCTTCCACCGCCAGCCCAAGTGGCCAACTTCCTCAAGACCCAGACCACCATCGACCGCATCAAAATCTTCGACACCAATCCTGACATCCTCCGGGCATTTGCCAACTCCGGCATCGCCGTCACCGTGACTGTTGGAAACGGTGATATCCCTGCACTCGCCAACCTTGCCAACGCCCGCCAGTGGGTCGCCACCCACATCGCCCCGTTCCACCCGCAGACACGGATTAATTATATAGCGATGGGCAATGAAATCATGGCCACCGCCGACAAGAACCTCATCAGCCACCTCGTTCCCGCGATGAGGACTCTCCACCAGGCTCTTGTTCTCGCCAAAATCAACGATATTAAGGTTAGATGATATTCTGATTTTGGGCGGAGTGGGAATGTGGGAATAGTCTGCCTTTGATTTTGTTTAATTTGACTTTATTGTGTCTCCCTTCAGTTAAATCTCGAATGCATAAACCCCGATTTGATATGAAGGCATGTTCTGTGATTAAGAAGTATTAATAGCAACTTTTTTCTGACCTTTCGGGAAGACGAAAGTTCCCACAAAAAAAATTGTGAAGGGTTGGAATTACAAAGATTTTATTGAATCTTGTTTTTGACTTAAAAATTATCCAATTAGTTTGCTCCTGACTTCTGAGAAAATCTGAGAGCTAATATCAAAGCCTCGCTCGTGCATTTCTTTTCAGGTCACCTCCCCTCACTCTCTGGGCATACTCTCAATCTCTGAGCCGCCGAGTGCCGGCCGGTTCAGACGAGGCTACGACCGGGTCATATTCGCACCGATGCTCAAGTTTTTGAACGAAACCAAGGCACCTTTCATGGTCAATCCCTACCCCTACTTCGCCTACTCCCCAAAGAAGGCAAACTACGCCCTTTTCAAGAGCAATCCCGGCATCCATGACAAGAACACCGGCATTACCTACACCAACATGTTCGACGGCATGATGGATGCCCTCCATTCGGCCATGAAGGCCGTCGGGTTGGGCGACGTGGACTTGGTCGTGGGAGAGACTGGTTGGCCCACCAACTGCGACGGCTACGAGGCCTGTAGCCTGGAGAATGCGGAGACCTTTAATGGGAACTTGGTTAGGCATGTTAACTCCCTTAGGGGCACGCCATTGATGCCCAACCGGAGGTTTGAGACCTACCTATTCTCCTTGTTCGACGAGAACCTTAAGCCCGGTCCGACCGCTGAGAGGAATTGGGGTTTGTTCAGACCAGATTTCACTCCAATTTATGACCTTGGGATTTTGCGCAACAGCCAGGTACGATAGATAGCCCGATTACAATAATCAGCTTTGTAATTCTTTAGATTTTCACTTACAAGATCAATGCTGCATTTCCGTTTAAAATTGTCATTTACGTTCATAGTTTTAATTCATGATTAATTAGTTCAGGAGATGTAAAACTATTTGTGTCAAGTATAATTAAGAATGATAAAATCAAAATAAACAACAATTCTTTTCTTCAAAAACTACTGTTTGGATTATGGGACATAGAAGTAAAACACGTATGAGACCCAAGAAAAATATATGAATGATTGTCAACAATAAATATTATTATGAAACTTGTCAATTTATGTGTAA
The DNA here is from genome assembly GCA_036559045.1 of Platycarya longipes. NCBI lineage: Eukaryota > Viridiplantae > Streptophyta > Magnoliopsida > Fagales > Juglandaceae > Platycarya > Platycarya longipes. The sequence continues at coordinate 11,952,630 of CM071790.1, read as the reverse complement.
AGCTAATTCCTTGATCTTGTACTCATGAAGACTTGAGAATTGGAAAGGGAATCTCAAAATTAAACTCTTACTGAGAAAGTAAGTTTTCATATGCTTGACCTTCGAATCTCATACCCTTCTGCCCACTGATCCACCTTTCTACTCAATCCGAATCACATGGCTTAGAAGAAATTAGCTAGCGTCCAACCTCATGTAATCTCAGTCTGTTATCTTGGTATCCCTGCAAGATGGTACGTTATATGAATAAAAGAATCAGTGATAGTGCCCTGTAATTGAGGTATACATATATAATTTAAGAATCTTAAAAAACAGAGGAAGAAATTTCAGAAAAGAAACAAGGATTTTGCACCTCTTCATTCTCCTTGCCTGAAATAGTTTCTCGTGCCATATCCTATTCATTGACAATAGTGTTAGAAAATGAAATGCTCTCTCGAGCCAGTGTTGTCCCTTTTGTTCAGCTGATGATCCCCCCACTTTTCATGATCGTATCTAGATCGATCGAGCCTGTTTCAAGCTTCCTAACGACCAATGAAGTTAGTTTGTTCATGTCTCTGCTTATTAAATGTCCACTTCGCTTAATCAATATTTTGTTTAATACACAGAGATAGTGAAATAGATAGTGAAATAAAATGAGTTGATTTTAGATGAAAGTTAAAAGTTGAATAAACTATTAATAGAATATTATTTTCTAATATTATTAATGTTTTGAGATTTGTAAAGGTTGAATTGTTTATTGTATTTTGTGTGGGAATTTGAAAAAAATATAATAATAGGTTGAGATAAGTTTTGAATCCAAATGAGGACTAAAATGTCCGATTCTTTTTGAGCTTTGAGGCACTAGACCCTGTTCTTCTACCTGCTTTACTCGAGATCTAAAGCTGGTGTTTTTTTTTAAATCTCCATCTGATCTTGTCGTATTGGTTTTAAAATTACTTGAAAAGGGTCGGCATGTTAATTGGTCTGAACAAAATGTCATTTAGATCCGACACTATCATGCATATTTATTTTTTAATTAATCATCATTAACGATAATTATTTCCTGTATAATAAATGAATGCAGTCTAGTGGCAATAGACCAGCACCCGCCGGCAAGAAGTGGTGTGTGCCAAAGCCAGATGCCAGCAATGCAGCATTACAGGCGAACATAGACTATGTATGCAGCACTGGTACTGTAGATTGCAAACCCATACAAGCTGGTGGAGCTTGCTTTCAGCCCAATGATCTTAGGTCCCATGCATCCTTCCTCATGAATGCTTACTATCAAACATCTGGTCGCCATGATTACAACTGTGATTTCTCTCACACTGGAACCCTCACCTCCATTGACCCAAGTAAGGAATTATCAAACAAAGATTATTTTTGAAGCTTTTTTTTTTTTTTTTTATACTTAAAATCAAGCTTTAACATTAATTCCATTTTTTTACTTTTTTCTTTTGCAGGTCATGGTTCATGTAGATACGTTGCATGAGATTGAAATGGATCCCTTATGGTTGTGGGTGCAAGGCCGCTGGCCCCTGGGAGTCGAGTCTCTAATCGTACAGCTTGGAGAATTTACTATTGATTATTTGTTGTATTATCGGATGTCTAGCTTAAGCTAGCTGTAACATTACATATTGTGCATTGACTTAACGCCTAATTAATGGATGATTGCAGTAGTTGTGATCACTTCCCATGACACGCGGTAATTAATTGCAATAATTTCTGTAGTCAAAAGTAAAATAAATAAAAATTATACCGAAAAATATATAAATACAAATTAGTGGATACTGCACTAAATATCACAAAAGATGAATAATTACTTGCAATGAATCATGGTACATATAGAGCTAGATAGATTCTGTTCGTCTTGACTGGTATCAAACATGGTGACCATTTTCAAAAAAATTCGGACGAAATCGAGAAAAATAGGATTATATACAAACATACTGCATCCAGCGCCAAAAGGATTGGAACGTTGGAAACAATAATTGTTCTTCTAATTGTCAAGTGGGGTTTTATCTAATATATTAAACTTGCTTAGAAAGGAAAAAAAAAAGGAAAAAGAAGTGGGGTTGCTAGAGAAAGCTTAGAAATCAAGTGAGTAAATTGACCTAATTGCTAGCTACAAGTAGTACAGCTAGCGCTAGCTAACACGATAATCATGCAAACCGGTACCTAAAGTGCCTGGAGAACAACAGCAAACCTTCTTTGTCCATATGTATGATCTACATGATTAATTCCAATTATGTGGTCCCAATGGCCAATCCTCAGTCACTGTGCATTATACCATAACAACGACAATATATATATAATTAATTATCATCTTTGAGCTTAAAAATCATCTAAGCACACATGCTATTAATATATTAATATATTAATATATGTAATATGTCTATTTGATTTTCAACGGTTTCTGACACTGGTTTGTAATCAATCGGGTCATGTGGGCGTGCAGCTGAGCAAACGTGAGTTCGACATCTTGCAAAATCTTTGTCGTCCAATCAATCTATGAAGGGTTGGGATTCTGTTCTGAACAAAGCTTTATGTTTTTTTAGGAGGTGTTCGTACTTCGTGCCCGTGAGGTGCAAAGACAAGAGAAAGTGATACATAAACTGAGAAAAGGAACTCCCAACCCCATGTGCCAGTTCATAACATAACGAAAATGAAAAAAAAAAAAAAAAACTAAATAAATGAACTAAAAAAACTCCAACCTAAGCTCAACATGATTTTAAATAGAATGTCCGTATATATGCCACCATTGATAAGAACCATATAAAATTTGACAACATTAACTAAAGATAAACCTTTTTTTTTTTAAGAAATAAAAAAGAGAAACAAAATGTTAATTATGTGTAGTGGTTGTACGTTAATCTTCTTTTAGTACTGTACAAAAAGAATCTAGCCAGTACAAGAAAAATGAATCAGAAGCTTCATACCACATTTCTTATTTTCGAAGCCTTCAAAAGCTATAGATTGGTTTAATTTGTTGTAACTCAGATAAATCTCACCACCCACCAAAACCTCTCTGCAGATTGATCATTGACCATGGAACAAAAAGAGGAGAAGAAGAAGATCAAGAAGCAAAAACACCAACACCCAAATGGCCAATCCACCAAATCCAGCTCAGACTTATCTTTCAAGCCGAGCTCCGACGTCAAGGGCCTCCGGTTCGGCGGCCAGTTCATCGTCAAATCCTTCACGATCCGGCGGGCTAGGTCTCTTGAATTACTTAAACTCCTTTCTTGTCCACCGACGATTAATACCAAACCCAACATGAACAATAACAAGATCAAAAAACTCCCATTTCCTTCAACCACAGTCTTCATGCCTACCAACTTCACCATCTTGGCACACCATGCCTGGCACACCCTCACGCTAGGCCTCGGAACGAAGAAATCCAAAGTTATTGTATTCGTCTTCGAAACGGAGACCATGAAGATGGCTACAGACCGCGTTTGGCCATCGGAGATACCACTCGGTGAAGTGAACAAAAGGCTTATCAGGGGTTTGACTGGGTGCGAGATGGCGAGGTTCAAATTTAGAAAGGGCTGCATAACCTTTTATGTGTATGCGGTTCGACAAGTGGGCTGCTTCGGCTTCTCCTGCGCTGACGACCTGAGGACGATATTACAGTCCGTGCTTGAGCTCAATGATTTCTTCGATCATACTGCCATGCTTGCCATGCCCAACCAAAGAAGCATCAGTTTTGCGCCTCCGCGGTCGGTGGCCATGGCGGCTCACTAGCATTGATTTCTTTAACTTTAGTTCGACTTTTTTTTGGAATTTTTCTTGCCGGGATTATGACGAGGGATTGGTTTGTTTTCATTAGATATATTGTAAGTGCTTCTACCTTTATTTTCCAGCTCTCTGATATAAAAAAATTTATGTAATTGAGCATCATGAATAAATTGTACTTTTGTTTAATGGAATTAAAGTCTCTTGTATTAATTTGATATAGATCTGCTCTTCATTTGCAGCACTGAACTGTATATTGTTATATTCCGAGTTTGAAAAGGTACGTAAAGTGACAATAGAGTAAAGGTTGGATATTTTTGAATTCTTTTCTTGGATGATAGTCGTGTGAAAGAATTATTTCTCCGATCTAACTTTTGCTTTGAAAAAATTAATAATTATTCACCAGCATGTTTCCTTTAATAAGTAGTTCTTGCTACGACTGCACGTCGAACACTTTTCATTTGGGAGTCTGGGCCTTGGTGCAGTACTGGCCGATATGTTAATCCGGCCGGCCAAGGTGCATGCGTTAGATGTCGTACGTAATCTTTTGCCTGTGCAAAATGGCCAACAAAGTGTGAATAGCTGCACCGTTAAGTTTGATGTTCTGCAAAAACCATCTAAGGGCAAAGAATTCAAACTTAATTGTATCGTCCAGCTTTACTTTACATCTATCATCTCTGCATATAGTCCAATTTAGTTGCTTGTATTCTGATTAATGCTGGTAGATATTTGTAAAACTTTTCTTATAAAAGAAAAACTCTAGTGGGTGAAAAATATGTACGTAAATTAAAGAGAGTGGATGTGAGATTTATTGAGTGCTTGTAATCTCAAACAAACATATTAAATTTGGCACAAATAAACGTAAGTTAATTACTGAACTATTTAAATATCGTCTTGCGTAATTCTAGATAATTTTGTATATGCGCAACACCAACAATATAACATCATAAAATCCCTTTATTGGCAATGAATTGCTCAATTAGTGTACGGTTTAATAAGCGTGAGGTACTCTATTTGACGACGACGTTTGTATGTAGATTTTAGGTCCATTCGAACCAGCTTTATCCGGCATTGCTTTCTTGTAAATTGCGCTGAGATATCGGCAATTGGTTTAAAGCCATGATGCGTGGTGCAGGGAAGATGCGATGATGATGATGATGGGCATGGGCGAGCATGCATGGTGACTTGGTGAGGGAAAAGGCTGTTTGGCATGATGGAAAGTGAAGGGCCACCGGCCTTTGATCTCCAGTACCCCGGGAATTAGGGTCTACAAAAGCTGATCTGGGGAAAAAAGAAAACAATTCTTTTTCGTGTTTCCACCTCGATCAGTGGCTTCAATCATGCCACTAGAAAGTAGAAAGCCCCATGCCAACCACCTTTTCCCACTGAATAAGCTTTAAGGGTAAGGTTCCATGTTCATGATCATGTTCATCATGTCATGGTATAGTTCCTTGCAGAGAAAACATGGTATTTATACGAAATATCACGACGGTGCATCCTTTCCAAAACTTAAGAAAGAGCCAATGCCATACTCCATGAAAATTGATATTTTGTTTTGATTATGGACAATACTATATACAGTCTAAAAAATTAAACTTCTTTATCGTCTAAGCAAGGACAAAACTAGAAAAATCTAGTTTGGGAGTCAAGTTACAAAATAAAATTTAAGAAAAAACAAATATTAATTTTTTATATAATCTATTTCATAAAAATACCTTTCAAAATTTGATTTTTATCAAGTTTTAAAAATTTTAGGGGGACTAAAGCCCCCAAGCCAAAGAATGATTCCGCTCCTAAGTCCAAGTAATAAACAAATAGAGAAATCCTTATTTTAGAATAAAATTAATTAAAATAACTTTTTTTACAAATAAAAAATTTTAAAAATCTAAAAAATTCATTTTATTTAGTCATAAAATTAAAGTGTTTTTATGTGGACTGCAATTCAGTCCATATTTAATGGATTGTAAAAAGAATTATTCTTTAATTATTATGTACTGTTGTTGAAAATCAAAAGATGAATGATATGATCACCAAATAGGTGTATTTTGAACTTGGGATTTTTACATAGATAGTACATGAGATTACACATTAACGAAAGTTTCAAACATCTAACCTTTGATGAATCCAATATAATTCATACATTGTAAAAAATAAAAATAAGAAATAATTTAAAAGCGTTAATTATACCAAGGATTGGAAACGCTATTTGTTCTGGATTAATATCTATAGTATCTATCTATCTATATATATATATATATATTCTTTTGACAATAATAAAAAATCAAATCGTAAGAATGCATGTTGCAATTAGCATACAGATTAACCAATACCGAATTCAATAATCACTGGACAAAAACGATGCATGTTACAAGAGTGATGAACTTGCCGTGTATGAACAAAAGATATTGATGACTAAGGAGGTCAAAATTCTTTCGATGCTATGGAGATTTCGTATTTTTTAAACATTCTTAAGAAAAAAATAATAAAACACTACACAAATAAATATTTAACAGCAAGAAATCAAACAGAGTGAGAGAGACATCGCTCACCGTGGGGCTCGAACCCACGACCACAAGGTTAAGAGCTTTGCAATGCTTTACCAACTGAGCTAGACGGGCATTACAATGCATTACTGAGTTTAAATTATATAACTACAACATCTATGTTTTTGCAACTCTCCCTTCATATTCATTTTCGATGACTATCAGCTGACCAATACAAAGACGAACTCCGAGCGAAAATGGGGTTTCTATGGACGGTGGTGGAGCTCTTAATCGCCCTCATTTTGATTGCGGTCTTTGTCTTAGTTTCTACAATTTTTTTCGAAGCTTATCGAAGAAGAGACAACCACACGTACGTTCCCTTCATACCAATCAAATCCCTAGAAGTTTTTCCCTAATTCAAAACCTCTTCGTTTACTGCTAAATTAGTAATATGATCAATTCATTTCGTTATAGCGGTTCTTTTATTCTTTGCTAGGCATGTCGAAGCTGCCGCAGTCTTCGAGGACCCTAATTCGTTAAAACAGGTAAACCTACGCTGCAAATATATATGATATATCGGCATTTGCTTCGATTTACATATATAGGAGTCTAGTAGAAGGTTGTAAATTTGAAATTCCTAAGAGTAGTTTACCGTTGTTTTGTGGTTTTGAAGTTCGTTCGTGTCCTGAGATTTAAAAGAGATTCTCTGAATCAATCGATTGTGATATATGTTGAGCAGCTCGCCCGCACAATGCAGGATATGTGTAAATTTGAATGACATAGTTGATGGAATTTTTTCTAACTGGTGTGGGGTTGAATCATGGAGTCAAGTATGCTGTAAGCACGCAATATAATCCAAATGCATGGCTAATGTTTAAATGTGCATCTTGTCTTCCAAAACTTCTAACTAATCAAATTGAAATGTAAATCTCTAACTGAATTGCAGCGTCGTTTGGCTTCTACCAAACAGTCTGTGTCACTGTTTACGGCCTAGTTAATGCAAGCGGGTCTTTGGCTCTATGCTCGTTCAGTATGGTCCTTTTCTATTATTTCTATGTTTTGAAGGTAAAAAGGTCCTAGTATGATTACCTATCAAAAAAAATGAAAGGGAGAGAAGGTAAAAGGTCCTAAATAATGTGATGTTTTCAGAGGATCAATGTTTCACTTTAGCCTTGGCTTTATTGAATGAAAAGATATATCCTCAGATAAAAATAGCGATGAAATCCTAGCTCAATCTGCTTGCTATAGGATTTCTTTTTTCCAACCTTATGAAGGTCATTCAGAACGACAAACTTCTGAAACCACATTGATATTATTGTTGATGCCCCAAACAATGATGATGTTGTTAAAATATATTGATTTCAAAATATTGATATTTTTGGAAGTATATAGATTTAAAGTATTGGCAATATTATTCACTTCACAATGTTAAGAATTACTTGGTTAAGTTTATTTGCTTTACAATGTCATGCCGGTAGCATTTTTTTAGAATAGTTAACTGACATACAAGGTGGTTATGAGTGATTCTGACTTTCTGGGAGGAATTTGTTAAAGGTTCCTTGCCCCCATATTTCTGATCCAGCAGAGAAGTATATATCTTTGATAATCCCCGCATACAATGAAGAGCATAGACTTCCTGGAGCTCTTGAGGAAATGGTAAAGTAAGTTTGAGCAAAATTAATCAAACTTTTCTTTTTCTTTGATGAAGCTGTATGTTTTTGGTGTTATGCATGCTTAAGCATGACAAACAGAAAAAAAAAATGCCCAAGTTTTCACTCTCTTAGTTTTTTTTGTTCTTTTTAATCTGTGGCATAACTAATTATTTTTACATAGTAATACACAATTAAGGTGACATAGCTAGTTACTTAAACCGTGCTTATGAACTTTCTAAGAGATTTGTCTTTATGTTGTAGTTATCTTCAACAACGTGCGGCAAAGGATAAGTCATTTTCATATGAGGTATCATGTTGTTCATTTACCGGATCATCTCAATTAGTCACCATGGTTTTGAGGACTTGCATAATTTTGTTTTCCATTTGGAGCACAAATATTTTCTGGAAATGAGATCATGTCCTTCATCATTTTCATTGGTCTATCCTCTAGAACTTTCTATTGAAAAGGCGAAGTTACCCAAGAAAATGTAGATGGAGTTACGTTTGCCTTATTGTTGCATGGGAGAGTCCTCCAGCTCTCCAGCTCTCCAGCTCTGTAGTCCTGGCTCTTAATTTATAGTCTGGTTTCTGTGAAGAGAGTGGTTGAAGATATTTTGTTGTAATTTCTGTGGCAATTCATCATTCTAATGCATGGTGTTATACTATCCTTCAAGGAAATTCCATGAATGTTATCTATCCATTAAATGACAAAATAAATGGATTTTCAACAGGTGGTGATTATTGATGATGGAAGTGCAGATGGGACAAAAAGAGTAGCTTTTGACTTTGTAAGGAAATACACCATAGACAAAGTGAGAGTTATCCTTCTCGGTAGAAACCATGGGAAGGGAGAAGCTATTAGAAAAGTGAGCTTAACTCAAACCACTCACAAACATGTACTTATTTTAGTGAAGATGCCATATTTTGTTTTCTCCTTATGCATGACGGCAATTGATTAAAGCTCTTTTCGTTCGCGAAAGCATTGTAAAACAGGGAATGCTTCATTCACGTGGTGAACTGCTTCTAATGCTGGATGCTGATGGAGCAACCAAGGTTAATGACCTTGAAAAACTTGAAAATCAGGTCTGTATATCCATCATTTTCTAGCTGTTGGTTTTTCACGAATAATTTAGCTATTTTCAAATTTTAGTCTATGGAGATATTAACCGATCTACTGCAAATTATCTGATGTTATGCATACTAGATCCACGCTTTTGCCAGAAAGGAGGGTAATTATGGAGATTCGGCATCTAGAAATTCGAGTTTTCGTATATCTGATATCCCAATTGCTGCATTTGGCTCACGTGCTCATCTCGAGGAGAAGGCTCTGGCTGCAGTTCAGTCTTACTAATATTGCTCCTTTTATATGTTTTTGCTCCATTTCTTGCTAAATTTGTTGTATATTTTGCATCTTTGACCCATTTCCCTTATATGTCTCAGAGGAAATGGTACCGCAACTTTTTGATGAAGGGTTTCCACCTTGTGGTTCTCTTGACTGCAGGTCCTGGAATTCGCGACACACAGGTATCTCCACTTCATTTTTATTTGCTTATTTGATTTGCAGTTCATTGCTCTTCAATGAAGCTCTTATGTCTTTCAGTCTTTAGTAAATACACTTAAGGCTTTATCCTGATGTTGGCTGATCACAATATCACAGTGTGGGTTTAAGATGTTTACTCGGGCTGCTGCAAGGAAGCTTTTCAAAAACATCCGTTTGAAGAGGTAATTGCATTTAGATGCATTGTTCTTCAACATTTGGCATTGAGATCATACTTAAATTATGTACAATGGAGCAAGTAGGTAGGATAATCTTTTGTGAGTGGTGCTACATATGCATACAATTTTATGCACATTATTATACATATTGAGTACTTGTCCAATTTATCAGTTTTTTCTTTTTTAATTCAACTTTTGAATTCTGATTTTATTTTTTTTTATTTTTTTTCCATTTCAATAACTGACATGTCAACACATATGGTTATGTGCGTAAAATTGTTAGTATAGGTAGAGTTTTCTGTTTTTAATATTCTAATTTTTAGATATTTTTTCTCCTCACCCCCTAAACAATGTGTTCTGAATATATTTTCCCCTCATTCTCAGTGTGTGGGAACTCACTACCAACATGGATTTTACGCAGGTGGTGTTTTGATGTTGAGTTAGTGTTTCTATGCAAGTGGTTTAATATCCCAATGATTGAGATATCTGTGAACTGGTCTGAAATTCCTGGATCCAAGGTGAATCCATTGAGCATACCCAATATGCTTTGGGAGCTTGCACTCATGTCTGTGGGATATCGAACCCGTATGTGGACAATTCGGACTTGAGCTTTCACGTTGGAGTTCACCTTGAAAAAGCCAAGCCATGCCGTCTTGCTTGCTTCTCACGATCTACTGCAAATACCAGAGAAAGAAAAGTGATGCACCTGATTAGGTAGTAGGGTAACGCTATACACCTCTTCTTTCAAGAATATTTGCTTTAAGAAAATTTTCACATTTTTTTCGAGCTTATTTATACAAAGCCACGATTTTTCTAACGGCTTCGCCATGTGAAACTTTTTTGTTTTTGTTTTTGTTTTTTTATTTTTTTATAACAATTGCCACGTGAAACTATTGTGCTCGAATTGAGTAGTACATGTAGTGATAATTGGAGCCCATGTTAGATAGGGCTCCATGGAATCAAAATAGTCACCACTGCGGGTGATTTGAATTATGGCATTACACGTTACGGCACATGGACTCGAGAACTAGTGATCTTAACATATGAACTAGCCTCTAATCTGCGGATTTGACGGCAAACTTTGCTTTGACGTAAGCTAGCCGATTGTTTGTTTTGTGTTTAAACCGTGTACACTGTTGGAATATACAGTTTTATTTATATTCAAATAGTTTGGGATTTTATAAAAATTTTGAAAGAGTGGTGGTATTTGTAAATATGAAAGGAACAAAATTGTTATGAAATCGAAAAAAGATGTTTTGATGATCGAGATTGTTTTTTTTTTTTTTGAAAACTATGATGGAGATGTTAGATCAATAATCAAAGAGGATTGTTATATACATAAAGAAATTATACAAAAATAAATATATAAATTGACTTCATATTATCTTATTCGTTATATCTATTTTATATTAAAAATAATTTTATAATTTAATAAATTACATTAAGTCAATTTATAAGATTAGTTTTGTAGAATCATTTTCTGCCTAAAGTATCTCCTAATCAAATATTTGAAGAATACAAGAAAAAGATATAATGTTTCAGCAAGAGGACCTGAATGGCATTAATAATATTGAATGGAAGTTACTGATTAAAAAAAAATATTGAATGGAAGAATAAAAAAATTTTTCAAAATATAATATTGGAAGAAATGGACCATTATTTTAAATCAACTCTACGCCTTCCCTGAAAGCGATCACTCCAAGACGGGAAATTGGGCAACCTAGAACGAAAGGATTGCAAGAACACTTTCTTTCCGAGACAAAATCGGGAGCTTTATTTCATTGAAGATTCTATTCTCGGACGTTTAGAAGCATTTCCTATGCACAATTGATGGTCCGGACTCATCATACTCTGCCTTCGCTATCCACATCTGCATTCAAGAAACAAGCAAAATCCTCGCATCCCTAACGTCCCCAAAAAAAGGAAGGAAAAATAATATTCGAATGATGAAATGCATGCATGAAAACATACCTGCTGGAAGGTGCTAAGTGATGCCAAAATGGATCCTCCAATCCAGACACTGTACTTCCTCTCAGGTGGAGCCACCACCTTGATCTTCATACTGCTTGGGGCTAGTGCAGTAATTTCCTTGCTCATTCTATCAGCAATGCCTGGGAACATGGTTGTTCCACCTGAGAGGACAATATTACCATACAAATCCTTCCTGATATCGACATCGCACTTCATGATGGAGTTATATGTCGTCTCGTGAATGCCTGCTGCTTCCATTCCAATCAAGGATGGTTGGAACAGAACCTCGGGGCATCGGAAACGCTCAGCCCCAATAGTGATGACCTGCCCATCAGGCAACTCATAGCTCTTCTCAACTGAAGAGCTGGTCTTGGAAGTCTCTATCTCCTGCTCGTAATCAAGAGCAATATAAGCAAGCTTTTCTTTCATGTCCCTCACAATTTCACGCTCGGCCGTGGTGGTGAAAGAATATCCACGCTCGGTGAGAATTTTCATTAGATGATCTGTGAGGTCACGACCAGCCAGGTCAAGACGAAGGATGGCATGTGGGAGGGCATACCCCTCGTATATGGGGACTGTATGGCTAACACCATCACCAGAGTCCAGCACAATACCTAAGGCAAAGGCAAAAATCCATCAAAAAAGAAGGGAAGAGAGATGGTTCATAGTAATGTTCAGACTCCTGACAATACCTTAGGGCCCGTTTGAATACAAGGGTGAGATCATCTTATCTCATAACATCTCATTTCAATTAATAATTTCACTATTATTTACAAACTATCTCAATTTATTTCATCTAATCTTACTATCCAATCGGGCCTTAAATGGTTAATAAGACTACTTACCAGTCGTGCGACCACTTGCATAGAGGGAAAGAACAGCTTGAATTGCTACATACATAGCAGGAGCGTTAAAGGTCTCAAACATGATTTGGGTCATCTTCTCACGATTAGCTTTAGGGTTGAGAGGAGCCTCAGTTAGGAGAACTGGGTGCTCTTCTGGGGCAACACGAAGCTCATTGTAGAAGGTGTGATGCCAAATCTTTTCCATGTCATCCCAGTTGTTCACAATACCGTGCTCAATTGGGTATTTGAGTGTCAAAATACCCCGCTTGGATTGAGCTTCATCACCAACATATGCATCTTTCTGGCCCATCCCAACCATCACACCAGTGTGACGAGGACGACCTACAATGCTAGGGAACACAGCTCGTGGGGCATCATCTCCAGCAAATCCAGCCTAAAATGTAATATCATGGCCAGTTTTCTAAGATATTACATCTCAAAAGAAAGAAGGGCAAGGCCAAAAAAATTGAGTACCTAATCTTGCAGTCAATAACAGCTTTGCATATTAGGAACCAAAACAACATTCATAACGCAGAGGGTACTTAATACCTTAACCATTCCTGTCCCATTGTCGCACACCAGTGGCTGAATGTCCTCTGTATCCGCCATCTTCTACCACCTGCAGGATAAACTATGATCAGTCACAGAAAGGACAATAAGAACCCTACGATGGAGTTTCCTTTTTTATTTTTCCCTTCTTTTCCACCTTATTGTACATCTATTAGCTAGATATCATATGGATAAAACACTCACCATTGACACCATGCTTGATGTACAAAACTAGTAATTTAATTTAAGTGACAAAAGAGAGAAATAAATAAGGCTGTGAAATGTGTTAATATGGATTGGACATCGTAGTATTAAACAAAGCGGGACATGACACATTGACATGGCCCCCACCTTACCAATATAAACAATTCTTCTCCAAAGCGACAAGAAAATAAAACAAACTCGACACCACCAACAACAAAGACCAAAAATAAATCCAACAAATAAAACTACCACAGACGCAAATCTCTTTTACAAAATTAAACTCATTAGTTTATATAGTTAATAGCTTCTTTAATTTATTATACAATAAAAATAACAATCCAATGTAATAAGTCAAATTATTTCAATTTATAAATTTAATATTCTGAATTTTTTTATGGCCAAAATATTTTTCAAAAAATAAATAAAAAATAAATTACATAATAAAGATCCATAAATTGACAACGTTCTTTCGTTTTTCCACTTGATTCATATACAATCATCATTGTTATAAGACGTCTTTTTTCTCTCTACCTCTTTTGAGAGCTTCATTTTCGTCGACTCCTAGAAATTCTCCCTCAAAATTTTCCTTAAAAACACGAATGCGCCATGCAACTGTTAAGATCTCATTACCGTGACATGATTTTCAAGAAACAGACATCAAGAAAAAAAGTTATCGTAAATTATTGCACAGCATTGTTTCATTCCTTTTTGTGTTTAGACCAAAAAGAAAATGAAGATGGAAGGAAATTTTATTATACGGAAAAAAACGCAAAAACCGAATCCACCAAATGAAATAAAATCAGTAATATACACATCTATGGAGCCGATCCCGATACCACTGATCGCTAATACACAATGAGGCAAATTGAGAGAGAGAGAGAGAGCAATTGAGCGGAAATTTCGAAAATCCAAGAAAGATCTTAAGAATTTAGGAAAGCAATCGGTGAATGGAAAAAGATAGGGGAATCTGACCTTTCGGAACTTGATAGAGGACGAAGTCGGGTTAGAGAGAGAGCGATAGACAAAGAGAAGGGGAGAGAGAGAGAGAGAGAGAGAGAGAGAGAGAGAGAGATCAGGCACTCATCCTGAGACTTGAGAGAGGGAGAAGGTGGGCTAAATGGAAAACAGAAGAGGTACTGGATGCGACGTGGATCGTTGGATTTCGGGGGTGGGCACAGTCTGGGTCTCTTGCTTCCGAATTTTATTTTTTCGTTACAAGTTCCAACTAATCATTTCCAGTTTTTTCGATTTTTTTTTTTTTTGGAAATTACCATATAGCGATAAATGTGTTAGTTTTAAAGGAATATACTTTTATTTTTCCTTTGTACTAGAAACAAAGATTACATGTCATAAGCCAAAACTTGAGAAATGGCTTATATCTTCTTCTTATTATTATTATTATTATTATTATTGATCACAACATGCATACGCGACAAACATATTTGTTCCCATATGCTTTTTTACTTATAAGCAAAGTATTTAAATTAAAGCACCAACAAACTTTGAGTTGCATGGCATTTTTCCGCTTTTCATCTTTCCCTTCTCACTTTTATTAGATTTAATTCGCCATTACTTGATGAGCTGTTCTATACAGTAATTACTGTACTGCTACACACCTATACACTCACTCACAATTATAATTTTCTTTTTCAGTATACAGTAATACACCGACTGCTACAGATCATTTTTCTTACTTGGTGCCCAATTCTAGAAAGAAATGTCGATGGAATAGCGTGAACCAAGTTCGAGTACCTATCCCAAATTTCCAATTCATTCTTTTAAGCCATGATTTCCAATGTTCATTTCACAAACCAGGTCTTGTAAAAATCTGTTGAGAATGTAAATATCCAATCCGATAAAAAAATAAAAAAAAGTTAAGACTACAATTCCAAATACCAAGGAAAACTGGGAGGTAACAAGAGAAAGAAAAAAAACCCAAGAATTTGAGGTAGACTGTAGTTCAAATGGGAGGGGAGCAGATCAGACGTGTTCGACATGCATTTGGTAATTCCAAGGCTTTGAGGTTTGTAAAAACGATAGTGGAAAGAAAGGGTTTAGCTTTCTTCAAGAGAATCGATTTGCAGATGAGAACAAACTGGTTGGTGTTAGAGAAAACTGAAGAACCAGTAATACTTATGTCTTTGAAGTAAGAAAGTTAAAAAAAAAAAAAAAAAAAAAAACAGTTTTCCTTGGAAGAACCAGTTCTTACTGCAGGGCTACATTTTGATCAGGTAAATGGAAGCTAGTCACATCACATGCTATTTTCT
This sequence comes from Platycarya longipes, assembly GCA_036559045.1. Taxonomy (NCBI): domain Eukaryota; kingdom Viridiplantae; phylum Streptophyta; class Magnoliopsida; order Fagales; family Juglandaceae; genus Platycarya; species Platycarya longipes. Next base: position 11,937,229 of record CM071790.1, on the reverse strand, counting down.
TATGATGTTTCTACTTTCTGACTACGGAATGCAAATTGAACAAAATACATTAATCTAAGAGGTTAAAATGGATTAATCACTTCTACAATTTTATTTTTCAATATACAAGGGTGGAGATTCCAACTGAAGATAAGACTTTATAGCATATGATGCAAAGACCTTGGCCACCTTTACAAATCTTAAATGCCTTGAAGGTCAGCCCCAAACCGTTGTTATCATGTGTGGAATTAGAATTTAGTATTTAGAAGAGGAATTGATAAAGTGTGTATTACATAATATGTGAATATAAATAATGTATTTTTTGACATAACTATATTAAAAATAATAATTATATATTAAAAATAATGTATTTTTTGACATAACTCAGCCCCAAACTGCTGAACTCAAAAATACCGCGCGTGGTGGCGGTGGAGCGCTCGGGGACGGAGGTGTGTGAAGGCCAACTGCACGCTTCAACCTGCACGTGTGAGTCACGCTTTACTTCTTTCGGCATGACATTCAAACGATTGATAGATTTGTGACAGGTGAATCTCATGGTGGGACGCGTGGTGATCAGATACCACCAAAAAGAATCTCAATGCCTCTTCTCCAGTTCGACCTGGAAAACAACACAAAGAAATACATAAAGAAAGAGATGAGAGGAAGAACAAGAAGAGGAATAAGGAAGGGAACGAGAGAGGAGGAGCTGAAACTCTTATCCCTTAAAAGAGATTTTCTTCTAATTTTTTTTAGAGAATAGTGGGAGATAAGATCTTAGAGAGAAATGGGTCAATCTACTTTTTTTTTTTTTTTCCCCATAAAGACAATTCTTTAAAATCCATAATTGGTTTCTTTAAGGGAGCCATGAATTCAATATTTGTAATTAATTTAACCACTTGGTAAAAACAAGAAGAAACTTTTAAAATTGCTACTGTCTTTTTCTTATAGGATTGCATTTATTTTATATCCACTAACACAACCGCATCAGAAGTATAGAACCCATGTTGATGCACAAACTCGATCTTATGTCTACATTGACTCTTGTGAAAGTGGATCGATGGCTATGAAATGAAGAAAACTTCAAAATCAGTTTAGTCTTTAGACTGATCAGTGGTAAGTATGACTCAAATTAGATTAGTAAAAATTTTATATATATTATTTTAATTATTTTTAAATATAAAAAAAGTTATAATATTATTAAATGATATTTTTTAATTATTAAATTCAAAAAATATATATATATAAATTAAAAACGAAACTCAAAACGAGATTCAAACCATTGTTATGTTTATCATTTTTCAAATTAAAACTGCCTCGTAGCGTTCATGCAGAATGATGAGCACCAAATCGAATCAGAGTTTACACTGCCTAATAATCGAGACTCTCATCGTTATTAGGCATATTTATGTAGCGAAAGGTACTGAAGTTCTTTTTTCTTTTTTCTTTTTTTTTGAGCAAAGACAAAGATATATTAAACTTATAAAACGAAGGTTATTACAAACATACCCTACTACTACAAAGGCAAAGGTACTGTAGTTCTTTATTTGTTTGGTACAATGATTTAACACGCCCTCTCAGGCTACAGCCTATATATGCTGATTCAAAGCGGCTGTCTCCCTCGTTCGTACGACTGTCTTAATGTCTTTGATCTATTTCTTTGGCACTCCAGTTCTTACTTTGATTTTACATTATCCATTTCGGAGGCAGCTAGCCAAATGGTTTACGGGAACGTGGCCAACCATACCCTCTCCTCAAATCATACCCCATCAACTATGATCTCCATCATCTGCTTTGGACCACGCCTAAATAATAGACCTGGACTTATTTTTGGGATATTTTACCCTCACACACGAGAGACTCATTTGGCATTTAAAGATCATTCGAAATTCTAGGAGTCTAATCAATACTCTCCCCACATTTGACAAAAATCGAAAGCTTTAATTACGGGATTAAAAGCAAGAGTGCCGGCAATAGGGATTGATGAGAGGAAAAGCAAAAGGTAAAGATGAGGGGAAAAGCAATTTCCTCTGAAGGCCTTCTACTTCGAGAGCAAGAAAACGTATAATACATAAAGATCGTCTTCAACCTTTCATTACTTCGAGGTCGTTGATCCGATCGTCAGAATGTCAAGCGAAGGAGAGGGCCTGGCAATAGGGATCGATCTGGGGACGACGTATTCGTGCGTGGCAGTGTGGCAACATGATCGAGTAGAGATAATAGTAAATGATCAGGGCAACAGGACGACGCCGTCTTATGTCGCCTTCACTGACAAAGAGCGCTTGGTAGGTGATGCCGCCAAGAATCAGGTTGCCAGGAACCCCTCCAACTCCGTCTTTGGTAATCTCTCAGAGTCTCTTCTTCAATCATGTCCTTCTTTCTTCTTTTCAGGAGTTTAACAAGCGAAGTTTAGTAGTTATTAGTTTATTCATCTTCATATCAATTTGTGAATTTTATATTCAATATTTTTGTGGATGTGACACTAATTATATAAAAATCAACGAATTTTTTCAACAAAAACTTCTTGTGTCAATTGAAAATTTTCTCTTTTGTATTTATCAGACGGTTTACCAACTACACACTAAAAAAATAAAAAAATTATTGTCAAACCTCATATTGTCTTTTGCCACGTTAACATTTACCAATTTAGGAAAAAAAATCATTTCAACCAAAAAATTATAATATCTAATAAATGTTGCATCTTCTTATAGACGCAAAGCGATTGATCGGTAGGAGATTCAGTGATCCCTTAGTTCAAAGTGATGCCCAACTTTGGCCGTTCAAGGTCATTGATAGTCCAGGTGACAAGCCTATAATCGCGGTCACTTACAAGGGTGAAGAAAAGCATTTTTCTGCGGAGGAAATCTCATCTATGGTTCTAAAAAAGATGCGCGACATCGCCGAGGCATACTTGTGCATGACTGTAAAGAACGCAGTTGTTACTGTCCCCGCCTACTTCAATGACGCACAGCGTAAGGCAACAAATGATGCTGGCAGCATCGCGGGCCTTAACGTCATGCGGATAATCAATGAACCCACGGCTGCAGCCATTGCTTACGGTCTTGACAGGGCGTGTGGCATTGACAAGAGAAATGTGCTGATCTTTGATTTAGGGGGTGGTACTGCAGATGTCTCGCTACTTACCATTGAGGAGCGTACTTTAGTGGTTAAAGCCGTTGCTGGAGATACACACCTTGGAGGTGAGGATTTTGACAACAGAATGGTAGAACATTTTGTTCAAGTCTTTAATAGGCAAAACAAGGAGGACATCAGTGGAAACGCTCGAGCTCTAAGGAGATTGCGAACAGCTTGTGAGAGAGCAAAGAGGATTCTTTCTTCTGCAATTGAGACCACCATTGAAGTTGATTCTCTATATAATGGTATCGATTTCTTTTCAACTATTACCCGTGCTAAGTTTTCAGAACTCAATATGGATTTCTTCAAGAATTCTATTAAACTTGTGGATAAGTGTTTGACTGATGCAAAGATGGACAAGAGTGTAGTCCATGATGTCGTTCTTGTAGGTGGTTCTTCCAGAATCCCCAAAGTGCAGGAAATGTTGCAGGAGTTCTTTGATGGGAAGGAGCTGAACAAGAGTATTAATCCAGATGAAGCCGTGGCATATGGAGCTGCTGTTCAAGCTGCAACTTTGAGTGGGATTGGAAATAAGAATGTTCAAGATATTTTGCTCTTGGATGTCACCCCTCTGTCTCTAGGAGTGTTGGTTGGTCGAGAAGGTAAGATGTCTGTTGTGATTCCTAGGAATACCACCATTCCCACCAAGATGGAACGTAATTACACCACCGACAACAATCAAACTGTTGTTCGATTAAGTGTTTACGAGGGTGAAAGAGCTAAAGCTGCAGATAACAATTACTTGGGAAAACTAACTCTTTCTGGTATTCCTGCATTACCTAGAGGAGTTGCTAAACTCAAAATATGCTTTGAAATTGATGCTAATGGTATCTTGAATGTTTCTGCTGTGGAAAAGAGCACTGGGGTGAGTTGCATGACCACTATCACCAATGACAAGGCGAGACTCTCCACCGAAGAGATTAATAGGATGGTGGAGAACGCAAGGAAATACAGAGTTGAAGATGATGAGTACAGGAAGAAAGTTAATGCAAGGGTGGCCTTGGAGAAATATGTCTACGACCTGAGTAATACTATCAATGCTAAAAAGATTGCCCCCAGAAGGAAGAAGAGGGTCAAATCTCGTATCGACCAGGTCATTAAGTGGCTAGAAGACACCCATCTTGCAGAGGCAGAAGATTATGAGGAAAGGCATGCATGGCTTGAGTCGTTCTACAAGGGAGAAAAGTTATGACTAAAGTATTGTAGATTCTACCCATGTTTGATAGCGTCAAATAAAAATCCTTTGTACTGAATGTGGAACTTGTGTTAATCTTTTTTTGACTACAAGATTGCTTTATGTTTCTACTCATGATTTGATTTGTTCCTATAGATACATACGAATGGTTCAAACTAGCATGTGACATGTAGTATTTGACTGGCTTTCTTCACTAGGTTAATGTTCCGTTCAAGTTTCATGTAGTAAGACTAACTGGCGAATTTTCCAACGTTATTATTCCTTCATATTTATTCTAGTCATGTGCCTATGGCTATGGACACAATGACTTGATGATCAGAGAGAGAGACAATTCGATAAACGCTGTTAGTATTTTTTAAATATTTTATTTTTAGAAAAAAAAAATACACTTTTGATTATTAATACACTTTTACCAATCAAAATACACTTTGATTATTAATACAAACGGGCAAAAGTATTAATATACTATTGCCCGTTTGCAGCTAGCAGAATTGTATTTTTTAAGGAAGTTGTTCATTTACTGTTGCAGTCATCTCTTTTGTTCTCTAGCCGAAAGCCATGAGAAGTAGGTAAACGCGTTTCCTTAGTTACTAAAATCTAGGAGCAGATTACTTGGTGGTTGTTATTAAAATCAATGAATCACACTAACCGTTTGGTTTATTGGGATGATTTTCGAGAATCAAGGAGTAATAGCATATGAGGGGATCTCCAAAATATCTGATCACTTGTGACAATATTTTTGCCACAAATATTACTGTGACATTTTTAATCGTCACAAATGATTATTTACAATTTTAAAAAAAAAATCATTCTGTTATTACTATAAAGGACGAAATGTTCTTTTCATTCCAAACAAAATTCATTCAAACGGTATTTTTTTTGCGTTTGAATGACTATTAGGGATAATTTTTTTTCAACTAAAAAAATCTGTTCAAACACTTTTGCATGGAAGTGAGTAGAGGTGTTCATCCGGGTTCCAGATTCCTAAATCCGGAACCCAAATTTAAAATTTTCTTCAATTTAAAAAAAAAAAAAATTAAAATATTAAGAAATATCTTAAAATTTCAAATCGGGCCGGGTACAATCCGGCCCGGATGAACAGGCCTAGAAGTGAGAAATTTCATCTCAAAAACGTTTTAGAAATGAAAAGGTTTCATTTAAAAAAACTTTTAGTGACAAAATCGGAACTTTTTGAGACAAAAAATTTTCATCCCAGAAAAGTAAATTTGTTGCAGTGACTATTTCATAATACTTATTCCTGACTGCTATTATGAGATAATTCTTTCTTGCTCATGATCAACCGCTCCCTTGATTTCTTCAATGTAGGTTTGGGATATAAAGAAATATGGGTCATGGGTCGCTCCTGATCATCTTTTAGGAATGGATTTTCCTTTTGGACTTTGGACATCCACAGAACGGTATATATTACACTTTAAACATGGATAATCAAGAGAGAGAGACCCATTTGTATGAGATTAATTGTTATTTTGTGCATGATTTTGTCCCTGGTCAGGTAAGATTGGTCGATCATTATAAGTCTTTGTAAGGGATATTTGTGATCAACGAAGAGATTCATTTTATATATATGAGATAATTTTATTGAAAATGAGATTATCTAAAAATATTATCATTCATTTCTTTTCTACTTCATAAATTTGGTAGGATAACCGATTACTTCCATCGGTTACAAAAGTCGTGGACCCAAATTCATAAGAAATTACAAAAGTTGAAATCACAAGGTAGCATTTGGTTTATTTTTATAGATAAGATTAAATAAAAGTCAAAAATTAAACAAAATATTGTTATAATATATTTTCTTAATATTAATTTTGTTTTGATATTTAAAAAGATTGTTTAAAAATTTGAAAAAATTAAATTAATTATTTTATTTTATATATAAATTTAAAATAATAATAATAATAAAAAAAAATTAATATGTAATTATTTATGAAAATAAATCAAACCTTTAAATATCACTAAGTCCAAGATTCTTTAGAGTCACTAGCTATCTTCCCAGCAATTTCACTCTAGTCTTTCGGGTAAAAGCATAATGTATTCAAATATAATAAAAAATTCTATTTGTAATACGGTGTATAAAGTACCTTAAAAAATGATGAGCACCAAATGGAATCAAACTGCACACTGGCCTAATAATCGTGGGATCCCCCCAGGAGTGGGTGTAATATCACCCTTTAAAAATTATTCAAAATTTTAGTAGTCTAAGCAAAACTCTCCCCAAATAATGATAAAGATTCCCGATTCTCGATTCACTTTTAAAAGTCGAAAGCATTAATTAAGGAGAATAAAAGCAATAGGTAAAGATGAGAGAAAAGGCAATTTCCTACTGGAAGACCGTCTACTTCGCAATAGGTAAAGATGAGAGGAAAAGCAATTTCCTCTGAAGGCCTTCTCCTTCGCGAGCAAGAAAACAAATAATACATAAAGATCGTCTTCAAGACTTCAACCTTTCATTACTTCGAGGTCGTTAATCCGATCGTCAAAATGTCCAGCGAAGGAGAGGGCCTGGCAATAGGGATCGATCTGGGGACGACGTATTCGTGCGTGGGGGTGTGGCAATATGATCGAGTAGAGATAATCGCAAATGATCAAGGCAACAGGACGACGCCGTCTTATGTCGCCTTCACTGAAAAAGAGCGCTTGGTAGGTGATGCCGCCAAAAATCAGGTTGCCAGGAACCCCTCCAACTCCGTTTTTGGTAATCTCTCAGTATCCCTTTTGTTTCTCTTTCTTCAATCACGTCGTTCTTTCTTATTTTCAGTGAAAATAAGAAACTTTTTTAATAAATATATATTATATATATATTTATGTAAGTACTCTCTTTCCTTGAACTAGTCTATATTCTTGGTAGATTATTAAAAAGAAAAAAAAAAGAAAAGAAAATAATTTTAAATATAATACATTATAGAAAATTACGATCAATTTATAAAAAAAAATTGTGGCTTTTACTACTGCTCATATGGAAATTAACAGATTTTGTTAATAAAAACTACTCGTGCCAATTTTTGTATTTTTCAAAAGGGACTACAGTATAAAAAAAATAAAAAATAAAAAATAAAAAAAACCTCCTTGTCAAACCCTTACCAATTCAAGGAAAAAAGAAAAAGAAAAAGAAAATACATGTCGAGTTGCCAACAAAAAAATTATGATATCTCATCAATGTTGTTGTAACTTTCTTCTTGTCGAAATTTTCATTTTCCACTTATTATCTTACAGACGCAAAGCGATTGATTGGGAGGAGATTCAGTGATCCCTTAGTTCAGGGTGATGTCAAACTTTGGCCATTCAAGGTCATTGAAGGTCCTAATGACGATCCTATAATCGTGGTCACTTACAAAGGTGAAGAAAGACATTTTTCTGCTGAGGAAATCTCATCTATGGTTTTGAAAAAGATGCGTGAGATCGCTGAGGAATACCTGGGCACAATTGTGAAAAATGCAATTGTTACTGTCCCTGCCTACTTCAATGACGCACAGCGTAAGGCCACAAGTGATGCTGGCAGCATCGCGGGCCTTAACATCTTGCAGATAATCAATGAGCCCACGGCTGCAGCAATTGCTTACGGTCTTGACAGGGCGTGTGGCATTGGTAAGAGAAATGTGTTGATCTTTGATTTGGGGGGTGGTACTGCAGATGTCTCCCTGCTTACCATTGAGGATGATAATTTCAATGTTAAGGCCGTTGCTGGAGATACACACCTTGGAGGTGAGGATTTTGACAACAGAATGGTAGAACATTGTGTTCAATTGTTTAAAAGGCAAAACAAGGAGGACATCAGTGAGAACGCCCGAGCTTTAAGGAGGTTGAGAACAGCTTGTGAGAGAGCAAAGCGGATTCTTTCTTCTGCAATTGAGACTACCATTGAAGTTGATTCTCTATATAATGGTATTGATTTCTTCTCGACTTTTACCCGTGCCAAATTTTCAGAACTCAATATGGATTTCTTCAAAAATTCTATTAAGCTTGTGGATGAGTGTTTGAATGATGCTAAGATGGACAAGAGTGCAGTTCACGATGTGGTTCTTATAGGTGGTTCTTCCAGAATCCCCAAAGTGCAGGAAATGTTGCGGGAATTCTTTGATGGAAAGGAGCTTAACAAGAGCATTAACCCAGATGAAGCCGTGGCTCATGGAGCCGCCGTTCAAGCTGCGAATTTGACTCGTATGGGTAATGAGAAAGTGAATCAAATTATACTCTGGGATGTCACCCCTCTGTCTCTAGGATTGTCTGTCAATGGAGGTCAGATGTCTGTTGTTATTCCAAGGAATACAACCATTCCCACCAAGATGGAGGCAAACTACACCAACGGCCATGACAACCAAACTGGTGCTTTTATCTCAATTTACGAGGGTGAAAGAGCCAGAGTTAGGGATAACAACTGGTTGGGAGAATTCCGCCTTGTTGGCATTCCTCCCGTACCTAGGGGTGCTGCTAAGCTCAAAGTAAGCTTTGATATTGATGCAAACGGTATCTTGAATGTTTCAGCTGAGGAGGTGACCACTGGGGTGCGTCGCACGATCATCGTCACCAACGAGAAGGCGAGACTATCCAAGGAAGAAATTAATAGGAGGATTGTGGACGCTGAGATATACAAGGTTGAAGATGATGAGTGCAGGGAGAGGGCCAAGTCCAAGGCAGCTTTGGAGAACTATGCCTACAAAATGAGGAACAACATTAATGATTCTCAACTTAGTGCTAAGGTTTCCCGTGGCAGTAAGAAGAAGATCAGAGCTGCTATTGACGAGGTGATTCAGTGGTTAGATGGCTTGGAGCTCGCAGGGGCTGATGAGTTTGAGAAAAAACTCATAGGCCTTAAGTTAATATGCAAACCCATCATTGCAAATATGTCTGGTTCTGAACAACAATAAGCAGTTGCGCTGCCCCTTAATTTTATTACTAAATTAAATTGAACTGACGAATGCTCCGATCATGTACCAGTGCGAGTAGCTTGGCTTGCCAGTTGTCCGAATATTTGAAAGTCTAGAATTTCTAAAGATACTATGTTTATCTTTCTATAGATACTGAATTTATATTTTGGCTTCCAACATGTTGAAGATTGTTGAAAATGGTGTTGAAGATTGAGAAATGAGAAAGAGTGAAATTGAAGTGGGAGAAGTGTGAACCACTCTGATTTTGATTCAACTAATAATCTGAACAATGATACAAAGGGTAGAGGTTACATATATACACAAATCCTGCACTATACATAGTAAGGTCAACTATACATTTCATAGATGCATTTCTGCACTATGCATTTCTGGTAATTCTGCAACAGTGCAGCAGGATGGGGTTGAGTAGTCCCCTTCACTGTTCTGCTCTGCTTTGATCCTTGGCCTGCATTGTGTTGTCCCCTTCATTGTTGAGCAGTCCCCTTCATCTTCTCTTGTTGCAGGTTTCTGAGACTCCCCCTCAAGATGGGCATAGATATTGAGTACACCCATCTTGGACAATAGAAACTGGAAAGTGGGAGCTGATAATGCCTTGGTGAGGATGTCAGCCAATTGGAACCTTGAGGCTACATGAACCATAGTAATGATTCCAGCCAAGACCTTTTCCCGAACAAAATGACAGTCTAACTCAACATGCTTGGTTCTCTCATGAAAGATAGGATTTTTGGTCAAATGAATCGCCGATTGACTATCACAATAGAGAGTTGCTGGTTTTTCTTGGTGTACATTAAAATCCTTCAACAAGTAGTTAAGCCAAACAATTTCACAGCTCGTGTGTGCCAATGCTCTATACTCAGCTTCAGCTGATGATCTAGATACAGTGGGTTGTTTCTTGGACTTCCAACTAATCAATGAGTCTCCAAGAAACACACAGAAACCAGTCACTGATCTTCGTGTCTCAGGACAAGTTGCCCAATCTGAGTCACTATAAGCTTTGAGGTGCACATCTGTTTTAGAGGAGTAGAAAACGCCTTGCCCAATCGAGCCTTTCAAGTACTTTAGAATTCTATGAGCTGCACGTAAATGTTCTTGTGCCGGTTTATCAACAAATTGGCTCAAAACATTGACTGCATATGTGATATCTGGCCGAGTATTGGATAGGTAGATGAGTCTTCCAATTAGTCTACGATAGCTTGTAGTATCAGTCAAGTAATCCGTGGAAGAGTGAGATAACTTGTGATTCTGCTCTATCGGTGTACTAACAGGCTTACTCCCAAGTAGTCCAGCATCCTCTAGAATTTCTAGAGTGTATTTTCTTTGACACAGGTGAATACCTGATGATGATCTTGCTACTTCTAATCCAAGAAAATATTTAAGGACTCCTAAGTCTCGAATTTTAAATTGAGAATGTAGATGGTCCTTAATTTCTTCAATGATTGTCAAGTTGCCACTGCCCAATATGATATCATCCACATATACAAGAAGAGCAACAAAACCAGATTTGTCATGTCTAGTAAACAATGAGTAGTCTGATTGTGATTGATGAAATCCCATTGAGATGAGAAATGAAGTGAATTTTGAATTCCATTGCCGAGAGGCTTGCTTTAAGCCATAGAGAGATTTGTGTAGTTTGCATACAAGCTTTTCACCTTGTGTGTGAGACTCCCCCTTGAGCTGAAAACCAGGAGGAAGATCCATGTATATTTCTTCATTAAGGTCGCCATGAAGGAATGCATTGTGGACATCAAGTTGGGTTAAATGCCAATCATGGACAGAAGCAAGAGAAAGAAATAATCTCACGGTGGTGAGTTTGGCAACAGGGCTAAAAGTCTCTTGATAGTCAAAGCCTTCCCGTTGAGTGTAACCTTTAGCTACTAGGCGAGCTTTATGCTTGTCAATGCTGCCATCGGATTTCAACTTAGTCTTGAAAACATACCGACAACCAATGCTCTTCTGTCCAGGTGGTAGAGAGGTGATGGTCCAAGTACCATTAGCTTCAAGGGCTGAAAGTTCAGATTGAATGGCTTCTTTCCAATGGTTTGACACAACCGCTTCATCGTAGGTTTTTGGCTCATGGATGAGAGAGAGGGATAATGCATAAGATTTATGAGAGGGAGATAGGTGAGTGTATGAAAGATGAGAGACGAGAGGGTGAATGGTTGGAGAGTTATGTGGAGGATTCTGTGATGAGGCTGCAGCACAGTGATAATCAAGTAGGTAGGAGGGAGCACGTTTAACACGATCAGAACGCCTAGTGTTTTCGGAAACTCGCTCGAGCGGAGTGTCGAGCGAAGGTCGAGCGAAGTCACTGCCTGACCCTCGCTCGAGCGAGGTGTCGAGCGAAGGTCGAGCGAAGTCACTGCCTGGCCCTCGCTCGAGCGAGGTGTCGAGCGAAGGTCGAGCGAAGTCACTGCCTGGCCCTCGCTCGAGCGGAGTGTCGAGCGAAAGTCGAGCGAAGTCACTGCCTGACCCTCGCTCGAGCGAGGTGTCGAGCGAAGGTCGAGCGAGATCACTGGGTGTGGAAAAAGGGAAGGAAATGTCTGGTAGGACTGGTGGTAAAGTAAGATTAGAAGGGCTTGGGTCTGAAACCGATATGGAACTTGATTGGGTGAAAGGAAATGTGGACTCTAGGAAAGTGACATCCCGAGAAATCGAAGTGGAGTGAGTGTACAAGTCATAGACCTTATAACCTTTTACCCCAGCTGGATAACCAATGAAGATGCATGGTTTAGCTCTCGGATCAAGTTTCGTTCTGGCATGCTTGAGGGTGGACACATAGCATAAACAACCAAAAACTCTTAAATTGTCATAGGAGGGAGTAGAACCAAACAAAAGCTCATATGGAGTTTTATTGTCCAGAATTGGTGTGGGAATCCTATTAATCAAATAGGTGGCTGTTAATACAGCATCACCCCAAAATCTCAGTGGGAGATTAGCTTGAAAAAGTAACGCTCTAGCCACATTAAGAAGATGTTGATGTTTTCTTTCCACGACACCATTCTGTTGTGGAGTATAAGCACAAGTTTTTTGGTGTAGGATCCCATGGGTGTTGAAAAAATCTGGCATATGAAACTCCATACCATTGTCGGTTCTAACTTGTTTAACCTTGGAGTTGAACTGAGTGCCTACCATTCTAATGAAGGATTGCAGAATTTGTTTGGTTTCAGATTGGAATTTCATTAAGTGAACCCATGTTACACGGCTGTGATCATCAACAATTGTGAGAAAGTATTGATGTCCTTGCAAGGATGGTTGAGAATAGGGTCCCCAAACATCACAATGTATTAAATCAAAGATTGAATCAGAACGAGTGATGCTAGTGGGAAAAAAAACTCTCTTTTGCTTAGCCAAATGACAAACTGTACAGTGATCTTGATTGCTAAATTTTACATCAGGAAATGAGGATTGAATTAAATTCATCCTTTGACTTGACAAATGCCCTAGTCTAAAATGCCAAACATCAATTTCTGGTTGTTTTGTGGTACAGGCAACTTGTGAGTTGAACTTGAAATTTGAAGACTTGAATCCGAGAGAGCTGGGTAGAAGGTAATAAAGACCATGACTATTCTTAGCAAGTCCAATCGTCATCCATGAAGAAAGGACCTGTATAAAGCAATGATCATGCAGGAACACAACGCACAAAGAAGGGTTGTGAGTGAGTTTGCTGACAGATAGTAAATTAAAGGTGAAGGAGGGGACACATAGAACATTGGTGAGCATGATTTCAGGTGAGAGTTGCACAGTTCCCATATGTGTGACAGCGACTTGAGTACCATTTGGTAGTTGGACATGAGCTTGTGTGGTGCAAGTGATGGTCGTGAACAGTGAAGGTGAGCAAATCATATGGTCTGTAGCACCAGTATCAATTATCCATGGTGCTGAATGATGACTAGACGCACTACAAGAATGAAGAGTAGAAGTTGGAAAAATGAGATTGTTGAAAGGTAGTATACCTGCCATATTGGAGCGGTGAGGCGACTTTGGCTGTTCGGGTGCAGGGGGTTGGCTATGATTAAGCTGCGGTGCCTTTCCATTGACAAGAGCCATGAGTTTCTGAACTTGATCTTGAAGCAGCAATAGCTGTGGCATTTCCTCATGCTGTTGCGTTTGAGAGAGGACTTGGTTTGCCGCATGAGATGGAGCAAAAGTGTTGCTGCTATAGTGCCCTTGTTTGGTTTTTGTAAACTTGAAGTTTGGTGGAAAACCAACAAGTCTATAACATTTTTCTCGGGTATGTCCAGATTTTCCACAGTGTTGGCATGATACATCCATCTTGTCCCTTCTCTTGGCTTGATTATTGACCACTGCCAATGCTGAAGATTCAGCAATGGGAAGGGTCAAGGTGCGTGCCTCTCGTTGCCTTTCTTCTTGAATAATCATGGAGAAGGTTTTGTCCAAAGAGGGGATTGGACTCATAAGCAAGATTTGTCCCCTGATGCTTTCATAGGAATCATTCAAACCCATTAAAAATTTAAAAACATAATCTGAGATTTGTACCTCACCAATGGAGCTGAGTGCTTTGCATGAGCATAGTCCACAAGAACAACATGACAATGGTCTATAGTTGCGCAACTCCTCCCAAACGGCGTTGAGTTGGGTGAAGTATTCACCAACCGATCGTGTCCCTTGAGTAATGGTTCCAAGTTGTTGTTGCAACTGATATATTCGCACATTATCGGGTTGAGAAAAGCGTATTTTGAGCTTCTCCCAAACCTCTCTTGCAGAGCTAATGTAAAACACATTGGAGGCTATCTCTTTCGAGATGGAGTTGAGAATCCATGAAAGGATCAAGTTGTTGCAGCGCAACCAAGGTGTATAAAGTGGGTCAGAGGGTTCCGGGGTCACGATGCTTCCATCGAGAAACCCAAGTTTGTTCTTGATTGAAATGGCCAAGATAAAAGAACGACTCCATGAAACATAGTTGGGCCCGGTGAGTGGAGGTGAGATAACAATCGTATGAGTGTTATCACTGTGATGAAGGTAAAAGGGTTTAGTTGGGTCTTCTGTGGGTGACATGGAAGCATTGTGGGTGTTTGCCATTGAAAAAGGTGAGTGAAGTGATATGCACAGAAGGTGTTTGAGAAAATTTCTGAGAGACGAAAGGAACTTTGAGAGATGAAAGAAACTTTGAAAGATGAAGTTGAGATGATACTACGTACCAGAAACTCTTGAGAGATTGTTGAAATGAGAGGAGTACTAAACCCTCTCTGATACCATGTTGAAGATTGTTGAAAATGGTGTTGAAGATTGAGAAATGAGAAAGAGTGAAATTGAAGTGGGAGAAGTGTGAACCACTCTGATTTTGATTCAACTAATAATCTGAACAATGATACAAATGGTAGAGGTTACATATATACACAAATCCTGCACTATACATAGTAAGGTCAACTATACATTTCATAGATGCATTTCTGCACTATGCATTTCTGGTAATTCTGCAACAGTGCAGCAGGATGGGGTTGAGCAGTCCCCTTCACTGTTCTGCTCTGCTTTGATCCTTGGCCTGCATTGTGTTGTCCCCTTCATTGTTGAGCAGTCCCCTTCATCTTCTCTTGTTGCAGGTTTCTGAGACAACATCTGGGCTGATAAGTGTTGTGGACAAACGACCAAGCAGCTAGAGACCAGTACAACCGCGAACGACCATGCGGGGGATGGAGTCCCCAAGGGCCATGGCAGTGGGTTATCGCCTCTCTACGACTTACGAATCGGAGATTCATATGATAAATATCACTCGCGAACAAAAACAAAAGAAAAAAGGGTTCTTTCTGCTCACTCGATGAAATTGGTACCGGTTTGGTTTTTTTATAATCGGTTCGATTTTAAATAGATACCGGTTTGAAATTGATTTTTATAATATTAAAATCAACAGGTATTGATTCGGTTTCAATTCTAAATTTTTTAGAACCAAATTGGATCAGACTAAATCAGACCGGTTTAATATAATATATATTATATTTTATGACATAATACCAATAGTATAATATAATATTAGTATTAATAATATGTTTTAAGTCTATATATAAATTATTATATTAAATAATTACGTATGAAATAATAATATACTAATACTAATACAATTTTTTTTAAGCTAATACTAATAATATTAGTTATAACTATTAATGATATAATTATAAAAGAAATTAAAATTATTATAACAAATGCTAATATATAATTTTTTTAATCATTATAAATAATATTAATATATATATATATATTAATAGTCTAATAAATTAATATAAATTAATTTAAAATTGAAAAACGGACCAAAACCAATAAAACGGTACTACCGGTTTTGGAGAAACTCGGTGCGTAATCAATTTTAAAAAATAGAAAATCGGTGGTATTGGTTCAATTCTAGATTTTATCTAAAACCGAATCATCGAGCCAATTATACCCCTACCTAGATATGTAGCCTATTCTATTGTAAGTTGTGCCCGATAAAAACATGCCTTTACTGGGCTAGAAAGTATAATTATTATGGTTCAAAACAGGAATAATAGTATATGAAAAGTGATATACACAATATCATACATAATATTTTATAAAAATAAG
Organism: Platycarya longipes; assembly: GCA_036559045.1. NCBI lineage: Eukaryota > Viridiplantae > Streptophyta > Magnoliopsida > Fagales > Juglandaceae > Platycarya > Platycarya longipes. Next base: position 11,921,464 of record CM071790.1, on the reverse strand, counting down.
ACTATTTCTGTAAACTAATTTATAAAATTATCATTATTTTATAAAAATATATTTACTTTTATAAAGTATTGCAGTCTGTTCAATATCTATGAAAGGAGTCCAATATATTTTTATAAACTACTGAAACTTTCCTTGCCCAGGTGTGTAGTCTGTTCTGTTGTGAGCTGTAACCGATAAAAATAAGCCTTTACAGGACTAGAAAGTACAACTATTATGGTCCAAAACAGGAATCATAGTATAAATGCCGAGACGAAAGGGCTGGTCTGGAAGCCTCTGACATTGACCCATGGCCTTATTATAAGTACGGAGCCTATATACGTAATTGGGTAATGAAAATGTAACTCAAACTATGGGCCTAGATATTGGAAAGGAGTCCAAATATCCAGTAGTTTTTTTTTTCTTTCGAATAATTAATTAATAATTAAATAATTTATAAATAGTAATTAAATAATTTTAATTAAGATACTTTATTATAATTTAAAAATGAAATTAAAATATTATAAAGCTAAAATATTACTGTAATGTAATTTTTGTTGTGAAGTTTGAAAAAATTATATTATTTTTTGTGTTTTATTTAAAAGTTGGAAAATTTTTAATGATTAATTAAGTAACGGTTAGATCGATAAAAAAGTCAAAGATTTAAATTGTGGTCACCATCAAGGAAGTCGCCAATGAAGTTCGTAATGTCAGTCTTCGAAAATAAATTAGGAAAATCTTTAAAGCACAAAACCAAAAAGGTCGGTTTGACATTTGATAGCCTCCCACGTAGTAAATCATGACGACATGATGATGACCACTTTCTTCATGTATATGGGATTAATTTGGTAGTAGTTTCGTGCAAGATAAAATAGTAGAACCGAGTTTATATAAGCATCGAGACGCTGCCTATGTACATTATATAAATATATATATATCATGTCTTGTCAAACAAGTTACAGCTTGCACGAACGCGTTCCAAGCAGCGGGAGAAGAAGATAATGATAATAATAAAGTTTGTAAATCGTATTGGATAATAATGTTGTCATTATTAACAGGAAACCACCACTGAAGTTCGTTTGATTACTAGATATGACCGCCGTCCCTTAATGCTTAATAATTAAGCAGAAGAAGATGTCAACAAAATAAAATAAAAAATAATAATCGATCTACGAGAAGGCTAGAATATTGGTTCCCAAAAACAAACAAGTCGATTAGGGGCTCTCTATAAATATAGAATGCCCTATACAATGATCTCATTCAACTCTCTATCGACCCGCATCATCGATACATTCGCAATATCTCAGAACCAGAATCCCGGCTAGCCCTTTCAAGAGTGATCAAGACAATACATACATAATCGGTACGTATGTTGCTTCCCATCGAGATCAGTTATAATCTCTGTATTTTGTTTATTGATCTATGGCTTTGTGCCTTTGTCACATCATTATATTAACTTTGTTTGATGTTCTTTTATTACTTATGCTTGTTTGGTTGTTTTATCATCATTGCGTACTGCATCACATATATATATATATACATGTAACATGTATGTATATGTAAAGTTAACAGGTTTGATTTGTTACTTTTGTAGAAGTTGTTTCATCAATAATCATGATGCTCTAATTATCGCCATCAAATGATACAGCTATATATATAGCTCACCATGATAATTGGCATTAGCTCCAAAGACATTTCTTTCCCTTATAAGAAAAGAACAAGGTGGAGATCTCCTTCCGGCTAGGACCTTTGTTGCGCTACCTACGTACGTACCGACGTCCCAAGAACAATTAAACGAGCAAATTAAGGTTTTTTCTTTTGAATTTTATCTGACGTTTCCAATTCTTATACCTTATAAAATCTCAACGTGGATCCCATAGACATTTTTTGTTTTTTTACTTAATGGTATTAATTTATTGGAAATATTAATGGTATTAATTTCTTTTCGTTTTGAGTTTTATATGTACTTGTATTTGTCAAGAATGTTTATATTGGCACGACTTTTTTTTGGGGCGGGGGGGTAATTTTTTTGCTTGCTTTTTATTGGAGGTTGATTTACTTTTCTTTGATTCTATATTACATTACTTACATTATTTCGATTCGTATTATTTCTGTTTGTAACATAGTGCTTATAATTATATAAATCATCTAATATAAGTTTACATGTTTCATGTTAAAAATATATGAAACTGCTTTGATAGTACTTGAGCAATTTAAGATATAGTAAGATCACTGTGATCTGTGGGTATATGCATGTCACATCATATGCACACCTATTATATATATGCATGTCTTGTTGATATATCATGATCATGCATGTACTCATTGATCATGATGATCTACAGATAAAATTTTCGCCGATTTTCTCCCGTTTGTTTCCTTAATTAATTAGTTTCTTGGCAATATTATGCGATCTACATCGACACCTTACTAATTACGCATCTGTTACTTCAGGAACTCGGCACCATATAGATCAAACGTGGAAACAAGCTGAATCTTTTGACGCATAATAGATATGAAGTATACCAAGATCAAGCATTTGAGCCACCCACACGATTTGATGCTAGTCGATTTCCCCCAAGCACCGTACAAATGCGATGGATGCAAAGAATTGGGTTTTAGACAATGCTACCAATGCGAAGATTGCAATTTCCATCTACACGAGGAGTGCGCGATGCCCGACTCCTCTGCTTTCCACCCATTATTCCGTAAGTGCGACTTCAAATTTTATGAAATCGCGCCAGGAAATAAGACTAGATATTGTGATGCTTGTGGGAAGGATGTGCTAGGGTTTGTTTATCAATGTTTGCATAAGGAAGCTCGTGACCTACACCCATGTTGCATGAAACTTAAACGCACCTTGATTGGTGATGGGGTGAAACTGCACCTCACTGACACGGTCTCCTCCAAATGCCAGAAATGTGGAAGTAAGGAGATTTCTAAAGGGTTCAGGGGTTGGTCCTATGAATCTACCTGTGGCAAATATTGCTATCATGTCGCATGTGTAAAGGAATTGGTAATTGAGAATTGGAGGAAGGGTTATTTTGATGGACATAATGATGTGAATGATCAGATATTGATCGGTGACATGGCTGTTCAAATTAAAGTTCCGAACGAGGACATGAGATTAGTACAACAAAGTGAAGGAAGCTCATACATGTCAAACAAGGCTAGCAAATATTGGAAGATAGCGAAATTGGCTCTCAAGCTCATTATTTCAGCTATCTTTGGTGATCCAATTTCTGGGTTTGCTGCTTTGATCGAATCATTAGTTTCAAGCTGATTTATTTTGTGAAATAGGGTGGTGATTACATGTGATATTATATATATATATATAGATATATAGATATATATTTATGTTTTTTGTAAATACCAATAATTGAAATGGTTACTACATGTGTATTATATGATTATTTGTGCATGGTTTTCTCTTCGAAATTACTGATCATCACTTTCGTAATAATTAGTAATATATGAGTGTAGATATATTACACACATACAGATCTAGAGAGGGGGAAATTACCTCAAGCTAACTTATTTTCCTCCAAAAACTATTCTCATCTCAAACATAACCGCACAATTTGTTTTCACAAATAATCTCATCTTATCTCATTTCATCATTATTATTTTTTCAAATTCTCATACAAAATAAAATTATAAACAAATCAATTTTTTCAAATCCTCAAATAACTTTTTCAAATTTCAAAATAAAATTAATATTAAAAAAATATATTATAATAATATATTATTCAATTTTTACCTTTTATCTTATCTCAACTAACTTATAAAAACAAACCAGGCCATGCATCAAAGCCACGTTGCATGTTTATAACTACGGCCTGCAGGTTCAGAAGAAGATAAAAGTTTGATTTGAGACAAGTTAATTTTAAGAAAAATGATATTTTTTTATTAAAATAAATTAATTTTCATCATAATTAATTAATTAAATTTTATTATAAATAATTCGTAATAAATCATTATTAGTTTTTTCTACGGTCAGGTTTTTTTTCCCTACATTTAGCCATAAGTGAGCTTATTATAAATTTGTACATATATCGACATCAATATATATGTATGCATGCATGCATCAATATTGGTGGGCTTCTGTATCTGAAATGCAGTTCATGTATCTGAAATGAATTCATGCATCAATATATTATAAATTTGTACATATATCGACATCAATATATACATGAACTGCATTTCAGATACGGAAGCCCACCAATATTGATGCATGCATGCATACAATATATATATATATATATATACATATATACACACACATAATATATATAATATATAGTACTCGGTATATGATCAACTCGCTTGTCATCGATCGAAATCATCCTGCTTTTTTAATTATATACATTCACCTACTAAATCCATGTGTCGATCGGGTAAATAATGTACTGCCACAATTTTTCAAACCCCTCATATGATTTGACTTATAGCAGGTTCGAAACCAATTACTTTCAAATATTTTTAAATATTTTATATTATTATTATTATTTTATATTATTTTTTATCTACTTTTATTATTATTTATTATTATTTTATTATTATTTAATATTTTATTATTATTTTTTACTTACTTTTTTTTATTATTCACAAATATTTTTAAACACTCTCAATATTTAAATATAATTTTAATTTTTTTTTCCAAAGCAAAAATAGGTAGAAGGCTAACATAACAGCCCTTTTTGAGTGCCGTCATGATATATAGAAGTCATTCTCTGTTGCAAATGTCTAGTTTAAGCCAAACTGTTGTTTCAGTGATGAGTCCATCACCATATAATACCTCCAAAATATCTAGCTCATGATCCAAAGCTCATCCTATAGCCTAAAGATCATCATGCTTTACTATCACAAGGATTTCAATTTATATCCCAAGTCTATCTCATTTCTTTAAAGTCATGAAATATCAACTCGTGCCAATTAGACTATCACTTTGGTGGTGACTGATCAGTCCCAATTGAAATCATGACCATTATATATATATATATATATATATATATGATTAGATGCGAGATGAGATAAATAAATTTATAAATAGTAATAAACTGATTTATTAACAATAATAAAAAATTTTGAGCTAAAATATTTAATGAAATCTTGAATAAATATAGAAAAATTGGAATAAAAATATACTATAGAGCTAAAATATTATTATAATACAATTGCCATTTAAAGATTTGAAAAAATTGAGTTATTTTTATATTTTGTTTAAAATTTTGAAAAAATTGTAATGAATATTTAATAATTAAAAGAAAAAAATTAAAAAGATTATTATATTTATATTTAAGTAATATTAAAATATTAAAGTCGAAAGTTAGATTTAATGGGTTAATACTATTTCAACATTCAAACAGACACTTAATTCTCAATACCAATACGACTTATTAACCAATATTGGTACGTGGCTTGAATTTACGCGTGAGCCCTACCAAGTTAAGACAGCTTACTTAAGGGAATCAAATCAAAGCTTCCTCCCATTCACGCATTCGTTGACCGGACGGTTCGAATAAGTGGTTGTATATGAAATGCCATATTGAGTTGGAAGAGCTTTGGATGGTAAGTTGAAATAAGATAAATTGGGATAGAAGTTAAAAATTGAATAAAATATTATTTTTTATTATCATTATTATTTTAAGATTTGAAAAAATTTATTTGTTTATTATGTTTTATGTAATATCATTATTATTTTAAGATTTGAAAAAATTAAATTATTTATTATATTTTATATAAGATTTTAAGAAAATTATAATAATTAGATTAGATGGGTTAAAAGACTTAAAAAAAAAAAAGATATCCAAATTTCAGATCCTATTTCTCAAAACTAACATCCTCAATTTTATAGAACCCAATCCGCACTACAACAGAAACCATTATTTCCAGCGAAATTATACTCGCCAAAAAGAAAATCGCCGTGAGTAGTAATTAGTTTCGGCGAATATATATTCGCCACTAGATTTTGAGATGATACGGCGAAAATATGTTATTCCGTGTTTTGGAGCGAAAACAATTGCTGCAAATAACTTCGGCGATTTTATTCGCTGTAGTAGTTTTCTGTATTTAAACGAGCTTCCGAATTTGCAGCGAATAGAATCGCCGTAATTCTCCCTTAAATGAACGCGGCACCACGTTGCGCCCTTATTTTCCCCCAACACTTCCAGACTTAACATTCTTCTCGAATCCACTCAAAATCGCGATTCCCACACCAATCCATCCTATTTCGCATTTCACTCTTGGATTCTCTCATATCTCACTCAGCACAGGATCCTTATACTTCGAATCTTGTTCGTAGCTGTTCCCCCACCGACATTGTTGTTCCCCCACCAACATTGCAGTTCGAATCTTGTTCTGCAAGGCTTCCTCGCACCTGCGGTTATTTGAAGCCATTTGCCAAATTTCTGGAGACACGGTTAAACTTTAATCATTTCCTCCTTCTCTGCTTTATTTAGTTGTAAAAATCAATTAATTGCTTGGCCCCGTTTTGCATTTGTGTTTAAATTTTTGAACTATCAACTACTTTCAACTAAAGAAGTAAATCTAGAATGATAAACTCCTAGAAATCGATTTTGCTAGGGCTCTGTAAAATGTGGCAATATATCTTTGTTGGTCAGAGATTTTTCTCTGGAAGTTTTAGTAATCCTTCAAAAATTAGTAAATGCACTTGCCTAATGCCTTCTGCTCGTGACAGTGGATTATAGTCACAAGTTTTAGTAATCTATTTTGCTAGGGTTCTGCTAGTGACAGTGGATTATTGCCTTCTTGTTCTTGTCTATAAACAGTCGGGGTTACTAATTAGGAGTAATGCTATAAGAAAATTATGTTGTTTTGGAATTGGCCTTTCGATCTTTGTTGAACTTTTGCTCACTGTCAGAGGTTCAGGCTTTGTTGAATGTAGCAGTTGAGACTTGAGATCATAAAGTAATCAAAAGTATAAAACAAGACATGGTCAGTCGAACTACAAAATTTAAGAAAAAGATAAATTCAGTCAGAGTCAAAGTCATTCCTCCAATTATATAATTTTCTTCTCTTTTAGGTTCTTTCATAGTCCCGTTTTCAAAATTTGTGGTGAATTGACATCACCTGAATTTAATCTAATTTTAAATTGAATCTTTTAAGTATTCAATTTTTAAATTTAAAATCTATTTTCTATATGAAACTCTTTAAATCTTAATTATTTGCTTGAAAATGAAAGCTCTGTTTTTTTAGGCAAAATGCTGTTGTTTTTGTACCATCTTTTTCTTTCTTGTTTCTACTTTCTTCTAGTACTCTTTGTCTGGAAATTCAAACTGGGTTTATTCTTGGTAGTTGTGTTCATGTTATTTAGCCTTTCTTTTATAAAAACAAAAATAAAAATAAGATAAATTAACTCTAGTAAAGAATACACAATCGGAGTTACTAATTAGAGTAATGCTATAAGAAAATTATATTGTTTTGGTGATCTACCAGGTTTCTTACTCCTTTGCAATCTGCTGCAACTAGTCTGTTCTATAGTAAGAACTGTGAGAGAGAGAGAGAGAGACAGAGAGAGAGAGCGAGAGAGAGAGCTGCTTAAAGTGGCTTCATGATCTGCTCTGGTTGCGTTTGTTAACAGCAGCAATTATAGCTCTCAGCAGTCAAATATGTGGTTGAATTTGTGTAGTTTCATGTTTTGGCATTTGGATGATGATTCCTTTATTGATGTTCTGCTGATTTATATTTTACAACAATACCTATTATAAACATGTTATTATAAAGGTCCTGTTATCCATTCCCCCATTATATTTCTACAGCAGAGTTACATAATGTCATTAAGTTGAAGTTATTAATATTTTTCATTTAATATATTTACTCATTCCTGACATTTGCACCTAACAAAAATAAAGTTTTGGAAGCACAAATTTATAATATTTTTTATTTAGTATGACATTTGAACCTAGTCGTGTAAGGAACAACACTGTCTATAACAGGTATTGTTGTAAAATATAAATCAGTAGAATGCAATTCATCATGCTATAATTGAAACTTTTTAAATCAGTAAAATGCACAAATTTGTGTAGTTCAATGTTTTGGCATATAAATCATTACTCTTACGCTTCCAACATTTTTCCCCATCACTCTTTTCATTATTTAATCTGTAATTTATTGTCTCTGAAATTAGCCTATAAGTTATTGAACGATGCCTGCTAATAAACAGTTGTTTGACCTGTTCTATGTTTTAATGCTTGGAATTGGATCTGGATGCTAATGTTAAATCTGCAGAGTCACCTTGTTTTGATTCATTCTCTTTTGATCATTTCCTTGTAGTATTTCTCCTTTACGAGATCGATCTTATTTAGATCACCTCAATCAACTGGTAATGTATTGCTTGTAGCATAATCCGTATATATAAAATTAATGATGGTCTGGAATTGATTACTAATTACTTATATAGACTATACTAATTACTTAATATTATGTTACTTTTATTTTAAATTTATGAAAATAATCTTTAAAAATAGGAAAAAAGAGTTTTGGAAGATTTTTTTTTTATCCTTGTTATCTGATAAATGGGAAGGAATAGGATTTGCTTCTTGCCTGTCCTGATCCCATTCATTCCTTTTTCATACTTGATGGGAGAAATAGCACTGTATATTGGTGATGGGACACGTTTTTGTGTCTGCATGCATGCAACGCAATGTGGCTTTAGTTGATTTGATTAAAAGAAAAGAAGTCCATCTAAATGTATGAATTTTGAGGATCAGCCATTGATAAGCATGACTGATCATGGAGTTGTTTACTGCAAAAGATGATGATGATGATGATGATGATGAACGGTTCTGATCTTTTCTTTTTTTCGTCTTTACTTTTGTTAGTTGAGTGAAAAGATGACTTATTTGAGGTTGGTGACCCATTTATGGAAAAATATAGGGGCATGTTACTGTAATACCTTTTGATTTGTTGACACTTTGAGAAGTTGGAAACTGGAAGTTGATTCTTATTTACAAGTTGGGATTGATTAGAATTAATATTGCATCTTTGTATGTCTGCAGGTTTGGATTTTTGCAAGAGGACTGCATTGATTACAGGTCTGGAATTGATTAGAATTAATAACTCTCTTTGAGTGGACAGTCTACCTCTTATAGAGCATCTCGTTTTCCTGTTGAACTGGAGTTTCTATTTTGTAAACTTTTGAGTTTCTAGAGAGTCTAATTTGACTACTGTAAAGTTGGACAAGATGAATAGGTTGAATATTATTTAATTGTGATATGTCGGATGTCTCATTTGTGCCTTAAAATGAACAAACCCATGGTTATGGTTCAGAAAGTATCTCGGTTATATTATTAATATTAGATTATTTTTTTTTAAATTTTTAATAACTTTTTGTTGCAGAATATATTTTATAAATATTTTAATTGAAGCCATTGACGTGGAAATGAAATGTGTTGCGTAGGCTGAATGTAACATAGTGAAAATCCTAACTGCACGTATATCGATCTTGTAATATTATGTACATTCGGAATAAATATAACTGCACGTATATTATATTTGTATGCATTATCCCCACAATTATAAGTAGAAATTAGTTCGTTCAGGTGACAAGCAGTTTTATTAAAAAAATAAATAATAAGTATTGTAGTTTTATAAGAAAAAAATATTGTGGTTTTATAAAAAATAAAAAAAAAAGTATTGTACTAGTTTTATAAAAAAAATATTTATAAAAAGTATTGTAGTTTTATAAATAAAAAAAAATTATAAAATAAAAAAGTTTTTTATTTGCTTGTTCCAAATTTGCAGCGAATTCTCAACAATTAGCAGCGACTCCTGACGCCAAAATAGCTTCTCACGGCGATTTACTGTTCAAACAGTGAGCTTATTTGCAGCGAAAATTTTAAATCTTGCGGCAATTATTTTCGTTGCAACTAAAGTTTTTATCGCTGCGATTTTCTTCATTCGCTGGATTATCATATAAGCGGCTGTTTAATACCGACGAAAGCGCGGCGTATGAAAATCGCTGCTAATAATTATTAGCAGCGATTTATAGTAGTATTTGTGGTGAACAGTGTCGCCGCAAATAGTATATTTTCTTGCAGTGCCGGTAGTTTCAGATCCTATTTACGTTACCATTGACAATAATTACATAACCGCAATATATATTTTCTAAGCTACCGCAATATCTATTCTTGTCAAGAAGATACATCATTGAACATCAGCCAACCAATCATGGGATCATCTAATATTTTCTTTTCAAAATTCAGAACGCTAACTGTCCTATATTCTGAAATAAATACAGTCCAACTTATTTCCTTCCAATTTTCCATCAATGATGCAAGAGCCTAACAGAAAAATAAAGTTTAGTGATGGTTACCTTCGATTTCTGCCAGGACAAAACACGTAAAAACCTGCCCATTTCAAAGTTATTATAGAAATTATAACCTTCCATTAAGGGAGGAGATAAAAATGGCCATAAAACTTCTCTGCCCTGGTTGTAGGCTATACGGTACAATAGTGAAGTTGGGTGGAGTGAGTTTGGACCTACGAAAGCTGTGTCGAGCTTAAGGTAAAAACTGGACCTATACAATTGGTAACAAATTCTTTTGGAACTTTTGGGATTGATTTACTATTGAAATATATTTTATGACAATGACTGAGGCTATTTGAATTAAATTGTCGTGGATAGCTGTGGGATTTCTTTTTTTTTTTTGTAAAGTGTAGACACCCGTAGGATTTTTTTTAAAGTAAAAATATTATATATCAATAGGAGTTACCAATTACATTGGCCTTACTAGACTCTATAAAGTCATGTCAAAATACACAAGACGTCATGATAGGCGTTCTTCAGTCATGTATATTACAAGACCAATTTAGGTAACCAACGTAGTTCCTAAACTTCTTGTTGTTGGATTGATGCTAAGCACAAACTGTAGCCCTTTTTTTATTTTCTTGAAGATTTTGCTGTTGTTGGACTAGGTTGTAAATTTATGTATTTGGGATTGTGGTTAAATGAAGGGAGTTTGAAATTAAGAATCACTAAAGCCACTGGATGTCCGTGTTAGTGCAGAATTTCTGCTATACATTCTGTTTTGAGGCTCAAACCAGTCCATTTCATCCGTATTGTTCATTGCATCCTTCACCCAACTAAAGTTAATTGTTTGTATGACAAACTACTGAAAATAAGGGATAATAACCAGTCATCTAGTAAGCCTTAATTCTTTGACTATTTTCGTTCCAAAAAGTTATCAAAAAGCTGTCTAATGCCCCTTTTAGTGAAAATTTCCAGATTTTGACATTTTCTTGTTACCATCCATTTCCATGTAAATTCCTATAATGTAGACACTCTTAATCCATGATTTTCATCTATCCTTCATGTAGAAAAACTGAATAGTCATTATTGGACAACAAGCATGCTATTAGTCATGGCTGTGAATTTCTTTAGAATACTTGAAATGAGAAGTTCGAATGTTTTGACTTTAGTGCTAAGTATGAATGAAAGTTAGATGGGTTGGGGTTGTGTTTTGTAGTGACAACTTCCCTGAGATGCAGTGATTCATTTGAATTGTCATTTTCAATTCATTTTCTTTTTTCTTAACAGGTCCATCGAAATTCTTATATAACTTTATTTCTTAGCTTCCCAAATGCACTATCATTGAACTCAACAGCAATATAGATAAGAGTTGGATGACAATGCGTCGAAATACGAAATAATATGTTGTTGGTGTTAATGAGTTTTTAAAGTTTGCAAGTAACAACATGGGTATTGATGGGCTAATTTGTTGTCCATGTAGAAAGTGCGGCTTATTTAAGTATTTCAAGGTCAATATGGTGCATGACCACTTGATTTATTATGGAATTTGTCAAGGTTACACAACTTGGCATGCTTATGGTGAGAAGATAAATTCTACACCTAATGTTGGTACTAATACCCTCGTTAATGATGAGCAAAGCCAAGAATGCTCTAGTGAGATGCATACAATGTTGCAAGATATTTTTCCTATGTTTGGATTTGGAGTGGTTGGTGGTGGGCTAGAAATGGGCGTATGGGTGTGGAAGCTGAAGCAATAGATGAAGATTCTCAGGGACCCAATTTGAGTGTTCAAAAGTTTTATAACATGTTGAAAAATGCTGATGAGCCATTATATGAAGGGTGTACAAAACATAGTAGATTTAATGCTATTGTACACTTGCGGAATATGAAATGTTTAGGCGGATGGAGTAACAATATCTTTGCAGAGCTTCTTGAATTTTTGAGCGAGTTACTTCCATTGGGAGCATCGTTACCTAAGAATATATATGAGGCTAAAAAGTACATGAGTGATTTAGAGCTTGAATGCATAAAAATCTCAGTATGTCCTAACGGTTGTATGTTGTTTTGGAAGAACAATGAAAACAGAGAAACATATATGTTTTGCCAAACTTCAAAATGGAAGCTAAACACTGATACAAATGGAAGGAATAAAAAAAGCCCAACAAAGGTTTTGCGTTGGTTTCTTTTAAAGTCAAGATTGCAAAAACTTTTTATGTCATCGAAACTTCTTCGCACATGAAGTGGCATGCTGAAGATCGAACAAATGATGTTGTATTACAACATCCGGTCGATGGGATAGCTTGGAAGACTTTTGACTCACAACATAATGATTTTGCATCTGATCCACACAATGTCAGACTTGGATTAGATTTAATCCATTTGGTAATATGAGCTTTTCTCACAGTACTTGGCCAGTTATGCTCATACCTTATAATTTGCCTCATTGGATGTGCATGAAACAATCTACTTTCATGTTATCATTGATAATCCTGGGCTCATTTTCACCCTCTATGAAAATATATGTGTACCTTGAGCCTTTAATAGAAGAACTGAAGGAATTATGGGAGGTTGGATACCTATGACACTTGCTCTAAAAAAATGTTTACAATGCTTGCAGCCTTAATGTGGATAATCGATGACTTTCCTGTATATGGAGATTTGTCTGGATGGAGTAGTACAGGTTATTTTGCGTGTCCTTGTTGTATGAATAATACGTGGTCTAAGTGGTTAAAACATGGAAAACAGTTTCATCTATGGGACATAGAAGATTTTTATCGATACATCATAAGTGAAGAAAACAAGTTAGTGCATTTGATGGTACTAAAGAAACTAATCATCCACCTGTTGTGCCAAATAGAAATGAAATTATGAGACAATTAGAGAATGTTGGATATGTTGCTAACATGCAAAAAAGAAAAAGGACCAACGAACATGATGATCTTGACATGCAATCCAAATGGAAGAAGCGCAGTATTTTCTTTGACTTACCATATTGGAAAGGAAATTTGTTACAGCTCAATCTTGATGTAATGGATATAGAGAAGAATGTTGTTGATAATATAGTTGGCACGTTGTTGAACATGGATCATAAATCAAAAGATAATTTGCAGGCACGCCTTGACTTGAAAGAGATGGGTTTGCGGTCATAACTTCACCCTATTCCCAAAGCTTCTAACAAAATAGATTTACCTCTAGCTTCTTTTACGATGAGTAACTTGGAGAAAGATGACTTATTAAAGATTATTAAAAATGTAAAGATGCCAGATGGTTACGCCTCAAACATTTCTCGTTGTGTTAAACTTCGAAAACGTACTATAGAGGGTATGAAGAGTCATGATTGTCATATACTAACACAACAACTACTACCAATGGCATTGCGCAAGTCTATATCCAAGAAGGTTGCAAAACCCTTAATAGAGTTGTCTACATTTTTTCGAGGAATTTGTTCTAAGACATTGCGAGTAGAAGATTTAGACCGATTAGAGTCTAGGATACCCTACATACTGTGCCAGTTGGAGATGATCTTTCCATCCAAATTCTTCACGATTATGGTGCATTTGATTGTGCATTTGATTGCTGAATGCAAGCTTGGTGGGCCAGTTCATTATCGATGGATGCATCCCGTTGAGATGTATGTTATAATTAGTGTTTCTAATATTAATGATTTATACACAACTATGGCGCAATTTCTTTGGAAATAACATAATATTTGTTATCATGTTAGATATTTACGTCGATTTAAATTTCATGTGCGTAACAAAGCTGCATTGGAAGGCTCCATGTCCGAAGAGTACTTATTAGAAGAATTGTTAACATTTTGTTCTCGTTACTTGGAATCCGCACAAACAGTATTTAATAGACCATCTAGAAATCCTAATAATTCTAGGGGGGCGGTTGTTGATATTCATCTTGATATGAAGTCATTGACTCAAGCGCATCGATATATCCTTTTTAATGTCGATGATTTTATTCCATTTCGCAAGTGAGTATTCCACTATTAAATTCTTAACTCAAGTTATTTTTTAATTATGTTGGTGGAATTATAAAATTTATTTCTAAAACCATGCAAGTATATAGGATTCATATGGAAATGCTAAGGAGTACATTCATCCAAAATGAATTATCAGAATACAATTTACAAAAGAAGCATTGAGACGAATTTTGTGAATGGTTTCGAGACTAGGTAAGTTCTACATCACATCTACTAGTACAGCACACATACATAGAACTCACATTACATTTAGTTTGTTATGGTCACTCTAATGGATTTTGTTGTAAATCAATTCTCAGGTTGTAAATATGGATAATACTCGAAGAAATAAGTTAGGTCGGAAAATTGAATTACATTCTAAATGGCCTGTACAAACAGGAAGAGAATTTAAGCGAATTGTTGTAAATGACATCAAGTTTCAAAAAAAGTTTTGAAAATGGGAGGACAACTCAAAACAGTGGGATTAGTGTATGCACAGGAGATGGATCTACTTGGTACGGCGTGCTAACACGCTTAATTGAGGTGCAGTATTATGATAGATCCCGATACATACTATTTAAATGTGACTAGGCAGATATTCTTGAAGGTAGAGGTTACAAGGAGGACAATTTTGGTTTTAGCCTTGTGAATTTCTCGCGTCTAATACATACTGGGGAGCGAATTACTGATGATCCGTTTGTATTGTCCTCGCAAGTTTCTCAAGTATTTTTTGTTGCCAATAAAAGAGAACCAAACTGGGCTGTTGTTGTTAAAACAAAATCCAAAGATACATATGACATCGGTCAAGAAGAAATGATAGATGATGAGGACGAATAAATACTCAATGAGTGAAATAACCCCAGAATTGATGATACTATTGATGTAGCCACTGATGATGTTGTGTGGGTTCAGAATGAAATAGAAGGAATAACGATTGATCATTAAAAATGGAAATTCAAACTTGCACCCACTGGTATATTTTTTTCACCAAATTTGCATTTGAAGTATTGAATTGCAATATTGTTAATTTTTATGGCTTAGAGTTGACAAAAGTTGATTTCGATCAACTTGATTTCTGGACAGTGCGTACCAAAGTTTTGATACTAATTGATGCGCTCACACAAAACTGTCCAGAATCACACAAGACGATATTTAAGTGGTTCAGCAATTTGCCTACGTCCACTAGAACCAAAATTTACAAACACTCAATAAATCTCACGTAAACTCTCTCAATTTTTCACCCACGTATTGCACCTTTACCACTTCTAACACCACCGCACTTACTACATACATCAGAGTTCTCCTTTTATAGGAGAAGTTTTGCTCAACTGGATGGTTTGTTCAACTAGACGCTGTAGCCAAAGTTAAAAAATATTTCCTTCACATGGCTATAGTTGTAGCAGCTATATATAGGACGGTGCAAAGATTTGAACTGTGCTAAGCAGTCATGTAACGCCCCAATGGAAGGCCCAAACCACATGGCCTATACTCTAAAAGGACTAGTCAATGATACAATTAGAGCCCCATTGGAACCTTATAAAGAGCAAGAACTTCTCCTTCCCAAGCAATGTGGGATCTCATACACCACCTACCATTCCTTTTCATGGGGTATCACAATCTACCCCCCTTAAATGCCCGACGTCCTCGTTGGGCCTGTCCATTATAGGTGGCACGACTCAAGTCCCACATTTCTGGTTGGGATAGGCTCTGATACCATTTGTAACGTCCCAATGGAAGGCCCAAACCACATGGCCTATATTCTAAAAGGACTAGTCAATGATACAATTAGAGCCCCATTGGAACCTTATAAAGAGCAAGAACTTCTCCTTCCCAAGTAATGTGGGATCCCATACACCACCTACCATTTCTTTTCATGGGGTATCACAAGTCAATATGAAACTTTTCTATGCATTCACAATAACACAATAACATTCACACTTAAGTGGTCATTTTCAACCGAGACTCTTTGATCAACCCCCTAAATTGGAAAACGACGATGATTGCCTAAAATTACGCAACGCATGCAGAAAACGCGTTCTAGGTTTTGTTTACCATTGCAGAGAACTCGACGTGGATTTGCACACATGTTGTCACGATCTCAAGAATGAGCTAGACGTTGTGATGGTGCGAAATTTCATCTTCATGGGAATGTCCTATCAGGGTGCATGTGGTGCCGCAGGACAAGTATCCCAAATAGTCCGTCAACGATTCAAGGGTTGTCATACATCTCAGAGTGCAAAAATTATCAGTTTCATGTCTGTTGTGCAATGGAAGTGATGGCTGACGGATTTAAGGATCTTGGTAACTACGACGAGTGTTTGGCTCTCGATAACTTGAAGCAACGACGCCGCGGGTTGAGGGACTACTTGAACATCAATAAAAACTGGAGGAGCAAGGCTGGTAAAGTATCACGGGAGATGATGAAACTATTTCTCCATGCTTTAATTTCTACTCTTCTGGGCGATGCAATGACGCCTGATGCTGTGGGTGAATTGTTTAACAATTTAAACTAGCATGTGACATGCAGTACTTAACGGGCTTTCTTCACAACGTGAATGTTCTATTCAAGTTTGATGTTGTATAACTTGGCAAATTTCCGGTCCCTTTGTTATTATTCCTTCATATATAGTTAATTTTCTTATTTATGGGGTCAGTACGATTGCTTGTTCTGCGAGATAATTCAATAAATTAGGTTGTAAGGTAAAATTCTTATAGATTAATGCCGATGAGTACGTACTGCATGATGTGCTATTTCCCAGTACTCATTCATGACTGTTATTGTGAAATAAAATATTGTTTCCGGCAGCTTAAATATTGTTCTCTCTTGATTTGTTCAATGTAGCTTTGAGATTCAAATATGGGTCGTGATCAATCTCTGATCATCTTTCAGTTAATTATTAATTCCCCATAAAAAAAGGACACATTTAATAAATTTAATTGAAAGTAATTAATGAAAAGCTCGCATAAGATAAACGATAAAAAGCACTAGTAATTCGAACTGGTTTCTTGACTTCTTCATCAAAGAGTTGGACTCATGTTATGCAGACCTCGGATATATAATAGTTGTTGCACCTTAAGATTGAACACTCTTTAATGATCAAATGATTAATAATTTAGCGTATTGGTCATGAAGCTCCCGTTGGCACTTTGGACACACACAGATCTAAAAGTATATTACACTTTAAACATGGCTAATTATCAAGATACCAGAGAGTAGAGCTGTACATCCGGTGCCCAAACCGGAATTCCGGGTCAACCCGGACCGGAACCGGGTGTCCAAAACCGGGTTGGAGTCCAACCCGGTTTTATCCGGGTTGAAATCCGGTTTTAATCCGGATCAATCCGGTTTTTTAAAAACCGGAAATCCGGTTTCCGGATTTAAACCGGTTTTTTTTTTTTTTTTTTTTTTTAAATTTGTTGTAAAAATATTTATCAAAAATACTTTGGAACAAAAGTAGAAATTTGTTGTCGATATGCATAAACTAAACTATCAATTATGCAATGTCTATGTGGAATAACACAACCTGAGCCTTAGGTGAATCCAGACTCATGCACTCACAGATCAATCATTCAAAGTCATCAACCAAACGGTCTATGTCAAAGTAGTATAGCTTCATATAAATTGTAATTGGGCCTCCCTCCCTATCTCGGTTTAATATATAAATGATATTGAAGCTCTATTATCAATGGGGGTGCAATTTCATAAGCAGAACCCATAACCACCACCATTTAAAAAAAAAAAAATCAACTTTAATTCATAATAAATCACTTAATACATTGTTTCTCAGAATAAACAAGACTTTGAATACATTCAGGCCCCTCTTCCAGACCCACAGTTTCAACTACAACCTCTAATTATGGTGTAAAAACTTTTGAATATAATTTTTCATAATGAAATGACAAATTAATAATATCGTGTCGATCAAATGCATGATTCCCATCTGATCCACTGATTTTGGTGCCTTCACCAGTCTACCCTTTGAATATCTCTTCTTCTGCCCACTCTGATCTTCAGCCTTTTCCTCGTGATCCCTTTGATAAAATTCAAGCATATAAAACTCCCCATTACATGTAAAGTATGAAAGATGGTGAGAGTAATATCATTTGAGGCAAAACATCCTTTTTTTTAAAGTAATTTATAATCAGTTGATTTTCTAATTTTCCCATCATAAGGGGTTCGTAAGCATTGATGCCATCCACACCAAAAGAAGATGAATCCATTTTCTAAACTGAAAAGTAGTATTCCTATAAAGATAAGTGGGATTGCAACAAAAAAAGAATATATATCTATATATATACACATATATATATGCACGTATATATATACACATATATACATGCATACAAGAATATATATTAATATTTCTGAGATACTAATTAACTATATATATGCTATATGCCATAGGAAAATTCGAATCCACATCCAAGGTGCAAAATGACTGGATAAGCCAAACTCTAAAATAGCATTTTGTTAGACAGATTAAATAAATTTATAGGAGCAATATATGGAATGTGGTCCAAATTTTTTTATTTAAACTTTAACTGACTCTAGACATGGATGATCGGGAGCTACCTATTAATTAGAGGTTGAAATGATATTGCATAATCAAATAAGACATCATATATAACAGTTTCCAGATATAATATCCAAATGATCTCTAGAACAAAGTCATGATGTATGCTCTGGTGGTCCAACCATTTGCTGCTGCATGCTGCAATATATATATATATATATATATATATATATATATTTATAAAAAAAATTAATAATAAAAGAAGAAAAATACATTAGACACAGAGAAATTATACAAAAAAGAGAATAAAACACTTACCATAGATTATCATGAATGGGAAGGAAGAGTCACAGCAACCTCGGTTGAAATTTCATCTATATCATCATCTAAAAAAGTATTAAACATTAAGTTAGATAGATAATAAATTAAGTTCAATAGATATTAAAAAATTATATTTCAAGTTTCAAGTTTGTAGAGATAAGATGAACTTTGGTCATCATGATTTGTAAAATCATTACTGTTATTTTGGATTACAGAATTCAATCAAACACGTGTAATATGAATATCTATTAATACAATATCTAAATTTGAAAACGTTGGTTATTAATAATACATTTTGTTTTTGTTCACCGGCCAGATGCTGATCTTCCATCAAATACCAATATGATTTTTACCTAGTCTGTGTGATGGTCCTTGGAATTTAACTGGGTTAAAGACATGTTGTGTTTGCATGGTCTTTGGAATTTCTCGTCATAAAAAATCAGAGGCTGTAATGTTTGAAGCCCTTGCCCATAGGATTAAGAGTGGGAGAATTTTGGGATGTGCATGCTATGATGAGATTAAACACTGGATGTGTTTTGGGACAGAGGACAAGATTGCTTTCTTTCAATGAGCACATTTTATGAAAGACAAATAAGGCCACTTATCACACTGGTCCAAAAAAAATACTCCATTGCTCTTTGATATTGAATGTCGACCTTTGAAACTACATTGTAAATAAATGCCCAGTTTACACTTGTAATATTTTATGTATATAGACCTCCCTTGAGAAAATAGTAAATAAATGCCTAAATTGTGTCTACAGATTATGGTACTTCCCTGTCATCAACCATATGAAACTCATAAATTTTATTTTTAAACAAGAACTTGGGATGATGGGCACAATACCTAGACAAGTTTGTGAGTGGTATATTCTCTAAGTTGTACCTAATTATTGTATGAGCATAAACATCAACTCTGAACTATTTTTAATATGATTATATTAGCTACACATCAACAAGTTCCCAGTATCATATTCATATTCATATTTTGAGTTTGAGTTTAATTTGTATTAAATAACTGAATTGTGTTTATTTTGAGTTTGATTTATATTAAATAATTGAATGAGATTAAAATTCACAGTTTTGAGTTTGAGTCTGATTTCTTATTTTTTCCTTAACTTTTTTCTCATTTTTTTTTTAATCCAAGTTCTTGTGCTGAGAACTATCATATTCATATTCATATTCATGTGCTCTGCCTCTACTTCCCCTGTTTTCTAAAATAAAAACAGCAACCAACCATTCACCACGGAGAGACATATATAGACCAAGACAACAACATTGCCACTAAATTACAAAACAAAAAAAAATCTAATCAATAAAAGTGAACAAAAGAAAACACACACCAAAGGTAGATTAAAGAAATCGTTGTGGACGACGCATAAGCCGCAGCGCTCGATGTGGAGTGCCTGGAAATCGTGGCCATGGTAGATCAAAGAAAGAAACAAATCAGAGACTGAAAAAGGCAGAAATCAGCGATGGAGATAGCTCACAATGAGATCGGCGATGAGAGAGAGGGAGAGAGAGAGAGAGAGAGAGCGTACCCTAGATCGGCGATGGAGATAGCTCACAACGAAATCGGCGACAGAGATAGCTCACGGCGATGATTGGATTGAGAATGGGATCGATTGAGAATGGGATGCGACCATTTGAGGCTAGGGTTTAGAGCTTTAGATTCGAGGCTTCGAGCGAAATAGATACGATCACGCGAGAGAGAAAGAAATGAGAACGTATTTAACATCCGGGTACCGGATGTTAGATCCGGTACCGGATTTCAATGGATAATATCCGGACCGTATAAAACTCAAACCGGATAATTAAAACAACGGTTTTCGGAATGGAATTAATCCGGATCCGGGATCCGGAACCAGAATCCGGATATCCGGTTTTCAAACCGGACCGGAAAAAAACGGGTCCGGATGAACACCCTTACCAGAGAGAACACATCAATTCAAAGTCACAAATGAAAAAGGCCCATCATTCATCAACTACATTATTCATAATGCCCTGAAAGAGATTAATTAATAAATATGCATATGCTTCGAAACTAAGGAGACGCGGTACGGGGAGATTGGCCGGGAAATTACAAATAATCGAAATCAAACAAGCAGCATGCTGGAAGTCTTATATATTTTTATTTTTGGCCATAACAATCAAACTTTCTTGGGAAGGGCATAGGAAGAGAGAACGGAGCATATAGCCGTGCACACAAAGGCAAGAAAAAGGAGGCTGGCTGATGCATTTGCCATTTGGTAAAATTTGTCACCAAAATCAAATCCTGCTATTTCAAACACTCTTTTCAAATCCGTTGTTACTCCGAATCCTGCAGCTGCGCCTGTGGCTAATACGTACGATACAACCTATCATGACCAAAAAAAACAAAGAATTTAATTATGTGAATTTAATTCACACAAAGGACCAAACTTGGGCTCCAATCCCAACCAGCTCACAAATGAAAACATAAACAGAAATGCCCGGCCCCCAATATTAGAAAAAATTAACCGAAAACAGTTGTACTGCCATCACAAACGCACAATCTTGAAGTAAAAAGTAAGTTACACATAAAAGAAATATTATTACAACCATGCATGCACAAAAATTAAAACCATATACTGATAGAATAATGATAATTCCATACCTTATCACCATAGAAGTCGAGTAAAACGACACAATCCCCGCCAAGACAACCGTTTGTCATTAGAAGGCGAAAAACTGAGAATGCAAGTTGCATGAGGGAATATGCAAATCCAATTACAATTGTAGCAAGCATGTACCTGCAATTTATAAAAAGGTTTCATCAAAATAAGGAGAGAGAGAGAGAGAGAGAGAGAGAGAGAGAGGAAAAGAATTGTGGGCCTAGTTTAATATTGAACGTCTAGCATACGTGTGCGTTGAATTTCGACATTCTCTCAAAGAAACTAAAGAGACTACCGACTGTAATACCATCAGTTCAAAGGTATTAAAATGTCAATAATAACAAAAATTTAACAGAATAATGACATTTGACACGAATATATCATACATGCATATACAAAAGAAGAAGTTAAAGAAAATTGCAAGAATATATATAAGAGCAACATTTTGAGGAATTACATACGTACCTGTAGGCATAAATATCATTGAAGTGTATTTTCAAAGTTCCAACATCCGATTCCATGGTTCCTGAATTGACTGCAAGGACTATGAGTGATATTAACAGGAGAACAAAACTGAGTACTCTCAGTATAAGAAGGAAAACCCTCGAAGTTGTGGAGGATCCTGGTGCTGCGTCTGCCATATTCCTCGATCGACCAATTAAAACCAACTCAAAACTAATGCTCGACCTCTGCTGTGAATTGGCACCAATCCATTGGTCTAAATTTATAACCAGTTAGTCGGAGGCTTAGATCACACCGTTGACTCTGGACTCATTGCCAAGCAAGTTGCCCCAAGTCAACTTGCCTCCTGAGTACTGCACCCACATGAAGGGTTTACTTTGACAATGAGCGCAGCTTCGGATCGGAGCTGAGATCATTGACGAAGAATTTGCGGGCACGTCTGTATTATCCAACTAAGACTCAAACAAAATTGTGAGCGTAGCTTGCAGTTATCGTAGACTAACAAATTAAGCAGTTTATTTCTTTTCACTTTTTAATTTTTTTTGTTTTTGCATATTGTCCAATTGATCAGAAATATGAATAATGTTACGTGCAAGTAATATTATGCACTCGTATATTTTTATTGGGTATCTTCATATTTTTTATTTTAAATATAAGTAATTTATTAAAATCTATCTTTTTATTTTAATATTAATACACATATAGATACATAATATTATTTCTATTTAGAGTTTTTCTACAAAGAAATAGTGTATATATATATATATATGCTAGTTGCATTTTGGCCTTCCGTATTTTGACAATTTCAACCATGCACAGTACCGTACGTCTCTTCAACTCTCTGATCTATCTCTCTACGCTATATATTCCTAAAGTACTGTATCAATTTATTGCTCGATCGATGTATAATTATATACCGCCAGATCAGCGATTTAGCCAATGTCTTAAAGTTCGTGTTGACAACTGATTATATATTATAATTGTCTCATTTCATTTACACTTCATTAATAATTATGAGTGCTAATTTTGTGAGAGTTACACCAAAATTTTGATATTTTCTTTTAAGACAATTACCTTTGTTATCAAATAATCACATGCATGTCATCCTATTTTAGGAATTATCTAATAATTTCTCATCACTTAAAGAAATTAATTGGGTTTATATCCAATTGGAAAGATATAATAAACACAGTATAACGCATGATATTAATTTGAAAAACTATTAAACCTTGTTTATATGGTCCACAAAAGGTTTATCCCAACTTAATTAGACAATAAAAATATACAATTAATCCAAAAACAAAACGAAAAACACTGCGGTTCAAACTTGATCGTGTACAAGCTGGGCACTCATTCAGAAGATCAGGCTAAAGAACTAATTAAACTGCCTTAGGAAGTGCAAATGAGGACATAATCGACAAGATTGCAGTGCAGACGAATGCGAAGAGGAGGGTGACAGCTGGTGCATATCCCATACCGAGAAAACCTTTAAGGCCAGTTCCTTCAAGACGCATACGACTAGTCGTATCTGTGGTAGAACCAAGTCCTGCAGCTGCCCCTGTAGCTAGTAAGTATGATATAACCTGCAGCCGAATTAAAGTTATTAGCTTGCTAGCTAGTTAATTCATGAAGAAATTATACAAAAATAATTTTAAAATTTGATGTGATTCTACATGAATTTTTAGATCTGTATTCTAATAAAAATAATTTTACAATTTAATAGATCACATTAAAATGCATTAATTTATGAAATTGCTATTAGATAATAACTTCATGACTAAAGTATTTTTCTATATAAAATCTTGTGTTGCGTTTACTTTAAAATTCTACATAAAAGCTGATAAATTACGGCAAGCTTAGCTAGCATGATAGATATGCATGATAGGCAAAAATGTTAATAATCTAGTTGAAGAAAATTCCAGCAATCTCATCAAATATATATACTGCGCCAGTGATCAGCTCATGTCTTATATATACATATTATATATATATATATATATATTTAAACGTGTATATAGGTATATTGAAACCTTATATTATATTTTCCCTGAACTAATTAAAATAGGTCATGCATGTTTGCCTGGGGGAAGAACTATAGTATTATTAACTACAATTTAAATGAGTGGCCACATGAAATGTCAAAGAGCACGCCATAGATATTGAAAATGCAAATTGGCTTGAATTAGTGAGGTGGAATTCAAAAGAAATAAAGCTGTAAATTTTGTATCATTCAATTTGAATTCAAATAAGATAAGATGGAGTCTTATCTTTAAGTTGTAATTTTTGGATAAGTGTAATTCAAACTATGAAGTTTATCCATAGCTTTTTTAAGTCCATCTAGGAGTCTTGGAGTCTGTTAAAAATGCTGAAGACTTGAATTTCGAAATCTGACATGATAAAATCAAAAGACAAATTCGAAATTCAAATTACAGCAGTAAATTCGAAAGTCTGTTAGCAACCTGTTAGCAGACGGATTCTGATGAAGGATGACCTGTCCGCAGACGAGTTTCAGCAGCACTTTTGGATAGACTATTTAAATGAAGTCATATCATAACCCTATGTTGGGTTTTCGACCAGAGCATCTACCTTGAGATATTGGAGAGCCTTTATAAGGAAAAACGGTGAGGAGAACTCAAGGGGGAAGATCTATATACTTGTGAAGTGTGATTTTGCTTCAAGGTCGGAAGAAGATTGTTGATTGGAGTATATGATCAACCATTGGAGGTTCCAGTAGGAAAGACATAGATTAAAGATCGTCAGAGGTTCTGACTGTTACTGCGGTAGGGATAAACGAGTCGTTTATCCAGTCAAGTAAGGGAGTCAATTGTCAAAAGTTTTGTAATTGAGTAACCTACTTGTAAAGTGATTTTCAATCAATAAAATGGACTTTCCTGGGTTTGGTTGCCTCGTAGGGTTTTACCTTTGAAGAGTTCTTCAGAGGGTTTCCCTTCGTAACCAATCGACGTGTTAATAATTAGTAATTTATTTATTGCATGTTTATGAATATTCACACGATTGATATCTAACAAGTTTAATTGAAATTGTTAGATATATTTGGACATACAGGGATAAAAAGGGAATTTCAGACATATGTATAGGAGATAAGTTGAATGCATGAGTTGTACTACGCACCTTGTCACCATAGAAGTCAACTAAAACCCAAGATTTATAGTTGTCAGTTATGATCCGTAAGGCCATAAACACTATTGTTTGCATGATGGTATATGCAATGCCAACACCGATGGTACCAACCATGTAACTATGCAGTTCATTAAAGTAATTCGACGTAAGATTAGAAGTAAGTATAAAAACAAAAACTAAGATAAAATATTATAAGCACTAGGGGAGAAAAAGAGTACGTACTATATATGTAAGGCTTATCGTATGAATATTACAGCTTAGAATTAGGGCCTCGATCGAAAAGATCGAACTTAATATTGACTTTGCTCCTTTGTAATCCCACATAGGTGGGATTTGTAAAATGGGGTAAGGCGTGAGGTTATAAAAGGAGGTCTAGCCTCCCTAGTTAATTACATCAGTCAGAAACTTATCTAGTAATTTTTTACTTTAGTAAAATTTCTCTGTTGTCCTTTTTATATGTAAAAGGAAGAGAGGTGAAAGTTAGAATTTTACTAGTGGGAGAAGTTTTTGTGGGTGTCGTTGGGGTGAGGAGAAAAATTATGTGATAATAACAATTTTTCACATAATGTATTTTCTTCTTTGGGTCTGGTAGTTTTTCTCCTGTTTTAGAGTTTTTTACGTAAATTCTTGTGTTGTGTTTATTTCTCTATTTTTCTTGTTATTCTGTCAAAAGTAGATTCTGGTATGGGGAATTTTGGGAGATCCAAGATTCCCAACAAGTGGTATCAGAGCCACTAGGTTCTTTTTGCAGGGTGGAGTTTTGGTGTGGTAATGTGGATACGTACGGACTAAGGAGGTTCTGTCTAGAAGATTAGAAATTTTAAGTGTGTCCGTTGTGACCCTCCAATCTTTTCTGGGAACCTTGAAGTTCTGTCTAGGAAAGATCAGTCTTTCCTGGGAACTTACTTAGTGAGTACTATTCATTTCTACGGTAAAATTCATCAAAACTATGTCAGGAGGTAGAGCTTCAAATTCTATCAGATTTGATGTGGAGAAATTTGATGGAAGAATCAATTTTGGCTTGTGGCAAGTGCAAGTCAAGGATATCTTGATTCAATCAAGATTATACAAGGTGTTGAAAGGTAGACCAATCCCTGAAGTTGGTAGCGGTCCAAGCACTACTGGTGAAACAAATAGCAGATCTGGAATGAGCGATAAAGATTGGGAGGATTTAGATTTGAGAGCTGCAAGTGCAATTCGTCTGTGACTGGCCAAAAATGTTCTTGCAAATGTGCATAGAATATTCACGGTAAAGGGACTCTGGGAAAAGCTCGAAGAGTTGTATTAGACGAAGGGTGTCTCGAATCGAGTGTACCTGAAGGAGCAGTTTCATACACTGCGGATGAGTGAAGGTACGACTATTTCAGATCATTTAAGTGTTCTAAATGCCATTGTCTCTGAACTGGAATCTATTGGAGTTAAAATTGATGATGAGGATAAAGCCTTGAGGCTAATCTGGTCTCTTCCATCTTCCTATGAGCATATGAAGCCTATTTTGATACATGGGAAGGAGAAAATAATTTTTTCAGAGGTTACCAGTAAACTTTTTTCTGAAGAAAGAAAGTTAAGTGGTGGAAGTAATGGTTCATCTGAGAACTTAGTAATGGTGACAGCTGGTGATTGGAAGAGGAAGAACTCCATGAAGAAGAAAGTAGTCTGCTGGGTGTGTGGACAACCTGGGCACGTCAGAATAAATTGTTCAAGAAGTGGAGCAGGTTCGACAAGAGGCTCCAAGTCAATAAATGGAGATACTGACAATGAAACTAACATTGTATCTCTCTTTACAGAAAATAGTGTCTGTTAAAAAGAGATATATACATCCTCATGGCATGTCGCTAATCCTAAAGTTGCCATGATAGAGGATGTTTTAATATTAGTTGTTCTACAAGTTTGCACACGGGCATTAGTTTGGCATTGATGCATGGTGTGTAGTGGAAATTCATGTCGATGACTGATGAACTTCCAGGAAAGTCAAACGTAGGAGTTGCACCATAATTTTTTCAGCAAGGTTATTTTTCGACATGGGCCGAAGTGAAATACTTGGAATTGGTTTATTCTGAGTGGTTATACTTTTATGGTGAAGCATGATAGCGGAAGTTATGAAGATCCTCATTGCGGTGGAGCGTGGCTATGGGATCAGTCAAAGTCGCAAGGTGGAGATTGTTGACTTTGCTCCTTTGTAATCCCACATTGATGGGATTTGTAAAATGGGGCAAGGCATGAGGTTATAAAAGGAGGCCTAGTCTCCCTAGTTAATTACACCAATCAGAAACTTATCTAGTAACTTTTGACTTTAGTAAAATTCCTCTGTTATCCTTTTTATATGTAAAAGGAAGAGAGGTGAAAATTAGAGTTTTATTAGTGGGAGAAGTTTTTGTGGGTGTCGTTGGGGTGATGAGAAAAATTGTGTGATAATAACAATTTTTTACATAGTGTATTTTCTTCTTTGGATCTGGTAGTTTTTCTCCTGTTTTGGAGTTTTCTACGTAAATTCTTGTGTTGTGTTTATTTCTTTATTTTTCTTGTTATTCTATCAAAAGTAGATCCTGGTAGGATGAATTTTGGGAGATCCAAGATTCCCAACACTTACGAAAAGAAAAATAAGAATTTGGATTAAGAAAAGAATATTCACGGATCTGCAGATAGAGAGTACTCATAATTAATATCAGATGGAGAACTAATTTGAGTGTCATTCACAGAGATGAGAAAAAGAAAATTGAGTGATCATAGCGTCACTTGGTTTGGATCTTTCATCTCCATCTATATTTTTTGGGCAAGAACTGAAAGGATTAATCAAGCTCATGATCATGTGGAAGTATGACTCAATAAAAAATTATCACCTTGGGTCTTGAGATATGCTCGGAGTGGCCGATCAGACGACGACTATGGATCGAATAACTAGTACCAGCTTTACTTTAATCATGACTCGATTGGGTGGTTATTGGTGGTGGATGGTGGCAATGGGTGGCAAATGGCTATGAGAGAGGGTGTGAAAGAGAGAACGTGGAGGAACGTACGACCGGGCACGGACGATGAAATTAGAAACATTGTCAATGTATACTGCAATTTCTTCGCATAATTAATAACTAAATTTGAGTATTTTCTCAGTAATTAATTGATAATTAGCATAATCATGAATAGAAAGTACTCATTGATCACTTATATGAGACTTCCTTACAATTATATATATACTGTTTTTATAATTCTGAATGTTATTTTTTAGTGGAAAACTCAACAAATAATTGATATGGATATATACATCCTATTTTCATGCAGCGAAAGGTTACAAATATGATTGACGTGCGGAAATACAGTACCCATAACTTACCAGGAAAAACAAAACATAAAATAGAGGTTTTTTTATCCAAACGAAAACATGATATAAAATTTTGAGCGTAAGTAAGAAAAAAAAAAAAAAAAAAAAAAAAAACCACTATCCTGGGCTACAATGATTACGTCCTGATCGAAACTATTTAAGTGTATGTAAATTAATTTGTTATTTCAGATCAGCATACCTGTAGCTATGAAAATCCTTATAGTTCCAGACACTACAACATTTTAGTCCTATATCTGCAATTCATTTTGCTACAAAAACCTGAAAAAATTGCCAAAAATATGTAATATTGGCCATTTATGTTTGCCACATCTTTGTGGATAAAGAATTGCCAATTATACCACATATAGCGGCAACTCAACAAGTGGAAGCAAATGCACACTTATTATGGCAATAGGTTTTTTGGGTAATATAATTTTTTTTTGTCACAAATGTGCTTACATATTCATTCAGGATTGACCAATATAACAAATTGTTGCACAGAACACAGCCGTAATTCATTTTTATTGTCAATCTATTCCATCACTATTTCTAAATTACAACCACTAAATATTGTGGTAAATGTATATTATTGGCAACAATTGACGCCAATAATGAGCATTTGGCAAAAACAATGTTGTCATGCTTGGTAGACAAAGTAACATTGCTACAATTCATACCCACCGATAACATGAATTTGCTGCCAAACCATTCTTAGTAAATATTCTATGCTTGCAAGTTGTATTTTGTCATAATATTTATTTGCTGCAACAACAATTTGCCACCTTTTTTGGTTTGTGATGAAGCTGTTTTTCATAAATGTATTTGTCTTGACCTCGTCATTTTGTAGCTAAAGTTCAATTCCCTCAGTTTTTGCATTTAAATTGGCTATTGCTCCACTTATTCTTCTTGGTAAATAGTGAAAACTGGTAAACGTAATTTGCCGCTAATAATCTATTCCTGCATTTCATCATCATCAATTTAGCTAAAATTTGATGTAAATTTATGTTTCTTCTCCACAACAAGTATATGTAGAAACACGGTATTTTATTCAACTGGCCAATGTCCTAACTTATTGCCAATAAAAGTAGATTTCCTGCCTGATATATTGCCACAAATATAGATGTAAACAGTGTAGCCATACATGCATCATGTTCCTGGAAATTGCATGGTCCTGAAGATCATGAACTTGGCTAGTGTTTCGTTCCCCTCACATACATATATATATATATATATATATATATATTAGTGCCTATTTTGTTTGTTGTGTAAAATATAGAGCTAATTAATGATCCATATCAACTGATCCAACTTGCTTAACAATATTATGAGAAGTAACCATCACCCACATGTCAAGAAATGAAAATCCTAGTTTTTACTTCATCATAACATGGGGAATGCATTGATCATTATAATCATGGAGACAATCTCTACACATCAAGTCCAAAACAAATTTAAATCACTAGCACTCGCTGACATATGGCATATAATTGATATGTTCTCAGCAAACAAATAATATATGGCCATCAAAAGACTTGATACATAAGCTAGGTGCACTAGCCGACATAAACTACATCCAGGGATACACAAAATTTGCAATCTTAATTGTCAAGTCCAGATGCAATACATGACATACAACTGGTGTCAATCCAGAGACGTGGGGGCCTGCTTCCCTACTAATACATCGAGCAAGTCTTGGATAAAAAACGTACACAAACCACCTCCAATGCCCTTTGATCTCTTGGATGGTTATCATTGTGGCTTATATGCACCATATTTCTCTTCATAAGTTCCCTTGCTGATACTTATAGGAACCTGTTATATATGCAGTTTTTCAAACATTAACCACAACCTTCAAAATCTTTGTTCAATTTATTAATATAAGAATTATGATCAAATAAACTAACAGTATAGTAATATAAAATAGTCCCTAACTAACAACTTTCAGCCATTGGAAGGCCCCTAGACACATTTCAAAATGATATAACTTGCAGTCAAGATCCATTGCAAATAATTTAATCATATAAGAAAGCAAGTATAGTGAACAAATCTATACAGTGGACAACCACTTGCAGACTTAACTTATTAGCAGTCACATTACCTAAATCTCTAGAGGTTGAACTATGCAATAACTCTACAAAATGTGCAAGACAACCAACATATTACTACTAGAAAGCACCCTATTAAGTTTATGTGCTCAATTGATACTAATATAAGACATGTATATTTGCCATTCTTTATAGCTATCATACAAGAATTTGAGCAAAATAATCCACCAACTTTCAGCCTCCATGCAAGTGAACTAGCCTCGTGTCAAAATAATGTAGCATCCGGTATGTATCTAATGCATTGTTTGTATTTATAAGCATGAAAACTTTCAAATCTATATGCAGCAACCAGAATAAGACTAAACTTCTTATAGGTCACATTAATTAAATCTTAGTGTAAGAACTATGCCATAACATGATATCCCTGCAAGAGAACCAACAATTACTATCACTAGCACCATAGATATTCAAGCTAACAAGCCAAAAGGCAAGGACTCAGTTGTTGCTTTCATTCATAAAAAATTTTCAAATATTTCAGTTTGTTATTTATTAAAGAAACTTGCTACCCAATATTCAATTTAGGACACATTACCCACAACTCCCCATGATACTGCTCATTTGATACAAAATATAAGATATCACATATGCAAATCTTTATAGCAAACATACAAGAATGGCAGAATCCACCAACTGAAACATGAGATGCATGGTCCCCAGCCTCATGTCAAAATAAGGCTACTTGCAGCTTAATATGCACTAGCATTGTTTGTATTAAAAAAGCAGGGGTAGGTTCAATACTATATGCTTAGACCAGTTCCAGACTAATAAAATTTCAGTTTACCTTACTCATATTATCTAGTGTATAAAATATGTACTACACTCCACAACTACGCAAGATAACAGAAAATAAATTTTGTGCATACCATTGAGGAAGTCTGCAGACCACAATCCAATGTGCATGAGTCCAAAATTGTGCAAGTGCTGAATGTCTCCTTACTGTTTCCAACTAAGCCAAATGGTTACCAAGTTGCTCACCAAAAGTTGTCAAAATACATACCATACTTCCCCATCAAAATAATTGCATGTCTCTTCAAAAAATCTCCAATCCAAAAAGGGGGTGATTAGCATGTACCCAAGATGCCTAGGCATCTTGGGCATCTTGGTAAGTCTCCTGATGAGACTCCCTTTGGCCCTCTAAACCGAGCATCCTTGTGTTCATCAAGCTCACATACTCTTTAAATTGGTTCTTGAATTCCAATACTTCCTCTCTCAGTACTTCTACCTGGCTCTTGTATATGGATGCCTCACTCTTGTTCTTCTCACTCTGTTCAACGATGCGTTGATAATCCCTACTGTTCCTAATTGCAATGGAGGGTTCAGGTATAACAGAGTGTCCTAGCCCTATTGCATATCCTGTTCGGTGTCCTAAAACTTCCTTTAAAACTACACTACTAGCTTCATCAATGTTAGATGTATCCACCTCGGTCTCCTCCAAGCGTTCTAGCATCAGATTCTACATGCAACAGATATTGACACGCTGAGTTATTTACAATTCATATGCTGCTTAATGTTTATGTATGAAAGTAGTGTAAAAAAATGTACATAATTCTTTTGAGCTACATCAACTGATATGCCTAAGGGTGACTTACATAGTTGCGTTCAGCCATATCGGTGATAAATCGATCCTTCTTGCGTGACCAATGCGTAGCTCTATACAAAGCTATCAAGTTTGTGCCTTCGTCAATCTTGAAGATGGAAAAATAGCATTGTTTTAGCATCTACTTTCACATTCAGATAGAAACAGATTTTAGACTTTGAGGATATATGAATAGAAATATCTACATCTTACCATTTCCTCCATTATCCTAACAAATGGCTTTCGGCCACTTGTATGATTGACCCGTTGTTTTTCCCTATTCTTTATATTCCTCTTCGACATTCTCTACAATTTAATGAAGTCAAACAGTAAACAAATATCAACAACTTAAATATAATGGAGACAAGACTCACTATCACGGATTCAACTATTATATGTTGATATATATATACATATATGTATCATCAAAATGTGATATAACTTAAAACACATTAACATATACCTGGAAGCCTTCACTGGACCAGTGCGCACATAAGTGCTCCCACACAGGCTTCTCCACCCAAGAAGTCCCACCAGATATCGCCGCTTCGTGCGACTCATACCTCAAGTATTGCTTCCGTAGAAAATAGTGGAATGCATTGTATTTCCGAGCAAGTGCATTTGTCACGCACTCCCGATGGGAAATTTGTGCTAGATCCAATATAAAATCGACCTATGACACATAAAAATTAAGGCAATTTTAATTATTTATGCATTATATAATGACATGCATAAGTTGGATGAGGAAAAACCAATTTTAGCATATCAGATGTATTACCTTCACCCTATTAATCAGCTCTTCCTTCTCCTCTCTTGGTACCGCTTTCCAGCTTACGTGTCGCATGTCTGCATGAAACCTCACTATCGTGGTCACTCGTCCAGAAAATATGTTGTAATTCTCACACGATGGTCCTCGTTGTCCATCCTTGATGGTCAACGGTATCGGACCAAATTTACGAACGCGTTCAAATAGTGTGTCTTTTGCTGAACCTCGGCCACGTTTTTTAGTGGGCTGATTTGTACCTGCTAACCCCCCTGGATGATTAGTTCAATTAGACATTTATTGGCAAAGGAATATAAATTGAAAATAACATTTTACAAGTGGCCTTAAGAGTCAACAATCAACTTACGTGCATCAGTTAATGCCCTTGGCCCCTCATTGGCTTCTTCCCTGGCCTCCTCCACATGATGCCCCGCATTTGGTAGTTGAATCGAATCATCTGGAGCTTCTTGTTGTTCTGTATCTTCTACATCACGCAGTAATGGGGGCCCATGACGAAATTTTGAGAACCTCAAGGATGGTGCAAGATGGCCACCACGTCCACCTCGTGCTCCACCTAGTCTTCCTCTAACCCATCTCACCATTGTCAATACAAGATGAAGTTTTCCAACTAAATTGAGTACCAGTGAGTTAGTAATGCTTAGAATATATATTCATGGTAATAAACTAAGTGTATCACCCACATGAAAGTTATCATATTTGTGATGCATAAATATGTTGCCCTTGTGAATGCCTATGCATGGTATGTTCAACATGTTGAATTGCAACTAACTACAAACTACCCCTAACAAATCCAGAAACCTGGTTACTTATATCCATCCTCACAAAATGGACTTAACTACTAACTTTTATTGCAATTTGTTCATACAACTTAAACCTCAAATGTATTCAGGTAATGCTATAAACAATTAGGCTCATTAAAGCTAAGTTCTGCATGCATGTGTAGTATGTAGAATGGGAGAAAAATTAAATAGATTGAACAAGTTACAATTTATTAACCCCACTCCACTAGTTTGGTAGCCGCGCTTAATAAATAATAGGACTCACTTGCTAGATTAAAAATAAAGAATGGATGGAGCAGCTTGTTACAATTAAAGAGGAGCATCAAGTAACATACATTGAATACCTTGCAAGAGATTGTGTGACCATTTCCAGCCTTAACATATGTTGAGAAAATGATGGCTGAAGGGGATAGCTTACTCCCTAAATGGACTTATTTCTGACCTTTTTGTTACATTTGATATGCTATTGTCATCTTGCTATCAACACACATATTGATAAAAGTTCAAACATTCACAACACATCACTTCCACATGCACTAATTTCATTCGGATGGTGCTCACTTTCTAACCCATATTTTAAAGTGAGCAATGTGTTCACTCAATGCTTAAACAACAGTTTACATTAAATTCGATGCATGCTTAACCTTGCAACATGTGTATCTAGAAAAACCAACCTAAAAAAAAAATAAAATGAAAGGGGGTTTAAAGTCATTAAAATATTGCACCAAGTATCTAGAAAGATAGGACTTCATACATGAGTTGATATGGTTACAAAATACTATGCAAAACAGGCATCACCTTTCTGTTTAAAAATAAAAAATCATGTATATCAATTCGACAAGTCAATAACCCAACTGCACCAACCCTTTAGCCTAGCTTCATAGATAATCAGACTCACATGCTCTGCAAAATAAAATAAAATAAAATAAAATATCCCAAGAGGGCAGCAAATATACAACCATGCAGTAACATGGATCTCCCTCTCTGTTATTTAAAAAAGAAAAAAGACATTCAAGTAAAGCAGTTACAATTTTTCAATACATTTGATGTTTAATTCTGCATGCATGTGCGAGCAACTAGAAAACCCAACCTCAAAAAAATAAATAAAATGAAAGGGGGTTGAAAGTCATTAAAAATACTGCACCAAATCTAGCTAGTCTGGGCTTCATATATAATCAGAGTCACCATGCATGATACAAAAAGTTCACAGAATTGGATGCAAATACAGAGAGATGTAGTAACATGCATCACCCTCACATGCTTTTAAAAAATAAAATCAAATAAAAAAAATAAAATCTTGGAAGTCAATAACCCGACTGCACCAGCCCTCTAGCCTTCATAAATATTCAAACTCACATGCTTTTCAAAAAAAAAAAAATCCCAAGAGGGCAGCAAATATAGAGAGATGCAGTGACATGCATCTCCCTCTCTATTATGTGAAAAAGAAAAAATGACAATTAAAGCAAAGCAGTCACAGCAATTAGAGTGAGAGAAGGACAAGAAAAAATAGAAAAATAAATGATGAGGCAGGTCAGAGAGAGACAGAGAGGAGAGATGAGAGAGTGACAGCAGATAGAAGAACTCAAACCAGGATCTTGTGATGCACCCACTGATCTGGAAAGCAGGGCCTCTGGACATGCAATACTCTAATTTTTGTTCTCAGCTAAAATCTCTTGCTAAGTCTCCTCTGATTCTTGTTTCCAGAGAACCACTAGACCTGAAATTGTTAGAGCAAAATGGCTATTTTGCACGTTGTTGTCTTTGTTTTGCAGATGTCGTTGGGTTTAGTCTACTTAGGGGTTGGTAGGAAAGGACAGATTTTTTGGGAGTTGATGTTTCAAAAAAACCAAAAGTTATACTAACCATCTCAGCTGCATCCCGCCTGTTTTGGGTGTTTTCCCGCCCATGGGATTAATCATGATAATTTTATTTCCCCATCGAAATGGACCTGATGGCTGATTAGTAGTACTTATATCCTGTAATTTGGAGTTTTAATTTTGTTTTATCACCTCTTTTTTTTTTCCCAACTAAACTATACACTTGTCAATATTTCATTCTATGTGCCCCACCATATAAGCACGTTTTGCAAAGTTCTTGTATTTAGCATACAACATATTGGTTTTTGTCCAGAATTTTATCTTGTCAACTAGATAATAAAAAAGAAGGTCCTATACCATGTAGAGGGTCGAGCCAAATTTTGCAACATCAAGATAGTATATATGATATATTTGTTATTATTATCATTTGTTTAATCATAGATAAGCAATTACCACTTATCAATCGATTATTATGCATGTATTAATTTGTCCTTGTCTAAAACTTTCATGACACAATTTTTTTGCTTTATCATACAAATTGACCAATTGATA
Source organism: Platycarya longipes (assembly GCA_036559045.1). Lineage (NCBI taxonomy): Eukaryota > Viridiplantae > Streptophyta > Magnoliopsida > Fagales > Juglandaceae > Platycarya > Platycarya longipes. The sequence goes on along the minus strand of CM071790.1, from coordinate 11,885,246 downwards.
TGTCCACCTAAACCCCCTTTGTTATAGGCTGAAACATACATCAAATTCTTACAATAAACCTGCCATATGCATTCTTTCAATATTTTGTTGAATCATTTGTCATATTACATTCGAATATGCGGTCAAATTGTGCTAAACAATTTGAACACCTTATTCGTTTTATAGTGAAGATAGCACGTTCATAGATAAGTTGTATGGACTTTATTAGTTAGAAAGCAATTACCCCTTATCAATCGATTATTATGCATGTATTAATTTGTCCTTGTCTAAAACTTTCATGACACAATTTTTTTGCTTTATCATACAAATTGACCAATTGATTTGTCCACCTACTAAGCCCCTTTTGTTATAGGCTGAAACATACATCAGATTCTTACAATAAACCTGCCATATGTATTTTTTCAATAATTTTGCTGAATCATTTGTCACATTACGTTCAAACATGCAGTCAAATTGTGCTAAACAATTTGAACACCTTATTGATTTTATAGTGAAGATAGCAACAAAAAAACTCTCAACTCCTTTGCTACAGATTTTATATGCAATCAGTGGGAACTTTCGTTTGAATTAAAATGTTGTATTAAAACTGGTCATTCATGCCTCACTACCAAGTTCCCATACTATCATTGTTCACATTGGCAATTAGCCGATAGCATAAAGGATTGAGTTTATTTGCTTGTTCATAAATACCTATTTTACCAGCAACTCAAGGATTTAGAGTGAAGAGAGCAACCACAAACTCCACATCAATGGGGCCTTTTATGAATACAACTTTTATATGTAATCAGTGGGGCCTTTTGTTTGAATTATGTTGTATTAAGGGTTGGAATATACGTAATTGGCCTATCAATACAATCATAATATTATTACTTCACATTTTCAATTAGCCCAAAGCAGCCTGGATTGAATTTATTTGCTTGATAATACATACATATTCCCCTTTCAATACTGATTTCATAGTGAAGACAACAATAACAATCTCAACACATTTGCAATAAATCTTTCACGATATGTGGGACCTTTTTGTTTGAATTTTAGGTTGTATTTGTCCTTTAAATAGACGTAATGATATTATCAAGTGCGGATGATATAAACTTTATTTGCCTCATAATAAATACATATTTACCATGCAATTTTGGTTTTATATTCATGCTTACGACAACAACAAATTACACTGTTACAATAAATGTTTTTATACAATCAGTTGGACCTTTTGTTTGAATATAATCTATATTAAGTCTTTAAATTTTTGAAAACCTATCAAATAAGCCTAATATCATTACTCCACAGTTCCTAATGGCCCATTTCCTTCAATTGAATTTATTTGTCCAAACACTAAGTCATTGCATTTTAATATACGTATTAGTGTTCATATATGATAGGACACATGAATAGGGAGGGAGAAGTCATAACCTGCAGTTGGTCGAGGCTAATGCAGATATATTGAAGCAATTCCTTTCAACCTAATAAATCACCAAAATTAATTAAAAAGAAAATCAAATCAACTTGATTTTTAAGTCAAAGGATATCATTCTTTAAAAATATGACTTCATGAAATACCAACTAACACACACCAAATAGTGTATTGATTACTTAAAGGAAAGATGAGATGTAGGAAAAAAGACAACCATGCAGTTTTGGCATTCACCCCATACAAAATATAGTGAACCAATAAGGATAAGTGCATAAAAGTGGTCAAAAATGAAAATACCAGAAGACTAGAAAAACACATAGGGGTTTGAGACTTGGGTGTGATCTCTAATAACAATACGTTAAGATATGTTAAAAAACTTCCTGAATGATTAAAATAGTTAAAGTATAATTAGAAATGTTAACTCACCAGTAATTAGACACGCAACTAATTAGCATAGGGTGTGCATGATTTCACTGTACCCGAACATATTTTGAATGATTTCCTGCAAGCACCCATCAAAATAAACCATAACTTGATACAAGTTTTTGAAATAGAGTAATATACACAAAGTTAAAGTCTTTAGTTTTTTCTAAATTTTACTTAGACTCAGATTCTTCTGATATGCCTGACTTTATTAATTTACACATGAACGAGAATTTCATTCATATTCTATTCCAATTGAACCTATAATACTTTGCTATAAAGGAGAAACCAACTAGAAGAACAAATGTAACCAAGAGGCCTAGATTCACTTATCAAAATGACCTCTCTCTGGTAATTAAAACTACAAGTGAATTCAATGGAGAAAGCTTAAGATGCTTGATTGTTTAAAATCATGAGCATGTAGATCAACTATATTATCATATATACATAAAAAATGCATTCATTCACTGCGATCTTTTATTTTCAACAAAAACATTAAAATATATATATATATATATATATTGAAACAAAAGAAGGAACTGATAAGAAACATACCATGTAGAATAATATTAAATCGTCACTAAACAGCACACACGTAACTTCTTTGATGCATCACCAGGTGGTGAAAGAAATGATGCAAAGCTAATAAGTGTAATATTGTCTTCCTACGAGCAATTAGGAGCTAAAGTTGTCCCCCCATTTTTGACATTGTTGGTAACTCTCTACATGGTATAGAAAGAGCAAGTTACAATCCCAATTCATCATTCCATTGCATTTAATAGTATAAGTATTGCTAATTTGCGATTTGAGAATTTTTTTGTCTTAACCCATATCAAGAATAAAAAGAAACATAAATAAACATGAACATACGGTGGTTGAAAGAAAATTATGCAAGATTTACCTCTAAAACAGTCACTTATTTTGAATTATCTTACTTGCTTCTATTCTCTTTCTGCCATGTATCTGAGTCAAATATGTGGCTCAATTTTCATTGACTTTCCTAGAAAGTGAAGCTCGGAAGTTTTGTGATCATTAGCTGCATGTTACATTTGAATGATTTTTTTTTTTGGATAAGTATGTTACATTTGAATGAAATGATTCATTAAAGACAAGTTTCAAGCATTCATAATCTTGCAAAATTAAGTACAACATAATTACAATAGATGCGGCTCCAACAACTTTAATTTTGGAGCCCTGCTTCCTTCTAAATGTGTAGAAGAAGCATGTAATTTACAACATGATGGATTATCAACAATCTCACAAGTTTTGTGATACCCCATATGAGAATGATAAGATAGGTGGTGTATGGGATCCCACATTGTTTGGGAAGGAGAAGTTCTAGCTCTTTATAAGGTTCCAATGGGGCTCCAATTGTATCATTGACTAGTCCTTTTGGAGTATAGGCCATGTGGTTTGGGCCTTCCATTGGGGCGTTACAAATGGTATCAGAGCCTATCCCAACCAGAAATGTGAGACTTGAGCCGTGCCACCTACAATGGACAGACCCGACGAGGACGTCGGGCATTTAAGGGGGGTAGATTGTGATACCCCATATGAGAATGATAAGATAGGTGGTGTATGGGATCCCACATTGCTTGGGAAGGAGAAGTTCTAGCTCTTTATAAGGTTCCAATGGGGCTCCAATTGTATCATTGACTAGTCCTTTTGGAGTATAGACCATGTGGTTTGGGCCTTCCATTGGGGCGTTACAAGTTTCTTAAGACATAAGCACAATTGAGAAACAAAGAGAAAAATAGAGAAACATTAAAGCCAAACAGTGGAATACATAAACCCAAAATAGAGAAACAAACAACAAAAGAACTATAGTTGAAAACCCATATTTTAATTTCAATCTTACACACTCCATCTTATATGGGGTGGCCCTTCTTAAGAGATATTGTGGATATGTTTGAGTCTTTGATTGGAACCAATATTTTACACACCAGTGGATGAATTCTTTGGTGAGCTTATAATGAAAATAACTTATCATTGTGATACTTAAAATATGTTGGGTACATTTGAGAATTTCGAGCAATTTAAAATGACAACACTTCAGAATAAAAATAAAGGATTTGTTGTAGAAGTGAATAAAATCCTCTTAATTCTTTATACTAATCAAGGTTTTTTTTTTCCAATTTGGTGTCGCCCCAACTTATATAATTTATAAGCAACTTTACCTCCATCAATAACTTATATTATTTATAAGCAACTTTAACTCCATCAATAACTTATATTACTTATAAGCAACTTTAGCTTCATCCATTAAAAGAATAAAACCCATATATCACTATAGAAATAGGATACAAAGTCACTAACTATAAAGTCATTTTGGAAACTAATCTAAACAGATTAGCATAATATTCAAAGTACACAATTTTAGAAAAGAAAAGTATTAGCAAGAGCAGTAGTAACAAAAATAATTACACATACAAAAGTAATAGCAAGTACTGGTCTAGTGACCTTCCCCACTCAAACAACAGTTTTTCTTTTTTGCATCTGCTAATATGGCAAGTGTTGGTTTGGTGATAGAAACAAGCAACTACAATTCATATTTTATATTAGAACTGTGGTAAATATATGTATTACATTACGATAACAAGACAAAGCTTTTTTTTTTGGGGGGGGGGGGGGAGGGGGGATATGCATCCTACGTTTGATGCTAGTAGTGGGTTGCATCATTTCTAGTAAGCTCCACACAATTCAATGACTCTTGTTAAGATATACAAGAGGAGTTCCCCCAATGAGCAGAAAATAGTTCATAAAAAAGATTACATAAAAAAGCTTCATTCTATTAATTAAGGCATGCATAACTTACCGGACATTACACAAAATTAAGACTGTAACAATTATATTTATAAGTAAAAATTTTATTAATAGCAATCTAGGGGAAGCCCAAATACAGGACTCAATGGAAGACATTTACATCAAAAAACTATTTGGAAGGAATAAAAAAGGCAGGAAAATTTTGGAAGAGGAATTTTCATTACCACCAATATCTATTGTTTGCTTACAAGTGAATGGATGTGCAAAATGAGAAAAACCTTATTCTTTTATGAATGTCTAATTGATAAACGTAACCTAAAACCAAGTTATCCTGGAGGAGTTGCCGCACGTTACCAAACTAGTATATTGGCTAGAGCTAACAAAAAAATCACAAATTGACCAGAAGATGGACCATGTACATAAAGTTGACAGCAATAAAAGGGAATCATAAAGCTCCAATAATCTGTTGATTAACCCTTTATTTTCTTTCTTTCCTTAATCATTACCATGAGACCAGAAAAATCAATTCTTCTTTTCGAATTCCATGCCTCCACCAGTTTAAACAACTTAAAACAGGTATGTTCTATCTTATACTAGTCCTGATGAAACTTGAACAGGTATGCAAACCCACTAGTTCATCAATGAACTTTGGTCCTTTACAAACCAAGATCGTCCCTTTCTCTACTAATGTTTACACAAAGTTTTTTCTCTACAATTGACGCCTTAGTTTCTCTTTCCTCTTTCTATCCCTTCTCCATCTCTCCCCCTTATTTGTATATAAATTATATTTCAAAATAATACCTTCTATTCCCTCTCTCAAACTCCATGGTCATGGCCATGGCCATTGAGGGGCCTCTTTCGCATGGTCATGGAGGTAGGCCCCTGTGACCTGAGAGAGAAAAATATAGAGAAGAGATAGGAGATAAACTAGATAGCACACGAATGACAACATTTTCTATTTAAAACATTGATGTAACGAGTAACAAAGTGTTCAATAAATGAGGATAATGGCTCGAGTAATTTTTTTAAAATAAAAAATAAAAAATAAAAGCTGAGGTCTTAAAATCAAGATGAAGTAAATCATGGGTAATTTATCCATATTTCCTTTGTAGTTGGGAAAAATATAAACCAACTTCTACATAAGGCAGCAATAAGAAATTTAATCAGACGATCTTGTAATAGATGGCATGGTTGCCACTCTCCCTGCACATGTGTATATTATGGGAATCAGAGTTGTGGGTTTGTTTATCCAGAACCACATCAAAGAACCCAATGTGGCTAGGGATATACTCAACACTTTAATTCAAAAAAAGGAAGCAAAATATTGATAAAAGGTAGAAAAAATAATGAATTTCCATATAAAGATTAACTTAACATGCATATTAAAATCAAAAAATTATAAAAGCCAAGTTTCCACATCAACAAGAATGGCATATGGATAATCCTTTGAAATCTGATAAACATTCATGATGTGAATCTTTAGATTATTAAAATGGGCATTATTGGCCCTCAAAACCACTTGGGACTAAGGACATTGTCGAAAGTTGCAGCCACAAAAAAAAAGGAAAAATAAAAGATAAAATAAAATAAAAGAAGATAAACAAGAAAAAATAGATATACCAGATTTGCATTTGCTTCAATGCCCTGCAAAATGTAATCCCATGTAAATTCTAGTCCTTGAGTGCCCAACCAAAGTTGTGCCAATCTATGCAGAACAGAATTAGCAAAAACTCACCCTAACAACAAGATAAAGGCATCATAACCCTCACATATGTAACACCCCGTACTCGTAGGGGGTCACGAAACTTCACCTGTTTGGTATATTCCATCCTCAAATACAAATAATAATAGGTCTCCGACCATTTTCCAAAATAAAAAAAAAATAGTTTTCACGAACCAATCCATATAACAATGTCCACCAAGTCATAAATAAAAGAATATGAATAAATCATAACTGAGAGGATTCACATTCTCCCAAGAAGCTTAACGATAAAGAAAAACCAACGTTTCCACAAATCCAATGAAACTAGAACCCAAATAATAAATAAATTAAATTTTTGTTTTCTCCCATCTAGCCTATGGCCCTAACAGCTTAAAGCTTGATCAAGACTCTACTCTTGGCCCTCTGATGGAACATCCAGATCATCTGAAAAATATATGAGATAAGAGGGGTGAGTTTTTCCACAACTCAGTAAGCGAAGAACCTATACAAGCGTGTAAACATGAGCATTTACCAAGAAATAAAATACGAAACAAAACATAATATTTCATAAAAGAACCAAATGATTTTCAGGATAATTTAAATCATCAATTACTTTGGCATAAACAAACTGAGTATTATCACTATATCAATCGGAGCATCTCACAAAGCAAAGACCATGTTTAACCCCCGTGGTAGGGTTGTGCTAATCCCGGTGGCCAAACCAGGCAGAGACAGAGGTGGAACTTTCCCTTATTCGTTCTCGGAGCCCCGAGTGTGCACATAGGAAAGCCCACAATAAACCACTTTGTTTCCAAAGTGGGTGCACTCAGAGATAGGAAATTGGTACCAAATCCAAACAGAGCAAATACAGAGCAGAGCGGAGCCAAGCAGAGATAAAGTCAAATACTAACCAGAATACTATGCCAAAGATTTTCAAAGTTATTAACGACACATAAATCCAAACTATTTTTCAGAATAAAGCTTATGTAAATAAAACATAGCCAACACAATCAAGGCAAAATTTTCTCAGATAGACCAAAAATGTTCTTTTCACATTTCAGAAAAATAACACGATAAAAAGCAGCTCATGTCTACACAATGCATGTCTGAAATATTTTTCCTTCTTTTATATAAGCGTCATGAATAATGCAAACAATCGACTGAGGTTGGTTTTTCTCAAGTTTTCATTTCATAACTAACAAAAAGCACAAATTTTCAAAAGTCAACCTCAGTCCTCTTTTGGTATAAAACCGAGCATACGAACCCCGCTTACCTGACTGCTGTAGCGAAAAATCAAAACTTTGAGTCTCAACGCTAAAAGTTTCGTCACCTATACATGAAAACAATTCCCTTTATATTAATGACCACTCCAAAGGCCTAAAATCATAATTTAAAAAATTAACTACAATGTCTGTCTAAAAATTCACGATTTCCAGCAACCCAACAAATATAGTATCGAAAACGCTCAACGACTATTTTTTTCCAAACCCACAAAATTTCAGCAACTATTCACAATTTCAGCTTACCATGTATTTTTCTCAAAACCCCAAAATACCATAAAAATGATTTCCTCAATACATACCGTTAGCCACCAAACCGAGTATTATTATATGCGTTTCAACAGCACTTCACAAACTACAAATTTCAACACCCAAAAATTGTATAGTCTCCCATACGTTCAAAACTACCAAACCCAACCATTTACATCACACAAAACATCCCAAACAACCCATCGGCAGCACCAAATCAGTAAAAGAAAGTTTCTATAACCAACCCTTGAACATCCACCAAAAATATCCTTCAAAAAATGGATTTGGAAAAATAGAGTATAACTCCATAAATATTTCGGTATAGAGAAGTACTCAACCGGGTCTATATACATTTCAATAAAATCGGGTTTCTCCTCAATCCACACAATGTTCCGAAACTAATCACCCAAAACCCAAAACCACTGCCAACATATACATAAAAAAAAAATATGATGCGTAATCTGCAAACGAATCGGTCTAAAAAAAATAGATGTTCTTACCAAAATTTGAAGGCAACCCGCGAAGAACAGAGGCCAAAAATGCTTTCCAGCTTCCTCAAAAAATCGACTATAAACCAGGAAATTTAACCAAGTTTTTGAGTGATTAAAACACCAAATCCACATCCCATTTTGGATAGAAGAAATTCGAAATACACTAGGGGATTAAGAGAACACTTACCGGCGAGAAACCAGGCGGTGAACGAAAAATAGGGACGTTCGGCGCAAGAGAGGAGACCCCAAAAATCCAAGCTGCAAATGCCGTACAAAATGAGAGGGAGAGAGATGTTTCCGTTGCGGTTTCTGATGAGCCCGAAACTGTAGAGAACGTGGGGGAGTGGGCGTGAGGAAGAAACACTGAAGAACAGGGGAGAAAACCGCCGCCCAGGGGAAAAAGAGGAAAGAAAGGAAAAGAAAGAAAGAAGAAGAGAAAGGGGGCGGGGGGTTTACTAACCTGGGCGAAACGACGCCGTTTCGGGGAGCCTGGGCCGGGTCTTCTTTGAACGGGCTTGGGCTGGCCGGGCCTTACAACATATGTGGTTACATAAAAGAAATTGTATAGATGACAAGAGATTGAAAGTTATTCAGACCACTGGTTTCTCAAACATATTATTTTAATGTCTTACTCACCTAGTCCAACAGCTTGAAATTTATGATTCTGAGAAATGTTCCTGTGAGTCAACTGAGTCAAGGCAAAATAAAGGCCAGCAACATCTATAAAACCAATGAGAGCTTTCAATAGTTCCTGAAGACGGAAAGTAGTATTTATTAAGGTTAGCAACTCAAATTCAATATGTAAACAAATTACTGCATGTGATGTAAATATCAAAACATTATGCTACAAATTTTATTTTACTGTCATTTTTTCCACAGAGCAATTAAGAACTATAAATAGTGCAATAATCTAATACAAAGGCATCCAAAACCAATATTTGTAATCACTTGGCTTGGTATAAGATGTTATAGGAGGTTTATCAAATGACAGCTTATGAATACCCAAAACAGAGTACCTAATAAGCAGTAAGTATATAATAGTACCATGCTATATGATTTCCATCTTCAATATTAGCATGTTTTATTATCTGATCTAGATCCTCAAGCACCATAGACAAGTATATAATACAAACTAGGTATCCTCTAAATATATGCTTCAGATGTTTGGTTTAGATAACTGAAGACACTAGTCAACTTTAATTTGAGCAATTCCAACTTGTTCTTCCCCCACACATCTATACCAAAAGCTAATAAAGGTATGTGATTATTTAATCCATGTAAAACCAAAAATAACAGAGACAAACCAAGAGATCCACCAAGATTTTAATTTTTTTCTTCAATCAATTGGTGACAATGAGCAATGCGCTTTTGAGATGGATTTTAACATTCCCAATTATATGTTGGAGAATTTGCTAAGATTATGGAGTTTACATCCCTTTGCCCCGGCAACTCACGAAAACAAAATCATATTTCTCCGTATTGGCATGGATTACAGTCCTAAAGTACAAAGAATGGTAGTTAGAAACATACATATGGAGGTGGAAAAAGATTGAATCGAATTAGTAAGTGTCTTGCTTTAAGAATAGAAGTTGTTAAATTGACATATTGGAACTCTGCCAATTAGAGAAATCTGTAAGCCTTTTCTTCAATATATACATAAATGGTATTCTTCAAGTCATGCTATGTATACTAATACAAGCAATTGATATGCCAAAAGACAAAAGTACATGGTATCGATCAAAGCTATCATTCTCCAATTCCTATGCTTCCATAATTGCATCAACAGCTTTTGTTCCCCCTTAATTCATAATATAATGGAAAGGGCAGTCCATATTTTTCTATTCAAAATAAAGGAGGAAGTGAGAGCTTAGCAGGTTCATATTATTAATCCATTTCCTAATAGCTTACATTTTCTCTACTTAAATCCATCCCTATTCTTGGAGCTACAACACATTTTTTTTATAACTTTTGTTTTAAACAAACATCAATTTGCTATTTTGTTTACAAAAAAAGAATCAATATTCAACTCCATTAGGCTGAATAGAAGTCTCAGCATTCAACCCTATTTAAATTTTACTTTTGCACAGGGGATTAGAAGGCAACATGGAAGGGGAACCTTGAAAAATATCTATTTTGTTCAATACCCAAAAAAAATATTTCAAAAATCTCTTTGGTCATGCTAAATGTATAAAAGAATTTATAAAAAAAAGTTGAAATTTAATGCTTCATCAATGGGTTCATCAACAGAAAAACAATATCACTCAAAGTCAAATTTGTGAGCATGCTACTTATAAAAAAACATTTTTGGGCATGTTTCTCGCATAAGAAGTATGTTTATAATTGAGCATGTGCATCAAAACTGAAATTTCACAATAAGGGAAAATAAAAATACATGGAAATGATATACTTTTCCATATTGGTTCTGAACCAAATTCAAAATACCCATATTTAAAACCTGGTTCAGAACTTTATTTTATCTTTTCTCACTTTCAACTTTTCTTTTTGGTTTTTTTTTTCAGGGGGAGGGGGTGGTTAATAAACTTGATACTACTTAAATTAGAAAACCTCTTGAATTACATAACTTTTCAGTTATTTTCTTCAACTGTTGACATTGGAAAAACAAATGAGCATCCTTATAATCTTAGTCAATGGGATGATCGTTTGGAACTTGCATCTCCTTGGTAACTTCATAAAGTCTGTAACCAATCTATTATTCAATCATAAATCCATCTCTCATCAGGTAGGCAGGCCACGATTAAATAAACATATAAGTATCTGCTATGACTAGTGAAAAGGTGATAAAAAGTCAATTTTGACATGAATATTATGTATCAGAATGATTGCTCCCTTCTATTTAAACATGACAGAGTTCATTATATATTATGCATATATATATGTGTGTGTTTGTGTGTGTGCCCATATTTTTTTTTCCTTTAATTAAATACCAAAAAATGGCATAACACCTTGATAGCTCTGAACTAATGTTGGGTATCCACTTGTGAAAATGATACCCAACATTAGTTAAATTGTGCAAGGAAAGATTTTTCCACGATTAAAGGAAAAATCTAAACTTTACTCATTGAGTATCCACTAATGTTGTGAAAATGTTGGGTATCCACGATTAAAGATTTTTCCTTTAATTAAATAAAGGAAAATTCTTCAAGTAATGAAAATGACTAGTGGGAATGAGTGGACAAGAAATCTGAATCCACTTGTGTCCGATATAACAAAAATAATTTAATCTAGCCATTAAGAGGATGAGAGTTCTTTATTTAGGAATTCATGTTATAGACAATGATAGATTAGAAAGACTACGCATCATAACATATAATTTAAATGATACTAATAGCTAGCTAGATCAAGCACAACCATAATAAGCTAAATTAAATTCAATAAAGGTTATTACTTATCAAAATAAAAAATAATAAGTTACACTAAATTGACATGTTGAACACCTATAATCAGTAGACTTACCTTGTCTTTGCTTCCAGCACTTCCAACAACATAGCAGCCCAAAAGCTTCGCAAACTATCCAACAAGCTGAGTCGCTGACCAATTGCCCCAAAAGCCACTTGTTAATTTTTGGCCAAAGAATGCCTAGTTAACAGGATAATAATACTAGAAAAACATTGCAAAAATAAAGGTATTCATCTTCACAACCCATTCACTTTACCTTTCTTATCTCCTACCTCAGTTCGTTTTGGACTTGAATAAATTCCAACTCTTTTTCTCTTTGTTTGCAAGACTGATGCAAAGGACGACCCACGCATTCCCTACAAAACACTACTCACAATCGATTGTCATTTTCCTTTTAACTATTCAAATAACGTCATAATAGATATACCTTGTTACATGGCCATGAGATGAGGGATCAAAGAGGGGGCTTCCGTTTGGGACTTTAGGGATTTCACTGGTTGGGCTGCGAGAGATTGAAGACAGAAGTGGGATTTCACGGTAGAAGAAGAGGTTAAAGCGACGGAGGAGAGAAGAGGACTTACCGTCGGCGTATTCTGTGCTGTTTCCGACGAGACGGCTTCACTTGGTTGAAGGATGGCTTCTTGACAGGTAAGAGGAGAAACACGAGCGAAAATGGGAACGTAGATTAGGACTTGGACAATCTCAGACACATGAATCGGGGGTTTCGCCCAAATGAATTCCGCATTTCCATCACCCACTTAGGGAGAAAATAGTGGGAAAAAGATCGAAGAAGGTGGGAAAGAGGAAAAAATCTCGCGGGCAGAAATAAGTAGTCTATTTATTTAACCCCCACTTATATCGGAAAAACTTTGTTCTCCCCAAAGAACTAGTGAACAAAATAAAAGAGAGAAAATAGTGGCAGGCCGTGTGTCTCCACAATAAGTAATAAAATATTGCCGTAATTTACTTATAATGGCCACCTTATTTTTGTCAACACGTTTTTCTCAATAATAATTATTATTATTGACAACTTCTACGAAGACTTGAATTTTGTGAATAAAATCATGTATTTGCGGCAACTTTTAAATTGCGGATAAAAAAATTGCGGCAAATGACCAAAAATGTTGTAGTGAGACATGCCCATTCCTAGGGTCTTTCCCCCTTATTGATAAAAAGGAGTATGAGTGGTAGTGCCAGAGAAGCTAAAGAAAGTCCTCTCAACAAAAGAGTGGCAACCTTAGAGGAGGGTAGACGTCCCATCTTCAACCGAGTTAGTGAGTTAAACCCTAATTCTTTTCAAGCTACATATATGAGGTTGTGCCGTCCGGATATTCCGTTAGATAACTATATTAATCTAAAATAGTCACGAATCATTTATATATATATATATATATATATATAAGGTTGTCTGTCCGGCTATTTCCGTTAGATAACTATATTAATCCAAAATAGTCATGAATCATTTATTCCGTTAGTAATTCATTTTAATAATTTATTAATTAGAGAATCGTACCAATATTAATGAAAAAATTGTTAGTAATTTTTTGGTGGAGGTTTGTCTGATTTGGCATTGAGTTGCTTTTTGAGTAACATCATATATCACGTCCTTTGTACCCATAAGCCGGTTGGGCATAAATTGTTCGTTACAGTCACTGACCCTCATTGCCATAATTTTGATATATATATATATATATATATAAGTAGTTTCAAATGACTATTCGGCCGAGGGAGCTTCTATGTCATCAGCATGCATGCCTGAGCACTATCATTTTGTTTTTCACTATTTAATCATTTTCATTGCGCTTAATCTAGATCGTTAGATCAAAAGTCACAATCAAAGAAATCAAAAATCAAAACAAGATTGTTATGGATATATATCATAATCTAAAATGTATTATAGGAAGGTGCAATATACAAAATATATTTTTCTAATTTAGTAAAGTGATTATTTTAAAAAAATTATATGGTTTTTATAAAGAAGTAAATTCTAATCAATAATATAATGCATAAAGAAAAAAATGCAAGTTTTAACAAATATTTAACGGGTAATAATATAAAAATATCTTAATAACGAAATAATTATATAAAGTTAAATCATAAACTGATGTAAAGTGATAAAAGATAACTATTTAATAATTATTATAATCTCATTTATAAAATATTATTATTTGAATTTAATATTTCATAATGAATTCAAAATAAAAAAATATATAATATTTTATCAAATAATTGTATTCGTAAATGTACTAGTTGGCAAACGGATTTAAAATTAATTATTTTATATTTCTCATTTTATATAAAAAATGAATAGAATTTTTAAATCATATATAAATTTATATATAATATTATTTTATAACTTATATAAAGTAATATTATATTATAATTTATAACGGAAAGTAAGTTTACTAATGTTAGAATGTTATATTATAATTTGCATGTTTTATCAATTATATATAATTTACATAATTTGTACTGTTTATTCTGAATATTGGATGAGTTTTATAGATGATGAGAAAAATGTAACGTTGATTATAAGGAGATTGAGTTAAGTTTGAAATTGGATATTAGTTTCGTTTAGAGAGGATAAATGTTTTGAATTTGGCTAAATTTAAATTTGAAATATTAGATTTAAGGGTTTGAATCAAGAGACTAAATTTTAAAAATCATATCATTTTAAAATTCAGATGGACGGATGGATGGAGTTAAATTTAACGAAAAAAATAAAGATAAAAATGTTAAGTGACTATTAGATAGTCACTTATTATAATATAAAGATATTAATATAAATTAATTAGTTTGCAACGTCTGAAGCTGGATCTAGTGCATCATGTATTTAAAAAGTTATTAACTAAAATTTGCAAAAAACTGAATTTAAATTGATTATTTTAATGAAAACTTACATGACATAGGTGAATGAATTCTCGAATCTGTCTTAATTTCCAACTTTTCTTCCTCAGCCAAAAGGCAATAATTCTATAGAAAGACGATTTTAAAGAATTGATAAGGAGTTGGCTTTGATTTAAAAAAAAAAATCTCTCATCTTTCATCTCGTTTTCATAGATCTAATAAGTTTCGTTTGTTTGTTTTTAGTATAAGAATTGAAAATGAAATTAAAGATGAGAGAAGTTGTTGATTGGAATTATTGAAAAAATTTGGAGAGTTACTATTGAATAAATGATCATGACTGTTTGATTAAAAAACGAAACTGTTTGATAAAAAAGGAAAAAAGAAAGTTGATTGGAATTATTGGATTCCTGTTTGATTGAAATAATTTTAAATATAATACATTATAGAAAATTACGATCAATTTATAAAAAAATTGTGGCTTTTACTACTGCTCATATGGAAATTAACAGATTTTGTTAATAAAAACTACTCGTGCCAATTTTTGTATTTTTCAAAAGGGACTAAAGTATAAAAAAAATAAAAAATAAAAAAATCCTCGTCAAACCCTTACCAATTCAGGGAAAAAAAAAAAAGAAAAAGAAAATACATGTCGAGTTGCCAACAAAAAAATTATGATATCTCATCAATGTTGTTGTAACTTTCTTCTTGTCGAAATTTTCATTTTCCACTTATTATCTTACAGACGCAAAGCGATTGATTGGGAGGAGATTCAGTGATCCCTTAGTTCAGGGTGATGTCAAACTTTGGCCATTCAAGGTCATTGAAGGTCCTAATGACGATCCTATAATCGTGGTCACTTACAAAGGTGAAGAAAGACATTTTTCTGCTGAGGAAATCTCATCTACGGTTTTAAAAAAGATGCGTGAGATCGCTGAGGAATACCTGGGCACAATTGTGAAAAATGCAATTGTTACTGTCCCTGCCTACTTCAATGATGCACAGCGTAAGGCCACAAGTGATGCTGGCAGCATCGCGGGCCTTAACATCTTGCAGATAATCAATGAGCCCACGGCTGCAGCAATTGCTTACGGTCTTGACAGGGGTAAGAGAAATGTGATGATCTTTGATTTGGGGGGTGGTACTGCAGATGTCTCCCTGCTTACCATTGAGATTGGTAATTTCAATGTTAAGGCCGTTGCTGGAGATACACACCTTGGAGGTGAGGATTTTGACAACAGAATGGTAGAACATTGTGTTCAATTGTTTAACAGGCAAAACAAGGAGGACATCAGTGAGAACGCCCGAGCTCTAAGGAGGTTGAGAACAGCTTGTGAGAGAGCAAAGCGGATTCTTTCTTCTGCAATTGAGACTACCATTGAAGTTGATTCTCTATATAATGGTATTGATTTCTTCTCGACTTTTACCCGTGCCAAATTTTCAGAACTCAATATGGATTTCTTCAAAAATTCTATTAAGCTTGTGGATGAGTGTTTGAATGATGCTAAGATGGACAAGAGTGCAGTTCACGATGTGGTTCTTATAGGTGGTTCTTCCAGAATCCCCAAAGTGCAGGAAATGTTGCGGGAATTCTTTGATGGAAAGGAGCTTGACAAGAGCATTAACCCAGATGAAGCCGTGGCTCATGGAGCCGCCGTTCAAGCTGCGAATTTGACTCGTATGGGTAATGAGAAAGTGAATCAAATTATACTCTGGGATGTCACCCCTCTGTCTCTAGGATTGTCTGTCAATGGAGGTGAGATGTCTGTTGTTATTCCAAGGAATACAACCATTCCCACCAAGATGGAGGCAAACTACACCAACGCCCATGACAACCAAACTGGTGCTTTTATCTCAATTTAAGAGGGTGAAAGAGCCAGAGTTAGGGATAACAACTGGTTGGGAGAATTCCGCCTTGTTGGCATTCCTCCCGTACCTAGGGGTGCTGCTAAGCTCAAAGTAAGCTTTGATATTGATGCAAACGGTATCTTGAATGTTTCAGCTGAGGAGGTGACCACTGGGGTGCGTCGCACGATCATCGTCACCAACGAGAAGGCGAGACTATCCAAGGAAGAAATTATTAGGAGGATTGTGGACGCTGAGATATACAAGGTTGAAGATGATGAGTGCAGGGAGAGGGCCAAGTCCAAGGCAGCTTTGGAAAACTATGCCTACAAAATGAGGAACAACATTAATGATTCGCAAATTAGTGCTACGGTTTCCCGTGGCAGTAAGAAGAAGATCAGAGCTGCTATTGACGAGGTGATTCAGTGGTTAGATGGCTTGGAGCTCGCAGGGGCTGATGAGTTTGAGGAAAAGCTCATAGGCCTTAAGTTAATATGCAAACCCATCATTGCAAATATGTCTGGTTCTGAACAACAATAAGCAGTTGCGCTGCCCCTTAATTTTATTACTAAATTAAATTGAACTGACGAATGCTCCGATCATGTACCAGTGCGAGTAGCTTGGCTTGCCAGTTGTCCGAATATTTGAAAGTCTAGAATTTCTAAAGATACTATGTTTATCTTTCTATAGATACTGAATTTATATTTTGGCTTCCAACATCTGGGCTGATAAGTGTTGTGGACAAATGACCAAGCAAGTAGAGACCAGTACAACCGCGAACGACCATGCGGGGGATGGAGTCCCCATGGGCCATGGCAGTGGGTTATATCTCTTTACGACTTATGAATCGGAGATTCATATGCTAAATATCACTCGCGAACAAAAACAAAAGAAAAAAGGGTTCTTTCTGCTCACTCGATGAAATAGGTACCGGTTTGATTTTTATAATCGGTTCGATTTTAAATAGATACCGGTTCGAAATCGATTTTTATAATGTTAAAATCAGTAGGTATCGGTTCGGTTTCAATTCTAAATTTTTTAGAACCAAACTGGATCAGACTAGACCGGACCAGTTTAATATAATATATATTTTTAATTATATATAATATGTTATACATTAGTATATAATATAAACTAATTACAATTTATATTTTATGGCATAATACTAATAGTATAATACAATATTAGTATTAATAATATGCTTTAAGTCTATATATAAATTATTATATTAAATAATTACATATGAAATAATAATATACTAATACTAATACAAATTTTTTTGAGCTAATACTAATAATATTAGTTATAACTATTAATGATATAATTATAAAAAAAAATTAAACTTATTATAACAAATGCTAATATATAATTCTTTTAATCATTATAAATAATATTAATATATATATTAATAGTCTAATAAATTAATATAAATTAATTTAAAATTGAAAAACGGACCAAAACCAATAAAACGGTACAACTGGTTTTGAAGAAAATCGGTGCGTAATCAATTTTAAAAAATCGAAAACCGATAGTACTAGTTCAATTTTAGATTTTATCTAAAACCGAATCATCGAACCGATTATATCCCTACCTAGATATGTAGCCTATTCTATTGTAAGTTGTGCCCGATAAAAAACATGCCTTTACCGGGCTAGAAAGTATAATTATTATGGTTCAAAACAGGAATAATAGTATATGAAAAGTGATATACATAATATCATACATAATTCTTTACATTATATTTTATAAAAATAAGAGTATTTTTGTAAACTAATTTATAAAATTATCATTATTTTATAAAAATATATTTACTCTTATAAAGTATTGCAGTCTGTTCAATATCTATGAAAGGAGTCCAATATATTTTTATAAACTACTGAAACTTTCCTTGCCCAGGTGTGTAGTCTGTTCTCTTGTGAGTTGTGCCCGATAAAAATATGCCTTTACAGGACTAGAAAGTCAATTATTATGGTCCAAAGCAGGAATCATAGTATAAATGCCGAGACGAAAGGGCTGGTCTGGAAGCCTCTGACATTGACCCATGGCCTTATTATAAGTACGGAGCCTATATACGTAATTGGGTAATGAAAATGTAACTCAAATATGGATATTGGAAACGAGTCCAAATATCCAGTAGTTTTTTTTTCTTTCGAATAATTAATTAATAATAAAATAATTTATAAATAGTAATTAAATAATTTAAATTAAGATACTTTATTATAATTTAAAAATGAAATTAAAATATTATAAAGCTAAAATATTACTGTAATGTAATTTTTGTTTTGAAGTTTGAAAAAATTATATTATTTTTTGTGTTTTATTTAAAAGTTGGAAAAATTTTAATGATTAATTAAGTAACCGTTAGATATATAAAAAAGTCAAAGATTTAAAATTAAAAAATATTTATATTTGAAAAATGTTCCGGAAAGAAATTATAAAAATTTGAGGATAAGATGAGATATGGGTTGTGTTCCGTCCAAGTAAGAGCTTAATGCAAGTAAGAGCTTAATGCCGTGATTAGAAAAACTAAAAATAAAATAAGAGCTTAATGCCGTGCAGCTTGTATATTATTATTAATAGGTAGCTTAATGTTTCCAAACGAAGTTCGTAATGTTAGTCTTCGAAAATAAATTAGGAAAATCTTTAAAGCACAAAACCAGTAAGGTCGGTTTGACATTTGATAGCCTCCTACGTAGTAAATCATGACGACATGATGATGACCACTTTCTTCATGTATATGGGATTAATTTGGTAGTAGTTTCGTGTAAGATAAAATAGTAGAACCGAGTTTATATAAGCATCGAGACGCTGCCTACGTACATTTAATATATATATATATTATATATATATATATATTATATATATAGATATATATATATATATATATATATATATCATGTCTTGTCAAACAAGTTACAGCTTCCACGAACGCGTTCCAAGCAGCGGGAGAAGAAGAAGATAATGATAATAATAAAGTTTGTAAATCGTATTGGATAATAATGTTGTCATTATTAACAGGAAACCACCACTGAAGTTCGTTTGATTACTAGATATGACCACCGTCCCTTAATGTCTTAATAATTAAGCAGAAGAAGATGTCAACAACATAAAATAAAAAATAATAATCGATCGAGGAGAAGGCTGGAATATTGGTTCCTCAAAAACAAACAAGTCGATTAGGGGCTCTCTATAAATATAGAATGCCTTATACAATGATCTCATTCAACTCTCTATCGACCCGCATCATCGATACATTCGGAATATCTCAGAACCAGAATCCCGGCTAGCCCTTTCAAGAGTGATCAAGACAATACATACATAATCGGTACGTATGTTGCTTCCCATCGAGATCAGTTATAATCTCTGTATTTTGTTTATTGATCTATGGCTTTGTCACATCATTATATTAACTTTGTTTGATGTTCTTTTATTACTTATGCTTGTTTGGTTGTTTTATCATCATTGCGTACTGCATCACACACACACACACACATATATATATATATATATATATACATGTAACATGTATGTATATGTAAAGTTAACAGGTTTGATTTGTTACTTTTGTAGAAGTTGTTTCATCAGTAATCATGATGCTCTAATTATCGCCATCAAATGATACAGCTATATATATAGCTCACCATGATAATTGGCATTAGCTCCAAAGACATTTCTTTCCCTTATAAGAAAAGAACAAGGTGGAGATCTCCTTCCGGCTAGGACCTTTGTTGCGCTACCTACGTACGTACCGACGTCCCAATTGCAAGAACAATTAAACGAGCAAATTAAGGTTTTTTCTTTTGAATTTTATCTGACGTTTCCAATTCTTATACCTTATAAAATCTCAACGTGGATCCCATAGACATTTTTTGTTTTTTTACTACTAGTTATATAAATAAGAATTATTGGAAATATTAGTAATATTAATTTCTTTTCGTTTCGAGTTTTATATGTACTTGTATTTGTCAAGAATGTTTATATTGGCACGACTTTTTTTTGGGGCGGGGGGGTAATTTTTTTGCTTGCTTTTTATTGGAGGTTGATTAATTTACTTTTCTTTGATTCTATATTACATTATTTACATTATTTCGATTCGTATTATTTCTGTTTGTAACATAGTGCTTATAACTATATAAATCATCTAATATAAGTTTACATGTTTCATGTTAAAAATATATGAAACTGCTTTGATAGTACTTGATCGTCAACTCTAATACGAGGAGATATTAATATTATTGAGCAATTTAAGATATGGTAAGATCACTGTGATCTGTGGGTATATGCATGTCACATCATGTGCACACCTATTATATATATGCATGTCTTGTTGATATCATGATCATGTTTTTCCTTAGATTTTAGAGTTCTTGACGTTGGCCCTTTGAGAAAGAAGTTCTGTACTGTTGACATGCAGACCCATATCAAAAATTACAAAGACAAAATATTAATGCGACGATAATTGACATATATGCATATAACAAGTTTAATGTACAACACGAGGTTGATCAATGTGAAATCTTCTTAAATTGGTATATATATATATGAAAATATTCTCGAAATATTAATTACATAACAAGCCGGCCTAGATAGCATTTTTACCTCCGATAAAAAACAGATAATCCATCATGTACTCATTGATCATGATGATCTACAGATAAAATTTTTGCCGAAATTTTCTCCCATTTGTTTCCTTAATTAATTAGCTTTCTTGGCAATATTATGCGATCTACATCGACACCTTACTAATTACGCATTTGTTACTTCAAGAACTCAGCACCATATAGATCAAACGTGGAAACAAGCTAAATCTTTTAATGCATAATAGATATGAAGTATACTGAGATCAAGCATTTGAGCCACCCACACGATTTGATGCTAGTCGATTTCCCCCAAGCACCGTACAAATGCAATGGATGCAAAGAATTGAGTTTTAGACAATGCTACCAATGCGAAGACTGCAATTTCCATCTACACGAGGAGTGCGCGATGCCCGACTCCTCTGCTTTCCACCCATTATTCCGTAGGTGCGACTTCAGATTTTATGAAATCGCGCCAGGATAGGACTAGATACTGTGATGCTTGTGGGAAGGATGTGCTAGGGTTTGTTTATCAATGTTTGCATAAGGAAGCTCATGACCTACACCCATGTTGCATGAAACTTAAACGCACCTTGATTGGTGATGGGGTGAAACTGCACCTCACTGACACGGTCTCCTCAAAATGTCAGAAATGTGGAAGTAAGGAGATTTCTAAAGGGTTCAGGGGTTGGTCCTATGAATCTACCTGTGGCAAATATTGCTATCATGTCGCATGTGTAAAGAACTTGGTAATTGAGAATTGGAGGAAGGGTTATTTTGATGGACATAATGATGTGAATGATCAGATATTGATCGGTGACATGGCTGTTCAAATTAAAGTTCCGAACGAGAACATGAGATTAGTACAACAAAGTGAAGGAAGCTCATACATGTCAAACAAGGCTAGCAAATATTGGAAGATAGCAAATTAAAATTGGCTCTCATGCTCATTATTTCAGCTATCTTTGGTGATCCAATTTCTGGGTTTGCTGCTTTGATCGAATCATTAGTTTCAAGCTGATTTATTTTGTGAAATAGGATGGTGATTACATGTGATATTATATATATATGTATATATATATGTTTTTTGTAAATACCAATAATTGAAATGGTTACTACATGTGTATTATAAGAATGTTTGTGCATGGTTTTCTCTTCGAAATTACTGATCATCATTTTCGTAATAATTAGTAAGTGTAGATATATTACACACATACAGATCTAGAGAGGGGGAAATTACTACAAGCCAACTTATTTTCCTCCAAACAATCTCATCTCAAACACAATCATCTGATTTGTTTTCACAAATAATTTCATCTCATCTTACTTTATTATTACTGCTTTCTCAAATTCTCTTAAAAAAATAAAATAAATAAATCAATTTTTTCAAATCTTAAAATAATTTTTTCAAATTCTAAAATAAAATTAATATTAAAAATATATATTATAATAATTTTTTTTTTAATTTTTAATTTTTATCTCATCTCAACTAACTGATCTATAAAAATAAACTGGGCCATGCATCAAAGCAACGTTTCGTGTTTATAATGACTACGGCCTGAGTTAGAAGAAAATAAAAGTTTGATTTGAGAGAAGTTATTTTTATAAATATTTTTTTTTATAAAAATAAATTAATTTTCATCATAATTATTTATTTATTTATTTTTATTATAAATAATTCATAATAAATCATTATTAGTTTTTTCTTATTAATTTGTACATACATCGACATCGATATATACAACTGAATTTCAGATTCAGAACTAGCCCACCAATACTGATGCATGCATACACACATATATATATAATATAGTACTTGGTATATATCAACTCGCTTGTCTTCGATCGAAATCATCCCGCTTTTTTAATTATATACATGATTCATCTACTAATAGAATTGTGTCGGGAAATTAATGTGCTGCAAGAATTTATCAAACCCTTCATATGATTTGACTTAGTCCCGATTTTTTTTTTTCTAAGCAAAAATAGGTGGAAGACAAGCCTGATGATAACCCTTTTTGAGTGCGGTCATGATATATAGGAGCCATTCTAAGCTGTAAAATGTCTAGTTTAAGTCAATAACTGTTGTCTCAGTGACAAGTCTATCACCATAATATCTCCAAAATATCTAGTTCATGATCCAAGCTCATCCGATAGCCTAAAGACCATGGTTTACTATTCCAAGTGGTTTCAAATTATATCTTAAGTGTACCACCTTACCTTAAAGTCATGAAATATCAACTCGTGTCAATTAGACTACCACCTTGGTGGTGCCTCAGTCCCAATTGAAATCTTGATCATTATATATATATATATATATATATGATTAAATGTCGAGGTGAGATAAATAAATTTATAAATAATAATAAAATGATTTATTAACAATAATAAAATATTATGAGTTAAAATATTTTATGAAATCTTGAAATAAATATAGAAAAATTGGAATAAAAATATACTATAGAGCTAAAATATTATTATAATACAATTGCTATTTAAAGATCTGAAAAAAATTGAGTTATTTTTATATTTTGTTTAAAATTTTGAAAATTTTGTAATGAATAGTTAATAATTAAAAGAAAAAAAGAAAAAAATTATAATATTTATATTTAAGCAATATTAAAATATTAAAGTCTAAAGTGATATTACATGGGCTAATACTAATTCTGTTACCCAGATGACTAACACAAGAGGAGGGTGAATTGGATTATATTATAAAAATTAACACTTATAAATCAAATACACAATATAAAATATAAACAGAATATAAAGCAGCAAGAAATGTAAAAAGTAGGGTAAGAAGAAGCAAACTCAGTATTTTTACGAGGTTCAGCCCCACTGCCTAGGTCCTCGCCTCAAACTACCCCTTGAGGATCCCAAATCCACTATTCAATCTCCTTTAGGTAGAGATAGAAACCTATTACACCTTTGAGCAGCACCGTTCCAAAGAATCCGTATAGAACACCCTCTACACTTCCAATCACTTCACACTTAGTGATTTAACTATTCCCCGTATAGAACACCTTCTACACACACAAGGATTATATGCACCCTCTTACAAATACAATAGTTGATAGTGGGTAGACTATCAAAGTACACTCCTCAATGAGTGAGATAGAAATAATACAGTGCAACCTATATCTCTCTCAAAAAGAACAAGAATTAAAGCTCAAAATTTTAGAAAAGAGAAAATGAGAGTTTTGAAAGAATGATACAAAACTTAAACAATTCATATTCATGCGTAAGAACATAAATTTTTGATTCTTTGACTTGCGAAATTCCTTCATAGGTTACTTCCAAATTGTCCCAAATTTCCTTTGCTATCCTGCAAGTCATTATTCTGTTAAATTCATTACCATTGAGAGCATTATATAAAAAATTCATAGCCATTACATTAACAGTATAAAGTCTATTGTCTTCACGATCAAACTCTTCCTCTTCCTTTTTGACCTTTACTCCATCAACAGTTTTTGTTGGAATATAAGGCTCATTTACAATACATTTCCAGATTTCTCGACCTTGAGACTGAAGAAATATTCTCATTTTAGTTTTCTAAAAAGTATAATTATCTCCACAAAATAGCGGAGGTCGACTATTGGATTGACTTTCAGCGAAAGTAGCTGCAATGTTAGCCATATGATTTTAACTCAACAGATAGTTAATCTTATAACAGAGTCCTTGCTCTGATACCAATTGTTACCCAGATGACTAACACAAGAGGGGGGGTGAATTGGGTTATATTATAAAAATTAATACTTATAAATCAAATACACAATATAAAATATAAACAGAATATAAAGCAGCAAGAAATGTAAATAGTAGGGTAAGAATAAGCAAACTCAGTATTTTTACGAGATTCAGTCCCACTGCCTACGTCCTTGCCTCAAGCTACCCCTTGAGGATCCCAAATTCACTATTCAATCTCCTTTAGGTGGAGATAGAAACCTATTACACCTTTGAGCAGCACCGCTCCAAAGAATCCGTGTAGAACACCCTCTACACTTCCAATCACCTCACACTTGGTGATTTAACTATTTCCCGTGTAGAACACCTTTTACACACACAAGGGTTATACGCACCCTCTTACAAATACAAGAGTTGATAGTGGGTAGACTATCAAAGTACACTCCTCAATGAGTGAGATAGAAACAATACAGTGCAACATATATCTCTCTCAAAAAGAACCAAAATTAAGACTCAAAACTTTAGAAAAGAGAGAATGAGAGTTTTGAAAGAATGATGTAAAATTTAGCAATAGATGTGTAAGCTCTTGTTGTGATTTTTACAAAACTCAATTGAGCTAATTATAGGCAAATGAGTTTTCAATTTCAAATTTGAAAATAATCCTATGTCAAATAAGAGCACTATTCACTTTTCAAAAAATTCAAATAAAAGCATTTTCTTTTTGCATTTGTCAAAGACAACTTCATTCATTTTTCAAAGAAATCAAACCTAATCTTTTGCTTTTCATACATGACAAAATAAACATGATTTATTTTTCAAACCAAATCATCTTCTTTTTGTATATGTCAAAAAAACACACAACCACCCTTTAAGATTTTCAAACAAAATCATCTACCTTTTACATTTGTCAAAAAAATACACAACCACCCTTCAAGGCTTTCAAACAAAATATGCATATATCAAATATGATAATCAATCATCTTAAAAATTTAAATTTTTATATAAAAAATATAATTTTCAAAATTATTTTGTTTGATAATGTTATGCACATTGGAAAAACATAATTTTCAAAACTAAGACATTTAAAAATGTCTTGCATATGTGAAAAAAGTAATTTGATGTTTTATGAGAAAAAAAAAAGTAATTTGGAGCCTTAATTCAATTTCAAATTTTATCAAGAGATGCACAAAAATAATCTATGAGTTTTATTTGTAGATTTGTTCTTTTATGTTTGATGTACGCTTCGCTCCATTATGTAAATAATTTGAGCTTGAGACTTAAATTTATTTGTTATCATCAAAATCTACACGTAAATACGAAATTTGAAACCTTGAATTCAACAATTTCAACGTTCAAACAGACTTAATTTTCAATCCCAATACAACTTATTAACCATTGGTACGTGGCATGAATTTACGCGTGAGCCCTACCAAGTTGAGACAGCTTACTTATAGAGTATTAGCAATAGTTTTGTTAAATTTTTTTTAAAAAAAGTATAACTTTACATAATTTTTAAAAAAATTTGATTATATTTAATTAATAATAAATAAAAAAAGGTAAAAAGAAGGGAATATTTTAACAATTGTAAATAGTAATTTTTTAAAACTCTTCAAATTATTTTTTTAAAAATGTGCAAAATTATACTTTTAAAAAAAAAATTAATAAGATCATTACTAATGCTCTAAGAGAATCAAATCAAAGCTTCCTTCCATTCATGCATTCGTTGACCGTTCGAATAAGTGGTTGTATATGAAATGTCATATTGAGTTAATGGAGAAAGCTTAAATGGTAATAAGTTGAAATAACATAAATTAAAATAGAAGTGGAAAGTTGAGTAAATATTATTAAAATTATTTTTAATATTATTATTATTTTAAGATTTAAAATAATTAAATTATTTATTATATTTTATATAATATCATTATTGTTTTAAAATTTGAAAAAATTCAATTAATCATTATATTTTATATAAGATTAAAAAAATTATAATAATTAGAAGAGATGAGTTAAAAAGACTTTTTTTTTTTTTTTAAAAATAATCCAAACGCTCTCCTAAATCGTTTTTGTTGTAATGGATTTCTCTATTAGACTATTACTACTTGTGAGCCCTTACACCAAGCTTGGGTCCATTGTGATTTGTGCATGCATGGAGACAATATTCAATATTCCCTCTTCGAAAAAATGATAAATAAACATAATTTTTTTTTTATAATATTTTACATAATAATATTTAAAAAGTAATGATATTTTATAAAATAACTTATAGGAAAAGAACAAGGTGGAGATCTCCTCCGGCTAGGACCTTTGTTGCGCCGCTTACGTACGTACGTACCGACGTCCCAAGAACAATTAAACAAAGGAAAATGTTGTTAGACTGACAATTTTTTTACTATCTATTTATTATTTATTTTATTTATTATTTATTATTATTATTATTATACCTAATAATTAAGAAATTAATTATTAAAAAAATTATATATTTTTTTGATTTTTTCTTAATGATTAAGGATGTTAAAAAAATATTTTAAAAAATAATAAAAAAATAAAAAATTTAAATAAAAAAGAAAGTAATAAATGAGTAATAATAGATTAATAAGCCTATCACTACTTTTAAACAAATTAAAACAAAGGTTTTTCTTTTGAATGATCTTATTTCACTTTTTTTTTTAATTTCTAATACATTATAAAATCCTAACGTGAAGCTCATAGTTAGAAACTTAGACCACTCTTATCTTTATTTTTTAAGAAAAAGTCGAATAAGAGTTTCAAGATTGTAAAATACATCTCGAACAGTGTGATATTATAAACACTATAAAAAAATTTGTTTATTTATTAATCATAATTAATTTATTTTAATCTATAACAATCTTTTTTAATTGTTAATAATTATTTTCATTGTAAATATTTAATTATTATTACTTATTTTTTTTATAGTGTCAAAATTGGATCAAGTATATTTAAAAAATTATTAACTAAAATAGGTAAAAGTTATTATATGTGGCGGTTATTTGTTTTGTGAAGATTTTAGAAACGCGTATTAATTTTCAATCCATGCCAACGCAATTTATTTACTATTGGTGGCTTGAATTTAGGATTGGTTTGGATTAATATTTGAGATGGGCTCGTTGAATTTATTTTAAATTTATTATTATATTTTTTTAAAAATTTTACATAAAATATAATTTTTAAAAATTTTAATTACATATTTATAAATTTTTTTAAAATTTTAATATAATAATAATATTAAAAAATAAATTCAAATCAAGCACTAGCCCTACCAAATTGAGACCGACTCAAAGCTGTCCTCCATGCACTCGTCGGCTGACGCGTTGGGGTAAGTTATTTTTATTTTTATTTTTTTATTTTCTCTCTTCGCTTGCATATATAATAATAATAATAATAATAATAATATAAATAAAGATCAAGTACTCCAGTAATTAAAGAGGATCCTTTCCATTATCAAGGACAAAACACATAAAAATAAGAGATCAACGGATATACAACAAAAAAATAAGATTAGTTGCAACATATTACATCATAAAATGCGCACATCAATTTATAAATAAAGAAATTTTAACTAATTTCCAATATTTATGAGAGAGGAAGAGATATATAGATTGTTTTTTATAAATTATCTCATATATTTTTAATTTTTTATATAAAATAAAACAAATAACTCAAATTTTTTAAATTTTAAAATATTTTTTTAAATCTTAAAATAAAACTAATATTAAAAAATATTTTATAATAACATTTTATTCTATTTTTAATTTTTTATCTTATCTTATTTCTAAATTTTGATTTTAAATCTTTATTAGTAATAATAAGTTAAAATAGTTGAGTAAATTTTATAAAATTTATTTATATAAGTTTAAAATATATTTAAATATTTAAATAAATTTAAATATATTTAGAAGGCAATGATATGGGATCGGTAGTTGAAACTCTTTTGTGCCCCTTAATTATAATTTATTTTATATTTCTTATAATTTATTTATTTCTTATTCAAATAATTAAAAAAATATATGTAAATAAAAAATATTTTTTTTATATACTTAAAGGAAAATGATAAATTCATAACATATTACATAACATATTATATAATATATATTATAAAGTATGAGTATTTTTATAAAATGATATTAATTTTATAAAATAAATTATAAAAATATTTTTATTTTATAATTTTTATTATAAAAAATATTATATATGTAATACTTTCCATATATTATAAAAAAAAAAACCGTGAGACGCAGAGGGGCAACCACGAAGCTTCAAAACATTTCTCATAGTTAGGAGACGTGAAATTTGTAATGCTCAGACATCATTCGTTGCACATATTTGACAGCTCATGCTGTCACCCGCAAGGAAAAAACCAATTTGGTCGGCTCGCTACTGCTCAAACCGAAAGAGAGAAAGAAGAGTTGCCGCCCAAGTCAAAGAAAAAGCTGCAAGCCTGCATGTCATAAATGCTGGCCATCAATGCAGTGTAGCATACTAGCAACAGTCAGACATTCACATTTGAGTTCTACCGAAATTAGTCCATTTCGTGCATTTACATGTCAAATTTATTCTAAATAAAATAAAAAAAAAATTGATAGATATAATCATAAAATTATAAATGACGTATAATTATTTAAAAAAAAAGTAAATATATAAAAAATTTACATAAAAAATTTAATTTATTTTTAAAATAATTACATATCATTTATAATTTTACGATTATATATAATATTATGAGTAAACCATCACATTCAAACGGAATCGAAATCGAAATGTAATCTTTTAAAAACTTTTTCCGTACTATATTTCTAAGCAATCACCAGTCATAACTCGTGAGTCTACGTAAAAGAATACGTACGGATGGCATATCTCTTTTGAAAATTCAAACTTCATTATCTTTTGAATTGGTCTATTCCTCTTCTCCTCCGTATGTATGCAAAAGCATCTTATTTTAATTTAACTTATTTTAAAATTATTATTATATTTTTTTAATTTTTATATAAAATATATTTTTTAATATATTTTTAATTTTAATAAAAAAATTTTAAAATTCTAATTTAATTTTTTTAAATCTTAAAATAATAATAATAATAATATTTTATTCAATTTTTAAAATTTATCTCAACTCATCTTATTTTTATTTTAAATTCTAATAAAGTCTTAAAGTGAATTGAATTATTTTAAATTTATTTATTATATTTTTTAATTTTTATATAAAATATAATAAATAGTTTAGTTTTTTTAATTTAATTTACTTTTTTTTAATTTTAAAATAATAATAATAAATTATTTTAATAATATTTTATTTAATTTTTAAAATTCATGTCCATTCATTGATCTCACTTTCAAATCCAAACCACCGAAAATTGATCCGATTTACATCTTCTCAACCGATTATAAATAATCTTTTTGAATTCTGCGTCGCACAGCTAGACTCTATTTTAGAGGCGTGTCTTATGGCATTTTCCATCAAAGCTAGTGGTCTTAAAATAACTAATCGATTCTGAAATATTTTCTCCTAGTTAATTTTGTTACAAACATTCTTTACATATATTGAAAATATATTTAAATAATATTAACTAATTGATGCAACGTCTAAAAGTTGGATAAAGTGTTACTACAAGAAAAATAAATTTTAAATAATTTTTTATAATTTTTTAATGATGATAAAATAAATTTATTTATAATCAATTTTAATTAAATAGTTACTTCATTAATATTAATTCATTACAAATAAATAATTTTTTGATAATATATATTTAAAAAATTATTACCTAAACTGGATAAAAGTTATTATATGTGGCGGTTATATATATTGTTTTTTATAAGATTTGAGAAATGCGTATTAATTTTCAATACAGGTCAACACAATTTATTAATTATTGGTGACGTGATTTTAGGAAGAGTTTTGCTACATATAAATCCACATTTTACACATCATATATTTTTTTTAATTTTTTACAAATTTTTTCTGAATTTATTTTTTCTAAAATAATTGAATTCTCTACTCATTATTTATAAATTAAATATATTATAAAAAAAATGAAAAAAATATATAATATATGATGTATAGATTTATATATAAACATTTTCTTTTAGGCTTGAGTCCAACCAAATTGAAAGTAACTCAAGTCAATCTTTCCTCCATGCACTCGTAGACCGAAGCGTTAGGTGAGTTTTTTTATTTTCCGACTAATTTTAGCTTGCATAACAATAATAATAAAGATGAAGTACAGATATTAAGGAGATCCTTTTCACTATCAAGGAATCACAAAATACATTTAGATAAAGAGATCATTAAGTATACAACTAAAACCAAGATTTGTTGATGTTCAATATGTCACAAAATGCGCACATATAAATTATCGAATGGCGAATAGCACCTGATCTCTCTCTCAGTTTCCAATTTCAAGTACTCACAAAAATATGCCGAAAAAGAAAAAATCGTGGATGTATGGAACAATAGTGCTCGCTTTTCTCCGTTGTGCAGAGGCATTTCGGGCCGGTTTGGATTACAGAGTGCATGGAAGACTCATCTCTCATTTAAATGCATGTGTGAAAACAACTTGCGAGGTGAGTTCGACGTAATTTTTTAACAATATAAATATTAATGTAAAATTATGTAATTAATTTTATCAAATTATTTAATTAATTTATTATTTTAATAAATAATGAATATTTATTATTATTATTATTATTATTATTATTATTATTATTTTCTAACACTGTTGAAGGTTGTCTTGAACTCATGGATGTCGTCTTCAAGTTTTGACTCCCCGCCAGCCACTAACAACTACATCGCCAATATCACTGGCATCAGACGACGTCGGAGACAAAACCCTAGCAATCCCAAATCCGACAATGGAGCATTAGTCCCCCCACGCTCAGATCGAAGTCTGAAATGGATTTCAGGCTATATCGCTAACGACCAACTCCTTAAAATTCTATCTCTGACAACGTCGTCGTGTTTGTCACGTACCTCACACATCCTAATCTTAAGAAATTGTGTATTTTATTTTATAAAAAAATAATTTTATCAAATATTTTATCAAATTTTAACATGGTTTAACTAAAAGATAATTTAATTTGATTTTTTTAAATATCATTTTATGAAGTCAAAAATTTTGTAAATTGATAATTATTGCTGTGTAATTAGATAAAATGATTATTATTTATTTATATACAAATTCATCAATAAAAAAAGTTGTGGGACCCACTTATATTAATTTTTTAACAATCTAAACTCATCTCATCTCACTTTCAATTCAAACACGCAAAAACTCATCTCAACTCACTCATCTTATTAATATTCATAACTTATATCTTCTCAATTTATTTTATTTCTGAATCAAATGAGATATTGGTTGTGCATCTAGCTTTTCTCTTTTTTATTTTTGTTTTCTTTATTATCAATTTTTTTTTTCTTTCTACTATTTGTGCAATGTCACATCAGATTGTATCCCGTTTGTGTAATGGCATTTGTTCGTAGAAGAACTCAAAATTTATAAATCATTGAGTTTTGGCTAGTTTTCAATGTTTATAAGACAGTAAGAGATGTTAGAAATAATATACATATATAGATTAAAAAAAAAATAGTGAGATGATTATTAATCTATCATTTAGATAAATATTATTTCTCACTCAAATAGAGTTATGCAAAAGAGAATAAAAAATCAATTTTCTCCTCAAGATACAACATTGTTTATATAGTATACAGATCGTCGGAGGCCACTACCTCCAACGGCATGGGTGGTGTCGCCCACGGCGGTCTCCGGCGGCTCTGAAACCGTTGAGTCCGAATGTTTCCTATTACTCATGTAAAATCATCTTCATTTTATTTTTTTCTTGTATTTTTTATTATATTTTTTTCATTTTACTTTTTCATTATATTTTTTATTGTCTTTTTAAAATTTATTTTTTATTATATTTTTAAAAAAATTTATTGTAATTTTATTCGGATCGTTTTTAATTGGAGATCGACTGATCCCCAAGTTATTTCTATTCCCAATCATTAAATATTTCACTTTTTAACTAATGTGAGATTAAAAAAATAAATTAGAGAAAATTCTAAAAAATAAATAATTTAAAATTTTTGATAAAATATTTAAAAATTAACTATAAATTATAATTTAAAATAATCCAACAAGAGATACTGAAAAGTCTTCCATGGGATTATTTGGTACTAGATTTCTAATCTATCACTTGTCATTAGGGGTGGCAATTTGTAATACGACACGTTAGCATGACACGTACATGACATGAAAAAAATTGGTTTGTGTTTAATCTTAATGGGTTTCGTGTCAAATCGTGTCGACCCGTTATGACCCGTTAAAAAATAAAATTATTTTTATATCCTTAATTTCAAAAAAATCCTAAAACTAAAAAACCCTAACATACTTCAACATTTCACGAACGCCGTCTCAGTCGCTCCCATTTCTTCAAACTTCATCCTTCAACATTTCAAATTCGCCCCCTTCTCACGAACAGATGGCCAGACCTTACTCCTAGTGCCCAGGCTCCACCCCACAGCCCTCTGCTCGACTCTCTCATTCTCACGAACGCTGCCCCTTTCTTGACATCTTGTCGCCGTCGGCAGCCCAGGCAGCGGCACAATTGTACCTCAACGGCTCGACCCCTCATTCTTCTCACGCCAGCGCAACTGATCTGGTTTTCTTCGATGTTTTACTCTGGTTTTATTTCGTAATTTCTTTTGTATGCATTTATGAAACCATTGTTGGTTATGGTTCAGGAATCATTTTCAGAGACTATAACGGCTGAGAACAAGAAGTGCTGCAGCGCTACTCCGATTGCAAGACCACGAAGCATTGAAGACCCCTTGCGGAGAGGCCTGCTGGGACCAAGGTTTTTTTCCTTCATTTCATTTTCCCAATTTTTCATTTATCTTAATGGATTAATTTCTTTTCGTAGGTTTGTGATTTTCAATTTTTCAGTCTCTGTTTCTCTCTGTCTGGGGTAAAATTTAAGACTGATTTTCAGCTTTAAATTTCCAAATCTTGGGCGATAGATTTCACACGAGAACAGAAATTTAAGACTATATATTTGGCCATAACGGTGCAGGGCTGAATTATTTTGCATGCAACTTCATTGCTGTTTCACTATTTTCATTTTGTTGTCTTCTTAGCTTCACACTTGAATTTTCATTATCGATTAAAAAAAAAAGCTTCACACTGTTTTGCTGTGGGTTGATCTGGTAGATGTGCTCAACAATATGTTTCTTTTAAGTTAATTTTTATGTGAGCATGCAAAAAAATCATTTCTGTTTGTTACTAATAAAAAAAAGGAAAAAAGAGGAAAAGAAAAGATCATTGCTGTTTGTTATGATGATTTTGCTTTTTGATGACTTGCAGTCCGATCTTCGTCCTAATCAGGTTGATTATATAAATGCCCATGCTACATCTACACCTTTAGGTAAATAATCTGGATCTTAGCCATTACCTACATTCTAATTGGTGAAGCTAGCTTGAAATATTGGCTCAAACAAATGTATGTGGCCCATTCACTTACAAATCCTTATTCAGGTGATGCGGTTGAAGGCTTGAAGCTATCAAGAGTCAAGACCATATTCTCAGAACGTGCGACATCATGTTATTTGGTTGGGGGCTGATTTTAACCATTTCTTTTTTCTTTTTTCTCTTTTAATGGATTAGACTGATCACTCAACTGGTATTCTGTTTTGCAGATCATGGACATTCTTCTTCTTATCCAATAGTTGAATTCAATGGCTACTTTTTGAATTGATCAGTATATATCATTGAAATGAAGTAGGCTGGTTGAGGGTTTTCAGTTGTCTAGATAAGCAAATATCACGGAAATAGCCATTTACCATATTTATAGAAGTATTTTAGCATATTATTGCCACTGAGTATTTTAGCATATTCTTGCCACTAAGGTACAATAGCTTTTGTTTCTGCTTAGTATAAACATTTGTGGTGTTACTTTTTGATTATAATAGCTTTTGTTTTTGTTTTTTTTTTTTGTAGGAACTTGTGTTTTTTTGCTTGAAGAAGACACACCCATTGAGGGAAGGTACTTCATCCAGCTTTGATTACCATAAATTAGCAGCATAACTGTTATTTGTCAATCTCATAATTTGATTTATGGATCAGCTTTGATTTCCATAGATTAGTCTTTTGTAGAGGGTATTGAATCATTGATTACCATATTACCCATTTGTTCTTGTTGTTTGTTGTCAGATGACTGAGGCCGAATGTGAAAATAATGACTTTATTGATTTGGACCAGTTTGAAGTTGAAGTTGAAGGTGAAAGCTTTCAAACTACGGACGCTAAAGCAAAACGGAAGAAACGGTCATACGTGTGGAATACTTTTGAAATGGTTCTTAATTCAGAGAAATTTGAGGATAAGAAACCACGAGCTAGATGCAAGCTGTGTGGAGTTACGTACATTGCAGCGAGTAAAAATGGAACCAGAAATATGAAGCATCACATTGACGTATGCCCTAGGAGAAGTTCACTAGATGTTGGTCAGATGATCTTGGGGCAAAATAGTGAAGCTATGTCGGTAAGCAATCCTAAATTTAACCCTGAAGAATATAGAGAAATTTTGGTAGCCGCTATTGTCAAGCATGATTTGCCTTTTCGATTTGTTGAATATTTGGGGGGTGAGATCTTTATTACAATATTTGTACCCAAATGTTCCAATTATTTTTAGAAATATTGCCAAGACAGATTTGTTTAAGATGTATCAGCGAGAAAAAAATAGGATTAAATGCATGTTAAATGATTCTCTTGGTAGAATTAGTATGACATCTGACTTGTGGATTTCTATAACCACTGATAGTTATATGTGCATTACAGCACATTTTTTGGATAAGAAATGGGCTCTACAGAAAAGGATTTTGAACTTCTCTTATATGCCACCACCACATAATGGCATATCTTTATTTGAAAAAATTTATAATTTACTATGTGAGTGGAGAATTGAGAATAAGATTTTTACATTGACTTTAGACAATACTTCTTCTAATGATGTCTCGGTAGAGTTGTTAAAAACTCAATTGAACATTAAGGAAGCTCTTATTTGTCAAAGTGAGTTCTTTCATCTTCGTTGTTGTGCTCATATTTTAAATTTGGTAGTACAAGATGGGTTAAAAGAGATTGAAGATGCTATCCATAAAATTCGTGAAAGTGTGAAGTATGTCAAAGGATCACAAACAAGGAAAATGAAATTTTTAGTTTCAACAAATCAAATGTCTTTGGATAGCAAAAAATGGTTGAGACAAGATGTCCCTACTAAATGGAATTCTACTTATCTTATGCTGGATAATGCTCTTTACTATCGGAATGCCTTTAGCCATTTGGCGTTGATTGATTCTAACTTTAAGCATTGTTCATCAACACCTGAGTGGGAACAAGTGGAGAAGATTAAAAATTTATTGAGTGTTTTTTATGACGCCACTTTAGACTTCTCTGGGACCAAATACCCTACCGCCAATTTGTACTTTCCATCAGTGTATCTGATTTATTAAAATTTGAAGGAGTACTCTATGGGTGATGACGAGTACATGAAACAAATGGCTAAGAACATGCTTACTAAGTTTGAGAAATATTGGTCTGAGTTCAATGTGTTGTTGGCCATAGCAGTTGTATTGAATCATCGGTACAAGCTTTCTTTTGTTAATTTTTCTTATAAGAAGCTTTACGGAGATTGTTCTTTAGAGTTTCAAAATGTTCATACCAAAATGACATCTCTTTTCATGGAATATACTTCTTCTACCACATGTTCTACTTCTACCATGAATTCTGGAAGCACTGTTGGTAGAAGAGCAAGGGAGTTAACTGGTAATAAAAGAGTATTTAAGGTAATATCTGATTTATTTTTGTTTAATGATTTAAATTATATTGTTGTTTTAGCGCACATATTATTAAGAAATAGTTTTATTTATCTTTTTTGTGCAAGAATTTGATAAATTTGAACATGATGAACCTAATGTCCATTTGCAAAGAAGTCAATTGGATCTTTATTTGGATGAACCTAGGGCAGATAGATATGCAAAGATTGACATTCTTTCCTTTTGGAAAGGAAATGAATTTCGTTATCCTGATCTTGCCAAAATGGCTTGTGATATTTTGAGTGTTCTCATTTCTACAGTT
Organism: Platycarya longipes; assembly: GCA_036559045.1. NCBI lineage: Eukaryota > Viridiplantae > Streptophyta > Magnoliopsida > Fagales > Juglandaceae > Platycarya > Platycarya longipes. The sequence continues at coordinate 11,848,421 of CM071790.1, read as the reverse complement.
GCATCTGAATCTACTTTTGGTGTTGGTGGGCGTATCATTGATCAGTTTCGGAGTGCACTAAAAGCAGATATTGTTGAAGCATTAGTCTGCACAGGAGATTGGTTATATGGCGATGAACAAGGTAAGACTTTGAAATTATATTGTGCTCATATTTTTTTACAGTTGGTTTTATAGTTAGTTATATTATAGTTGCTCTGCACAAGTGATCTTTATATATTGTTGTTTGTGAACTTGGTTGAATAATTCAGTTACCTGTACATTTTTTTTGCATTGTCAACTTGTAGAGGAAATGCTTAATAATTGAACTTTACTGATGTTTTCTTTTGTTTTATAGAAATACAAGAAGATCTTGATTTGGAGGAGATGATCAAAGATGTAATGGACTTGAACATCAACAAGAACAATGACGATGTTCCACCTCATTCTACAAGTTCTAAATTAATTTTAGTTTAATTATGTGTTTTTATGGTATTTGGGATTGTAAAATTAATATATTAGCACAATGTGTTGTTTATTATATAATTTATATTTGTGATGTAATTTTAATTTTTTATAATGTTTAGATTATGGTTGTGTGATTGTGCAGCATATTTGTAGTGTATTTTAATATTCTATGTTTATTTATAGCTATAATTTATAAATAAACATAAAACTGGGATTCGTGAAGGATTTGCAGCAGGAGCAGGTTTTGGGATAATGATGTTGGTTGTGTTTTGCAGCTATGCGTTGGCTGTATATAGTGGTGCAAAGCTGATAATTGAGAAAGGGTACAAAGGGGGTGATGTGATGAATGTCATTGTTGCCATCTTAACAGCTTCCATGTAAGCTGCATTTTGTATTTTTGTAAACAGGTCAAAACGTGTCAACGGGTTAGAGCGTGTCGGATCGTGTTGTGTTATATAAATTTATTGTATCGACTACCGTGTCTTAACGGGTCGTGTCGTGTCAATACGTTATCTTAAAGGGTCGTGTTAGTGTTGAGATTTTTGACACGAAATCTTTAACGGGTAGTGTTTGTGTTGACCCTCTAAATATAATGTATATGCATTGACATGACACGAATACGACACGACAATATGTTTTCACACCCCTACTTGTCATTATGCGAATTATTCAAGTTTCATTATTATTCAAGTCTCTCCCTACTTGAACTTCAAGTTCATCATGAGTCAGTAAAGCACAGCTAGACTCTGCTTCAATGCCCGTGTCTTACGGCATTCTCCATCAAAGCTAGTCGTCAAATCAAGATTTTGAATTTCATTTTGTTTTGATTGAAAGGGCTGGAATTTTTTTATTACGATGTCCTAACTGGTGTACTATATTTTATTATTTTATTATTTTCTTACGGTCTAAATTTCGACTCATTTTAATCTGTTCTGATAATTTCAATTGACTTAAATTTAAGTCATTTTAATCTTTATTCCAGTTAGGATTATTTTTATAATATTTTTTATATGTCTTAAAATTTTAAATTCAAATGATATTTAATTAATTTTAAAATATAAAATATATTTATATACTTCTTAATTTTATATACATCATTTTTTTAAAATATATATTTTTTTTAATATTTTATCTATTTTTTATTTTTTTTTATTGATTTTTGTGTCTCAACTCAAATTTGTATTTTTTCAACCTATATTCATTTTATAAATCTTTAATTATTCTAATATGTATACATATACATGATACATACTTACATGTATATATATTTATTCTATTAATTATTAGTGTATATATATAAAAATATTTATTATAATATATAATTAATCCTGCAACGATACATAAGAATAGATCGATATCGAAATATTTCATTTTAGTACTTCAACTAAAACAGTTACCAAAATGGAATTTAAAACTTTCTATCAAATAGCTAATCAGTTCTTAAATATTTTCTCCTAGTTAATTTTGTTACAAACTTTCTTTACATATATTTAAATAATATAAACTACTTGATGCAACGTCTGTAGCTGGATCGTGTATTTAAAAAGTTATTAACTACAATAGGTAAGAATATAATTTTAAATTAACTATATTTATGAAAACTTACATGACATAGGTGAATGAATTCCGGAATCTGCATGCCTTAAATTCTTATATCTCTTCCTCGGATAAAATGAGACTCCATTTCTAAAATGATTTTCCAATAAATTTTGTGTACGTCGTACGTATTATTTTTATTTTGTAGAAAAAAAACTGCAGCCCATTATTTTATTAAAAAATAATCAACGTGAGATGATGACTCATGCTTATTAAAATTTTTTCGTTAAAGATTAACAATTATAGTAATATAATCCTTTACAATAAAATTTCAAAGATTACTCAAACTAATAAAACTTTTCCTGCAAATTAATTAGAAGCTTCCATGTCATGCACGCTTGGGCGCTTCCAAGTTGGATATATAGATAACAATCCGCGTGGAAAATAACTTTTACGCGTGAGCTATTATTAAGTTCCACCATTTCTTGTTAGCGACTCAGCCTCAAAACAACAAGCAGCAATCTGGACAATTCTGAGGATTATTTCTCTCAGAAAAACGTTATTTAAATATTATATATTTATATTTCAGATTTTAAACTTGTTATCTAATTATTATCGATTTATTTATACTCAAATATAAAAATAAATATAACTTTTACAAACTTCAAAGTACAAATAAAATCAATGAATTATATATATCTTCAAAAAATAATAATTTTATTTCTTCATTTTTTATAATTTTTAATATAATATTTATTTAAAATAATAATTTTTTTAATTTTTTCTCTCTCATTTTTTAAAATATAATGAAGTATTTTTACTCGCCGTTACAGTATTATCCATTAGAGAAAATCTGGGGATGACCGATCCCCACTAGAAAAGGGCTATAATAAAAATATAATGAAAAATACAATAAAAAATTTTAAAAAATACAATAAAATTTCAAAAATACAATAAAAAATATAATAAAAAATAAAATGAAGATGATTTTATGTGAGAGATAGAGAGGGATTCGGCCTCAGCCAGACGGAGCCGCCCATACCATTGGGATCGGCGGTTTCCGACGACCTCACCTCTGTGACGACGAGCCACGGCTACCTCCGATGTGCCGGTGGCAGCCTTAAACCCGAAATGATAAGATAAACTACGTGTGCTTGAAAAACTGGAAACTGAAAAGAGATAAGATTGATGGAGATAAACTGTAGCCAAAATATTTAAACAAAAAATGATGTTTATCTTATCTCCTTCAAACTAACTTTATTGTCTATAAATACATGGAGTTGGGTGTGTGCATGTGTGTGAGGTGGAGTGGGTGCAGCAGTGAAGAGTAGCACCATGAGTATGGGTATGCAACATGAGTCCTGTGAGGAGAGAAAGAGAGAGCTTGTTGAGCTCTGAGAGAATAAAGAGGTGAGTTGAGAGTGTGTGATCTCCTCCCCAAAATATTTTATGTATTTCACTAGTTACTAGTGATAGTTTCCTCTCTCTTTGTAGACATAGGCTAAGTTGGCCGAACCATATTAAATTTTGGTCTCCATAATATTTGTGAGTTTTCGCCGATTCCAACAAGTGGTATCAGAGTTGTTAGGAGGCCGAGATTGTGAATTTTAGAAAATACCCATTTTTGAAACTTGCTTGAAATCAAGTTTCAAGGACACCACTAGATTCCTCATATCAAGATAAAAATTATGCTGAAAATTTTGTCTTGAATGGACACCGGGAGCTACCGCACGAGCCGATCAAGCTTCGACAAGTAAACCCCACGTGCCGACTACGCGTCCCACGTGTGTCGCAAGGTTGGAGACAGATTGACTTGACCCGACAACCCGAAAACCGAATACATGGTCTACTTCATCCCACTTTCAATCTGATTTTCTCGGATGATCCGAGCCGCACCTGTCTTTGACCTGGTCCATCAGCATCGATTGGAGGGAATATTCTAGATGAATATTTCGGTAATGGCTGAGGAATATTTTGGTGGTCGGAGAGCATATTCTGGCAACGACAAAGAATATTTTGTCAAGGGCAAGGAATATTCTATTATCAGTAGGCGAATATTCTGTTTCTAAAGGAGAATATTCCATTTTCATATTTTGCACACTTTGGGCTCAATTTTGATCGTTTTGGAATGAGACCAAAGTCGTTTCTAAGGTTTTTTAAAATTCCGGATGCAACGATGAGTTCTGTTTATTGAGATTCAACTCCAAATGTTAAGAGAGAGCCGTTCAAGACAAGTTAAGGTCGAATTAGTGGAGGATTCAAGCTTGGGTGCGATGATTGAGCTGACAACAGCAAGTTATGCATTGTAGTGATCCCGGATGGAAGATTTTCTAAATAGTAAAGATATGTTTGAGTCGATTAAAGAAAAAGGTGAATACTAGTTAATATGGCAAAAAAGGATTGGCATATGTTGCACAGGAAACATATGCTTCTTAGCTATGGCAAAAGCTGGAGAGCATGGTATCAGGCGAAAACTACTCAACACAAGGCATGAGAAGCCTTGTCAAATGGCAATTATATGGCCAAAGCATACCAATGAGTTCCAAGCAGCCGAGAAGGGAATAGGAGTAAAAGCAGGTATAGATCCTAGAATTGCGATGGTCAACGGTTGAAGACGGGAATGTGCTTTTACTGTGGTATTGAGGGTCACTGTACCACATAATGCTAGAAGCTAAAATGGTAGCTGAATTAGTCTAATGGCCAAGAGAAGCAGGAAGAAGGAAGTCTTAGTGACTCATCCTGGAGATTGGGCATTTCCTTCCGCCGGTGAAAGAATCTTGCCTACATGATGCAAGTTAGGAGTCAGAATGGGTGATAGCCTAGTATCATGCCACTCCTGGTAGAGATCGTGGGTATAAGAGGTGTCAAAATAAAGACCAACGTTGGTGGTACCGTAATGTCTGACACATACCCGATATGTGACTTAACTTGATATCCAGAAGGCCCTTGATCAATAGGGTTACGAGAGTATTTTCAATAATGGTACCTAGAAGCTGAAGAAGGGAGCAATGGTTATTGCTCGTGGAAATATCTGCAACACTACGAACAAATCCAGTGCAAATATATGTGTCTGCCTCAAATACGAATGATAAGTAGGAAGACTCCCAGAAGACGAAAAGGAAGTTGACAGTGGAGGAATGAATATTGAGCAGGGGGAGTAGCTACCTCCCCCATCAAGACTTGCATAGTTGACAGGTGATCCTCCAGTTAATGAGCTTTAACCGAATAGATCGTCTAAAGGACGATGGTTGATTCCATATCAGAGATATCTGGAATCAATTCGTTTTCTTCTTCAAATAAGGGGGAGCCAGAAAAAGTTCAAAGGATGGCTGCAGTTCCTAATCTTCAGCAATAGGAAGTCCTATGAACACTATAATGTGTACGAGACCTGACATTACTCATGCTATAGGAGCTGTGAGTAGTGCCCTTTCAAATTTAGGAAAAGAACACTGAAGAGCAGTAAGGTGGATTCTCAGTTACCGCAAGGGTATGTCATCTTTGTACTATGAGGGATATGACCTAGTATTGAAGGTTAAGCCGGTACGGCTAGTGATCTTGATGAAAGATCTACATCAAGACTCATTTACACATTTGTAGGGAGAGTTGTATCAATACAGTCCAAACTGTAGGAATATGTGGTTTTATTCACAATGGGAGAGATGTTATGTTAAAGCAGTTTCTCCAAGAGACGGGAATCAGCCAAGAAGTACAAAGTGCATTGTGAGAGTCAAAGAGTTTTTCACTTGAGTCACAATGTGGTTCGCTATCATTAGATATGCGAGCTAATGGATCAGTAGCTATTGAAACTTGTGAAGATTCATACGAAAGAGAATCCAGCGACCTGCTAAAGAAGGTAGTCTCACAAGAGCTATGTGGAAACATAGCTGGGTTAGATACCTTGAACTGAAAGATATCAGGCCATCCTCCGTTTGGTATTGAGGGGGAGAATTTTTGGAATAATCAACATGCAAACATTGAAGGATGGAACTAAGGCATCGATTGAAACTTTTTGAAGAAGCTGTAGAGTTCTTGAATGCAAGTGTCAAAATGGAAGAACTTGGAAGCATAGCTGGAAACTACGTGTACTTGAAGTACTGGAAACTGAGAAGAGATAAGGCCGATGGAGACAAGCTGCAGCCTAAATACTTGAGCAAAATGATGTTTATCCTATCTGCTTCAAACCGAATTCATTTTCTATAAATACATGGAGCTGGGTGTGTGCATGTGTGTGCGGTGGAGTGGGTGTAGCGGTGAAGAGCTGCACCATGAGCGTGGGTATGCAGTGTGTGTCCTGTGAGAAGAGAAAGATAGAGCTTATTAAACTCTGAGAGAATAGAGATGTGAGTTGAGAGTGTGTGATCTCCTACCTAAATTATTTTCTATATTTCATTGGTTTCTAGTGAAAGTTTCCTTTCTCTCTGTGGACATAGATCAAGTTGGCTGAATTACGTTAAATTTTGGTCTCTATAATATTAAAATTTTTATCCCTGAAAAATAAATTTGTTGCAGTGACTATTTCATAATACTTATCCACGACTGCTATTATGAGATAATTCTTTCTTGCTCATGATCAACCGCTCTCTTGATTTCTTTAATGTAGGTTTGGGGTATAAATATGGGTCATGGGTCGCTTCAGATCATCTTTTAGGAATGGATTTTCCTTTTGGATTTTGGACATCCATAGAACGGTATATTACACTCTAAACATGGTTAATCAAGAGAGAGAGACCCATTTGTATGATATTGTTATTTGTGCATGGTTTTGTACCTAGTCATGTATGATTGATCGATCATTACAAATCTTTGTAAGGGATATTTGAGATCAACAAAGAGATTCATTTTATATATATGAGATAAATTTATTGAAAACGAGATTATCTACAGATATCATGATTCATTTCTTTTCTACTCCATAAATTTGGTAGGATAACTGATCACTTCCATTGGTTACAAAAGTCGTGGACCCAGATTCATAAGAAATTACAGAAGTTGAAACCACAAGCTAGCTTTTGGTTTATTTTCACAAATAAGATAAGATTAGATAAAAGTTAAAAATTTTAAAAAAATGTTATAATATATTTTCTTAATATTAGTTTTGTTTTGATATTTGAAAAAGTTGTTTGGAGATTTGAAAAAATTGAATTATTTATTTTATTTTATATGTAAATTTGATAAAAATAATAATCATGAGATGAGATGTAATTATTTGTGAAAATATATCAGGCCTTAATTTCTTCTAAGTCCAAGATTCTTTGGAGTCAGTAGCTCTATTCCCAGTAATTTCACTCTCGTTTGAAAAGCATAATGTACTCCAATATAATAAAAAATTCTATTTGTAATTCAGTGTGTAAAGTACACATTTTATATTATTGATATGACAATACTTGATTTATATAAGAATCTTAATATTTTAATATCTTATAAATCAAGTCTTACCATATCAACAATGGAAAATACTTTGCATAAGTTGCAGAACTCCTAATTCAATACTGTCTTTATCCTATTTAGATGTTTGATGCGACTTTGGGAATTCAAGCTCTCGCTTGTTGGAAATAGACCGGTAAACAAACAGTAAATAAGGAAGTAACACAGTGGATGCAATAAGAAGAAAAATAAAACAATAGACAAAATACATAGATATAAGTGGTTTGGCTAAAAAAAAGCCTACATCCACTATGGGGTCGGTCTCAAACTTTCACTATTGAACAAAGATGGAGTACAAAGATTGAATCATAAGATTCTACAAAAAAATACTCAACCTCACGTGTATAGCTTTCAACTCACGTGTATACACTTAAATCTCTCAAAATAACCAATGGAATAGAAAACTGCAATGGACGTCGTTCAAATGAACGCCATCCCTTTTATATAAGTGATAGTCGCTCGAGCGAGGGTATCTCGCTCGAGTGAGACACTATTCAAAATGACGCAACCTAAGTCGATAGAACATTAGTTCGAAGCGAGACCATCGAGCGGACGGCTTGGATTTTATCTCGCTCGAGTGGGTACTCGAGCGAAAACTGATTGAAGTCACTGCCTGACATCTCGTTTGAGCTGGATGTTGAGCGAGGGTCGAGCGAAAAGACAACGACTTTAATTCAAGCCACCTCTCAACAAGTCTTCACCTTGGCTTGAATTCCCACTAGCCATATTGAAACGATTCTTCACAGAAGATCAACCCCATCAAAAACTCCCCTAAGGAATTTGTAAACCCTAGACACCAATCAAGTCCAAACAGAATTTAAACTTGTGTACTGGAACTGGCTTTATCATCATATCTGCTGGATTTTTTGTAGTAGCAATCTTCTGGATTGCTATAATACCATTTGAAACGATGTCTCTAAGAAAATGATACCTGACATCAATGTGCTTTATTCTCTTATGATATATTTGATTTTTGGTCAAATGTATTACATTTTGACTGTCACAGAAAACTGACATTGCCTCCTGCTGTAAACCCAGGTTACTGATTAGGCCCTTTAGCCAAATGACCTCCTTAACAGCCTCAACTGCTGCCATGTATTTTGTTTCTGTAATTGATAAAGTAACAGTTGATTGAAGTGTTACTTTTAACTAATAGCAGAACCCAACAATGTAAACACATAACTTGACAATGATCTTCTTTTATCTAAATCCTCAGCATAATCAGAATCAACATATCCAACAACATTAGAACTGAGATCAACATCTCTATAAAAAACTAAGCCAACATGTAAGGTTCCCTTCAAATACTTGAGTATCCATTTCACTGCCTGCCAGTAAGTCTTATCTGGATTAGCCATGTATCTGATAAAAACACTCATTGCCTATAAAATATATGAACAGGTATAAACCATTGCATACATCACGTTGCCAACTACACTAGAGTAAGGAACACTTGCTATAGACTGTTCCTCCTCGTCTGTCGGGGGAGATAGAGAAACTGAAAACTTAAAATACAAAGCGAGTGGTGTACCTACAAGTTTGGAAGTAGACATTCCATATCTGTTAAGTATCTTCTCAATGTACTTTCTCTTAGACAAGTACAACTTTCCAGCTTTCTTATCCTTGTGGATCTCCATCCCTAATTTCTTCCTTACCATACCTAAATCTTTCATGTCATACTCATTTCTAAGTTGGGTTTTCATCAAATCAACATCATACATGCTCTTAGCAGTTATAAGCATGTCATCAACATAAAACAATAAATAAATGAAAGATTTATCGGGTAATTGTCTATGATAAACACGACTATCATAGCTGTTTCTCAAATAATTAGGATTAATCATAAACGAACCAAAACGTTTATACCATTGTCTCGGAGACTATTTCAAACCATATCATGATTTCTTCAATCTACATACTCGGTCTTCCTTGCCTGTAACCTTGAATCCCTTTGGTCGATGTATATAAATTGTCTCTTTAAGCTCGTCATGTAGAAACGCTGTTTTCACATCAAGCTGTTGTAGCTCTAAGTCATATAATGCCGTAATAGCAAGTAAAACTCTGATTGAATTGTATTTTACAACTGGAGAGAAAACTTCATTGAAGTCGATCCCTTCTCTCTGACTGTAGCCTTTAGCAACCTGACTTGCTTTAAATCTTATATCTGTATCATTCTGGATTCCCTCTTTCCTCTTGAAGTCCCATTTGCAGCCAACAGTCTTCGCCTTTGCTGACAACTTAACCAAATCTCATGTTTGGTTTTTATGAAAAGACTCAATTTCTTCAGTCATTGCTGAGCACCACTGTGCAAACTCTATACCTCTAACAGCTTCTGAATAACTGGAAGGCTCCTGACTAATAATAGCCTCCTTTGTAATAAGTGCATACATCATCATGTAGCTACTGGTAGATAGAGGAAGTAGATTAGATTGCCTTAGAGATATGCTCAAAATTAGAATTAGAATCATGCTTATTAGCAATAGCAAGATCTTGGGTGTTAACTAACGTCCTTGGTGGAGCCTGAACCTGTAACTCCACCTGTTTGCCCGTCCTTTGGTTTGTATCTGTCAATACAGTAAACTCCTTTCTCAGATTAAGTGTAGACTGTTCATCAAATACAATATCTCTGCTAATCACAAATGTGGGTGACTTGGGATTAATACACCACTCTATATCCATTCACCCCACTAGCATATTTCATAAATATGCATTTCTTTACCCTTAGTTCGAGTTTACCCTCATTAACATGAAAATAAGTAGGGCAGCAAAAAATTTTCAAATCTGAATAATCAATAGGAGTATCAGACCATACCTCATTTGGTGTTTTTAAACCAGTAATTGTGGCTGGAGGGCGATTAACTAGAAAGCAGGCTGTGTTGACTGCTTCTACCCAAAAGTCTTTAGACACGCCTGCATTAGAAAGCATATTATGTGCTCTCTCTAATAGAGTCCGGTTCATCTGTTCAGTTACCCCATTTTGCTGCAGAGTATGTCTAACTGTATGATATTTGGCAATGGTTTTTGCAGAATTCATTAAAATCACCTCCGCAAAATTCCATACCATTGTCGATTCAAAGCCATTTCACTTTCTTGGTGAAAACATCACTTTTTTGCTTGAGAAAATATACCCACACCTTTCGTGAGTAATCATCAATTAAAGTAAGAAATAGTTTGCTCCACCTGATGGAACAGAAGATGGACCCCAAAGGTTAGAATAAATATAGTCCACAGTACTCTTGGTTTTGTGGACTCCTGTAGCAAACTGAACCCTATACTGTTTACCAAACACACAATGTTCATATATGTCAAGTTTGCCTACCTTCTGATTTCCTAACAACTCTTACTTACTAAGGATAGACATCCCTTTCTCACTCATATTGCCCAAACACATATGCCATAGACAAGTGATATCTGAATCTGGATCATTTGATACAGATACTGTAGCTGCACTTGTTACTATACTGCTCTGAAGGAAATAGAGACCATCTGTCTTATCTCCTCTCATTAAAATCATGTAGCCTTTGCTGACTTTCATCGCTCCACCTTCACCTGTATACTTAAAACCAAAGGAATCAAGTGCCCCCATCGAGATAAGATTCTTCTTTAGATCTAGGATGTGCCGAACATTAGACATTGTCTTAACAATTCTATCAAACATCCTTATATGGACTGAGCCGAGTCCTGCAATCTTACAAGTCATATCGTTTCCCAAAAACAGAACTATCGTTGGCTGATTCATAAGTCATGAACCAATCTTTCCTAGGAAACATATGGAAAGTACAAGTTGAGTTCATGACCCACTTGTTATTGAAGCGAGTGCTTGAGTCACCAATTGTTAGGACAATATTTGAACCATCATAATTTTCATTAGCTACATTAATGGCATTAGAGGAATTAGTGGATTCCTCCTTTTTATTCAGTTTAGTACACTCGTTCTTGTAATGACCGAACTTGGTAGTAATAACATTTAACATTTTTCTTGTTGGACTTGGACTGCGACTTACCCCTGGACTTGTCTCTGCTCTTTTCTGAACCTTTCTCACTGGATCTTCTTCGATTAGTGGAACCTTTAACAAACAAGCCACTGGCTTGATTTTCACTACCTTTTTCACAGAATTTACTTCTCAATTTCTCCGAGTTCAAAGCAGATTTTACATTTGCTAAGGAAAGATTTCTTCCACACAGAATGGAATTCACAAAATTTTCAAATAGAATAGGTAATGAACACAAAATAATTAAAACTTGATCTTCTTCTTCAAGCTTAATGTCTATATTTCTGAGATCTATAATAATCTTATTAAATTTATCTAGATGTTCAGAAATAAAAGTTCAATCATGTATTTTGAGAGAATATAACCGTTATTTCAAATATAAATGGTTTGTGAGAGATTTATTCACATATAAGCTCTCAAGTTTTTCCCAGAGACTAACAGTGGTCTCTTCCTCAGCAATCTCTCTCAAAACTTCATTAGATAATAATAAAAGAATAGTACTGTGTATCTTATCTTCATTGTCCTTAGACAGCATAGGAGAATAAGTAGACACCTTCTCTTTAAGAACCTTGAACAACCTCTACTGTCGTAGTAAAACTTTTATCTTGATGGACCATAAACTGAAGTATTATGTCAATCAAATTTTTTTACTTCAAATCTTAGCTTTGGGGTGTCGATTCCACAGGGAGATGGATTAAGAAATTAAAGAATAGTAACGAAATTAACAAAAAGATTTAGAAGAATGCGAAAAGTGATTTTTGAAGTATGACGTAAATTAAAACTAAATGAGTAGTTTGAAAAGTATAAAAATGAGACGAAAAGTAGAGCATTGGGAATCCTTTGTATATAATCAGTATTTTAATTAGTTTCGATTAATTAATAACTCAATTGAAAATTCTATGTCCAAATTTTCAATCGGAAGATAAAACATTAATAACCAGAATTATATCTAATGTAATCTTTTGAAAGATCATTCGTCGCAACATAAGAACAGGAAATTTTATTGATATTACGGAAATTCAACGTCGATAATATACTCATAAAGTAATATTGTAGCATAGAATGAAATTAATATAGATAACCAATTGAACCAAACATAATCAAAGGATTATTCCATTCAATAGAAAAAGCATGATTGAGTTTATAAATGAAATAAATTCTATAATTATTTGGTGACGAAAATATTTATAATAAATTTCGAATGACTAAACAAAAGAGTTTAATATGGTGAAAAACTTGGGAGGTTTAGAGGCTCTTCAGATATTTTTCACCATTGCATCGTTCTTGTGGTTCAGAAGAATGAGCTCATAGAGGTTGATTAGACCATACAATATATATGCACTAACTGGACTTTAAAGGTTTCAGGAGGTGTAGCATATACCTGGCTCGGAGTTGAGGCGTACTTATGGGTGGAAAGTACCTCTAGAGGGATTTTTAAAACTCAATGTTGATGGTGCGACTTTCCTCCATCTATGTAAGGTTGGTATTTGTGCTATATTGCATGATGATATAGGCGAGTTCTTATGGCTGCTAGTAAGAAAGAATGGGAAGTGGAGAGTCCTAAAGTAATTGAATTCCTTGCTGTTTTGCGTGGACTGCAGCTTATTTTGCACATGGGGATTATGCACCTATGCATTGAGACGGACTGCCTCAGGGTAGTGGAGGATCTGTCCTCAGAGTCTTCAGCTACTTTTCCTTGGGGGTCACTTATTCCTGAAATTAAATTGTTATTTCCTTCTTTGGTTGTTGTAAGGATTTGTGGTGGGATAGCTAGGAATGCTTGGGTTGACGATCACATTCAAATGTGGTGGGATGGTTTCTAGACTTCATAAATGGCTTGATAATTGTCTATAACTTGCACTTTCTTTTAATGAAAATGTTTGGTTATCAAAAAAATAATAATAATATATTATATCAGATGAATATCAACATATGTTTTCCTAATCAAAATTAAGCTCCGTGCACATATATATATATATATATATATATATATATTAATTCTTTCCATCGGTATTTTTGTGGGCAGATCTGCTTATGAGCGAATCTACCAAAAAAGAAAAATATTTGGGATTAGTCATGTCAATCTAATTACTGTACAAGGAAATTATATATATAGAAAAAATTTAAACTTAAGCTCCACACTTTTCTCGCCACTTAAAAATGTAATTTATTCTTTTATCCTCTAATTTTATTTTACACTTAAAATTTTGGTATGTTGGGTGTAGAATTTCAGTGTAGCATAACTCATATATATACGGTTGATTACGCCAAAAGAATAAAGCGGTAGAAGCTCATCGGCTAGGGTTCCACATATAAAGACATATATCTTCGATAAATCTACCAATTCCCTCAAACTCGCCAAATCTTGTACAATTTCAAGTGATATCCACAATATTTTTTCTTTCTCTTTTCCTTTGCTTGTTTACCGGTAAAGAATCAGGGAAAAATCATAAAAATGGAAAGTTAGGTCGGTTTCGATGATGGGGTGGCTGTTTCATTGCTAAACACCGAGCGAGGGGGTGTTTCTAGTGCTAAATCCGAGGTGGGGGTGGTGGGTTTCGATGCTGAATAAGGAAGGGTGGGTTTGCTGGGGTTCGTTGACGAACAATGACGACTTTTCTATAGTTGAACACGGGTATTTCTAGGTTGGCTTTGGTTCAATTGGGTTGAAGCCCACAAGATACATTGTGAGATGCCTATGTGGCGTTAAGTGAATGACCGGCTGTATTAATGAATAATATAATTGGCCTAAATAGAAGATTAATTCTAATAATTATGTGCCTATCCTAACGATGACTTGTTATATTGTGAGATATAAATGTGCTATAAGGTAAAAGTTTTTATAGATTGTTGATGAGTTCGTGCATGTACGTACTATTTCACAGTACTCATCCATGAAAACTGGTAAGGATCTAGTATTGCATGTGAGATTTCTTTGACACATGGCCTATTTTTAAGTATGGACCTACGTAATTGGGTAATGAAACGTAATAAAAATTGAGAAGCGATATGCATACAAAATATGATTTTATAATATTTGCATAACACATGATATAAAATAAGAATATTAATATTATAAATTGTCTTATAAAATAACACCAGTTTATAAAAATACTCATATATTTTTATAGCACATGCAATTATATAAAATGTTGTAAAAGATATTATGGATTTATCATTTCTGATAAAAATTAAGAGCCTAGACATTGGTGACTGGAAAAAAGGAAAAAGGCAAAAAAAAAAAAAAAAAAGCTTATTCCAAAGTTTCGTTCCATTCTTCTAGGTTATTGATATTCCTGCAATTACGCCCTATAGCTTTAATTTTCTTGCGGCCATCTAACTGTTTAACAAGTAAAACTAGCATGTGAGATGCACGGCACTTGACGTACAGCGGGCAGGCTTAATTCTTCACAACGTATATGAGAATGTTCCATTTATTTTTTTTCATATATAAGCAAGTTAGTTTATAGATAGACTAGAGGATAAAATAATACAAGATTTTATGAGATAGGAGTCTCTAATAATTATCTCAAAACAATCAAGTGTAACACCAGATGAAAATTAAAAATAAAAGGATTTTAGAGTCAAGAAAGGCTCACAATTTGGGTATGTTCCATTCAACTATTCAAGGTTTAGCAAATCCTCTCCTCCTTCCCGTTGGGTTTCCCAACCCCTAGTACAGCTATTTTTCGTTTTCCTTCTTGTTTTGGTGTTTTTTTTTTTCCTTTTACCATAGCAAGGAGATCTGTCGATTTACTGCTTGCTGGAGTCCAGAGCTAAGCACGCGTCCCACTGCAGGGATCCCTAGCCGTCGATCTATCTGTCGCCGAAAGAAGTTTCATTAATTAGAGCGGCTTGTGAATTTCTATTGAAGTAGGGCTTTCTACCATCATGCGTGGCTTTTATGAATCCAACGACTACAAATCTCTCAAATCTGACCAGATTTTCATTTCCCAATGCGGTGCGTGGGTAGCACGCGCTACCATAATCGCACTCTTTTGTTTTCCAACGACTCGACAAGTCTTCTTTTTGCTATTTACCTATATTTTTGTTTTCCTTAATCAAGGATCACGGGAAAAAGGTAGTAGAAGTCTCATCCAATCAGTTTAGACTAATCAAATACTAATAAAATGCAACGCAAATATCCTCATTGTGATTTTTTGTCACAGTTTAGCAATTCATTTATCAAACTGCATCAAAACTGCTTTGAGCAGCCCCTTCTTTTCTGGGAACTGGGTTTTGGTCAAATTTTTGACCATAGAATCGTTTTTGGCTTTTCATGTATTGTAATGTTTTTGCTGGTCTGGTTTGTATGTGAGGGATAACCACACTTTTAACTGTTGCGTCCTGTAACTATTTGGATATTAATAAAATTTCTTGCTTATAAAAAAATAAAAAAAAGTTTGAGCAGTTCAATGCAGGTCAAAAAGAGAGAGAGAGAGAGAGAGAGTAGAGGGCAGGTAGTATGTACATTGTGTAGCATCAATGAGTTGGTCGAGTTCTCGATGACTACTGAAAACCATAGTCACAGATCATGTGTTGCGCTCTTCTTTATGCTGTAGGCACTTTAATTGATGGAGAAAGAAGATGCCCTTGCTTTCTCACCTTAAGTACAAAAATGTCATACATGAATTAGCAAGCTCAGCTCACAAAATGGCCGTTTGGACCAAAATTCGGAATACCGGTCAGTACCAACACAAACATTCTGGCATGTAGTATGTACACTATACGCTGTGTAGTGCATCATTGAGTTGGGTGACTTCTCGATGACCCCAGAAAACCATAGTCACAGATCACGTGTTGCGCATACTTTATGCTACAGGCACTTTAATTGATAAAGAAAAAAGATGCCCTTGTTGTTTTACTTTAATTACAACAATGCCAAAACTCGTATACATTTACCTGATGAAATGGTCGTTTGGAACAAAACTCGGAATGCCAGTCAGTACTGAAAAACATTATGGTATGGCTAATATTTTAGTCGGTATAAAACAGTATCACTTTTTCTCGTATTGATTACTGTTCTAACAAGATATATTTTAGTCAATATGGTACAAAATTAAAACGTTAATATGTAACTTTTTTTTTTCTATTTTTTAGAAATAAGTCTACTTCTATTTAACCATAAATTTGAAATTTACAATATAACTCATATAAACTAAGAAAAACTCAATTTATAAGTCAACTAATGATCGTTAAACACACAAACTATTAATTTTTTCAAATAAAATTTGAGAGATCAATCACTAACTCCAATGAAAATATTTACTAAAATTTCTCTTTTAAAATAGGAGAAAATTATAGATCTATAGACTGATTATCGTAGTACTCTTTCCTGACTGATATATATTGTGAGATACATATTCATGTCAGGCTCAACTGCTCTCTTGATTTCTTCAATTAACATAGGTTTGGGTATAAATTAATAAGGGTAATGAGTCTCTCGTAATCTTTTAGTTAATTATTAAGACTACATAAAACAGGGCGCTACAGTTAATAAATCTGATTGAAAGTAATTAAAAGAAAATTAATTAATGTAGAGAACAACATATCTTTATTGTAAATCTTACTAGATATTTGTAAAGCTCACATGAGATCATAAACGCTAAAAAGCACTAGTAAATCGAACTGCATGGTTTCTTGACTTCTTCATCAAGGAGTTGGGCTCATGTTATCATGCACTAGGTAACCTCGGATAATAGTTGTTGGACCTTAAGATTGAACCCTCTTTAATGAAATGATTTATAATTTTGCCTATTACTGGTCATGAAGCGCGCTCCCGTTGGAGCTAGCTAGGAGAGAGCTAGGTTGCTCCTTTAATTCTCGATGAAAACAAAAGATATAATATAAATTCAAAGAAATAAGAATTATATTGGTTTGGACTTTGGACATGCACAGATCTAATAACAGTATATTACACTTTAAACATGCGTAATTATCAAGAGAGGAGGAGAAGAGAGGGGTGAGTGTGTGTGTGTTGTGGGGGGGGGGGGGGTGGTGGAGTTTGGTTTTCTTGAATGAAAAAGGCCCATCATTCATCGACCAAATTATTGATGCCCTGAAAGAGATTAATTAAATATGCATATGCTTCGAAACTAAGGAGACAGTACGTAGAGAGAGGCGCGGAATTACATATAATCGAAATCAAACAAGCGGCTGCTGGGAGTATTAATATATTTTTCTTTTCCACATGAACAATCAAACTTTTTTGGGAAGTGCATAGGAAGAGAGAACTGAGCATATGGCCGTTCACACAAAGGCAAGAAAAAGAAGGCTGGCCAATGCATTTGCCATTTGGTAAAATTTGTCACCAAAATTAAATCCACCTATTTCAAACACCCTTTTAAAATCCGTTGTTACTCCGAATCCTGCGGCTGCGCCTGTGGTTAATACGTACGATACAACCTATCATGACAAAAAAAAAAAAAAAAAAATTATGTGAATTTAATTCACACAAAGGACCAAACTTGGCCTCCAACCCCAACCAGCTCACAAGAGAAAACATAAACATGAGATATGCCCCTCAATATTAGAAACCGAAAAACACTGCTTGCCATGATCACAAATGCTCAATCTTGAAGTAAAAAGTAAACGCACAAAAGAAATAATATATATACATATATCATTACAACCATGCACAAAAATTATAATAATAATAATAAAAGAAATCATATATTGATATAATAAGTACATACCTTATCACCATAGAAGTCGAGTAAAACACCACAATCCCCGCCAAGGCAACCGTTTAACATTAGCAGGTGAAAAGCTGAGAATGCAAGTTGCAAGAGGGAATATGCAAATCCCATGACAATCGCAAGAAGCATGTACCTGCAATTTAGAAAATTATAAAAAGGTTTCATGCAAATTAAAATAAGGGGGGAGGGAGAGAGAGAGAGAGAGAGAGAGAGAGAATTGTGGGCCTAGTTCAATATTGAACGAGCTGCATACATGTGCGTTGAATTCGACATCCTCAAAGAAATTAAAAAGAGTACTGACTGTAATACCATCAATTCAGAAGGTACTAATAAATGTCAACTATAACAAAAAATTAACAGAAAAATGACATTTGACATGAAGATATATATCATACACGCATATTATAAAAAAGAAGAAGTTAAAGAAGATTGCAAGAATAAGAGCAACAATTCGAGGAATTACGTACCTGTAGGCATAAATACCATTGAAGTGTATTTTCAAAGTTCCAACATCCGATCCATGGTTCCTGAATTGACTGCAAGAACTATGAGTGATATTAACAGGAGAACAAAACTGAGTACTCTCAGTATAAGAAGGAAAACCCTCGTAGTTGTGGAGGATCCTGGTGCTGCGTCTGACATTTTCCTCGATCGACCAATTAAAACCAACTCAAAACTAATGCTCGACCTCTGCTGTGAATTGGCACCAATTCATTGGTCTAGATTTATAACCAGTTAGTCGGAGGCCTAGACACCATTGACTCTAGCCTCACTGCCAAGCAAGTTGCCCCAAGTCAACGTGCCTCTTGAGTACTGCACCCACATGGGGGGTTTACTTTGACAAAGAGCGCGGCTTCGGAGCTGATCAGATCATTGACCAAAAAATTGTGGGCACGTTCTGTATTCCAACTAGACTCAAACAAAATTGTGAGCGTAGCTTGCAGTTATAACTTATCGTAGACCAACAAATTAAGAAGAGATATCCTAGTTTTCTTTGACTTACATTTTGTAATAATTAAGCTAAATATATCTTTTACTCAAGCCCTGCTCGATCGATTATGGTAAGCTAGTGCCTGGCTCAGAAATCCCAATATCCGAAAAAGAGAGATCAGAGAAAAAAAGAACTCAAAAACAATTTCCTCTCTCCCTTTCTCTTCTCTCTCGGTTCATGAGAGAGAAGTTCATCGTTTAATATGTGATCTTAAGCGGATTAAAAAGCTATATTTTAGGGGATCTTGGGGCTTTCTCGTGTTTCCTTGATCTTTGGCAAGCTGTCTTGATTCTGAATCGGTTAATCGTAGAGGACGTAATGTTTAAGGCTTGGTTTAGAATTAGAAATGAGTTGGAAAAAAGTTTAATTTATTTTTTAATATTATTATTATTTTAAAATTTAAAAAAATTGAATTGAAACTTTAAAAATATATATTGAGATTTTAAAAATATGAATAAAGATCTATGTTATATATAAGAAATTAAAAAAATATAATAATAAAATAGAGATAAATTAAGATAAATTTTAAATCTAAATCAAGACTTAAATTGCGTAACAACACAATTCTTAAATCTCTAATTTTCTATTTTTAAATAAGTAATTATTATTATTATTTTATTATTATTATTATTTTGCACCTCGTCCAGTTGATCAGAAAGAAATATGCTAGCTGCAGTTTGGCCTTCCGTATTTTGACTATTTCAACCATGCGCAGTCTCTTCTACAACCCCCCCCCCCCTCTCTCTCTCTCTCTCTCTCTCCTAATTTCCTAATTTAGATTATTTTATTGTGCTAATGCATTCAACTATATATATATATATTCCACAGCCAGACCAGCGATTCAGCCAATACGTCTAAAGTTCGAGTTGAACATTTCATTAATAATTATGATCAGTCGCTAATTTTGTGAGAGTTACACCACATTTGATATTTTCTTTTAAAACAATTATTTTTGTTATCAAATAATTAATTACATCATGTCATCCTATTTTAAGAATATCTAATAATTTTTTATCACTTAAAGAAATGAATTGGGTTATCCAATTGGAAAGCTATATAAACACAATATAATTCAATGCTAATGCATGAGGTCCATGCTATTAATTTGAAAAACTATTAAAACTTGTATACATGAATATATGGTCCACAGAAGGTTTATCCCAACTTAATTAGACAACAAAAATATACAATTAATCCAAAAACAAAATGAATAACACTGCGGTTCAAACTCGATCGTGCATAAGCGCACTCATTCTGAAGATCAAGCTAAAGGACTAATTAAATTGCCTTAGAGCATTAGCAATGGTCTTACTAAAATTCATTGCAAAGTCAAAATGAAGATAAAATGATTAAATAAATCTCATATTGAACTTGCTATCTCTAAAATTATTTGACCTTAATAAATAGTAAATCATTTAAACTTGTCAAATTTAAAGTGTTATTATTCACCTTCTATCTTAATATTTTATTCCACTTTAATATTTAATATATTTAATTATGTTTAATATATTAAAATCACTTAGACTTTTTAAAAATTATTTCTTGGCAAGTTTATTATTAATTAATATATTAAATATATAAAATTAATATTTATTATCTTGAATTGACTATTATTTGTAAAATTAAAAAATAATTTATTGTTTACTAAAATTAATATTTAATATATAAAGTGTACTTGCAAAAAAAATTTAAAAATATTTTTTAATTAAAATATATTATATTATATTATTATTTGAACTTTAATTTAGCTAAATTAATGTTGATCTCTTAGCTAAACTATATGAATTATAACCAAGAGAATAAAATTAAATTTTATTTTAGCAAGACCATTATTACTAATGCTATTAGGAAGTGCAAAGGAGGACATAATTGACAAGATTGCAGTGCAGAGGAATGCGAGGAAGAGGTTGGCTGCTGGTGCATATCCCATACCGAAAAAACTTTCGAGGCCAGTTCCTTCATCCAAATGACTAGCCAAATCTGTGGTAGCACCAAGTCCTGCAGCTGCCCCTGTAGCTAATAAGTATGATATAACCTGCAGCCGATTTAAAGTTAATAGCTTGCTAGCTAGCTAATCCACAAAGATTTATTATTATTTTTTTGACAAAGAGTTAAGCTCTCATGTTCGAAGAGTGATCTCTCTCCAAACTTACTAAGAACTTTCACTTATGGTAGAAGAAAAATATTTAAACCAATAAAACCCAAGTATCCGAAAAGAACATCACCTTATTACCAAGAACTATACAAAGAATAACCAATACCCAAGCAAAAAACGAAATAAAGATGAACAAAAAACAAGTTCCGTCTATATGAAATTAAAAAAAAAAGAAAAAAAAAACAGCATCAAAGGAATAAAAGGCACCAAATCCTATCTTCCGTATGAGCTGAGCAAAATTCCACTTGAAACTAGGTGCCATCACATGATGCTCGCATATAAGATGATTCCATTCGGCACAAACTCGGCAAACCGCTCCTATCGAAACTTAGAATTCCTCTAATTACAGGAGGCAACTCTGAGCTTTCATTCCAAGTCTTATTCATTCCCAAAGGTCCCAACTTTGTGAACCCATCAGCCAACGAGTTACACTCCCTATAAACATGCCCGAATCTGTAATTCAAGACATGACCCAGCTGC
Organism: Platycarya longipes; assembly: GCA_036559045.1. NCBI lineage: Eukaryota > Viridiplantae > Streptophyta > Magnoliopsida > Fagales > Juglandaceae > Platycarya > Platycarya longipes. The sequence continues at coordinate 11,826,701 of CM071790.1, read as the reverse complement.
ATCAACTCTTCTCAATAGTCTTCCAAATACCAAAAGCCACATCTTTTTTCTTTATCCACTCAATGAAAATCTTGGAGTCTATTTCAATTTCTATATTCTGTATGCCCAAAAATCTCACTATACGCCTGCCCTGAACCATTATAAAAAATTCAGCAACATTATTCGATTGATTCCCAGTATCTAAAGCATGTTAAGGATTCACCTAAAACCAGCAAGGATTCTCTCCATCATCACAGGTCATGATTCTTGGCATGACTGCTGTATCACTTCCCACGATTCTAGGAATCCTTACTGCACAGTTATTTTAGGAAATTCCCCATCTGGTGTATCCTTGATTAAGGAACTTTCCATTTGTACAGTTTCCTTGTAAACATAAGTTCTTTATATAAAAGAGACTCTCTCGATGCACAGACCATCAGAGGAAATTATACAATTTTAGTGTCTGTTTTATGGTATCCAGAGCCAACCGTGACCACTGTCAAAATTTTCAAAATGTCTTCCAACACCCCAGCCTAGAATTCTTCCATTGTCCCCACCCACACTACCCCTCATTCCTCAGTTAACATTCAAAGCCTTGTCACTATCAAACTAACCAAAGACAACTATTTGTTGTGGCAAGCGCAGGTAGTCCCATATCTGCGAGGCCAGGAACTCTTTGGCTTTGTTGATGGTACCATTTCCCCACCCCCAATCTGGATTTCAAACTCCGAAACAGAAAACTCTTCCGACGTACCCTCTGAAATCATCAATCCCAATTACATTAGCTGGTATGATCAAGACCAGCTTGTTCTTAGTGCTCTTGTATCTTCTTTGTCAGAAGGCATTTTAGCCCAAATGGTAGGAAACACTACCTCCAGGGAAGTCTGGGTTGCACTTGAGAAGATTTTTGCTTCTCATTCAAATGCACGCATGATGCAAACGAGAAGATCCCTTTCAACTCTCAAAAAAGGGAATCTGTCCATCTCAGATTACTTTTAACAAGTAAAAACCTTGTCTGATACACTAGTAGCCATCGGACAACCACTAAATCGAGATGAGTTTCAATCCTATCTTCTCAGTGGACTGGATGCATCTTATGATGCAATTGTCACTTCCATTTCCACACGACTTGATCCTATGTCAGCAGAGGATCTCTTTGCACATCTACTCAATTTTGAACTACGACTTCAGCATCACAACTCAACTCTTGAATCTACGGTGGGATCTGTCAATATGACCACTCGCAATGATTCCTCATGAAATCAAGGAGGAAGAAGCAACAATCAGCGAAATCAATCTCAGCAACCTTACCACAACAACAACTCCAGAGGCCGTGGTCGAGGAGGACGCAATAAAGGAGGACACCCTGCCTCTTCCAACTCAAGACCAACATGCCAAGTATGCGGCAAGCCTGGACACTCAGCTGTTCAATGCTATTATAGGTTCGATCATGCCTATCAAGGTGCTCCTCCCACTATGGCAGCTTACGTGACTTCTCAACAAGGTGCTCAAGATTCCAACTGGTATCCTGACACGGGATCCACGAACCATCTCACTCATGATTTCCAGAACTTGAATATGGTTTCTGAAAACTACACAGGCAACGACCAAATCCACGTGGGTGATGGTACAGGTTTGAACATCCAACACATTGGGTCCTCTCAACTCTCAACTTCTACTCGTTCTTTCACTTTGTCACCATTACTACATGTGCCTGCTATACAGAAAAATCTCATCTCTGTTAGTCAGTTTACTAGAGATAACAATGTTTTCATTGAGTTTCATGCTTCTCATTTCCTTGTGAAGGACGAGGCAACGGGGACAACACTAGCTCGCTGGAGGTCTAAAGATGGGTTGTACCAATTTTCCTCACCATCCATACAACCACAAGTCTTTCTTTGTCACAAAGTTCCTCTTCAGACATGGCACTATCGCATGGGACATCCCTCCTACAAAACTGTCCAGCATTTGATTTCTAAGTTTTCTTTACCATGTTCTTCCAATAAAATCTCCAGCATATGTTCAGCATGTCAACAGGGAAAAATTCATCACCTTCCCTTTAGCGAGTCTCTTTCAAAATCAAATGGTCCTCTTGAATTAATCTTTTTCGATGTATAGGGACCCTCTCCTATAATGTCAACAAATGGAAATAAATATTATGTGGCTTTTGTTGATCATTTTAGTAAGTATACTTGGCTATATCCTATTCCAAATAAATTGGATGTCTACCAAGTATTTTGCTCCTTCCAAAAATTGGTTGAACGACAATTCAATTGCAAAATAAAATCCGTGCAAACTGACTGGGGTGGAGAATATCGATCTCTTCACAAATTCTTCACAGAAATTGGAATCCAATACCGTGTCACCTGTCCACACACATCACAGCAAAATGGGTCCGTAGAAAGAAAACATAGACACGTTGTTGAGATGGGGCTTTCCCTTCTTTCTCACAGCTCTGTTCCACACTTTCACTGGGACGACTCATTTCTCATGGCCACATACTTACTTAATCGATTGCCTACTTCTCCTCTTGGAATATCTCCTTTTGAAAAACTTCACCATAAAGTCCCAGATTACTCAATCCTCAAAGTATTTGGCTGTGCATGTTACCCTTGCCTTCGTCCTTTTAATTTAAATAAATTGGATTTCCGTTCTAACGTTTGTGTTTTCATGGGCATTAGTAATCTCCACCGAGGGTACAAATGCTTAGATCCTTCAACAGGCAAAATCTTCCTCTCGAGACATGTCATCTTCGATGAAGCAACCTTCCCCTTTCAAAAATCACAGACCAATATCCCTACTGAACGTGGGACAGATTACACTCTTCTACCTGTTCAACTTACACACACTCATCTCCCCTCATCTTCACTCACTCCTCCCGCAAGCAACATGTCACACAATATTCCCACTGTGCCACCATCTCTCTCCTCCTTACCTCCCACATTTAACTCTCCGGTGCGCACATCTCAATCTCCCTCTCACAACAATTCATGTACGTCTCCTCGCCAACAAAATCCAGACCCCGTGTCTCCCTCTAGCCCTTTGGAACCTGTCGAGACTGTTGCTGCCTCTACTCCTCGTCTACATCACATGAAGACTCGATCCCAAAATCAGATTGTCAAGCCAAAGGAATTCACAGACGGGACCGTCAAATATCCTTTACCTAAAGCTCTCCTCACCTTTAGTGATGTGCCCGAGTCTCCCACCTGTTACTCTGAAGCCAACAAGTATGTAGAGTGGAAAGCAGCCATGGATGATGAATTTTCTGCATTGATGAAAAATGGCACATGGACTTTGGTTCCTTCCAAGCCAAACATGAATGTTGTGGGATCAATGTGGGTACTCTAGACCAAAAGAAAATCAGATGGCACACTTGACCGACGCAAAGCAAGGTTAGTAGCAAAAGGTTATCATCAACAACAAGGCATAGACTTTGATGATACTTTCAGCCCAGTTGTTAAGCCAACCACTATTAGACTTGTGCTAAGCATTGCTGTGTCCAGAAAATGGGAAGTTTGTCAAATAGACATTCAAAATGCTTTTCTCCATGGTTTTCTCTCCGAAGAGGTCTACATGCAACAACCAGCTGGCTACATCCATCCAAATTTTCCCACACATGTTTGCAAGTTGCAAAAAGCCATTTACGGATTGAAACAAGCTCCATGTGCATGGTATTCTCGACTTAGTGAACATCTGTTATCTCTTGGCTTTCACAATTCTAGCTAAGATGCTTCACTATTCATATATCTTCAAGGCTCAGTTACCCTCTTTGTGCTAGTGTATGTCGATGACATACTCATCACGGGGTCTTCTACTTCGGCTATTACCAAGCTCATCTCCGATCTGAGTAAAGAATTTGCTGTAAAGAATTTAGGGGCCTTAAGTTACTTTCTGGGCATTGAGGCACATCACCTATCTGATGGTATCTTCCTCTCTCAAAGGCGTTACATACTTAATCTACTTCAGCGCACTCACATGATGGAAGCCAAACCAATATCCTCTCCTATGTCATCGTCACAGAAACTTTCTCTACATGAAGGCACCTCGTGTGATGATCCATCTCTTTACCGAAGCACAGTAGGAGGCCTACAGTATCTCTCTTTGACATGGCCCGACATCTCCTACGCCGTGAACAAGGTGTGCCAGTTCAGGCATAAACCAACAGATGTCCGTTGGTCTACTGTAAAACGCATCTTGCATTACCTCAAGTTCTCCATTGACTTCGGTTTGCTCATACGCTCCAGTCCCTCCACACAACTTTCCATATACTTAGATGCCGATTGGGTCGGATGTCCCGACGACCGCAAGTCCACCTCAGGTTTCTGCATCTTTTTCGGTTCCAACCTCATTTCCTGGAGCTCCAAAAAACAACCTACAGTTGCTAGGTTTAGCATTGAGGCTAAATACCGAGCAGTCGCTCACGCCACTGCCGAATCCATATGGCTTCAATCTTTACTCAGAGAACTTGGGGTCTACCTTCAGCATCGTCCTATTGTTTGGTGCGATAACATCGGCGCAACTTACCTTACAGCCAATCCTGTCTTCCATGCAAGGACCAAACATGTGGAAATTGACTATCACTTCGTCCGTGAGAGAGTGCAACGAAAATCTCTGGAAGTCAAGTTCATCTCCAGCCGTGACCATCTCGTAGATGGCCTCACCAAGCCTCTGGTTTCAACACGTTTTTCTAATTTACGTTCCAAACTCAACGTACTTCCACCTATGTTGAGTTTGCAGGGGCGTGTTAAGGATTCACCTAAAACCAGCAAGGATTCTCTCCATCATCACAGGTCATGATTCTTGGCATGACTGTTGTATCACTTCCCACGATTCCAGGCATCCTTACTACACAGTTATTTTAGGAAATTCCATTTTAGTGTTATGTTTTAAAGCAAAACAGGAAATTAACTTCCCTTTGTAATCTCTAATAGCCCCGCTTGCACTCGATGAACCTGGATTTCCCATCGAACAACCATCCATATTTAGTTTGTGCCAACCTTCCTTTGAAGTCACCCATTTCATAGACACGTAAGATACATGTTTTTGCTTAACAGGGATCTTAAATGTAACACCCCGTACTCGTAGGGGGTCACGAAGCTCCACCTGTTTGGTATAATTCATCCTCAACTACAAATAATAGGTCTCCGACCATATTCAAATAAAAATATTTTTCACAACCCAATCCATATAACAATGTCCACCAAGTCATAAATAAAAGAATATAAATAAATCATAAATGAGAGGGTTCACATTCTCCCAAAAAGCTTAACAATAAAGAATAACTAACATTCTATAAATCAATGAAACTAGAACCCAACATAATAAATAAATTAATTGTTTTCCCCCATCTAGCCTGTGGCTCTAACAGCTTAAAACTTGGTCAAGACTCTACTCTTGGTCCTTTGATGGAACATCCAAATCATCTGAAAAATATATGAGATAAGAGGGGTGAGTTTTTCCACAACTCAGTAAGCGAAGAACCTATACAAGCGTGTAAACACGAGCATTTACCAAGTAATAAAGTACAGAACAAAACATAATTATGCATAAAAGAACAAATGATTTTCAAGACAATTTAAATCATAAAGTACTTTGGCATAACAAAACTGAGTATTTTCACTATATCAAACGGAGCATCTCACAAAGCAAAGACCATGTTTAACCCCCGTGGTAGAGTTGTGCAAATCCCGGTGGCCAAACCAAGCAGAGACAGAGGTGGAACTTTCCCTTATTCGTTCTCAGAGCCCCGAGTGTGCACATAGGAAAGCCCACAATAAACCACTTTGTTTCCAAAGTGGGTGCACTCAGAGATAGGAAATTGGTACCAATCCAAACAAAGCAAAGACAGAGCAGAGCAGAGCCAAGCAGAGATAGAGTCAAATACCAACCAGAATACTATGCCAAAGGTTTTCAGAGTTATTAAAGACACATAGTTCCAAACTATTTTCAGAATACAGCTTATATAAATAAAACAAAGTCAACACAATCAAGATATAATTTTTCGCAGATAGACAAAGACACTCTCTTTCACATTTCAGAAAATAACATGACAAAAAGCAAGCTCATGTCTACACAATGTATGCCTGAAATATTTTTCTTTCTTTTATATAAGCTTAATGAATAACGCAAACAATCGACTGAGGTTGGTTTTTCTCAAGTTTTCATTTCATAAGTAACAAAAGCACAAATTTTCAAAAGTCAACCTCAGTCCTCTTTTGGTATAAAACCGAGTATACGAACCCCGCTTACCTGACTGCTGTAGCGAAAAATCAAAACTTTGAGTCTGACCGCTAAGAGTTTCGTCACCTATACATGAAATTAATTTTCTTTATGTTAATGACCACCCCAAAGGCCTAAATCTGAAAAATTATAAGTTAACTATATTGCCTGCCTAAAATCATAATTTCTAGCAACCCATTGCCCAAACAATCAGCCACGCAAAACTATTTAATAGCATTAATTACGCCTCCAACTAAAACAATTATTCTAGCCACCACTACATCATTTCAAGTATCACTCTGATAAAACCAACCCAACCATAGGAACATCATTCGTCCCCTTCCAAAAACTTTCACGCTCCCGGAAACAAAATAGCAACCCGACAAAAATAGTATCAAATACGCTCAACAACTATTTTCCATAACCACAAATTTTCAGCAACTATTCATCATTCCAGCTTACCATGTATTTATCTCAAAAACTCCAAAATACCATGAAAAATGATTTCTTCATTACATACCGTTAGCCACCAAACAGAGTATTATTATAGGCGTTTCAACAGAACTTCACAAACTACAAAATTTCAACACCCAAAATCATGTTCCTTCATCCTGTATCAACCCCAAAAAAAACAAACACTCCAAACACTCATCGACAGCACCAAAACGGCAAAAGAATTTAAACAACAAACCCTTAAACACCCACAAAAAAACACTTTGAAACTGGGTTCGGAAATTAGAGACAAAATTCATAAAATATTATGGAGAGAAATCTATTAACAGTATCCTTAATTTCTTACCCGAACAGCACCAATCGTGCGAAAATTAGGCACAAACCGCACGGAAAATAGAGGCCACGAAGCCGGATTTTCGCCTCTCCTATGCTCTGCTTCACCCATCGGAAAGACTCACAAAATAATAGTGATTAAAACCCATAACCATACCTTGCATGGATAGTAAAACGCAAGAGAAGAGATGGGGGAATTTAGATGGACTTACCGGCGCAAAATAGGGGTGAAGGAAAAACAGAGGAGCCGGCGGTGAGGAGACCCAAAACTAAGCTGCAAAATGTTGAAAGAAGAGAGGGAGAGAAAATAAGTCTTCCGTTGAGCCTTCTAGTGGATTCGGAACTGCCAAGAACGTGGGATGTGGGCGCGAGAAGGAGGCAACGAAACAGAGGGATGCGCTGGGCAGGGGATGAAGAAAGCAGAAGAAGAAAAGAAGAGGAAACGGAAAAGAAAAACTGACCTAAAAATGGAACGGCGCCGTTTTGAAGACCTGGGCTGGGTTGGGCTGGGCTGGGCTGGGCTGGGCTGAGCTGAGCTGGGCTGGTTAATGGGCTTTGGGCCCAGGTGTTACATTAAACATCAAAAAAATCTCCTCATCTCACTTAGATAAAGTGGAAGATGCCTTAAGATTTTCACCAATCAAACCTAGGCAATATTTAGTAGAATTCCACACCGAAAGTAAGGACTCATGTTTTCCTTCTAATCGAGCCATGCATCACCGAGTCCATAGCGTCCAAGTGATTGTGCTAGGTAGAAGATCAAAAGTAATTTTATAAATTGACGTAATTTTATATAAGTTGTCAAATCTGTTATATAATAAAAGTTATTTTTCAATCTCACAAATCACATTAAAATACGTTAATTTGTAAAATTGATTTTATAAAATCATTTTGTGGCTAAATTATTTTTTTATATATAAAATCACGTGTTGTGTTTACCTTAGAATTCTACATAAAAGCTGATAAATTACGACAAGGTTAGCTAGCATGATAGACATGCATATCGTGGAAAAATTATATATTAATAATCTGGTTGAAGAAGATTCCAGCAATCTCATCAATATACTGTAGTGAGATGTCTTATATATATATAGATTATTTTTTCAATACAAAAAATGTGTATGTAGTTATATTGAAACCTTATATTATATTTTCCTTGAACTAATTAAAATAGGTGTTTGCTTTGGGAGGAAAACTAAAGTACTATTAACTATAAATTAAATCTCTTAATTTCTCTCTCTCCCTCTATTTTCTCTATATTGTGCGATTTTCGGTGTCCCTCTTCCAATGATTTCCTTCCCCTCTCTGGGCGGAGGAGGTTCGAAGCTTTGACTCCAATATCCTCTCCCTTACCACCCATTTCCTTTATGTGGTTGTTGTCCCTTTTATTTTCGTAGCACTTAGCTTTTTCCCTAACTTTTTTTAGCCAACTCTTGTCGATCTATTGCTTATCGGCGATCTCCAACCACCGTGCACCATCTTTTTAGCCTCCCCAGTAGCCGATCCTCATGCCAGCGGAAGAAAACTCTACTCCAGCTCTTGGTTGCACGCGTGGCCCATGTCGTGCGAGTCTACCATGTACAACCGCATACCGAAGAGGCTCCTGAGGCCACGCATGTCCCCTGCGGCTGTAGAGGTAGTAGATCTTTCGAATATGCTCATTCGTCCATCTCCTTGGGTGGTGCGTGACATGCAGGCGCCACCAAACCACTTGCATTGGTCCTCTACCAGCGACTCAACACAGACTTCGGCTATTTCTCTATAATCTTGCTTTTTCTAAATAGTGATTTTGAATAAGGGATCCGTGAATTCTCCAAAAACCATCTCTAGACAACGAGCAATAGTGCACCCTCCATTCTCACCACTTCAAGCGGAGGATTCACCATCTCCAACAGTAGTTCTATTGTTTGCATTTATACGAACACATTATTTTCGTCTTTACATAAGACGACATCCTTTGGTAGGATATAAGTAGGAACCAAACTATTGGTCTCGAATAATTTTTTTTTTCACCACTTATGCACTATAGTGTACTCATTTGGAATGTTTGTTGAGGAACCCACCTCCACCTCTATCATTTTTCTTAGTTTAATAAAATTTACTTGCTTAAAAAAAAGCTACAAATTAAATGAGCGGCCACGAAATGTCAAAGTATACGGAGATAAGTTGAATGCATGAGTTGTGCGTACCTTGTCACCATAGAATTCAACTAAGACCCAATGTTTATAGTTGTCAGTTATGATCCGTAAGGCCACAAATACGATTGTTTGCATGATGGTACATACAATGCCAATGCCGATTGTACGAACCATGTAACTGCAGTTCATTAAAGTAATTCGACAGATCAGAAGTAATTATAAAACCAAAAATTAAGATCAAATATTAGGTCTAGGGGAGAACAAGAGAGTACCGCGCGCTATATACCTAAGGCTTATCATGTGAATATTACAGCTTAGAATTAGGGCCTCGAAAAGATCCAACTTAATGCATGGCATAGTTTATAAATAAGAAAAATAGGAATTTGAATTAAGAAAAGAATATTCACAGATCTGCAGATAAAGAGTCATAATCAGATGGAGAACTAATTTGAGTGTCATTAATTCACAGAGATGAGAAAAAGAAAATTGATCGAGTGAGCATAGCGTCACTAGTTGGTTTGGATCTCTCATCTCCGTCTATATTTTTTGCGCAAGAACTGAAAGGATTAATGATCACGGCCTTGAGATATGCTTGGAGCGACCGAGACGACGACAATATGAATCGAATAAGTAGTACCTTTACTTTGATCATGACTCGATCGGGTGGTTATTGGTGGAGGATAATCGATAACAATGGGTGGCAAAAGGCTATGAGACTAGAGGGTGTGAGTATATATATATATATATATCTTTGTGAAAGAGATCAGAACGTGGAGGAACGTACCTACGACCCGGGTCATGAAGATGAAATTAGAAACATTGTCAATGTGTGCATGAATAATTCTTCACATAATTAATAACTAAAATTGAGTATTTTCTCAGTTAATTGATAAGCATAATCATGAATAGAAAGTACTCATTGATCACTTGTATGAAAACTTCGTTACAATTATGTATATACTATTTTTATAATTCTGAACGTTAATTTTTAGTGGAAAACTCAACAAATAAATGATATATATATATATATATATATAACACTATTTTCATGCAGCAAAGGTTACGATAATTGACGTGTGGATATACAGTACATAACTTACCAGGAAAAAATATATATACATATAAATAAATATATATAATAGAGGTTTATTTTTCAAACGAAAACATAATATAAAATTTTGAACGTAAGAAATTATAAAAAAAATAATAACAATAAAAAAAAAACCACTGTCCTGGGCTACAATATTTGATGATTACCTGATCGAAACTATTAAGTGTATGTAAATTAATTTGTTATTTCAGAGCATATAATACCTGTAGCTATGAATATCCTTATTGCTCCAGAGATGCCCATTCCTAGACTAGTCCTTCTTATTGATAAAAAGGAGTATGGGCGATAGTGCCAGAAAAGCTAGAGAAAGTCCTCTGACCAGTAAAAGAGTGGAAACCTTAGAGGAGGGTAGTCCCATCTTCGACCGAGTTAATGAGTTAAAACCCTAATTCTTTTCAAGCTATATAAATAAGGTTGTGCCGTCCGGATACTTCCGCCCCATTTACATGTAGTTAATTAACCACGACATGCAAACTCAGCACACTGCCGGCCGCTACATGAAAACTTCGAAACGGACAATTTTCCGTAGGCAAAGTTGGCGCTCGTACTTCGACATTAATAACGAGACGAGTAGATTTCTTTGGGCATTTATTTATTCTGCGTACGTGTGTTTCCATTTGCAGGAGGTCAGGTACATACAAGCAAATAAGGCCGGTTTAAAATTCAAATGGTTTTCAAATCGAAGCTTGTATAAATTAGAAGTACTAGCTAGATGCTAGAATAATGACGTTAGCAGAAGGCCGATGGCAGCACAACAATCGGCAATTCCTGTAAGAATTTAACATACCTCGTTAACTTATCCCTAGTCTTTGCTCATTAGGTGCACAAGAACATCAATGCAAGCAAGCAATATTTATATATGAGTGGTACTATTATATGAGAAAGGCTAGAAACAGGATGAGTGTAAAATCAGGACGGTTACATCTAGCCAATGAGAGCAAGCCATATCGGCGTGTACATTTTAAAAACAATAGAACCGAACACATGAGAAAGCTGGCCTATACATCCCTGAACCCATCCCTCTCCATCTTTCTCTGTGATTTCACAGGCTAAACACGTCGACGAATGCGCTGACTAGAGTTGTTGAGATTTTGTGATTTTGAACAATGGTGGGCGTGAATGGCCTAGTTATCACCGTTTCATTCTATTTTTGTCAATTTAATGTGTATTTCTGAGAATAAGAGCATGTATGCATGCATGGCAGATGGATGGACACAAAATGCATATTTGAATTATCAAATCCAATGGAGCTATTTAACGAACGTAAAGCAGGGTAATAGAATTAACTATTTGAACGATTATTGCGATTGGAGGTATTATAGATCAAATGAACATTTTGTTAAGAATTCGAATTGAGATAATTTTATAAAGGGATAATAACAAATACCAAAATGACACGTACACAACGTGCAAATTTTATTAATAAACTTTCCTGTTTATAATATTTATAATAAACATTTAATTATTCAAATAAACGTCCCTGCTTATAATAAAATTAATGTTTATAAGAGATATTTATAATAACAAATTGGGAGGTTTTATAATAAAATTAAATGGACGTTTTAGTAAGGAGGGCAAAGGACGTGATCAGAGAACCTAAATTCTTCTTTTGAAACCATCAATCCAAATGTATGCCTCAATTCATATGCATGTGCTTTATTAATTTTAAATCAACTTTTAATTAAACAACGCAGACGGAGGAATTAAATGTTTAACAGAACATTTCAACGATAAATTCCAATGGAGGTATTAAACGAGGATTTTATTAAGAATTCCAATTGAGGGGACTTAAATGGTAGTAAGCGGGGGCAACGGACGTGAAGACTGGGACATAAGTGCTTCTTTGAAAAATAACAATCCAGATGCATATGTTTTAGTAAGCAGGGCAACAGATGTGAAGAGAACATAAATGCTGCTTCTAATTTTATCAATCCAAATGCATGTCTCAATTGAAACGCATGTAATCAATGAATTTTAATTCTTACCGTTAGATAACATCAGTTGTACTAAATTTAAGAAATTTAATAAAGTCATTAAATCAATACTTTCTATTAGATAGCCACATTATATATATATATATATATATATATATATACTAGATAAAAATAACGTGCAAAGCATGTTTATCTAGTTTGATTTCTAACAAAAATTAGAAAATTATTCATAATTAAATGGATGATAAATAATTACACGTTTTCATATATTATAAAAAAAATTATTAATAAAAACAATAAGATAGTCTCATAAATAAACATAATCTATAGTTTTATCAAATTTGTTTGAGATAATTTTGATTGAAACTTTAATAAAAAATTCGTTCAAAATATTATATTTTTATAATTCTAAGACGATGATCTAATATTTGCGTCATTTTGTACAGTCTCAAAAGAGATGACATTAAAATACCTATGTTTTTAATCTTTGAGTTTTTCTATATCTACATAAACTTGAATCATCCACAGTTTTTTTAGTTATGTGATTATTTTTAAGAAATAATCTAATTTTTTTTTAGAATAAATTATGTAATTTATAATTTATATAAAAGAATGTTATATATAATTTATAATATGAAATTTTAATCTTAAATATGTAAATTTATTAGATCATATATATTTCAATTAAATATCAAACATATAATATATTAATTATATTTATTGTCTATTATTACCAATTTAATATAATTATAGTTAATTGTATATACCGTATATTTATCATCTCAAAAAATAAATAAATAATACATTCATTTTAAAATTATAAAATAATTTTTAAAGAATGAAATTATTAATCATATAATAGGAATAAATTTTCATGAATAAAATTAAGCTCTCTAATGTATAAATCAACATCTCTAAGTGAGAATTGCATTGTTATATTGTTATGAATTATTTATTTATATATATTGTTATATATTCTATACTATTATTATGTCATTCTATACTATTATTATTATTCTATATTTATTTTACATAAAAAAAAAGTTTTAAATGAAAATTTTATCATTATAGAAAATTGAAGTGGTGTAATTAAATTTAATGTCAAAAACATTATTTTAGTGATTAATAGAATTAATGGATTGTATTTAAAATAATATTTTTCATTAAATACAATATTTATTTTAATAAAAATAGATGGAAAGTATTAAGTTTAACAGAAAAATAAAATTTTTTATTAAAATAAAAAAAAATTTTAGATAACAATTTTATATATATATATATATATATATATATATATATTGCAGCCCTTAGGTTCGCATCTAAGTGTCGTAAATTATCCTTTAGCAGTGTCGCTGCCAAGTGAAGTCCAATATCATCTGCGCAGTGAATTAGAAAGATGATTGGAGCAGTTCCTATTGGGGGTCAGTCCAAAACACATCATTAATGATGAGTGTGCAATGACCAAAATGCCTCCTCTTCTACCATTAAAGTCCAAAAGCAGTAAGATGACAATGACCAAAATGCTCCCTAGTGTGCAGTGTGCAACTGCTACAGGGATGATCCCTAGCATTTCTCAGTGAATTAATTGTGTTGGCCCAATCTCTCTATTTTGCTTGCTGAGCTGAAGATCAATCCAGCCCTTATGTTATGCTGCCCAAGAAAATCTCCCAATGAAGTCCAACCCGCTGTATTTTTGAGGTCCGAATGCGTGCGTTTAAGTACAGCCTGCAGGTTCAATTGAATTCCGGAATTGCTCGAGTGAATCTCCGTGGATTGTGCCAATTGATGTGCGGCCCAAAGTGGAGAAGTGCATTGCGTTTACTTGTGAGGATCCCCAAAACCGGATGCTTTCTCCTGTTTTGAAGCCCATAGTCCCCCGTGCATTGACTTATGAGGTCCTCTTTTGAAGAGAAGCCCAGGTCCATGTTGTATTACTTCATATGTGGGCCCTGATTTGAATTGTATTTGAAAGCACAAGGCTATACATCCGGTGTTCAAACCAGAAATCCGGGTCAATTCGGATCGGAACCGGGTGTCCAAAAGCGGGTTGGACTCCAATCCGATTTTACCCAGATTGAAATCTGATTTGGATCCGGATCAATCCGATTTTTTAAAAACCGAAAATCCGATTTCCGGATAGTATAAATATGGTTTCCGGATTTAAATAAAACAGGCTGGAATCTGGATCCGAAATCCGATTTTTAAACCGGACCGAAAAAAAAACCGGTCTGCTTGAACACTCCTAGCACAATGTGCGGATCTATGTAATTGAGGAAAACAAATGGTGCCAAGGCATAGCCGATTGCTCTCTCTCCTTTTTGCAAATTTTTTTTTTCCTCATTCTTTCAACACAAGCAAATCAATAAATAATAACAATTTTAATGAATAAAAAAAAACCATATAAAATTATACTTATAACAACTAGCTCACCTTGATAAGTGGCATTAGCTCCAAAGACTTTCTTTCCCTTACCAGAAAAGAACGAGGGTGGAGATCTCCTTCCGGCTAGGACCTTTTGTTGCGCTACCTACGTACGTACGTACCGACGTCCCAAGAACAATAAAACGAATAAAAGCAAAGGTTTTTCTTTTAAATTTTATCTGACGTTTCCATTTCCTATACCTTATAAAATCTCAACGTGAAACTCATAGACATTTGTTTTAGTACTACTACTAATTAGAATTATTGGTATTTCTTTTCATTTTGAGTTTTATATGCTGTGTATGTAGAGAATGTTTACATTGGCACGACCTCTTTTTTTTTTTTGGGGGGGGGGGGGGGGGGGGGGGGGGGGGGGGGACCGTACGTAATTACCTTCCTTGCTTTTTATTGGAGGTTGATTTACTTTCCTTTGATTCTATATTACATTATTTAGATTAGTATTATTTCTGTTTGTAACATAGTGCTTTGATAGTACTTCGTCAACTCTAATACGAGGAGATAATATTTATGTCGAGCAATTTAAGATATAGTAAGATATACTGTGATCTGCGGGTATATTTCTCATGTGCACACCTTTTATATATATGCATCATGTCTTGTTGATATCATGTTTTTCTATAGATTTAAGAGTTCTAGACGTTGGCCCTTTGCGAAAGAAATTCTGACCAAAAATGGTTGACAAGCAGACCTATATAATAAATTACAAAGACAAACATATTAATGTGACGATTGACATGATATATTTATAACAACTTCAACTTTAATGTATAACACGACGTTGATCAATGTGAATTCTTGATTTCAGGGCCATCATCAAGTTGGTATATATAATATAATATGTGTGGGAGTGGGGGTGGGCGTGGGGGTTAGGGCTGAGCACCGACTAAGTCGGAGTCGGAAATGGAATCCTCCGACTCCGACTCTGACTTTGTCGGAAATGAAATCCGACCTCCGACTCCGACTCCGACTTCTATACACTCCAATCCGACTCCGACTCCGACTTTGTCGGAGCGGAGTCGGAACGGAGTCGGAATTGGACTTTTTTGTTGGACTTTTGTGTTGGAATTTTTTTTAACCCATTTGACATTTCAATTTTACAATTTCAAACTATAATAAATCGAAGTTGGACTTCAATATCATTACATAATGAAATACAAAGCCAAAAGTCCAAAATTACAAATTCCAACCAATTAAAATTACAAAACCAAAGTCAAATGTCAATAATAAAATAAAATCATTCTTACAAATTAACAATACAATATACATAATCAAAACCAAATATTAGAAATTACAAAATAAAAATATTATTACAAATCAACTAAATACATAACTTGATGGTAGTAACCATACTATTTTTTCATTTCAAGAAAAAATAAAAGCAAACAATACCCATTCTATCATCTATCATAGTTAATCATTGAACCCATATTTCATCATCCTGGATATGCAAACAACACCCATCACGTACCATCATTAAATCTATATTCTGT
The DNA here is from genome assembly GCA_036559045.1 of Platycarya longipes. Classification (NCBI taxonomy): domain Eukaryota; kingdom Viridiplantae; phylum Streptophyta; class Magnoliopsida; order Fagales; family Juglandaceae; genus Platycarya; species Platycarya longipes. The sequence continues at coordinate 11,810,602 of CM071790.1, read as the reverse complement.
CATCTATCACATCATATAGATGATTCATCCACATTCCACAATCATCCACATTCCACAATTTATCTTTCCAAATTTCAAATTATCATCCAACAACAAAAGATAAATAATAGAAAACAAACAAACAATAGTTTCCATATTTCAACAAAATAACTAATACAAATTATAAATTACATATCATTTCAAATTTCCCACTTGTGCGGCTGTGCCTGAAGAAAAAAAAAATTAGTAAGGAAATAAGATACCACATAAATTTCTACAATAAGATAATAAAATTAAACAAATAAAAAAGTACACAAATTCAACAACAACAAAGCACCTCAAACCTCAATCATCTTCATTCTTCATGTAGTAAGTTCGCCATATTAGTAACCAATTCTACATTAACATATTAAAATATAAGCTATTAGTATTTAAAAAAAAAAGACAAATCAAGTGATTTAACATATTTAATTAAATTTGAAATATGTTACCTGAGTCTAATTTATAACTCTCTGCATCATCAATTAAAGCGAAATGATCTTGACTCAAGCATATGTGAGTAGACTTCAACCAGTTTTGCGTACACACAAGGGCCTCCACAGGTTTTGGAGCCAAAGAACTTCGGAATGGATCCAAAATACGACCTCCCGTGCTAAATGCAGACTCCGAAGCAACAGTGGTAATTGGAATGGCCAAGATTTCTCTCGCCATCATTGAAAGAATTGGATATTTGGTAGAGTTGACCCTCCACCAAATTAAAATATCAAAACTCTGAGAGGGGATCTCAACAGCTTCCAACAAATACCGTTCTAACTCCGACCTAGTATCCAACATACTTGAACTCTTGTTTTTATGAAGATCCGTGTATATGTCCGTGTCGTCATCAATAACGCTATTGCTATCCCTTTTTAAGATACAAGTATCACTCTGAGCAAGGTGCTCATTCCATTTCATAATTCAAAAATGAAATAAAAATATAATTTATTTGCTGGAGATCAAACTTGAAAATTATTGATTGTCGTGATAAATAAATAAATAAATAAATAAATAAACAAATATGGATAGGTATGCAATCATTCTGTTTTGACCTAAATAAATCACAAATGGCTCTTACATTATATTTTATATATCTATATGGCATATGGATATATCTCCATTTATGGATCCCACCAAATCATTACATTTGATGACTTCCAATGTTTATGTTTTGATCAGCCACTCATGAATTAAACCCTCTCTTTTTATCAGTATGACCTAAACTCAGCCCTAAAGCATGATGTATTTTTTATGAGTTAACAAACATGATGATTTTCAATCTAAAATTAATAGATTATTAAAACAACTGTCAAGTTTCACCATTCAACTACCGCTAACATTCAACTAATTATACCTTCCATTAAAAATCAAAGTCACGATACAGTACCATACACTTATTTTTGACCAGCTTAAATAAGAAAAATCATGATAGACACCAAATTATTTTTACAATCCTTTACACGGCTATTTTTGTAGTAACTAATAGATGCAGTTTATGCATGCAAGTGTTAGTAATTCAGGCCGGTACATAAAGCATAAAATAATATTTTTTTTTCCCTCTTTAGATAACTATATAATGATGAAACATTTTTGTTTTTTCTCTGAAAATTGGGAATATCAGATCGCAGTTTGATTAAAAAGTGTACACACATTTTATGTTATGCCAACTTATATACTTTGTCTCTTATTTACTTCATAATCTTTCGATTGCTGGCAAATGACTCCATTGGTTATAAAGACCCTAATTAATAAATTATATAAGCTACGGCCAAAAGAAAACAAAAACAAAACTCATGTTTAATTTGCTATGGTTAAAACTGCTTACACTATAAAGACCCGGGGAATGGGCTATCGACGTTGAGGATTTGAGGTGCGTAGGGGAGCTCGGGGTCCGTTGAAATGAAGATGCAGCTCGAGTGAGAAGCAGAGAAGCAGCTCGGGGTCCGTTGAAATGAAGATGCAGCTCGAGTGAGAAGCAGAGAAGCAGCTCGAGTGAGAAGCAGAGAAGCAGCTCGCTGCTAGCCTGCTCGGGGTCGCATGAGACATTGAGAAGCAGAGAAGCGAAGCAGGGGAGGGGCGCGGGGGCAACGGGCATTGGGGTGCATAGGATGATAGGATCCGTCGATCATATATATATATGTGTATAATGTATACCGTTAGATTTAGGTTAAACCTAGATCTAACGGTATATATTAAATTTATAAATAAATTATAAATAAATTAAATAAAAACAGATAATTAAAAGTAAAAATATAATATAATTAATTCAAAATAAATACCAGAACTAATATTATTTTATTATAAAATTAAATAAGAAAGTTTATTAAATATTTTTAAAGAAACAAATTATGTTAGTGAATGGAATTTAAAAATAATTTTAAATAATTATAAGTTTTCTAAATAAAACAAATTCCTTAAATTTTATGCAATAGTATTATGATACATTATGATATTTTATGCAATAGTATTAATTTGTGCAATAGTATTAATGATTAACTTATAATATATATAATATCACTACTTATATGTTAGTCTTTAAAAACATATTAGTGTTTATACATTAATATTGCTATTATATTATTAAGAAATTATTTTGAATAAGCTTGTGCTTATAAAATTATAGAATAGTAATTATCATTTATCAACATTATGATATTTTATTATTTATTAACTTATAATACATCACTACTTATATGTTAGTCTTTAAAAACACATTGGTATTAATACATTAATATTACTATTAATGTACATTGGCTCATACATTGATATTTATACATCATCCAACATACTATTATTTCATTTAATTATCAATCTATGGTTGTAATAGTCTAGGATTTAAGATTAAGGGTTTAGAATTTAAGATTTGAACTTTGGTCTTAATAAATGTCTATTATATTATTAAGAAATTATTTTGAATAAGCTTGTGCTTATAAAATTATAGAATAGTAATTATCATTTATCAACATTATGATATTTTATTATTTATTAACTTATAATATATCACTACTTATATGTTAGTCTTTAAAAACACATTGGTATTAATACATTAATATTACTATTAATGTACATTGGCTCATACATTGATATTTATACATTATCCAACATACTATTATTTCATTTAATTATCAATCTATGGTTGTAATAGTCTAGGATTTAAAATTATATAATAGTAATTATCAACATTATGATATTTTACTATTTATTAGTTTATAATAGATCACTACTTATATGTTAGTCTTTAATTTTGTATATATTAATATTACAAATTATTACATTAGTAATTCTTAATATATTAGTATTTATAATTATATATGTCTATTATATTATGAGTAAATTATTTAGAAACAATAATTAATATGACTTATTATGAGTAAATTATTTGGAAACAATAATTAATTTAATAATCTATTTATAATAGTTATATATGAAAAATAGATATATATTTTTTTTTACAAATTATATGCAAAATGTCGGAGTCGGAGTCGGATATATAATCGGAATCGGAGTCGGAATCGTAGTCGGAGTCGGAGTCGGGTTACAAATCGGAGTCGGTATGTCGGAGTCGGAGTCGGGTCGGAGTCGGAGTCGGCAGGACTTCTTTACCGAATCCGTCTCCGACTCCGATTAAAGTCGGTGTTTTTTCTCCGACTCCGACTCCGATTTGTCGGAGTCGGAGCGGAGTCGGGGCGGAGTCGGGGCGGAGTCGGAGTCGGAGTCGGATTTTTGGATTTTTGCTCAGCCCTAGTGGGGGTGGGGGGAAGCAGGGACAAGAGGCATGCTTTTTCTACTCTAAAGATAAAAGTTTGGAAGAAATTGAAAGTGTAGAAGGAAAGATTATCATCACAAGGTGGAAGAAAAGTATTTGCTAAAGCTATAGTTTTTTGAATACGCACTTACACTACGAATTGCTTTAAGCTTCCAATATCTTTGAGCAAGGAATTGGAGGATTTGATTGCAAAATTTTGGTGGAGACAAAACAAGGAAGAAAACAAAATTAGGTGGATTAGTTAGCAGAAGTTGTGTCAGTCAAAAGGAAATGGAGGAATGGGTATCAAAGATCTCCATGTTTTCAATATGGCTCCCTTAACAAAATAAGGTTTGAGGATAAGGAAGAGGACTTACTGTTGCACAGAATTTTTAAAGCAAAATACTTTCCAAATGCAGCCTTTAAAGATGTCGAATTGGGGACAAATCTATTATATGTATGGAGAGGTATTGGGAAGTTAGAAAATTGTTGTTTCAAGGTTGTCGATGGAGAGTTGGTGATGACAAGACAATTAATATTTGGACCGATAATTATATGCCAAATCACAGGTTAATTCCTATTTAAGAATCAACTAGCTCAAAAAAAAGAAACTAGACAGTCTTTGAGGTAATTGATCTGCATACTCGAAGATGGGATTTTGAAAAGGTCTTTAGGCTACTAACTCCAAAATATGCATATGAGGTCTTCCAAATGCAACCGTCAGGGGTGGAAAATAGGTTTGAGACACTGATATGGGAGCTTGAGAGGAATGGTATTTTCACTGTTCAAAGTGCGTACAAGCTATTCCAAGAGACTGTTGCTGAAGGCCAGATGGGTGAGCTTTCATATGGGCAAAAACAGAGAAGAATGTGGAGGAAAATCTGGAAGTGACAAGTACCTAACAAGGTGGGTGTGTGTTTGCTTGAAGAGTGTCTCATAATGGCCTTCCTACACTTAAAAATTATGACTTAAAAAGGTGGTACAAGATGCTCAATTTAGAAGGTGTAAGCAGGACGATGAAGATTTAAATCATGCTCTCATTTTCTGTTCGAGATTGAAACCTGTGCTGGCATCTCAACTGGTACAAGATGCTAAATTTAGAAGGTGTATGCAAGACGATGAAGATTTAAATCATGCTTTCCTTTTCTGTCCGAGACTGAAACTTGTGCTGACATCTCAACTGAAATATTTATATGACAGTGAATCAAGTGATATACAAAAATGAACCTGGCAAACTCGAGAATCTGTTTTTGTGCTCATGGGAAATTTAGTATAGTAGGAATCAATTGATTTTTTAGAACAAACAACTGAGTCCACAACAGGCAATTAATCATGCAATATCAGTTGCAAGTGAATATAATTGTGCAGTGGAACAGAAACAACAGGTCGATAACTTTAAAGTAGGGTGGACTGCTCATCTGGCAGAGGCATCAAAACTGAATGTTGATGGGGCTTTATTTGAAGACCAATGCAGATATGGAGTAGGGATGATTCTTTGAAATGCATTGGGGCAAATGATTTTCTCAACAAATAAACCAAAACATGGCAGCATGGATTCAATGGAAGTGGAGCTACTGGCCTTAACTCAGGGGTTTACAACTTTGTGCTCCATTATCCATTTCTAAATTGCAAGTGGTGAGTGATTCATTGTTGGGGGTCACAGAGGAAGAGGAATCAATGTCCTTTTGGGGCAACTTGGTTTATGAGATTAGGCAATTGTTGAAAAACCAAATCCGGGTGTTGATGTACGGCATAGAAGCCACATGGCTAATCCAACAACACATTGCTTAGCTAGGCATTATTGGCATCTTAATGACTTGATAGTGTGGTGGAACTCTTCTCGTGAGTTTGTTTCAAATCATCCAGCATGATGCGATGATATAAGGTTCTCATTTTGAATGAAGTTATTTGCTTTGCCATTAAAAAAAAAAAAATAGGAGACAAGATGGGACATAAGGGCATGCATGTGTTAGAAGGGGGTAAAGGCCAGAAAGAGAGCAAGTTAGATACACCAAGGGTCAAGTCACCTCAGGGATTGGTGGGCATGCTCAAGAAGGAAAGATAAAACCAACAGACCAGGGGACTGGAGGATCTTCTTCTTCACTCCTTGGACCTTAAGAGGGGGAGAGATTCTTTAGCAAGTAGATAATGGCTTTTCTTATACAGTGAGTTATAAGAGTCAACGAAAGACTATAAATAAATAATTATAATAGATTCTCCTCTCCAAATGCTCATGGACATAGCAACATGTCAAACTGCATAAATCTCTGTGTCCATCTCTCATTGTTTTTCTATATTTATCTACTATAGACGTACGCACCGTCACCATACAGTCACACGAGAATACTATCGTGGGATTCAAATAACACTAATCAAAACTCAAGTCGTCATAGTGGATTGGGAATAACTCTCTCTCCTTCTGACTTGAGTGATTTTTCTTACATCAACAATATATATATATATATATATGAAAATACTCTCGTGATATTAATTGCATAACAAGCTAGCATAGATAGAATTTTTTCTCCTGAAAAAAAAATCGAAAATCAATCATAATTCATGTACTCATTGATCATGATCTACAGATAAAAATTTTGCGGGAGTTTTCTCATGTTTGTTTTCTTAGTTAGCTTTTTTGGCAATATTAAGCGATCAACATTGACACCTTATTAATTATGCAATCTGTTACATCTGGAACTCGGCAACTGCATATAGGTTGAACGTGGAAACAAGCTGAATCATTTGACAAAGCTAAGCGGCGAAACAAGTTGAACATGGAAACAAGAAAATTGAAAGATCACACTATTTACAATTAATTTTTCAAGAATTAAATATTATCTCTCTCAACTTTCTTATTGTGTGTCTATTAGAAATGATCATTAAGACACTCTTTAATATGATAGAAGATACATAATATTAAATGAATACATGAATTTAGAGAATGACAATACACAAATAAAAAAGATACATGAACATAAAATATATATATATATATATAGATACAAGAATATGAGAGAATATTATTGATTATCTATTAAATACATTCTAGTTATATTTATAACAAATATAACTTATTAAACATTATTGGTGGCTTGAACCTACGCGTGAGCCCTACCAAGTTGAGACAGTGTTGAGGATACGTAGCCTTCATTTACGGTTTACCATATGTATCATATTTGACCCTTGATTATAGGCTATTATTTTGAATCCATTTATTCCTACTTTCCATTTCCTTTGTAATCCGTTTGATATTATTTGATTTGTAATAATTTCCTTCATACTGTAAACAGTTATAAATAGAATACTCTCACCACCCTTTCAAGCATGGTGGTTTTAGCAAATATTCTCATGGTATCAGAGCCCCATCTGGTTTAGCAACCCCGATCCCTTCTTCTCGATGGCTTCCGAATCCTCTTCTCATCTTCTTCCGTTCAACACTCTAATCCACATGATCACCATCAAGCTTTCTTCCTCCAATTATCTTCTCTGGAAAAGCCAACTTCTTCCTCTTCTTGAGAGTCAAGACCTGCTGGGCTACGTTGATGGAACTCTTGTTCCACCACCCCGTTTTGAACCAGCAACTTCTACCACACTCAGCCCCACATACCTGGCATGGAAAGCAGCCGATCAACGGCTTCTCTGCCTCCTGCTTTCCTCTCTCACCGAGGAAGCCATCGCTGCCGTTGTTGGTCTCTCCACTGCCCGTGACGTTTGGCTTGCATTGGAGACTACATTCAGTCATCACTCGAAAGCCCGTGAACTGCGACTCAAGGATGACTTGCAGATGATGAAACGCGGCACCAAACCCGTTGCTGAGTATGCCCGTACCTTCAAAACACTTTGTGACCAGCTTCATGCCATTGGAAGACCCGTTGAGGACACTGACAAAGTGCACTGGTTCCTTCGTGGACTTGGCACCGATTTTTCCAGTTTTTCTACTGCTCAGATGGCTCTCACCCCTCTCCCCTATTTTGCAGATTTAGTTTCTAAAGCAGAAAGTTTTGAGTTGTTCCAGCGATCCCTTAAGTCTTCTGACTCCACCACTGCGGCATTCACAGCCACTAATCGTGGCCGCAGCATTTCCCATGGCACTTCCTCTGCTTCCCGTAGCAACCAGCGAGGTCGTCCTCATTCCCACGGCAACAACTCTTCCAACCGAGGACGAACCCACTCTGGTCAGGGTCGTCGACCACCTCGCTGTCAAATTTGTCGCATGGAGGGCCATTATGCTGACCGCTGCAACCAACGGTATGCTCGGACTGATTCCTCTGCTCATCTTGCCAAAGCCTTCAACACATCTTGCTCCCTTTCTGGACCCGAGGCCGCTGACTGGTTTTTGGACACTGGGGCTTCAGCCCATATGACCACCGATTCATCTAATTTGGATCAGTCCAAAAATTACATGGGTAAAGACTCTGTGATCGTAGGAAATGGTGCCTCTCTACCCATTACCCACACTGGTACTCTTTCTCCAGTTCCAAATATTCACTTATTAGATGTATTGGTTGTCCCTCATCTCAAATTAAAGCTTCCTCCCATCCATGCATTTGTAGACTGGACGGTTCGGATATATATACAACATGAAACTTAATTGAACGGAATATTCACCTGATACTGATGAAGAACGCCGGTCAAATACTACATGTCACATGATGGGCCTAGTTTGAACCGTTGAAGAACTCTCGGCAAGATCAATAAATATAGACGTCGGATCGCCTTGAATAACATAAACACAGATTTTGAAAAATAGTTTCACAATCTTCCATGATGTTTTAGCAGCAGTTCCCGCCCATTTTGATCTTTTGACGATCGAGTCCCTCGCCCCACGCTGTTCCTCCATGTTATTGACAACCAGATTTTCGTCGTATTTAACAAGATCCTTAAATTCATCAATCTCCATCGCCGCTATGCAAGAAACGTGAAAATGGTAATTCTTGCACTCTGAGATGTATGACCACCCTTTAATCGGACTATTTGCAGGGCCGACACTTGTCCTGGGGCACCACTTGCACTCTGATAGGACAGTCCCACGAAGATGAAATTTCACACCATCAATGTCTAGCTCATTCTTGAGATCCCGACAACATGGGTGCAAATCCACGTTGTCTTCTTTGCAGTGGTAAACAAAACCTCGAATGCGTCGCAATATCTTTGGCCCCCAATGCCGTATTCCAATTTAGGGGGTTGATCAAAGAATCTCAAGGTGGATTCGAGGTAGAACTTGTGGGAAGTGGTGGGCTTTATGAGCATACAAGCTTCGTGAAGATCAAAATCGCACTTCTCACATCTATATCTCTTTCTGATTCCTTTCTCCTTGCATCCATCGCATATGTAGGGTTTTGAAGTGTTCTTTAGCTCGAGTTCTTGCTCCGGGTGGCTAGCATGAGTTCTTCCAATAGTTTCCATGTTTAGAGCTAGACTGTTGGGGGAACGTCCGGCCTGTTATATGAGAAAGAACTCAAAGTAAGAAAAAATATATAGGGTAAGTCCTCGAGGACTTTAAGTGAATGAGAAAGACATATAAAGCAGGTCTTACAACATTTCATTAAATATTGTTTCATTGAATGAGTAATAAACGTCCCCAGATCGATTCCTATTGCTGGACCATCTCCCTGAGTAACGGCCATCTCTACCTCAATTGAGGACTTCAAGTCAAAAGAGAGAGAGACATATCAAGCAGGTCTTACAACGTTTCATTAAATGAGTAATAAGTGCCGTAGTACCCATTCAATGTGTTTAAATTATCTCTCACTTATTTAAGGCCTCCAAGTTCAAATAATTAAGAATTTGATAAGATTTTTTATTTGGAAAAAATTATAAGTTTCATCTTCTCAATCATTTTCCCCATACGCCTAGTCTCTATTTCTCTTTAATTGATACCATTTTATTCAGAAATTGGCTGGAAATAAAAGAACAAAAACTTTTTTTGTGAAAATAAAAAGAAAGAAACAAGACATTAAATACATATGTAATATATATGCTGCTTTTTTAAAGTTGTGTGTACCTATGTTTGGCAATAGAGAATATATGGGTCTACAATTCTTTTTGGCTTGTTGATATATATTTTAAATTCATTCTCCCAATACATGTGACTTGTGATTTGCATAACTGCCACTCAAGAAACATTGGGTAGTAAAGTATCAAAATATGTTAAATAAATGTGACCTCCATACTATAAAGGTTGACATTTTATTGAATTTAAACTCTGTTCCATTACAGGTACTGTAATCAATATGGTGACAACGATGCATTATTGTACCTCATTTTGGCAAATGAGAATCTGCATTATCTCAATCCACATTTAGTAACAATTGCTGAAGATGTAAGTACTTCTTGTTGTTTGATTTTATTTTCTATAAAATATCAACAAATACTACCTGCATCATCTGTTCACTGCTAGTGTGCACAAAAAGATAGGAAGTTATCCCAACATAGTACCGAATTATATTTTAGTTTATAATTCTAATTGAGTTGTAGGTACTATACTATTGCTATAATGGCTAATTTTGAAATTTGATTTAGTAATTTTTTTGCTATAGTAACTTAGTTTTTATTGCTTTTGGCACCTCTGGTTTTTGCTTCCTAGATGGGTTTGTTAGGGCTTTGTTGGGTTTATTGTTCCTTGTATCTTTTTTGCACCCACCTAGGTGCTTTCTCTTGTATACATCCTATGTTGGCTACACCTAATAGTATTAATAAATTTTTACTTACAAAAAAAAAAGTTTAGAGTAACTATCTCTGCTTTCCCGTGACTAGATTCTGATAATGGTATGCTGATATAGAGTTATTCACAAGACCAACTCTCCATGCAAGTCTATTGATTCTTTGTATTTTTTATCAATTAGTTTGTTTTGCATGGTTAATGCTGTAAGACTTCCCAAAAAATTCTTTTTAGCAGGCTATTTGTAGTCGATTATATTTTTTAAATTTTAGAACTATTTGCAGCGAACATAATTCACCAGAAAAGTCTTTGCAGCATCTACCAGGGTTAACAAGCTATTTGTGGTGAGTAAATAGCTTTTGTGGTGACTATAACTCACAGTAAAAAATTTTATTTGCAGCGATCTTCACATTTCATTTCGCTGGATTTGGATATAAAGATGCATACTTTTCCAACCACGTTGCGTCTATTTCAAAAAGACGGGTATTCATTTTTGCATTTTGCCACTTTTTGCGACAAAAAGTGATGATGCAAAAAGAACTTTTTCTCGTAGTGACATGCACGTATATACAATTTAAGAAAAAGCACTAAATAGGGCTATTTTTGTTTCTGGCGACCTAATTATCGCCAGAACTAAGCTTTATTTTTTAATTCATTTCACTGCTTGGGGCTATTTGGCAACATCGCCAGAATTCTTTAGTATTTTCGGCGACATATGTTGCCGAAATTATTTTACTGCAACTCATACTGTCATACCCTTCGTTTTTACCCCCGCGCCTTATTTTTTCGTCCCCATTTTCTCTCTCTCTCTCTCTCTCTCTCTCTAGTTCTGCACGGTGGTTTCCGATCATTACCAATGCTGCATTCTTCCACTCTTCTCCTAACACTGTTTCACTTCTCGGTCAATCAATACTCATACCTCCACCTAAATTGCAGCAAAATACTCGTCGATTGATGATTTAAACACTCCTATTTGGTTCTTCTTTTTTGCCACAAATCCTCAATCCTCAAGCCTAGAATCAATCCTCAAGCAAGCCAGTTTGACATCATCTCGTTTCTTATCAATTCTCCTATTTGTATTTGTACGTCAGGAAGGGAAATATAAATTTTTACACCTTTTGACTCACGCTCACTTGTAATATAGCAGATAGTATTTGAATCCTTTTTCTGGTTCTAATTTTTGCCAATATTTCTAATTTTGCATTACACATATTTAAACAGGGACATCTGGATGTTGAACTAAATGATTATGGGAGACAGCAAGCATCTGCAGTAAATTATTGAATGTGTTTAAAGAATGGGAAGGGAAAGCCGAGTTTGAATATGTAAATTGCCACGTTTAGTTACTGAAAATGCACTACATCATCTATTTTGTTTAAAGCATGAATTGTGTTTGAACTGGTTTTTACTTTCTACCTAAATCGGGTGAAAAACAGGGAGTTATACAATTTTGATATCTTGGCATTTAGTGGATGCAGATTGTGGTCTTCCTACTTTGTGGTGGAAGGTGACTCTATCATTTTCATTTAGACGAAGATATAGGCTTTGGATATTTGGCTTTTTGTTGGCTATTTGGATGTGCCATCACCCAGAGGTTGGCTTCCTTGCTAGGAGTGTTGCAAAAATTGCTAGACTGCTTTCATGGGGCCTATAATACTTAGTAGTGGAACTATTCCTATGTTAAATCATGCTTTAGCCATGCTTCTTAGGTCCACTCAAGTTTCTTCCTAAGCATTTTTGGTCATATTTGAAGAGCACCCTGCATATTGATTGTACATGTTCTCACTTAATTTCTTTGGTTATACAACAAAGTAAAAGATTATCCTCTCATTTCTTTCATTAGTTTTTTCCTTATAAATAAATAAATCAGGTGAACCCATTATTGATGGTCTTGTTAATAAACTCATTGAGCATGTGAGACGTTCTTGTATAAGCTTCCCATCAGTGAAGTTAATAAACTATTCCTTATGTTGGAGGAATTGGAAGTTGTTAGCGGGTATTAAAAGGAAATGTTGAGAGTGATTCAACACATCAGCTAACTTAAAACAAAGAGAAAGGATGTTGTTATCTTGTGACATCTAAAGGCGTTGTGGATTAGTGGGCCTTTTCTAAAAGAAATATGCACTATTTATCAAAGAAATAAAAATAAAAATAAAAATAAAAAATTAAACCATCAATAGCGTTATGTGGGTGCTACATCATTAGTGATTTTATAAGCAACATTACTCTAGTTTGAATTTTCAAATTCCCAGTTTCCTTTAAATTATTACAGGGTATTCTGAAGGCTTGCAAATGGACCGAGTCCATTTTCTTTTTATGTCTCATTGTAAAATAGTAGCCTATTGATCACAGAGCCTACCCAAATAAAACTTCAAAACAATTTGCTTCAGTTGTCAATCTCTACATCATTTAAAGTGGTTTTCAGTATTTATCAGGATATGGTTCTCCAATCCACACACACACATTGTGTTGTAGTTTCTATAAAAGATTATCAAAACTCAACTCCCACCAACCTTGCCCCCCTTTCTCTGATAGAAGCCATTCTCTTGTGAATCTGTATAAACAAACCATAATTCCATTTAGCGATAGTTCTTGAGCATGACCGTGTTTGAGGTCGAAGTAAGCCTCATATACACGAATATAAATTCTGAATGAAATATAATGTTATCTGGAGGCATTTTGATTGCAACCTGAAAATAAAAATGTTTCAATGTTAGCATCAATGCATGTCCATTTTGGGTCAGAATAGAGTTCATTGCATCTGCTCTCTCTTTTACATATGTTTGAGTCATTGCATCTGCTCTCCCTTTTACATAGACAATTTATCCCATCATTTTAGAGTGGCAATCATTTTGAAGTACTAGATGTACTTTTGGAGCCTTCCTAGCTGTGCTGGAAATGAGGTGAGGATGAGATGTGTCAGTATCTAGACAATGATCCAGCTGCTTTTGAGGCAATGAGTTAAGAAATTCTTATAATCCCAGTTGACACAAAAACAATATATTTTTGTAATTTATCAAATCTTGGAATTGACTTAACTGATGATATTTTGTACTGATTGTTTTAGAAATTTAACAGTAGAGGAAGCAATTAAGTGGCCCATGCAGTAGCTAATAGATGGATAGGTTTACCTTCTACACCTATGTTTTCTCCCTTGTTTTTTCTCTTTTGTTTTCTTACTTGGATGTTCTTGGTTCCCATAGATTGTGAACTCTAATGGTGACGGCCTATCTTTTTACTTTAGTGGACTAAAACTCCATAGATTGTGGCTACGTTTCTAGTATCATCTATAAGTTAGAGAGAGAGGACATTAGTGAGAGTGTTTGAAAGCCACCACACTTTTGTGATGAGTCAATTTCATATATATAAGCATATTTACAGATTCATATAAGGTAATTACGAGAATTGATTGAATACAATTGAATGGAGAGAATCAAGCAAATAAATTACAAGCTACAATTATGGGTCAATAAAAACACAAAAGGAAAGCCTTGGATTAAGGCAGAGTATCCTTAGTAGGATCCTCAACACTCCCCCGCAAGCTAAGTGTTGGATTGGAGTGTATGTGAAGCTTGGATTGGAAGAGTTCAAAAAGAGGTTTTGACACATTTTTGGTGAAGATGTCGGTAACTTGCAAATGAGAAGGTACATACTGAGTGCAAAGCTTGCCAGCAAGTAGTAGTTTACAAAGAAAGTGGTAGTTGAGCTCAACATGCTTGGCCCGTTTGTGAGAAACAGGATTGGAACTCAAGAAGATGGCACTCTTGTTGTCACAAAGGAGGAAAGGCTGTTGTGGACTTGAAACTTTGAGGTCACGAAGGAGATGCATGAGCCAAAGGAGTTCAGCGGCAGTGAGAGCCAAAGCACGATATTCACATTCACAACTAGAGCGAGAAACAGTGGGTTGTTTCTTGGCACTCTAAGAAACCAAGTTGCCACCAAGATAAATAGAGTAGCCAGATGTAGAGCGGTGAGTATCAGGGCATCCTGCCCAATCTGCATCAGAGTAGGCAACTAAGGCAGCATGGGCAGCAGATGGATGGAAGGTGAGTCCAAAGTGCGGCGTGCCTTTAACATAGCGAAGAATGCATTTGACAGCAAGAAAGTGGTCTTCAGTTGGGGAATGGAGAAATTGACTAACAGAGTTGGCAGCATGAGCAATATCTGGACGAGTGATAGTCAGATATTGGAGAGCACCAACAAGAGATCTATAGAGCGTAGGATCTGAGAACAGAGGACCATTAGTAGACAGGTGCTGGGAAATAACCATGGGGGGTATGAGTTGGTTTGCTGTCAAGTAACTGAGCTCGTGTGAGAATGTATCGTACATATTTCAGCTGACTGATGAAGAGACAATCAGCGGTGGTCGTAGCTTCAAGACCAAGAAAGTAACTAAGATGACCTAAATCCTTAGTGGCAAACTCAGAATTGAGTTTACAAGTAAAGCTGTCAAGAAGATATGGGTTGTTGTTTGTAATAATGATGTCATCAACATAGAGAAGCAGATAAATGATGTCAGAATGCCTATGAAAAACAAAAAGTGACGTGTCTGCACGGCTGCAATAGAAGTCAAGCTGAATGAGAAAAGAGCTGAGGCGTTGAAACCAAGCACGAGGAGCTTGCTTTAGACCATAGAGAGCTTTCTTCAACTGACAGACATGATCGGAAAAGCGAGAGTCAATGTACTCTAGGGGTTGCTTCAAATAAACATGTTCGGTGAGATGGCCATTGAGGAATGCGATTTTTGACATCAAGTTGATAAAGAGGCCATTTATTGGACACGACAAGAAAAAGGACAACACGAAAAGTTGTAACCTTGATGACAGGACTAAAAGTATCAGTGTAATCAAGACCACGTACCTTGGTATAGCCCTTAATAACAAGACGAGCTTTGAGACGTTCGATAGATCCATCAGGCAAATATTTGGTCCGAAACACCCATTTAGTTGTCGTGTTTATCCTTATTTACGTGACTACATGACTAACAAGTTTTCCCCTCGTAGCATTCCTTGTATTTTTGTATACCATGAGAGTGTTTGAAAACTACCACACTTTTGTGATGAGTCAATTTCATATATATATAAGCATATTTACAGATTCGTATATGGTAATTACAAGAATTAATTGAATACAATTGAATGGATAGAATCAAGCAAATAAATTACAAGCTACAATTATGGGTCAATAAGAACACAAAAGGAAAGCCTTGGATTAGGGCAGAGTATCCTTAGTAGGATCCTTAACAATTAGAATGTCCCTAACTCAATTTAAATGGAATGAGAGTAAAGAACCAAAAAAAGGTTTATCTCACCAAGATTTGGAATTTCAATTGGTGTTTGAGGCCTTTTGTTCTTTGCCGGAGCAGGTTGAGCTAGGCTTGCAGGTACTGAGGCACAAATTAAGGGCTCTATCTCCTATGGTGAAACCCGATCTGGTCTTGGAAATGATGCTGGTTCATCCCATTGAACCTAAAAAATTAATGAAATTGGATTTTCATACTATTTTGTATTTCCATGTCATTGCCACATAGATTGATGGAGCTTCTTTTATCCTCCCCCCTCTCCTGTGGGAAAAAAGGACCTTGTTCTTGAGTGTGTTGTGTTATTGTTAAGTGTTTTGAAATTGTTTATTCTCTCTTTGTAATTTCTATCTGGAGCTTATTGGATCTGTTAATTTTTTTCTCAGGCTTTTGCCTTTTTTTTTTAAAATAAAATCTTCAATTACATGATAAAAATTTTAGGATGGAGAGACAGCGTCGAGAGGAGGAGCCAAAACCTTGATCTTTAAAAAAAGGACAAGAGGTAGAGCAGGCAACACTAAACAGAGTAGGGATATTTCCTCTGATTATAGCCTTTATATATTGAATTCATGTATCACTGATCAACGAGTACACATCAATATAGGCACACTAGAATATGTAGGAATAATAACATTGTAACTATGAAGGAATAATAACATAGGAAAATTCGCCAAATATTAGTTATACAACATGAAACTTGAACGGAACATTCACCAGATACTGATGAAGAACGGAACATTCACCTGATACATGTCACATGATGCGCCTAGTTTGAACCGTTGCAGAACTCCCCGGCAACATGAACAATTATAGACGTCAGATCGCCTTGAAGAGCAGACATACAGATTTTGAAAAATACTTTCACAACCTTCCATGATATTTTAGCAGCGACTCTCGCCCCTTTTGATCTTTTTTTGACGGTCTGGTCCCTCGCCCCGCGCTGTTCCTCCTTGTTACTGACAGCCTGATTTTCGTCGTCTTTAAAAAGATCCTTAAATTCATCAATCTCCATCGCCGCTGTGCAAGAAACGTGAAAATGGTAATTCTCGCACTCTGAGATGTATGACCACCCTTTAGTCGTTGTCCTGTGGCACCACATGCACTTTGTGGCACCACATGCACCCACACGAAGATGAAGCTTTACACCATCAATGTCTAACTCCTTATCGAGATTGTAACAACATGGGTGCAAAACCACGTCGTCTTCTCTGCAATGGTAAACAAAACCTCGAACGCGTTTTCGACATGCATTGCAAGTTCTTTGGCAATCAATGCCGTTTTCCGATTCAGGGGGCTGATCAAAGAATCTCAAGGTAGATTTCGGGTAGAACTCGTGGGAAGTAGCGGGCATTATGAACATGCAAGCTTCATGAAGATCAAAATTGCACTTTTCACATCTATATCTCTTTCCGTTTCCTTTCTCCTTGCATCCACCGCATATGTAAGGTTCTGAAGTGTTCTTTAGCTCAAGTTCATGCTCCCGGTGGCTAGCATGAGTTCTTCCAATAGTTTTCATATTTAGAGAATGTCCGGCCTGTTAGTGCCGGCCGTGCATGTAGAGAATAAAAGCGAGCGACGTGAGTTATATGGGAAAGAACTCGACGTAAGAAAAAACTATATCTAGTATAAGTCCTTAACTTAAGGACTTCAAGTGAAAGAGAGAGACATATGAAGAAGGTCTTACAACATTTCATTAAATGAGTAATAAATGTCGTAGTACCCATTCGATGTGTTTAAATTATCTCCCGCTCATTTAAGGCCTCCAAGTTCAAGTCAGAATTTGAGAAGATTTCTTATTCGGAAAAAATTATAAGTTTCATCTTCTCACTCACTTTCCCCATATGTCTATAAGAACAAATCATATATATGGGTAAAAACATAAAGGAATCATGTAGACAAAAGAAATGATTATCAGAAGTTCCACAATCAGTTCTATCTATATAAGATCAATTTTATTTGACACTACCAAACATGCATGGAAATCATTCAATTGTATTTTTCTCTTTCGTGGAATCAACAATGTTACGAGTAAGCACTTAATCATACCTTTTCTTCCTCGTAGATAAACTCAAGCCACCCACGCTTTTCCTCAAAAACTTCTACGTCCGCAAGGCGGATGTCCTCTAGCCACGTAATGACCTCCTGGATACTAGATTGAACCCTCTTCTTACTTGCAGGGGCAAGCTTGGAACCAATCTCTAATGCATTAATAGTGTTCCTCATGTCGTAGACATAGTTCTCCAAGGCCAGCCTTGCCTTGACCTTCTTCCTGTACTCATCGTCTTCATCCTTGAATTTCTCAGCATTCTCGAGCATCCTATTAATCTCTTCGGTGGAGAATCTCGCCATGTCATTGGTAATAGTCGTCCTGCAACTCGAGCCAGTGCTCTTCTCCATAGTAGAAACATTCAAGATACCATTGGCATCGATTTCAAAGCATACTGTGATTTCAGCAACTCCTCTGGGTGCCGCAGGAATGCCAGTAAGCGTTAATTCTCCCAAATAATTGTTATCTTCAACTCTAGCTCTTTCACCCTCATAAATAGGGAATCGAACAGCAGTTTGATTGTCCTCCCGGGTGGTGTAATTTTCTTCCACCTTGGTGGGAATGGTGGTATTCCTTGGAATCACAACAGACATCTCACCTCCATTGGCAGACACTCCTAAAGACAGAGGAGTGACATCCGAGAGCACGAAATCTCGAATGTTTTTATTTCCAACCCCATTCAACTTTGCAGCTTGAACAGCAGCTCCATACGCCACGGCTTCATCTGGATTAATACTCTTGTTAAGCTCCTTCCCATCAAAGAACTCCTGCAACATTTCCTGCACTTTGGGGATTCTGGAAGAGCCACCTATAAGAACCACATCGTGGACTGCGCTCTTGTTCATCTTAGCATCAGTCAAACACTTATCCACAAGCTTAATAGAATCCTTGAAGAAATCCATATTGAGTTCTGAAAACTTAGCACGAGTAATAGTCGACAAGAAATCAATACCATTATAAAGAGAATCAACTACAATTGTAGTCTCAATTGCAGAAGAAAGAATTCTCTTTGCTTTCTCACAAGCTGTTCTCAATCTCCTTAGAGCTCGAGCGTTTCCACTAATGTCCTCCTTGTGTTTCCTTCTAAATACTTCAACAAAATGGTCTACCATTCTGTTGTTAAAATCCTCACCTCCAAGGTGTGTATCTCCAGCAACGGCTTTCACAATAAAATTACCCCCCTCAATGGTCAGTAGTGAGACATCTGCAGTACCACCCCCGAGATCAAAGATCAGAACATCTCTCTTGCCAATGCCATCGGCCATCTTGTCAAGACCGTAAGCAAAGCCGGCAGCCGTGGGTTCATTGATTATCCGCAAGACGTTGAGGCCAGCGATGCGACCAGCATCATTTGTGGCTTTACGCTGTGCATCATTGAAGTAGGCAGGGACGGTAACAACTACATTCTTCACGGTAGTGTCCAAGTAGGTCTCGGCGATCTGACGCATCTTTTGAAGAACCATAGATGAGATTTCCTCGGCAGCAAATTGCTTTTCTTCACCCTTATAAGTGACCACGATCATCGGCTTGTCACCAGCACCTTTAATGACCTTGAATGGCCAAAATTTGAGATCACTTTGAACCGAAGGATCACTGAATCTCCTACCGATTAACCGTTTTGCATCTGTAAGATAACAAGTAAAAAATTAACTATTAGACAACAACAAAATAAAAGATGCAACAAATATCCAACGTTACTGTTTTTAATTGCCAAGGTACATTTGCTGGTCGAGTCGTCATAAGGAACAACATGAAATAAATAGCGGGAAAAAAACGAATAATAAAATGATATATTCTTAGATCATTACCAAAATAGCCCCAGGATTTTATTCAATATAAATATATAAATATAGAAAAGGGTCTCCCTAAAAAATTTACAATCGACCCCACATGCTCTATAAAATTTTCTAGAATCTCAATACATTCTGTATATAATTTTTATATATTATATATTGTCAAGGGTGTTGTCTCACCAAATTAAATTAAAATTAAGTTTAGGAAAAATAATAAACTTATTAATATGATACCAAAGTCTTTTGTTATACAATAATATATAAGTTTCTAAATTATGTGGAATCCAAATTGACATTAGCATAAGAAAAATCATTTAAGGTCGATAATCTATATAAAATATGGTTGAGAGGTTTTATCCTCTAAACTTGATCAAACAAGACCAACCTCATTTAAGGAATCAATTATAACATTATATGTTTGATTAATATGACATGAAAATATCTAGATTTTATATAAAATTTAATAAAGTAGCTTACTACTTTATTAAAAGACGACTTTCTAAAATATCACTTAATAGTTTTTATAAAGAAATTAAATTCTAAATATTTCATTATACAAATATTAATAGGTGATTTATTCTATAAAACATTATCATCATATATTTGAAACATATTTTAATGAGTTGCGTTTTTAGATTCTGAAACATATATCAATCGTGTATGTAGCAAATTTCCATTCGTGTATGTAGCAAATTTCCATGATACAATTAATTTATATATAGTAATGTTTTTATAATTTTTTATTCTTTTTAAAATTTTACATAAATATGTCAAATCAGCCCCCCTGTCATGAAAGAAATTTCTAGTTTCATCTCGGCCTACCAATTAAAGAGAAAACAAAATTCAATATGCCAAGTCTCTGTTCACAAAAGTTAAAAAAAAAAAAAGTTTCTGTTGACAAAATTCAATATTCATTTTCACATTAGAATTTAAGAATTCTAGAACTGATTAACGGATAATTCAATTAGTTAAGTTTCAAAACTTAAGTTTAGATTTGTCGACGATGATTATTAAACTTATAATAATTACAGAATAAACTGGTCCACATGCAAGAGACCTCCGTTAACATGCGTTAACATCCGTTAACATCCATTACAGAATAAGTTCGTTAAAAAAAAAAATGAAAAAACACAAATTAGTTAATACATGATCAATTTTTTTCTTAAGAAGTGAAAAAAAAAATCTAGAACATGATCTGTATATATATTTGGTCTTGAGTTAATTTGGTGGAGAAAACATACCGATATTGCTAAGGTAGTGCTAGTCGAGTCGTCGTAAGGAAAAACATGAAACAAATAGAGAAAACAAGAAGATAAAGAATAAAATGATATATTCATAGATTTTTACCAAAAATGGAGTTGGTGGGGTTTCTGGCGACCTGGTTCAAGGCGGCATCACCTATCAAACGCTCTGTGTCGGTGAAGGCAACGTAAGACGGCGTCGTCCTGTTTCCCTGATCATTCTCAATTATCACTATTCGATCATGTTTCCAGTACACTCCCATACACGAGTACGTCGTCCCCAGATCGATTCCTATTGCTGGGCCATCTCCCTGAGTACTGGCCATCTCTACCTCCGGACTGATGGCGGAAATATTATATTAGCAGACGAAATTAAGGAAGCCCGATTGAGTGAAGAGTACTGCTAGCTTGTGTGGATACGATGCTAGTCTTGCTCTTTAAATAGAGAAGAGTTCAAAGTATTCAATTTAAAATAATCGTTATTTGGAAAGAAAAAGATAAAATCGTACGCCCTAATTGAAGGATTAAAAAACAAACAACAACCAAGTTACATATCTATTAAAAAAAAAAAGAAACAGCCCAGTTACATTAATTTATTTATATAATAAATAATTATTTTTTAATTAAAAAACATTAAAATATATTAAAATTTTAGAAAACTATATACTATTAATAAGTTGTATAGAACTTATTAAATGGAAGCAACTTATCATGATATCCGAAAAAAATATATATATAATTGGAGAGAAGCCATGTTGAACATGGTGATCATGAGAAGTTAGCGTATAGTTATGTAAATCTTTATATATTATAAAGTAGTTATCTAACAAAAAATTTATTTTAATAGAAATTATTTTTTTTTTTTGTTAAAGTTAATATCTTTTGTCTAATTCTATTAAAATTAATACTTGCATCTGATAAGAAATAATTACAATAGGAAAGAAAGTCTGAGAAGTAATTGTCGCAGTACATTAGTTACCTGACAGACGTACAGTATAAATTGATCATAATATATATATATATATATATATATATATATTTATATATGAAAAGCAAGATATATGCCCCGCTCGAATTGGAATATGAAACTCATTATGTCAAATTTATTATAATATTTTTTTATAAAATATAAATTTTAATATAGTTTTTATAAATTTTAATATAATTTTTTTAATTATTAAATTAATTTTTTCAAATCTCAAAATAATAATATTAAAAAATAAATTCAATTGAAATGATTTTAACTCATATCTTCTTGTCTCCAAAATCAAATGGACATAAATCTTGTATAACTTTTATTAAAAATAGACTACTAAAAATGAATGGTTTTTTTATACTTTTTTAAAATAAATGATTTTTTAATAAGATTTTACTTATCTATTAATTAAGCCAGCTTATCTTGACCATTAATTCTCCCTATTCTTTCATAAAATGTATCATATTTTTTATTTTTGTCAGTCTTTTATAAGTGCACACTGATAAACAGGATCATGATCTTTTACTGTCCTTGTATAGCATTATAACCAGTTTCGAATATATAAATAACATATGCAAGAGTCGTATGACTCATAAATGAAAGAAATTCTCAAAATTAACAAGTTAAACAAGATAAAAGAACAAAATATAACTACTGAAAATTTTAGTGTAAAAAATATCATGCGTGTATGAATAAAAAACTCCAAAAATATAGTAATTAAATAAAAATAAATAAAAATAAAAGAACAATCACATTAGATCTGAAAAATAAAGTATTCAAAAAATAGATAAAAATAAATAATATTTTATTATTATATATAGAGAGAGTTATATCTAATACTAAAAATGATATTTGTATACAATTTTTTTTTGTACACACGTAATTAAATATAATTTTTAAGTATTTTTTAATTTAATTTTTAAATTTTTAATTTTTAATTTTTAATTTTTAATTTTAATTTTTAATTTTTTTTATTATATTTTAATTTTTTTAATATTTCAATTAACGTGATATTATTATCACATTACTATTCTGTAAATATCCAAAGTCGTCCAACTCTAACACTACTTTATCTAATATAATATATGGTTGAGTTCGATAGTTAAAATGAAAAGAAGTGATAAAAACTTTAGTTAAAATTATCTAAAATCTAGACCACAAGTCTACACCAATCATGGATTCATGTGAATGCTCTAATATTACACCTCTGGCCTGCTGCGCGTTGTTCAAATGATCGGTCGTACTTGCGTATATATAGCTCACATCCAGAACACGCATGTCCATCCAACTTGGAAGCTTCTTTGGAGACGGAATTTTATTGGAGAATGCCGTAAGACACGGGCAGTACTTGACGCTGCTCGACTCACGCGTTGGGCCGTTTACTGGCTCGTGAGGTAGAGATCACTTGAGGTCTCAGACCAATTCAAATGATAAAGACGTAAGCTTCTGCAAATTTCTTGGGAATCTTCGTACGCGCAAACTCTTTTCTTGTTTTTTTTTTATTATTTAATAATGATATCCAAACAATATTTCATAATAAATCAGAATACTTAGTGTAAAATAATTTTAATTATATAAATTATTTTATAAAATATCATTATTTTTTACTGTAAAAAAAATAATGTGATCAAATATTTGTGATAAATATGACTATTTACAATTAAAATAACTTATTAACAATTGAAATGAATTATTTGTCGGTTAATAATGGGTGACAAATAAATCATTTTCATGTTGTGTTTAATATATTATTATATATAATATTATAAAAAATTGTGCATATTTATCATTTTTTCAAAAAGGGAATATTGAATATTGTCTACATGCATGCAGAATGGACCCAAGCTTGGTAGGCTCCCAAGTAATAGAGAAATCTATTACAACAAGAGACTTTTAATCATTTTCATTTAGTTATTATAATTTTTTAAAAATTTTATATAAAATATAATAAATAATTTAATTCTTTCAAATCTTAAAACAATGGTGATATTAAAAAAATAATATTTTATTTAAATACTTTCAACTTCTATCTCAATTCATTTTATTTTAATTTACTATCCAGATCTCCTCCAACTCAATATGACATTCATATACAACCACTTACTCAAACCGTCCCGTCTACGAATGCATGAATGGGAGAAAGCTTTGATTTGATTCCCTTAAGTAAGCCGTCTCAACTTGAAAGGGGCCACGCGTAAATTGAAGCCACCAATGGTTAATAAGTTGTATTGGAATTGAAAATTAAAGCCCGATCTATTTTAGGATGAAACATCTCAAATTATTATTATATATTTTTTAATTTTTATATTATAAAATATAATTAAAAAAATTTACTTTTTTAAATTTCAAAATCACTTTTTCAAATCTCTGTACAATATTATAAAAAATATTACAATAATATTTTATTATTTTTTTAATTTTTATCTCATCTTATCATATATCTGAAAATAAACATGGCCTAAATTAAATATTGAAATAGTATTTACCCATTTCATTTCATTTTAAACTTTAATATTTAAATATTACTTAAATATAAATATTTTAAGTTTTAAGTTTTTTTTCTTTTAATTATTAACTAATCATTACAATTATTTTAAAATTTTAAACAAAATATCAAAATAACTCATTTTTAAATCTTTAAGTAAAAATTATATTCTAATAATATTTTAACTTTATGGTTTATTTTTATTCCAATTTTTCTATATTTTTTTCGAGATTTCATAAAATATTTTGAGTTATTTTTACTCAAAGTATTTTATTATTAATAATAAATTATTATATTATTATTTAGCAATATATTCATATAATCTCAACAACTAGTCATATATATATCTTTATATTTAAAAAGCCACTATCTCTTAATGAACAGGAATGAATAATTTAATTTGTTTAATTTTGCTTTCCATTTTTGTTAAAATAAATACTGCATTTAATGAGAAATATTATTTTATTTATAATCCATTGATTCCAAATATTCTTGACATTAAATTTAAGTACACCACTTCAATTTTTTATAACGATAAACTTTTCAGTTAAAACTTTTTTTTTATGTAAAATAAATATAGAATAATAATAATAGTATAGAATGACATAATAATAGTATAGAATATATAACAATATATATAAATAAACCATTCATAACAATATAACAATGCAATTCTCACTTAGAGATGTTAATTTATACGTTAGAGAGTTTAATTTTATTCATAAAAATTTATTCCTATTATATGATTAATAATTTCATTCTTTAAAAATTATTTTATAACTTTAAAATGAATGCATTATTTATTTATTTTTTGAGATGATAAATATACGGTATATACAATTAACTATAATTATATTAAATTGGTAATAATAGACAATAAATATAATTTATATATTATATATGTTTGATATTTAATTGAAATATATATGATCTAATAAATTTACATATTTAAGATTAAAATTTCATATTATAAATTATAATATAACATTCTTTTATATATATTATAAACTACGTAATTTATTTTTTTAAAATTATATTATTTCTTAAAAATAATCACATAACTAAAAAAACTGTGGATGATTCAAGTTTATGTAGATCTAGAAAAACTCAAAGACTAAAACCATAGGTATTTTAATATCCTCTCTTTTGAGACTGTGCAAAATGACGCAAATATTAAATCATCGTCTTAGAATTATAAAAATATAATATTTTGAACGAATCTTTTATTAAAATTTCAATCAAAATTATCTCAAACAAATTTGATAAAATTATAGGTTATGTTTATTTATGAGACTATCTTATTGTTTTTATTAATAATTTTTTTTATAATATACGAAAACGTGTAATTATTTATCATCCATTTAATTATGAATAATTTTTTAATTTTTGTTAGAAATTAAACTAGATAAGCGTGTTTTGCACGTTATTTTTATCTAGTATATATATATATATATATATATATATATTTGTATGTCGGGTCACACGTACGAGGGATAAACTTATTTTTATTATATCATGCATCAAAAAATCTAATTGGAGGGTTAAAAAACAAAAAAATCTAATGGCTGTTAATATTCTATCATTAATATTTCGTGAATAGATCATGAAAGTAAATTCAGATTAAAATAATTACGTAAAAATAAGTTTATACAATATCATTATATACAATATTATAATTGATGTCCTTTACGATTTTTCATATCCTGAAAAAATCGCATAATTTTATGCATAGTATTTCTCTCCACACATGATCATATTATAACGACAATCAATTATCGAACCAACTTTTATCATAATACTCAATATTTAAAGATCAATATCACAACTTCACAATCCATTATGTACAAATGGGTTTATATGGACAATGCCATAAGACGCGGGCACTGAGGTACAGTCTAGATCATGTGTGTCTCAGCCGTTTACTGGGTCATTATCTTTGAATTAGTTGAAGTATCTAGGGAGAGACGAATTCAATGATAATGAAAACTGAATATCCACAATATATGGTACTGGGCTTAATTTGTACGTAATACGACTCATGACAAGTGATAAATTAGAAATCTAGTATGCCTAAAACGGTCTAAGATAACATCATTCACATACAGCTAACTTACCCCAAACCCTCCAGTCTACGTACGTATGCATGGGATTGGGAAAGCTTCGATTTGATTTACTCGTGTCACTCTCAACTAATTGGTAGGGCTCACTCGTAAAATCAATACCCCAATGTTTTATAAATTGTACTGTTGAGATTGGAAATTAATACGGGCTGTCTTAAATCTTGACAAAAAAAAAATAACAGCCATATAATAATATATAGATATAATTCCAGTGACGGAACTAGAAATTTACCTTAGGATGAGCCAATTTTATTTTTATATAATTTTTTATGTGGTATAGAATAATCTGATAATAATATATATAATAAAAATAAAATATATTTAATATAATTTATGTATTAAAAAAATATAAAATATGTCAAAAATGTCAAAAATGTGCCATAATAATAAAATACGTTAGAAATTATCGAAATTTTTTTTTTATCTACAATAAAAATATCTCATTGTGTTATTATATTATTTTATCTTATATAAAATGTATTTTATTTTGAATTTAGATTAAATTTTATAGAGGTGGCCAAGATATTTTTGAAAGAAAAGGTCAACACAAAATTAAATTAATATTATTTTACTAAATAACAAAAAATCAACATGTTTTACTTTCTTTTTTTTAAAAAAAAATATATATTATTATTTTTATTTTTTATTTATTTAAAAAATGGGTGGGAGCCCCCAAGCCCAACATGGTCCTGCCACAAGAAATAAAGATATATGTCGTACGTCATCTTAGTTCAGGTTTTATTTTACAAATTTTTAAAACTATTTTATTATATTTTATCTTAATATTTAAACACCGTTTAAATATAAATATTTTTTTGATTTCAACTTATTAACGTCTTCATTTAAGCATGATTATCAGATCATTACAACCTTCTCAGATTTTTAAATAAAATATAAAAAATAATTTGAGTTTTTAATATTCTAAAATAAAAATTATATTCTTATTTTCTTTTAATTTATAAAATTTTAATTAAATTTTATAAAAATTAACTCAATATTTTATTACTGTTGATAGAATTTTTCATTTCTTCTCCTTAATAAAGAGTCTGAACTAACTGTTCGGATTTCGATTGAGACCGGGTCAAATTATTATAATAGGAATGAAAGTCTGAGATGTAATTGTTGCAGTACATTAGTTACCTGACAGACGTACAGTATAAATTGATCATAATATATATATATATATATATATATATATATATATATATATATATATATATGAAAAGCAGGATATATGCCCAGCTCGAATTGGAATATAAAACTCATTATGGCAAATTTATTATTATATTTTTTTATAAAATATAATTTTTAATATAATTTTTATAAATTTTAATATAATTTTTTAAATTATTAAATTAATTTTTTTAAATCTCAAAATAATAATATTAAAAAACAAATTCAATTGAAATGATTTTAACTCATCTCTACTTGTCTCCAAAATCAAATATACATAAATCTTGAATAACTTTTATAAAAAATAGATTACTAAAAATGAATGGTTTTTTTATACTTTTTTAAAATAAATGATTTTTTAATAAGATTTTACTTATCTATTAATTAAGCCAGCTTATCTTGACCATTAATTCTCCCTATTCTTTCATAAAATGTATCATATTTTTTATTTTTGTCAGTCTTTTACGAGTGCACACTGATAAACAGGATCATGATCTTTTATTGTCCTTGTATAGCATTATAACCAGTTTCGAATATATAAATAACCACTACAAGAGAATAGGTATTTTGAGAAAAATCATTTTGTCTCAAAAAACATATTTTTTATCCCAAAAAATCTTTAGAAACAAACAATTTTTGTCCCAAATTTGTCTCAAAAAGCCCGTCTCAAAAAGTTTTTAGGGATGAAAAGTGAATTTCGTCCCTAAAAATTATTTTTAGAGACGAAATCTTACTTGCCCGTCCAAATCCGTTCGGACGGGTTTTTTTATTTGAGACAAAAAAATTTCGTCTCAGAAATCCGTTCGGACAAAAATTTCAGCCGTCCGAACTGACAGTTTCCGTTCGAACTAATAAATATTTTGTTCGAACAGATTGCCTTATTCAAACGAGGCTAGCGTCCGGACGGATATTATCTGTTCGAACGAATAAATTTATTGGAATATAAATCTTATTCGAATTGACTCTTTTTAGTTCGGACGAATTTTAAATAATAATTTATCGTTCGAACGGATATTATCTGTTCGAACGGATACAAGTGTTGTTCGAACGATACTGCTATACAGATTACATTTAATTAAAAGATGCATTACTATTATAATAAAAATGTAATTTGCACATCAAATGTGTTCAAATATTATTGTTAAATAGAATAATAAATGTACAATTAATAAAAAAAATAGATTTTAAGATCGTGATGGTGGCATAATGTTTTGAGACATCCTCTGCCATTCTTCAAACATTGCTCGAGTCCTCGACTCCAGTCTCTCTTCTATTCTTGACTCTAACTCTGCTGCTTTATTTAATCTAATCAACAACCATTGTTCCTTGGACCTCAAACGTTTTATCTCAAGTTGTGCTGCTTCTAACTCCTTAGTTTTGTTTTCATTGGATCTAGCCTTAGAAGAGAATGATGAACTGGAGGATGGCTTCACACAATGCCCTAAGCCCCTCAAATATCCAGAATGTGATCCGAAAACATCAGATACGATCTGAGCATCATTGACAGATGATTCATCAGATGGATCTACAGTAGCATCCTTTAGAGATTTCATCTTTTTCTACAAAAAAAAATATTAAAGTTAGTATAAATAATAAGAATATTCTATTCGACTTGATTTAATATACTTAAACTTACATAATTTGCCTCAGCTTCAAGACTGGTTCAAACACCATCACGATTTTTATGTGCTTTAGCATATAAATGGGTTAGATCAAAGTCACTTGAACTTTCAGCTTGCTGCAAAAGAAAAATTAAATTAGAACTTGAAAAAAAAAGGCATATTTTAAAATAAGACCGGAATTAGTAGCACTGACCATTTTTTGATGTAAACGATGAAAAGACCGAGAACCCGCATGATGGTGAATCTTTAAATTTGATCTATTTACTTTGTTCACAGCACTTCGTTGCTTTACAAAAAATAAGAAAAATATTATAAATTTCAAATTTTAATACATATATAATTTTCTATTAGAAAAATATAAATGTGATATTACCTTATAAGTAGAATCTTCAAACAAATCCCAAACCTTCTGCCACTCAGCTGGTGGTATTGCTTGGAATGGATTTTGGCGTGCCTCTGCAGCAGTGTGAATTTTTCAAAATCTGCATGGCACCGACCTTTGTACCTCTGGAATGCACTCAACATTAGCTCCTCACTGTTTTTTGATGCTCTCGTCGACTAAAATCTAGATCAAACTCATCCTTGAAAAAATTATATTTAATTAGTATAAATACAATTAACATTAAATTTGAATTTTCTTGGGATGTAGCTTATTACCAAACATCGATTTTTTATGTGATCTTTTATATCTTCGGAAACGTTAACCCAATAGGTTGCTGACATCGGAGCGTACGTGCGAGTGAGGGCACCAACATAAGTAGAAAGCCATGCTTGTGAATCACTGTGCCCACCAGTGTGACCCTATAATATATCAACTTTAATTTTATCCATTTTTCTGACTTTCTCTATGCAAACACCTCTGGTGATGCCTCGCCCTTGATGCTGGCTTACAACTACAAGTACAATAATTAGAACACATATATATCATTTGATAAATATATATTAACTCGTGGTAAATACCATAATTTGACAAAATACCTGGCGCTGGGTCTGGTGATGCTGGTACACTATTGCTGGCCAGTGAATCACGTGCATAAAAGTCAATAATGGGTGGGGGTGGGGATGGCGCACGAATAGCTTTGCGTTTGGGAGGCATATCTATTTGAAATTGCAATTAATTAAATATATAACCAGATAGATATTGTTAATATTTATCAAATTTATACTTACATATATATTTTAACTTATTCACTATCAGTTTTGCTAGACCAATCTTCTTCATCTTCACTAGACACGTCAGTAGATTCATGTTCTTCCGACATTCCACCCTCAATCACTTCTGGTGCAACATCTTCTCGACAGAGTGGGACCATGTCATATTGACTCAGGTCAACAAATAGATTGATCACTGGTTCATTTTCTTGATATGCTTCTTCATTTGTCGAACCATCGAAGTCTTCATGTGGTTCATCTGCCTCTGGAATATAATCATATATATTTCTTGATGCAAACTTCTCCACCACTCGCCATGGGTTCCCGTATTCCAAATCATCTAAATAAAAAACTTGATTCGCTTGATAAGCGAGAATGAAAGGATCATCCTCGTACCAGGTTCGGGATGTATTCACACTAACAAAACCCCCATCTTTACGCACTCCCAATCTAGGATGTGAAACATCCTACCAAGTACATCTAAACAACCAAGCAATATAACCTCCTACGTACTTTAACCCTATAATATCTTCTACAACTCCGTAGAAGTCAATGTTATCATCTCCATGGCTCCCTTCGACTGCGACCCCACAATTCTGAGTTTTTCTATATCGTTCTCTATCATGTGTGTGAAATCTATATCCACGCACCAAGCAACCTGAATACTTGATAGCCCTCTTGGTTGGACCACATGCTAGTGCATAAAGTTCTGGTGAGATCTCATCGAGATTTATAGCATATTTTAATTTAACCTACATCAATAAATATATTTAGTATAAGATTAAATATCAATAGAATCTATATTAATTATTTAATATTACCGTATGTTCGAACCACGAGGCGAATTGCTCTTCATGCTTCTTTTGTACATCAGCTCCACCACCAGAGTTAAGCAATTCTAAATGTTCACTACACGTTTTCATATGAAATATCAATTTATACGAAAATACTAATCTCAATTATTTTAGTTTTACGTAAATTCATTACTAACCTCAAGTAGTGTTCAATTTCTGCACAGTTATTCAGGACATACCATCGAGCTCTCTCGGCATCTCGTCCACACAAGTCGATGCCCCCTTGTGTCCCCATTGGACGTATAGTTTGTGTAAATACAGAAAATGATGATGGGACACCCATCTGTTCACCTTCATAATTTCGATCCGGTCTCGTAAATCTGGTATCAACCTCACCAAAATACATTGAACAAAAAGTGTGCCATTCATTATCAATGTAGGACTCTGCAATCGAACCTTCTGGATAAGCCTTATTTCTCACACTTCGCTTAAGCTTTCCTAAAAATCGCTCAGTTGGATACATCCATCTATATTGAACCGGGCCAGCAACTAAAGCCTCATGAGGTAGGTGAACAGCCAAATGAACCATTACATCAAAGAAAGAAGGTGGGTACAAACTCTCTAGTTTGCACAATATCGCTGGGATTTCAGCCTCCATTTTTAATAATGCGTCAACTTGTAACGTCCTATTACAAATGCCTCTGAAAAATGTCCCCAACTCTATAAAAGCTGTACGAACATCCCGAGTAAGCTTTCCACGCATACCAACTGCCAACAAACGTTGTAAAAATATATGACAGTCGTGACTTTTAAGACCAGTTATCTTCCAGTCATGTGTTTGCACGCATCTGGACATGTTCCCAGCATACCCATCAGGTAATTTGATTGACAATAACCAGTCACAAAATTTCTTTCTCTTATCGCTTGATAGTGTATACCATCCAAGAGGCATGATGGCTCGAGGCCCATTATCTTGTAAATGCAACTCTGATCTTATTTCCAACTCCTTCAAATCTTTACGGGAGTTAACTTTATCTTTTGTTTTCCCTTCTATTGACATGAGAGTACCCAAAATATTTTCACATATATTTTTCTCAATGTGCATGACATCTAAATTATGGCGAAGTGTCAATGTAGACCAATATTGCAACTCGAAGAAAATACTTTTTTTTGTCCCATTGAATTCCACTGCATCTCGTTTCCTTTTTCGTGCTCGTGTGTCCTTCCCAAATCTATTTTCTGGAATCTTAAGTAGTTGTGCCAGAATATCAT
The DNA here is from genome assembly GCA_036559045.1 of Platycarya longipes. NCBI lineage: Eukaryota > Viridiplantae > Streptophyta > Magnoliopsida > Fagales > Juglandaceae > Platycarya > Platycarya longipes. The sequence goes on along the minus strand of CM071790.1, from coordinate 11,778,207 downwards.
CGCTAGACAGTGTTGGCGGTGATGACCTCCGCTCAGTCTTCCCATCAAACATTGTCATGTTCGACCGCCATCTATGATTATTAGGTAAATATCGACGATGGCCCATGAAACATAATTTTCTTTCATTTGTTAGCCAATGCGACTGTGTATCTTTGTTGCAAATAGGGCAAACCAATTTACCTTTTGTGCTCTATCCAGACAAGTTTCTGTATGCTGGAAAATCATTTATTGTCCATAAGACTGCGATATGCATCTTGAATTCCCGCGACAAAGCCGCATCATACGTACTGACACCCAGTTCCCATAACTCTTTCAACTCTGCTATTAGTGGTTGTAGATATACATCTATGTCGTTTCCTGGTGACCTCGGTCCTGGGTTCAATAAAGCCATCATAAAATAAGGATCCTTCATACACTTCTAGGGATGCAAATTATAAGGCATTAATATCACAGGCCACGTACTATGCGAAGTGTTCATATTGCCAAATGGATTAAAACCATCAGTTGCTAACCCGAGGCGTACGTTTCGATGCTCTTCGGCAAATCATGGATACTCTCGATCAAACTTCTTCCACTGTAGGGAATCTGCCGGATGCGAGAGAAATTGATCATTTCGAACTATTTCTGCATTATGCCAAGTCATATCCTTTGCAGTCACTCAAGAAGTAAACAACCGTTGAAGTCGAGAGATCAAAGGAAAATGTCTCAACACTTTATTCGGTATATTACGCTTATCTAAAGTCCATCTTGACTCGTGGCACACTGGACATGAATCAAATTCTGCATACTGCTGCCAAAAGAATACACAATCGTTCTTTTAAGCATGGATAATATTATAATCAAATCCCAATCCTCGCTTCAATTTTTTCGCCTCATAAAAGTTACGAGTCACCACATTATCTTGCGGTAGAACCTCTTTAAATAACTCAAGTAGCATGTCAATGGCCTTTGCAGAAATCCGGCATACTGACTTGATATGTAGCAACCTCATTGTGAATGACAACTTACTATGTCGGATACACCCCTCATACAGTTGTCGTTGAGTATCCTCCCACAGTCTTGTGAAGTTCTCGTTTCCCTCAAAAAATTGTGAAGATGTTCCTTCTCCATCTCGAACACCAAATATGTCTGTGCCAATATCATCTAACATCTCAGTGATATCCTCTCCATTATCATCATTATCATCCAAAACGACTACATATGTATCGTCGATATCGATCTCGGCATCAGTTTCCTCCATTCGATTGGAATGACTCTCAAATCTAACTCCTGAGGAAATGGTTCGCCATGTAGAACCCAATGCGAGTATTTATGATCTATCCCATTAACGAATAAATGGGACTCCACTACTACCATACTTAAATAACTCAGGTTCTTTCACTTCTTGCACGAACATCTTATAAAACCCTGACTATTAGTACTGTCTTTCGCAAACTCTATGAATACTTTCACCCCCCGTGCATACTCCTTATAGTCTCGCCCAAGTTTATCTCCCAATAGCATCCAACTTTTGTCCATTATATTTTCGTTATCCGTCTACTGCCTATTAAAAAAAACCTAAATCATTTCATAAACATCACCAGTAATACTATAATTGATATCCTCATAATACTATTTATTTATTCTGTCTGCACGAATTCCGTTCGAACATATATTTTTACATCCGGACGGACATCATTATTCGTTCGAACGTGAACAGTTTCGTTCGAATGGAAATCGTGCAGACAGCATACCAGAATCAATCATCACCATCAACTAAGTAAGCAACAAATACCCAAATAAACAAATCATGCTCGAAATTGATTATATAATAAAATTTCAAATATCAAAATAAGTATGCAAAATCTATATAAATTCATCCCAAAATATCAAAATAAATCTCTAATCTTTAAACCCTAATAATTAGAAAACTAATCTCAATTTTTGCACATCCAACTTCAAATCCAATTCAACAACACTGCCTACAATTAAAAATCGTAAGATGAGAAAACTATCAACCACTTTTAATATTGAAAATATACAAAAAAATTGTTGAGAAATGAGATTTACCTATTCCCTTTCAAGAATATCAAGTCTTCCACACTCAAAAACCCTCCTACAATGTGCATAAAGTTCTCTGCCTCCCTTTTAGTCTCCCTTTCTAAAAAATAGCTCAATCTCGAGTAAGAAATGAATTGAAGAGTGATGTTTAAATCTGCGAAGTTGTGTTCGAACGTAAAATTTATTCGTCCGAACGCAAAAATGTCAAATTGCCGCGAGTTTTCCCGCGAGGAATTTTCAACTTTTTGCATTCGAACGGATTATTTTGGTGTTCGGATGCGTTATTCTTAGCATATTTTAAATATTTTCCGTTGGAACGCATGAGAGACCGTTATGACATATAATAAGTGTTATATCTTATAGACTTACACTAGTATTATAATACTAATATACTAGATAATATTTAATTATTATTATATATTTATATACTCATATTACTAATACTATTCTAAATAATCTATATTATAAATTGTATAACCTCAATAAGTGATGACGTTACAAATTATATATTAAGTAATCTAAGTAACATGTATCTAATTATTATAAATTAAGCACTACATGTAAATAGTATAATACTTATGTTCTAACTAATATATACTAGTATATACAAAGTAATTGATATATATGAAGTTGAAGTACTTGATATATATTTATTTTATATAACATTATTATTTTAGTGTTATGTATAGTGCATGTATATTATAAAGACTATTTTTAGTATTTTATTTTTTACTAAGAACTTTATAATATTATTAGTGTCGTATGGTACATAATAATATCGTTATAACTAGCCCAACTGATAGCGGATTGCTTAAATCCCAAACTTTCTTCTTTCCGTTCGAACAGATACCCCTTCATCCGAATATATACCCTTATAGTTCGAACGCTTAAAAATTACGTTCGAACACTCAAACTTGTTCGAACGAGAAATATCTCGTCCGAACGAGTATCGGGGTATATATGCCCAGTTCTCGCCGAACGGCTCATTTTTGCATCAAACGGTAGATTCCAAAACTCAATCCCATTCGAACGAGAATCACACTCCACCTTTCCAAAACCATCATCTACAATGAGATATATCTCTCTAACCCCTCCTATTAGTTGAAAATGGGGTATGAACACCCATTTTTGTGTGGGTCATATTTCAAATTGAATCCGACCCATTTTTCATAGTTTTTGTAATTTATTTCCAAGTATTCATTGTTTTAGACCTTTAGGAGTGATATTAGGTTGATTTGGTCCGAATAGATTTGAGTTTTATAGGAAAAAAGTAATGGCCGAGTCAACTCGGACATTTCTCTTCGCAGGGGTTTCCGTTCGGACGGGAATGACCCCGTTCGAACGAGACTTGTTTGTTCAAACGGGCATATAACACGTTCGAACGTGTTATTTGTCCGTCCCAACGAGTAAGTTCCAAACATAACAGTTTGATATACATATTGGTTTAATTTACGTATTTTAGGTTCCATCAAGCCTGCCTAACTTCTTCCATCACTTATTTGTATACAGTATACAAATGGCGGGTAGAAGTCAAAAGCATGGGAGAGATCAGTTGAGCGCTACTAGGCCTGTGATCGCAGATCCAGTTGCCTCCACACCCATCTCTCCCGCTGCTGCCAGTGTTCCTGTTCGTAGGTCTGTTCTAGTAGAGCGGCCTATCACTTTGGATGACTTCAGAGAATTGGAGTGGGAGGGATACACCATCCACCAAATTTTCATGGAGCGAGGATGGACTTCGATCTGCACACAGGAGGGGATCGCATATCCTGATATGGTATGCGAATTCTACCGGGCATTGGGAGATCAGCCTGGAGATATTCACCACTACGTACTCATGGTGCGGGGAGTCAGCATTACATTCTCTCCTCGGGTGATTGCAGAGTATCTGAACATCCTGCGCGTGATGGACGCATATCCTCATCCATCCACAGCAGCAGCAGTGTCTAGATCTGTTAGGGCAGACACGGAGGCTGAATCCTCATCACCCTTCGCTACATGGACTGCCGATGAGTTGGGTACTGGCTCAGATGCTGATGATAGCGACCAGGAGTACGTATCTGATGATGGTCTCACAGACGATCAGGTACATGAGCTACTATGGCATCCCGAGGCTCCTGCATATGATGGCGGGAAGGCCATCAAACAGGTTGACTGCATTCCATTCTTCAGATTGTTGAATCTGATAGTCGGGTACAACATAGACCCGAAAAAGTACAAGACGGATTTCGAGATGGATCGGGCACGACTTCTGGTGCGGGTAGCGAGGGGGGACCCGATTGATCTAGCACTGTATATTTTCTTCCGCATTAGACAGGAGTCACGATATGGGAGTGGAGGCAGTTTACCATTTGGACTGTTGATATCTGGCCTCCTACTTCAAGCTGGAGTTACAGAGCGGATTGGTGAGAAAAGAGAACTTCAGATGGGAGCTCTCAACAAGATATCTATCAGTAAGAGCAAGGGGCACCCCTATGTACGTACTCCAGGGTCGACTGATGCTACTACTAGTGCTGCTACCCAGCTTGTTCAGAGCCAGCCTGCAGGATTTACATTGGAGCAGTTGGAGGCGATGGTTGAGCGCGTGGTGGAGAGAGTGGCGACCCGCGTGGTAGCAGAGGCTGAGGATCGCATCATGAGGAGGATAGATGATATAGAGACACAGATTAAATCTATGCAGGAGGACATATATTTGATACCGAAGTAGTATGAGTATTTTTATTTTATGTGTTGTATCGAATAATATTATATATATTTGAAATGTAATTAATATTTTCTTTTATTTTTGGTATTCATAACATTATTCTTTTTTTTCCGTCATTTTACTTATTACTTGTGATAATAAAATAAAGAACATTTTAAAAGTAATTACATAAAATTAATTATTACATTTGTAAATATTTTGAATGCTTCATAAATCATAAAATGTAATATAAACACATTTTTTATATTTTGAAAATGATAAAATAAAATTAATAGAAAACAAAAAAATATATATATGTATATATATACGTAAATGAATAGTGATAAAAGAAATTAACCATTTCCAACCTGTTGTCCGTCCGAACAGTATAATTTGGGTTCGGACGGACTTGCAACCCCAGCGCCACATTTTCCCCCAAATTTATTCCGTTCGGACAAATATTTATCCGTTCGAACGTATTTTTATGCTCGTTCGGACGGATTTTTGTCCGTCCGAACGTAAAAGTCTGTCCGAACGTATTTTGCAACTCGTCCAGTTTTTGGGACAAGTTTTAAAAAATGTCTCTAAAAACCACTTTTAGAGACGAAACCACTATTAGGGACATTTGGTCCCTAATAGGACATTTGGTCCCTAATAAATTTCATCCCGAAAAATAAAATTTGTTGTAGTGAACATATGCAAGATTCGTATGACTCATAAATGAAAGAAATTGTCAAAATTAACAAGTTAAACAAGATAAAAGAACAAAATATAACTACTGAAAATTTTAGTGTAAAAAATATCATGCGTGTATGAATAAAAAACTCCAAAAATATAGTAATTAAATAAAAAAAAATCAAAATAAAAGAACAATCACATTAGATCTGAAAATTAAAGTATTCAAAAAATAGATAAAAATAAATAATATTTTATTATTATATATAGAGAGAGTTATATCTAATACTAAAAATGATATTTGCATACAATTTTTTTTTTGTACACACATAATTAAATATAATTTTTAAGTATTTTTTAATTTAATTTTTTAATTTTTTAATTTTTTTTATTATATTTTAATTTTTTTAATATAATATTTTTTAATATTCCAATTGACGTGATATTATTATCACATTACTATTCTGTATATATCCAAAGTCGTCCAACTCTAACACTACTTTATCTAATATAATATATGGTTGAGTTCGATAGTTAAAATGATAAAAAGTGATAAAAACTTTAGTTAAAATTATCTAAAATCTAGACCACAAGTCTACACCAATCATGGATTCATGTGAATGCTCTAATATTACACCTCTGGCCTGCTGCGCGTTGTTCAAATGATCGGTCGTACTTGCGCATATATAGCTCACATCCAGAACGCGCATGTCCATCCAACTTGGAAGCATCTTTGGAGATGGAATTTTATTGGAGAATGCCGTAAGACACGGGCAGTACTTGACGCTGCTCGACTCACGCGTTGGGCCGTTTACTGGCTCGTGAGGTAGAGATCACTTGAGGTCTCAGACCAATTCAAATGATAAAGACGTAAGCATCTGCAAATTTCTTGGGAATCTTCGTACGCGCAAACTCTTTTCTTGTTTTTTTTATTTTATTTAATAATGATATCCAAACAATATTTCATAATAAATCAGAATACTTAGCGTAAAATAATTTTAATTATATAAATTATTTTATAAAATATCATTATTTTTTACTATAAAAAAAATAATGTGATCAAATATTTGTGATAAATATGACTATTTGTCGGTTAATAATGGGTGACAAATAAATCATTTTCATGTTGTGTTTAATATATTATTATATATAATATTATAAAAAATTGTGTATATTTATCATTTTTTCAAAAAGGGAATATTGAATATTGTCTACATGCATGCAGAATGGACCCAAGCTTGGCAGGGCTCCCAAGTAATAGAGAAATCTATTACAACAAGAGACTTTTAATCATTCTCATTTAGTTATTATAATTTTTTAAAAATTTTATATAAAATATAATAAATAATTTAATTCTTTCTAATCTTAAAACAATGATGATATTAAAAAAATAATATTTTATTTAAATACTTTCAACTTCTATCTCAATTCATTTTATTTTAATTTACTATCCAGACCTCCTCCAACTCAATATGATATTCATATACAACCACTTACTCGAACCGTCCGGTCTACGAATGCATGAATGGGAGGAAGCTTTGATTTGATTCCCTTAAGTAAGCCGTCTCAACTTGGGAGGGGCCACGCGTAAATTGAAGCCACCAATGGTTAATAAGTTGTATTGGAATTGAAAATTAAAGCCCGATCTGTTTTAGGATGAAACATCTCAAATTATTATTATATATTTTTTTAATTTTTATATTATAAAATATAATTAAAAAAAATTTACCTTTTTAAATTTCAAAATCACTTTTTCAAATCTCTATACAATATTATAAAAAATATTACAATAATATTTTATTACTTTTTAAATTTTTATCTCATCTTATCTCATCTCAGATCTAAAAATAAACATGGCCTAAATTAAATATTGAAATAGTATTTACCGATTTCATTTCACTTTAAACTTTAATATTTAAATATTACTTAAATATAAATATTTTAAGTTTTAAGTTTTTTTTTCTTTTACTTATTAACTAATCATTACAATTATTTTAAAATTTTAAACAAAATATCAAAATAACTCATTTTTAAATCTTTAAGTAAAAATTATATTCTAATAATATTTTAACTTTATGGTATATTTTTATTCCAATTTTTCTATATTTGTTTTCGAGATTTCATAAAATATTTTGAATTATTTTTACTCAAAGTATTTTATTATTATTAATAAATTATTATATTATTATTAAACCATATATTCATATAATCTCAACAACTAGTCATATATATATCTTTATATTTAAAAAGCCACTATCTCTTGAATGAACAAGGAATGAATAGTTTAATTTGTTTAATTTTGCTTTCCATTAAAGCCCCTGCTTGTTTAATCTTACTACGTTTATATCCTGAAAAATGCATACCACTATTACCCCACACGGTTTCTCTCATTCAAAGTTAAATTTGGTTTTTAACTTCCTTTCAAGCCCTAGCTCCCTCACCGAGCTCCTTTTTTTTTATAAGTAAAAATTTTATTAAAACAAAAGCAAAAGCCAGTTACAAGAAACATCATAGCCTCTCAAGTAGGCGCATTGGATGTAAGGAAAGCATGAAGGTCCATGCCATTAAAGTTAATGGCAATGGACCAAATACATAGGGTTCTATAAAAAAAAACTATCAGTTCCTCATTGGATCTTTTTTTGTCTTCAAAAGACCGCCCGTTGCATTCCAGCCATAGGCACCATATGATGCAGATGAGAATCATCTTTCATAAAGCTATGATTGGTCGTTCGCCCCTTAAGAATGACCAACAAGCCATAGTTGCCATAACAGTCTTTGGCATAACCCAAGCTAGTTCCAGTCTTCTGAATACCTCATTCCAAATAACTCTAACTATCTTGCAATGTAAAAGGAGATGGCTAACTGACTCTCCTCCATTACGACACATGCAGCACCAATCTGTGACAATAATCCTCATTTTCCTCAAATTGTCCGTAGTGAGGATCTTTCCTAGAGAAGCTGTCCAAACGAAGAAAACTGCTCTCGGGGGCGCTTTGTGACGCCAAATTTCCCTCCACAGGATCCGGGTTTCAGGACCTTGATTGAGTACCTTATAGAAAGAACGGACTGTGAACATCCCTCTCTCTACAGGGGTCCACCATAAACCATCTTGATTCTGGAGGTTCGGTCGTTGGGAGTATATGAGCCTATAGAATTCCACAGAAGAGTTTATCTCCCAATCCTGTGCTGCCTGATGGAAATTGATGCTCCACAATAGTTGACCTTCATCTGAAACCAAAGCTTCTACCACAATGATATTTTTTGCACATGCAACCTGAAACGAAGAAGGAAACAAGTCAGAAAGGGTTTTATCACCACACCAAGCATCCTTCCAAAATTTGATTCTAGATCCTACACCACAAAGGAGTCTGGTGTGCTGTTGAAACAAGGCCCACCCACTTTTAATATTTTTCCACACCCCTACACCACACGGCCCCCTAACTTCCTAGGAGCTCCACCCTCCCCAAGCTACCCCATATTTGTAGTCAATCACCATTCTCTACAGGGCTTCTGGTTCTTTATGGTACCTCCATAACCATTTACCAAACAATGCTCGATTAAACATCCTCAAGTTGCGAATTCCTAAGCCGCCTTCCGATAGAGGGCGGCATACCTTCTCCCATTTGACCAAATGAAACTTAAAACCTCCCTCAAGCCTCTCCACAAAAAGTCTCGTTGAATCTTTCCAGGCGAACTGCCACCCTAGCTGGGATTGGATAGAGGGATAAAAAGTAGGTAGGTAGATTGGAAAAAGTGCTCTTGATAAGAATGACTCGGCCACCTTTAGACAAGTACATCCGTTTCCAACCTGCTAGTTTCCTTTTCGTTCTTTCCAAAATTATATCCCAAATTCTGGCATCTCTTGAAGATGAACCCAAAGGAAGGCCCAGATATGTCAAAGGGAGTGACGAGATCTTGCACCCAAGAAGACCAGCCAATTCATGCACATTATGCACATCACCAATAGGAACCATCTCAGACTTGTTGTAATTCATTTTTAGCCCCGATACTGCTTCAAAACAGAGAAGTAGAGCCTTCAGAGTGCATGCCTGACCAGCTCCGCATCACAAAGGACGAGCGTGTCGTATGCAAACAATAAATGTGAAATATTAGCATAACCTCGGGTTGGTGTTCCAATACGAAACCCCCTGACCAAATCATTATCCATCAAAGCCGACATCATCCTGCTAAGTGCTTCCATAACCAAAACGAAGAGAAACGGAGATAAGGGGTCTCCTTGTCTTAGACCACGCAAGCTAATAAAAAAGCCTTCTGGACACTCATTAATCAGGACCGAGAATCTTGTGGTGGAAATGCACCACTTTATCCAAGACCTCCATCTTTCCCCGAAGCCACATCTACCAAGAACATACAGAAGAAAGTCCTAATTGACGTGATCATAAGCCTTTTCCATATCGAGTTTACAAAGGATTCCTTTGCCACCCTCTTTCATTTTACTGTCGATGCATTCGTTTACTATAAGAACAACATCAAGAATTTGTCTGCTTTTCATAAAAGCGTTATGGGGATTAGTGATGAGCTTCCCAACAACCTTACTGAGATGATTAGCAAGCACTTTTGAAATGATCTTGTACACCCCACAAACCAAACTAATAGGTCGAAAATCCTTGATACCTATGGCTCCCACTTTTTTGGGAATGAGAGTCGAAAAAGTAGAGTTGAGACTTTTTTCTAAATTTTGACTAGAGGACAGCTCCTGAAACACCCTCATGAGATCTTCTTTGATGACTCCCCAATAGTACTGAAAAAAACCCATCAAGAATCTGTCTGGTCCCGACGCTTTGTCTTTAACCATATTCTGGATGACATTGAAAACCTCATCTTCCTCAAACTCCCTCTCTAACCAGGCCACATCTTCTGGGTCTATAGTATCAAAAGCGAGACCGTCTAAATTAGGTCTCCAGTCCTCTTGCTTTGTCAGCAAGTTTTTATAGAAGTTAACAATGTGATCACAGATAACCCTGGCCTCTTTGCATTCCACTCCATTAATCTTAAGCACCTCAATATTGTTGTTCCTACGATGCGAGTTGGCAACAGTGTGAAAAAACTTCATACAACGATCCCCTTCCTGTAACCATAAAGCTCTTGATTTTTGGCGCCAAGAGATTTCTTCCGTGAGGATCAGCTGTTCTGGATTAGCCACCATCAAATTCTTCTGACTTTGCTCATCTTGAGTGAGAGGTCGTTCCTCTTGTAACATACCGAGTTCTTGAATATCCCTCCATAACTCATTCTTGTTATCCCCTATGTTGCCAAAGGATTGTGAATTTCACAACTTCAAATCATTTTTTAAAGCTTTCAACTTCTTAGCAAATGTGTAACTGGAAGAGCCATCAAACTGATAAGAGGACCACCACTGTTTGACCCTTTCCACAAAACCATTTGACTTCAGCCACATATTTTTAAATTTGAAGTAGCACTTCCCATTCCTAAGACCTCCACAATATAACAATAATGGCCAATGATCTGAAGATAAGTGGGCCATACGCTTCTGTAGAATGTCAGGAAAGTGGTTTTCCAGCTCCGGAGAAATGAGAAAACGATCGATCCTAGACCAAGTCTGATTATTAGACCAGGTGGCAGGACCCCAACTAACGGGAGATCCATCAGATTTAATTCAGAGATGCATTCTGAGAATTCCAAACTGGCAAGATGTACTCTTATATTACCAGAAGTTTCACTGGCAAAGCGAACAATGTTGAAGTCGTCACCTATGCACCACGGAACATTCCACAAGCTATGAAGCCCTGTAAGTTCTTCTCACAGAATTCGTCTATCAGCATCGACATTAGGCCCATACACACCTGCAAAAGCTTATGTAAAATTATTAGTGACACATTTAAATAAACAAGCCACTGTGTACCTAACAATGTACTTGTCCACTTTTTCCACCACTCTCCGGTACCAAAGAACAATAACTCCTCTTGATGCCCCTAAAGAAGCCATATAGGTCCAGTCCACGTGAACACCTCTCCACAAACTTCTCACCATACTCCTATTGACGGTATGTAACTTAGTTTCTTGAAGACACGCAATGTCCATCTTCTAGTCCCGAAGTAACTTCTGTATTCGAAGATGCTTGTTCACTTTATTAAGGCCTCGGACATTCCACGACACAATCTTGGGATTCATTGGGGGAAGGCCATCCCCTTCCCTTGAGGGTGTTCAAAGACCATGTCAACCGGTTAAGTTCTCTAGTTTGCCTTGAATTATCCCATTGATTATTGTTGTATCCTGACTCCATGGCGGTTAGTAGAGCCATAAATTGTTATTCGTACCCTGCACATCTGATCCCAACCAATTGGTGAATTTCTTAGCCATATGCAAAACCCACTCGGATTGATTTGGGAAAAAATAATTAAGGGGCTCCGGATTTTGAAATTCCTAATCCACCGAGATATCCTCTAGCCCCTGTTAGGAATTTGGAAAATCATCCACAGAGTGCATAAATCTTCTGGGTCTGAAAACTGTTGAGGAGACTCCACTGACCCCTTGTCTTCAGGTTGCCTAAGAGGGTTTACCAAGAAAGTGTTAACACCACCTCCCTTCGATAGCCTAGGCTGCGCCACTCTAGGAGGAGTAGAGTCGACAACCTCTGTCAACGGAAACCCAGGAATACCGAAAGTGACCAGGGCCTTTTCTGGCCATGTCGCCACCACCGACGAGTCATCGGAGGGTACCACTATGAACGTCGGCGACTTCTGTGCCAACTCCACCCTGGGCAGTTGCTTGTCCGGCACGAAGCCGATATCTTGGAGATAATCGGCGAACGACATATTAGGCAAACTTGGGATTTGGGTCAGGTTGGATTCGGAACCAGACTTGCTAGAAGAGGGAGGCAAGACGGCCTTGTGGGCTGTAACTGGGCTTACAGGTCCGAATCCTTCTTTGTCTGGAGCCGATGCAACCTCAAGGGTGGGCGAGGCATCATCTTGTTGTGGGGGTTGGAAATGGGCTGGCGAAATAATCGACCCATGACTAGGGGCTTGCGAAGAAGACCTTACCCGACGCCAGTATCTCATTTTTTTTCCCTTTAAACCTATTGTGGGCTTCAGCCTGATGTTGGCCTGTTCACTACCTGTTAGGCCCACGCCCAGTTCCTAAGATACTCCCCAACACCTCTCCTTCCTTAAACAGACTGACAAAATGTACAAACACGTCCATCTTCCTCTACATCGCTCGCAACTGCTCCTGCACATCCTTCAGAATCCGACGTGTTTCCCATGCTTCAGCTCTGACCATGGCACAGTTCGAAGAGTCCTTCTGTGTCGGCTTTTTCTCGCACCGAGAACCTCCAACGGTTGACCTAGCAACTTCAGCCCTTCCCTGCTGTGTCGATGCCGGCGACGTAAGCACTTCCTTATATGAACGCGACGTCTTCCCCTTCTCCCACCTTCCACCTCTCGGGTTGTGTTTACCGACAACCTCTCCTTTTGGGTTACGCCAGAGCTCCAATGCCTCCTTAACTTTACGCCAACCCCGTCCTCCCTACCCCTCAGGGAAGCAGAGGGTAGTCCTCCTTCCCCCTTGATTGTATTCGCTGATCTCCAGGTAACGGCCTCTTCGATTTGCATGACGTTGAGCGATAAGGCTTCTGAAACCATCCCTAGTGGCCGAATATACTTCTTTTTGCTTCCCTCTGTTCGAACACTCCTCTAGCACTTTCACCAACCACTACACAGAAGCAGTTCCCAGCACTATGTTACGCTCAGATTTCCAGTATATCTCGGTGATATTACACTTGCCGCCTTCATTTGACAAAGTGAACCACTTTGACTCGATTACCACCTCCGAAATGTGGCCCATAAGGGCCACACACTAGATGAACACTAAGAAGACGAGGATCAAAAGAAACTGAGAATGAAAATGGAAAACTGGTTTCCTCTCTCTCATTCTCAATCCTCTTTGTCCCGAGCTCCCTCTTCTCAACTCAGCCCACCCCTCACCGAGCTCCTCTTCTCATTCTCGATCACCCAAGCCCTCTCTCTCATCTTGATCCTCTCTGTCCCGAGCTCTCTCTTCTCAACTCAGACTAGCGTACATCTCTCAAGCCCTAGCCCGTGCTATTTCAGTCTTCCGTCGTCTCCATTTCTTCCCATCCATCTTCAAGTCGAGCAAGAACAACAAGGTAAGTTATTCTTGATCCTTGGTAGATTTCCGTACTAGCTACCCTCACCCAAGCCCCTATCTCTCATTCTCAATCCTCTTTGTCCCGAGCTCCCTCTTCTCAACTCAAACAACCGTACACCTCTCAAGCCCTAGCCCGTGTGATTTCAGTCTTCCACCATCTTCATTTCTTCTCCTCCATTTTCAAACTGTGTGAGAACAAGAAGGTAAGTTATTCTTGATCCTTTTCTTGGTAGATTTTTGTATTATTGCTTGATTTTATTCAAGTGGGTTGAGAAAATATTTTGTTTGGACATTCTAGCCGAGAATATCTTTTGTGCTCCTCAGTTCTTGATTTTTCAGATATTCATTTTTCTTTATGGTAATTTGAGTCTTTACTATTTGAGTTTAAGTTCTTATAGCTTGTCTCTCTGTTCTTTTTTTTTTTTTTTGCTGGCAGATTGGATGCTCAGAGTAATGTTAGGAAAATTACTTGTAAGTTTCTTGAGTAAAGCGCATAAAACTATAATTTTGCACTGTTTAAGTTAAACAAATGTATGTTTAATGGAATTTATAGGCTATTCAAACTATAAGCCATGTCAAGTTTCTTGGTTATATGCTAAAGTTTAAGATTTTTGCTGCATACTAGTTTAAGAACATCCAAAAGAATATATTGGTTTTATGTTAATGGTTTGGTTCACAATTATGATTCTTGAAGAATTGGGAAGTTTTCTCATATCAATATTTTGCCTATTATCAATAAAATAAAATAAAAAGAGAAGTTTTTTTTTAAATTTATTTGGGCCACAGGCGATAGTTAATAAGTACTGCCTGCCCCCAAATGTGAAATTGGTTAAAATGGGAAAAAAAAAAAGAGAGAAAAGTTTTCCTATATTTGGGCCACAGGTGATAGTTAATAAGTATTGCCTGCCTCCACATGTGAAATTGGTTAAAATGGGGATGCATGATGAATAACATTTGAAATGGGGATTTCTGAAAATTTTAAACATGATTAGTTTTAATTGGATAATTGTAGTCTTTTGATTAGTTTCATATAGATTGTAGATGCCTATTACATTTTCATTTAATGATATAATGTGCAGGTGAGCAGACTTAATGAAGCCATGTCAAAAATTTATCTGTAGCTGGAGGTATCTTTCAGTCAAGAATTCCTCTTCTATTACCTACCCCAATAACTAATTCCATGGTTGTTTCCTCTGAGGAGTTATCCTCATGTCTATTTTAATTGCATGAATTTTTGTTTTCATTGTTACATCGTTTAACGTGCAAAGGTTTCTGAAAATTTTAAACATGATCTCTATTAAAGTTTGCTACGTATGTTATGCCAAATCATCCAACATCTTACTTTTATTGGTAAGAGAAAACAGTAATTTCTTAACCTCCTTTCACAAGTTGAATGAGATAATTATTGAAAGCCAGAGATTGTATATTGGTCTCATATCGGAAATAATACGGTACTTGGATACTGATGCCCCTCAAAAAACTGGATTACTTGGAACAGTCTATATATATATATATTTAGTGATTTAGTGTTTGGATAATTTATATGGTGTAGAAAGATTAATAATTTCTTTTATAAGAAAAGATATTGGCATGCCAATATATATATATATATAAGCATTTTCACCACTTATATATTTTATTTCTTGAGCATTGTGTGACTTCTTAAACGAGGAAGATCATAAGGTTTGATTCGTGATTTGAAATTGTTTATATTGGAATGTTCATTCTGTCATCAACTATGCCCTTCCTTATTTCAATAAAATTTTATTACTTATAAAAAAAAAATATTTTGACCTAAAAAATTGTTAGACTTCCTTTTCTATTTAACTTAAGAGTTTAGAGTTTTTTATATTGAATATGTTGGACTGTGATTGTAACGTTTAGCACTCTTGGAATGATTGCTCCTGCAATTTAACCAATTTTCTTTGTTCTATACTTGATACAGATCTTTAAGTACATAAAATCTCTTGACTTAGAGGATTTTAGCGACGTGGTATCAGGGTAATCCATTACGTTTGTAAGACTCTTTATTTACTCATGCTTGCGTCAACTTATATTTGAGATATTTTTCATTTTTTAGATGCCTGGTTATTGTGTCTGTTATTCTACCTTTATACTGATTTGGTTTATTATAGAATTTGCTAAAGCATTTTGATTTTTTTTTTGTTGTTGTTGTTGTTGAGGAGGTGCAAATGTAGAAGTATTTGTGTGTTTTTGAAATGCTAATTTTAAGAATGTGGATGAGAATCCTTATTTTGAAGAGACAAGGCTGACAAAGATTTTCACATTCTATGATGAGGGAACGACTAAAATAATTGGTACAAACTTCAGAAAGGTGGGCACGGTAATATTTACACCTTTATGTCATTGAAAAATGACAATTGACAAAATTGATTTTAATATTCCAAGAAATAAAGAACTGGAAATGTTAATTTTAATATTCCAAGAAATCTGTTTCCATTGTTTGAATTGATTCATTAAATTTTTTATATTTATGTCATAAAATTGAGGTGCGAGCTGTTGAGGCTTGTAAAAAATATCAGACTAACCTAAACAAGACTGTTTATAGATTTCAAAACCGTTATTGACCGAAGCTCTTTATTCATGAGCATTGAAAATGTTAGTTGTTGTTATGTACATCACTTAGGATGACTTTATTTTCATGTGCTTGTATTATTTTCTTTTTTTCTTTTTTTTTTTTTTTTTTTTGTGCTTCTGAGCCATACATGCATACTGCCCAAACTTCAAGTGGGGTGGCAACATCTTATGGGCTTTATTCTTTGGAGTTAAGGAGTGATTTTGGTGCTGGGCTTAACACGATGGTGACATGACATCATCTCGGTTCCAAATATATCACAGAGAACATTGAGATTCATGCCTGCATTACCTATTCGCTTATAAGGAGTTACAAGGTTTGCATCCCAAGCTGCAACTTAAAAGTTTTAACACTAGAAATTAACATTTGAGAGGTCTAGCTCCAATCTCTATTCTCCATATAAGTTGCAGCTTTTAAGTTGAGAAATCATCCTATTCCGTCTTCAACTATTGTATATGGTATTAATGATATATGTATATTTCATTTGTTTGGTAGCAAATTTCTCAAACTAAATCTATGTTGCTCGTTGCTGATGATTCATGAAGATGTTTGGATTTATTATTATTTATGAACAGCTATGTTCCCACTACTTATTTAGGAACAACTTTGTTTACTCTGATCTGCATGGTTTGTATATTGTTGCTGTGTTTATGCTATTGTTGTTTGTGGTGGTTGTGATGTTGGTTTTGTGGTCTTTTCTTGAGCAAAAATTGCAAACAAATTAGAGTTCTTTGTTTTTTTATGTCAGTATCAATTTTGTGTGGAACATAAACCAAATGATGCAAAGATTTCTCTCAGGGTGTAGTGTTGAAATCTCATAAATATTTTCTTTTAAATGGGGTTTTCCTACTTCCTCCGGGTGCATTCCATGCTTTCAAAGATTTTATATTTAATTGCATCTATTTGCTGTTTGTGAAAGTGATGGTGGGTGACTTTTATTTTTTTACTTGAGATAATATGTGAATGAATTTTGAAAGGAACAGGAGATCTTTGAAGACAAAGAACGCTCTTTGAGAGATCTTAGAGACTTTTTCTTTAACACTTTGAGTAGTTGGGCCAAAGCTTTTGTAGTGAAAGAAAACATTCAGAATTTGTTTTATTTCTTTGTTTTAGTTCTCTTTTTGCGTTTATATTGATTTATTTTCTATTTTGTTGATGAATTTTTGTGAACTTGTTACAGAAAATTAAAAAAAAGAAGTTTGGTTGTTGCCTTATTATTATTTTTAACCACAACTCTAACATTCTTGACCTAGTGTCAGTAAGAATGAACTTAGGCAAGCCCAAATGGCTGCATACAGATTTTGGTTTTCTTGGACCCTAGACAATTGAGTTTTCTTGGTATATAATTTGGTCTTATTCATTTTTTGGATGAATGGATTATATGGTTATTGTGCCTCTGCTTCTTGTATGTGTTGATACATTAGAAAGTGTAATCTTTATCTATTGAAATCTGATTTTTGCCTTTGGTGAAATCTAGATTTGTGTGGACCTGAAAAAAAAATTAAACTATGCATTTTTCACTGTTATGTGCCTCTGTTTCGTCTGTGGGGATTGAATAACAATTTATATTTGACTATGTTGTTTCTTCTTATAATTCTTCTGCTTTGTATGTTCATCTTTCAACAAATCTGTTTTGACAACTACACTATCTTCTTTCACCAGCTTTTCTTTTGTTAGTCTGGTATTGGAATTAACTCATTGAAATTTGTGTAATCCTGTCAATTTCAAGACATTTTATTCCTTTTTATGATAAACATTTGTATTTAAGGAGGCACTCTCATCATATCTATCTATTGGTGGTAAATGCAGAAAAAGAGTGATACATTTTAGCAACTACAACTAACATTTTTGTCTCCATTTATATACACAACATGCTCACAAGGCCACATATTCAGCCTCAAAGTACCATGGTTCAATCCTCACACGTATACACACAACTAGGACTGTTCAACCGGATCCGGATCCGGATAACCGGCCATAACCGGATCCGGACCGGATCTTAAAAACTGGGCGGTTATCCGCCCGGATTAAATCCGGTTACAATCCGGATAAATAACCGGATCA
This sequence comes from Platycarya longipes, assembly GCA_036559045.1. Taxonomy (NCBI): domain Eukaryota; kingdom Viridiplantae; phylum Streptophyta; class Magnoliopsida; order Fagales; family Juglandaceae; genus Platycarya; species Platycarya longipes. The sequence continues at coordinate 11,760,001 of CM071790.1, read as the reverse complement.
TATCCGGATACCCGGTTTTAAAACCGGATAACCGGATTTTTCTCTTTCTCTCTTAAAATCCGGGTATCCGGATTTTACTTTTTTTTTTTTTTAATAAGAGTTAAAAAAAAAAAACTTGGTTCCTCGGTCCAAAATTATTCTACTTTTGACTCCCTCCAATATCCCACTTCTTTCATATTCTTTTCCTTTCTCTCTACAGAAAAGTGTTCCTATAAATACAAATGCTTCATCTCTCCTTCAAATGCAAGACCTTCCCTCTCTGTTTCCTCAGCTTATGCCATCACTCCTTCCCACTCTTACTCAGCTACTGAGCTCCTTTCTCCAAATTCTACAAAAGAATAAAACAAAAAAAAAAATCTCATTCTGTCAAAGTCCATGTTACTATCTTCTTATTCTTTTCGGTATAGTTTCAGTTTTCTTTTGACCCACTTTTACTAACTCCAGCAATCAAAATATAACAAATATATATATATATAAAAGAAATCCAACTTACTGCAAAAGGAAAGTTTTCAATGCATTAGTGTGAGTCTAATTTTACATATTTAATATCACAATCAATAATAAATATAACAAATTCCAAAAACAGTAATACATGTCGTATTATTAAAACTTCCAGATGCAGAAATTCACAAGTACCATAGAACAAAATAAGAAGCTTTAATGATCATTGGATGACAAAGGGGAAAAAGAACACCCTAATGCTTAAAGCAAATGACTTAAAAACAAGGCCAAAATATATCGTCTTATTAAAGCTGAAGCGTCATCATCATTTACACCACCTACTATAATGTTGGTTTCCAGCAGTGTTTAGTTCCCATGTGGTAATGCTCCAATGAAACAACTAATTGGTCTAAAAAGCTCCATTCATTCAGTGAGAGATGGAAAAACAAAAATAAAAGGAAGAAAGAAAAGACTAACATGCACTTTGAATAGGAAATACTTTTAACAGTAAAAAGATTTTATAAAATTAAATTCATAAATTGGTATAATTTAATACGATATATTAAATTATAAAATTATTTTTATTATAAAATAGATCTAATATTATTATATAATAATATTAATTTATAAATTTATTTTTGTGCCATCTTTTTATAGATCATGTAATACTTCTCATCTATATATATGACCCAAATTAAACTGAACATGACAATATTATTCTAAAAACCATCATGGTTATTAAGGATTACAAAACATAAATAAAGTAAAAAGATTCTCTTTATGTTATCATCCAAATGGCAAATGTTATGTGGACATTTTGGATATCAGCTTGGCATCTTAGAGACAGAAACAAAAACCAAGAAGCTTTAATGATCATTGGACGCTAAAGGGGGAAAAGAACACCCTAATGCTTAAAGCAAATGACTTACAGCAAGTAGATAAAAGGGTTAATAAAGCTAATGTCCAGCGTTCCACTGAAAAAAAGTTGGGAAAGAAAAGGTAATGACATGAAACAATTAATGGAGAAAACATATCTTACCATCCCTAGCTAGCAGTAATAAACAATTTGCCTTAATCACAAACCACAAAGACCAGGATTGTCAATAGTTGCCTTAATCTTGTTTGGAACGAAGAGCTAATTAATTTATCTATCACAGAACATGCTGGGAGTTCTAAATTTCGTAGGTTCCTAAAGTTTTGAATTCAAGAAATTTTAATTGTACAAGTGAGTCTAACATCTTATATCGATCATCAACCGTCTCCATCGGAGGGAATTCTAGTTCTCTCTTTCTATCTCATTTATTTTTGATTAACAAAATAACCAACCCTTTACAGAATAAGAGAGAGAGAGAGAGAGAAAATAACATACCTTTGGTTTCGGAGACTCGCAATCGGCGACTCACACTTGTAGACGACTAGGGGATCGAGAGCTGAGAGAGGCGCTTAGGGTTTTGACAGAGAAGATCGAGAGATGAGATCGACAGTTGAGAGGCGCTTAGGGTTTTGAGAGATGAGATCGAGAGTTGAGAGAGGCGCTTAGGGTTTGTCGATCTCCTCTGTTTACGTTTAGGGTTTCGACAAAGGAGATCAACAGAGGAGTTCGAGAGAGTTGAGAGGCTGGATTCGAGAGAAACGGAGAGACTGGTTTCGAGAGATCGAACCGTTTGCTTCGTATTTACTGGGATCCGGTTACGGATAACCGGATTTAAATCCGGATCCGTAAGTGCATCTGGGCGGATATTAGGATTTTAATATCCGCCCGGATCTAACCCGGGTGGATATCCGCCCTATTATGCGGTTTTCCGGAGTTATAACCGGATCCGGGAAAAACCCGGATCCGCTTGAACACTCCTACACACAACTCTTCAATTCTCTATCTCATTTCTTAGTTCTACGATTTCTTCCCTGTCAATGTTGATATTGGGTGTTGTTGCCAAGGCCACACAAAAATTGTTGCATTTGATTATTTTTTATTTTTCCACTTAGGATGATAGAAAATAAAATGTGGCCAATTACTTTGGGAGGAATTAAGAAGGGCATGAGAAATTATCTATGAATTAGTCTCTCTCCTAAAGATGGTACACAATAAAATAAATTTTGGCTCAATTAGCAGTAAACCTCTATACTTGAGTATGGCCATACAAATGGCTTGTAGTGTCTTCTTTGTGTTGGGTGTCTTTGATTATGTTTAACTAGTTTGGTCGGAAAGGGCATGCCCAGTAGTGACATTCTTATTGTTTAGAAAAAATTAAAGATTTTTTTAGTCACATGGTATCAATTTTGTTGTTTCTAGCCTTTTCTAGAAAACATAGCATCTGTTGTCCTATTTGTTGTTATTGATTCGTGCTTCTTGGTAATTCTGTACAAACTTATGTCATTCTGGTTCATTAAGCTTTGGTTATTCTTTTTTGCATAGGCGTTATAGGGGTATTCCCTGCTTCATAATTATGAATTTGCCTTCATGCTCGTATTGTTATATGAACATGGAAAAGCATTACACACAAGTAATATGAACCTTGACTCAAATCTGAACGTATTTGACTCATTTTATCTTTGTTACATTATACTCTTAATGTGCTTCTATTCTTTCTTATTTGATTATTGATTTAATGGATATGGTATGTTGTTAGATGAGAGATTTTGTTTCTTAATTTTTTTTTTCATGGTCTAGAGCTAAATCCCCACATCCTTGTGCAGGTGCTTCAAACGTCCTGGAGTTTCACATATCAAAGTACCTATTTTTGGAGCCATCACATATCTCACTAACTATTTCTACTTATCAAAAAAAAAACATATCTCACTAACTGTTTCTCCATTATGCATAGCATTTGCTGTTTTGTTTGGGAAGTTTACTGAAATGTATTCTTTGCCTAGATCGGTTTCTAAGTTACCAATTTTTATCAATGGTATGCATGAGCTCATTTGGATGCCAAAATTTGATAAGTTGATCAAGCTGTCAAATATCATGAGATTCAGATATTTGGAATGAACTTTTGGGAACCCACATTTCATGTTTTGCTTATCTATTTGACAAAATGACTTTGTTATTGGGTTCTCCAAGTTCTGGGAAGACAACAATGTTATTGGCTTTGGCTCGAAAGCTTGACCTAGAGCTGAAGCTGAACATAAATTCATTTCAGCTTCAATACTTTCTTTTCTCTGTTGTTCATAACCATTATCATGTTATTCTAATTGGCAAGTATTATTTCCATCAGTTCTGATGTGTGGCTTTTAAGTTAGAAATTAGATGTATTTCTTTTCTATTTTGGTATTGTGCATTTATGTGATCGCCAAATTGAAAAAATATAGGAAACTAGCAAGCACTTTTAAATAGATGGTCATTCTCAATTATTAAAAGTAAAAATTCCAATTCAAAAGCTAGATTGTGCAAATAGTCTGTATTGGCTTTAATGTTTTTAAATTTGTGTTTGCTTTCTTTTTTGGGATTTGTAGTTTTGTGAAAAAGTAGCTTCATTTTGTTATTTTTTCTTTTGATTTTGTCGATTCTCTTTAATAATGTAGTGTTATTTTTTCTCATTTCGGTTTTTCTTTTTGTGTTTTATCTTATTTACATTTTCTATGTTGTTTTCGTCTTCATTTAGGGTCAGAATTTTTCATGATGTGGAGTTTCTGTTGGATAATTCAATTGACGCAGGGTTCTCAACAAGAGAGGTGATAAAGAGCATGTGGGTCTGGGGTAAAATTTCTTTTTACCTACTAATTATCGATTTCTAGCTTTTGCTTGAGAATTTGATTAATTAGATTTCCTTTTATTTCCTTTTATACTTTTCATTCTTTTTTATTTTGCTAAGTTGTCAGCTTTTCTATGGCTGGATTGCACATTTGTCTTTTGTTGTTCCTTTATGCTTATAAACCCCATTGATTTTTCCTTTGATACTTAATTTGTCTCTCCTTTTTTATAGTTTAGAAAAAATGGTTTGGGTATTAGGTTTTGATTGGTGATTGTAGTATTTGTTTGTAGCGTCATGTTATTAATATTTGCTCATTTATGTTAATTTAGAGCTATAGCTACATAGGATCTGTCCTATTAACTTTATTCTATTGGAGTTACTTCTCCTCCTGATAATTAGTATAGAAAACTCAAAGTTTTCCTTCTTGATCTTTAGGCTTTTAAAAATTGCAGCACACTGTTTGTCCCCTTCAAATTTTGGTTGATGTTGAGGCTTCTGTGTAATGCGAAAAGCTTAAGGAGATTAGCAGTTCCTTTGAATTATATTGCCGGTATATGTCATCTTTTGGGTGTGTGCTTCTAATTGCATTAGTGAAGGAGTTTCATAAATCATTACAAATGTTGCATTCATTCTAGATGAAGTTTTAGTTAAGAGAGTTGTGTAATGATGTATTAGCCAGTTTTTTTTTGCTTTGTTGGCATTTTCTTTTTGGATTTGCACTTTTTTAAAACAAAAAAACGTTTTCTTTCCTTATTTTTTGCTTCTGATTATAACGATTTGTTTTTTTTTAAATGTAGCATTGTTAAGGATAGATGAAAAAGACTGGCATGTACTAAAATAAAGGGGAGGAAACGATGAAAGACTAAATAGGATTTCAGGTAGCCGCATTGTCCACGGAGAAACCACCCCCAGAGGGAAGTCACTAGGTATCTTCTGCTATAGGCATGGTGCTAGCTAAGCTTGTAATTACTATAACTCTCCAAAATTTTTTAGATTTATCTTTTTACATTTAAAAAAAAAAAAATTATTCTGATGAAGCTTTCTTTTTGGTTTTGTAGTTTGTATATCTATAAAAAAAAAATAGAAATTTATTTCTTCTATATGTTATTCACAGTTATTTGCGCTTATATTATACAATAAATACCTTTTTTCTTTTTGGATTGATCGTATTAATGCTGTTTTTTTATTGTACTTTTGTGGATTTGTAAAAGAATATATTTTTTTCTTTTTTATGTTGTTTGTTTGTGTATTGTAGGTTTTAAAATAATCTTTTTATCTTCGACTTTTCTGTTAAGCTTGTGGTGATGCTTTTGTTTGGAATAGGAAAGACAACAAATTTCTACTCTGGGGTTTTGCAGCAACTTGATTATGGTCTTGTCCAAGTAGAGATATATATACTACTATATTTTTTTTTGTAATTTATTTATAATGTACACTCCCATGCTTCATCAATATATTACGCTATAATTGATACATCTTGCTCTTACAAGGAAAATTATGGTTTGTCTAAATTTGTTTGAATCTATGGTTTGTTTAAATTTATTAATGTTTGAATTAGTATTTTCCAACTTGAATGAAATATTTTATTCTCATTCACTTTTAAATTTTTTTTATTTTTTTACACTAGATGCTTATATTATTTTAATTTATTTTAAAGTGATACAGGGCAACGTGCCTTGCACGTTGCATCACTCCTAGTATATATATATATATATATAATGGTCATGATTTCAATTGGGACTGAGTCACCACCGAGGTGATAGTCCAATTGGCATGATGTAACTCTCCAAACCTAAATCATAAACGGACAGAGTTTCATCTGTATTTTTAAAATTTTCTTCCTTTTTACAATACTCATCATATATACAATCTCTAAAATATTTAAAACTATAATACAATGATTCTCAAAACCAAATCACAGACTCTACTAGAGTCACATAACTCTAAATAATTACATATATTGATATTCCAAAGAAAACTGTAAAATAACTAAAACATGACTATAAGAACACTCTCTGTATAATCAAAATCATTTGCAAGCAACAAACCAACAATTTTCAAAACTTTTAACCTCAAGTGACTAAACCAAGTCTGCCTTGAAATCTTTGGCTTAAGCAATTACTTTAAAGGAAGAAACTTCTGTAACACTAAAATATATGAAAAATAAAGTGATAAGCTTCCGTGTGCTCAGTAAGTAGAAATTTAGTGGGAGCCTGGGAGTTGGCAATTTTTTTAATTATAAAAGAAAATAAATTCTCAAAAAAATAATGTAGAGCAATATAGTTTCAACTAACACATTCAACCAAATATCACATTCAAGGCCACATAATAATAAAGAAATTACCAATATACCACGAAAACATCATGTCACGAGGGTATCAATATACCATATAGATATCATGCCACAAAGACATCACGTCGAAAGAGGCATCAAACATGTCACAAAGACATTTATATCATAGATTCAAGAATAAATAGGATGTTCACATTTAACTTTTAAATGTAATAAGCCACATGACATTTCTCAATAATCCCAACCATCACAATATTTGCACAAATCCCACAAGCAAAGCCAAAATAATTTTAGAATGTGCACAAATTCTAAATTTACACAAGTTTGAGATATAAAATTTCCCAATATACCATTCCAAACAAAACCAACAATTCTTTTACTAAGAACTCATTAAAGAGTCATTTACTTCAATTTTTAGTCAAAAATTCAAGATAGTACTTTTTCACCCACAATCACTTGAAACATATTTCAAGTAATTATAATCCATCAAATTTTCACTCTACAAATCACCTCACTAAACTCTAAAATTTCATATAATCCTGAATAAAATGACTTTAGACTTATTTTAAGAGGTTTTCCTCCAAAATTGACAAATACTAAATTTCTAGATTGTATATATGCTGCCGGACAGCAATGCACAACCTCTATTCCCTTGAAAGCAATGCACAACCCTATAACCATAATTGAAATACAAATTAATTCTAGCCACTACCCACCTTGTAACACTTCCTCTTTAATATCAAAAACCTCTTTAACACACCTAAACAACATAATCAACTAACTAGATATATTCTCAAGATTTTACAACTACGACTCTTAACAGATTATAATCAAAATTAATAAAAACACTAATAATGAGAGATGAGAAATTTACCCAATATTACTTTTGATGGTGATCCCAAAACAGTGGCTGTGGGTAAGGGTTATACAGAAAGAAAAAATATAATATATGCGGTATAGAGGGAAAGAGAAAAAGATTAAATATATATATATATATGAAAATAATATGTATGTGTACCGAAAGGGGTTTTGATAGAGGATAATTAACTATAAGTATGTATACGGTGGAAGTGGGATAATTTGAGTGAGGCGAGAGAGTGGGGTGAAGGGTTTTAAATTGTGTGTGACTAGAAGGGGGGAGGTACAGTGCGTGTGTGAAGAGAATTGAAGTAAGAGAGAGAGAGAGAGAGTGAGAGTGATGAGTGTGAGGGTTAGAGAGAAGGTGATATGTGGGAGAGGGTTTGTGTTATCTGTGAGAGATGGAGATTTGGGGGGGGGGGTTTATAGAGAGAAAAGAGAGAAGAGGAGGGGGAACTTGCAAGAGTAGAGTAGGAGGAAGAAGAAGATAAAAAAAACAAAAAACAAAAAAATAAGAGGGGGGAGAATGGGCCAAATGCATGAGGCTGGCCTGTTACACATTACTCATTAGTTGATATTTTATGACTTTAAGGTGAGGAGTTCGAGTTAGGATACAAGTTGAAATCACTTATGATATAGTAAAGCTTGATCTTTAGGCTATGGGATGAAGTTTGGACCAACTAGATATTTAATTTGGAGGTGCTATGGTGACAAACTTGTCCCTATGATGGTAGTTATGGTTTAAACCGAAAATTTTGAGCAGAAAATAGCTCTTATATATCAAGAGCTACACTCAGAAAGAGTTGTTATGCTGGTCATCCTACCTCCCTTTTGCTTAAAAAAAAAAACAATTGGGACTAAGTCATCATATGAGGTTTGAAAAATTGTTATGGTGACAAACTTGTCCCGAACTAGTCCCTAACAGTTTGGAACATTGTTGCGGTAAATTAATTACAAGGTTGATTCTGAAAAGCAGGATCACTGCTGGGCTTCTGAATCTGAAATGCAGTTGTATGTATCGATGTCGATGTACGTACAAATTAATTATAAGCTCACTTCTAGCTAAATGTAGGGGGAAAAAACTGACCGTACAAAAACTAATATTGATTTATTACAAACTATTTATAATAAAATTAATTAATTAATTATGACAAAAGTTAAATTATTTTAACTAAAAAAAAATCAATTTTTTTCATTAAAATAACTTGTCTCAAATCAAACTTCTATTTTCTCCTAAACCGTACCAAGCCATAGTCATAAACACGCGACGTATTGGCTTTGATGCGAAAGAGATCGAGTGAAGTTGTTTGGAATCGAGGTAGCTAGGGAAGCCAAAAGATTAATCTTACACTGGAGGAAATTAACTGGCTTGTGGTTTCACTCTCTTTCTATATGTGTATGTTATATATGCACACACATATATTAATAATTACAAAAGTGATGATCATGAATAATTTAGGAGAGAAAACCATGCACAAACAATCATATAATACGCATGTACGTAGTACACTATTTTCAATTATTGGTATTTACAAAAAACATAAATATTATAATATCACTTGAAATCACCACCCTAACTCACAAAATAAATCAGCTTGAAACTAATGATTCAATCAAAGCAGCAAACCCAAAAATTGGATCTCCAAAGATAGCTGAAATAATGAGGTTGAGAGCCAATTTCGCAATCTTCCAATATTTGGTAGCCTTCTTTGATTTGTATGAGCTTCCTTCACTTTGTTGTACAATGTCCTCGTTCGGAACTTTAATTTGAATCACCATGTTATTCAATATCTGATCATTCACATAATTATGTCCATCAAAATAACCCTTCCTCCAATTCTCAATTACCAAGCCTTTCACACATGCGACATGATAACAATATTTGCCACAAGTAGATGTAAGAGTTTTATTTAAACTCTGTATCCCACACACTCATCTTATCAATTTGAAATAGTTTAAAATATTATCGGTTAATATTTGAGTTATGAAGAGATAAGAATTACTCCTAAGAGATAAGATTAAAACAATGTATCTCTAATTATAGTCAGACACAAACACTAATATTTCTTAATAGTCTGAAGTATATAAATAGCACTGGGAGATTCAAGGGCTCTCACCTACAACATTAGAGTATCTTTAGCTATCGGGAGACACTTATGAGGCAAATATTGTTAGGGCGATCCTTCTCTAATAGTCAGATCAACTCTTCATCAATCATGTAGAGATGTACGTTTCTCATATTGTTTATTATTATTATTGTAGATTATAAGAAATCGAATATCCGTTTATTAATGTCATGTTAAAATATTTAATATGTGGTATTAGAGCATTAGGTTATAGATTTTTTTATGATCTTAATAAAATTTGTGATTTCGTGTATTTGTAATATTGCGAAAGAACAACGCTTTTCAATCGAACAGAAAGATTTATGTTGGTGTGTTCATTTTATATTTATTTGGTGAAAGATCCAAACACAAATGTACTTTGGCATGCTTATTTCCATGTTGGTCGTACTGTGTTGTGCTTAAGAAAGAGAAATTCTTCCATCAATTGTTCACAGTTTCAATGACACACCTTTTCGAAGGAAATAATGTTTGGGTTTTAATTTCACATTATTCTATCGTGCACTCTTGTAAATTTTCTTTCCATTTACATGAAGTGTTGTGAAGGAGAAGGAAGTTGAGGGGTTGTGTTGTGTATTGCGATGGAGGAAGTTGCTGTGTAACCCTGTATGTGCAGCTGCTGGGTGTGGGAAAGCACCGTGTATGGTGGCTCGTGGATTCACACTCAGCGGTGTAAAGAGGCGGACAGCAGCACAGTGGGATTGTGAAGTCCCAAATGGGTGCTGCCCCTGTCAGTTCGTGGTTCACATCGGTTGCATCTGATGAGGTCTGGACTAGAGGTGGATTGAACCTCCTTACTGGCGTCCCTGAAACGGTGGCAAAGGGCTTCAAAGCCCATTGCCGCGCCAATCTCTGGAAAGCACAGTGAAGAAAAAAAAAAGGAATGGGAAGATGACCTGAAGGTCGTTGGTGGAAGGAGGACGGAAAATCGAAGCCATCCCCTCCTCGTCGGCGATGTCCATAGCTGCGGGTTGAAGTTGCGGCAAATCACAGTAATAAAAGAAAGGGACGACGGCTAGGTTGAAGATGAAAGCAAATTTGTTTTCATAGACGTGGGCTGAGTCATGGGCTATGGCCCAACTAGGTTTAACTTAAAAGAAAACAGGCTTATGGTAATAGTGGCCCAACCTCATAACAGGAAAAAAAAAATTGCAAAGGGTTTATGGGCCGGACTTCATGGCCCAGTCAGATGGACAGAGGGAAAGAAAGGGAGTCAGGCCTGTATAGTAAGGCTCGACTCAGTTCAACCCAAAGGGTTGACTATTTATGATTCAGGTCCTAACCCGTTTTCCTGACCCGACCCAGACTAGATCAAATAATATTATTTTATTATTTTAATATTATTTAAAAAAAATGTATATTTTATTATTTTCTCTTATATGCATACTCTAAGATTATATGCATGCATTTATATCTTATACATGTTATTATTGTTATGTACATGTATTATGAAAAGTTTATTAAATTTATATACATGTTATTATTGTATATATAAAAAGTTTATGTACATGTATTAAATCTCATACATGTTATTATTGTATTAAATCTCATACATGTTATTATTGTTATGTACATGTATATATGAAAAGTTTATTAAATATATATATATGTTATTATTGTATGTACATGTATTAAATTTTATTTTACACGCATGTTATTGTGTATTAAATTTATGCATGTTATTATTGTTAATCACATGTATTAAATCTCATACATGTTATTATTGTTATGTACATGTATATATGAAAAGTTTATTAAATTCTATAATGTTATTATTGTGATTTTCTTGTAAAATAAAATTTGGTTTAAAATGAAAAATTTTATGAACTTTTTTTGTGAAAGTGTGGATGCATATAAACTAAGGCGGTTCTATTTAGGATATTAGAAATTCTAAGTGTGTCCGTTGTGACCCTCCAATTTTTTTTTGAGAATCTTGAAGTTCTGTTTAGGAAAGATCGGTCTTTCCTGGGAACTTACTTAGTAGTATTATTCACATCTGCAAGAAAATTCATCGAGGCATCAAGGTTTTGATTAAAGTTTATTTTCTATTCATACTTTATGCAAATGTATGAAAATTTTATTAAATTTATATACATGTGATTATTGTTTAACATATATGAATTTTTTATTTTGGCACTTCTTATCATGCCATGTATTATTTATTTATTTTTTGACAAATGCTTACATCAAAATTAAAGAAGAGATTGGTTTTTCAAAGGTGCAAAAATTTTCTTAATTTTGATGACAAATCATTAAAACTTATAATAAGGTGGATATGATGGAAGGAACACTTTGTGTGTCAAGATTTACTCCCAAATGAGGGTCTTGATGACACTACAAATTTATCCATCAAAAGTAAGGTTGGAAAATACACCTTGTGTGTGAAGATCTACTCCCAAAGGAGGGTCTTGATGACATTATTAGTTCATCCATAAAAGTACGGTTAGAGGAAACACTTTGTATGTTAAAGTTTACTCTCAAAGAAGAATTCTGATGATACAGCTAGTTCATCCACAAAATTTAATACCAGAGTGAACACTTTGTGTGTTAAGATCTACTCCCAAAGAAGGGTCTTGATGAGACTACTAGTTCATCCATAATTGTTTAAATTCTGATTACAGTTTATAAGTGTCCAACTTAAAGCATTATATGATAAATATTTTGCCAAATTACAAACCCTAGAAATGAAAGTAGAGAAGTTTTTTTTTTTTTTTGTTCAACAAAATTATGAACTCAATGCCATCTCAGTATGGTCAATTTAAGACGCATTAAAATGCTATGGAATGTGAATGAGTTGGCAAGTAATGTAGTTCAGAGAAAGCTAAGTTGAAACAATAAGGATATTACTTTGTTAATTTTATAAATAAAGAAGCTAGAAAGAAAATGCACTATTATGGTAAAAAAAAACGAACTGGATCACCAAAAGAAAAAAAAAAAACCTGTGAAAGTTAATCACATTCAATATAATAGTAGCAAATGCTAAATTTTGTGGAAACTATTAGACACATGAAAGCTAAGTGTCATAAATATAAGACTTGATTTGAAAAGAAGGGTAAGTCACTTACCTTTTTATGTATTGAATCAAACCTTGTAAATGTCTTTACTAATTTCTTGGTGGCATTTATCTTACAAGCTAAACACTAAACTCCAGTAAACATTTATCTTTATTAATAAATAAATAAACCTGAAATTTCAGCTAATGGAACTTTTGTTTAATTTGAGTACTGATTGCTATTTAAATTTTCATAACAAAATATACGTACTATTTTGTTAGGTATAATTTGATTTTTCTATCTAGACTAAAAGCTGATGGTTCTTATTTGTTGTTCCATAATGTTAGTTTCAGCACATTTAAAATATTTTTTCTATTGGTTGTGGGTTTTTCTCTAATGATTTTTATCGATTTTATCTTGATAGTACATTTATTAAAAAATTTACACCCAGCACCATGATTTTTTTTTTTTTTTTAGAACTAAAAGAAACATGATGAATGAAAATTCACATGACTTGTGACATAAAAGGTTGGGGCATATCTCTAAAGAAAGGTTACAGAGATTAGTAGAAGAAGGGATTCTTCTGTACATTAATTTTACTAATCTTAAAGTGTGTGGATTGCATAAAAGGAAAGCAAACCAAACATATTAAAAAATGTGTCAAAAGAAGTAAAAAACTTCTTAAAATAATTCACACAGATATATGTGGATCATTCTCTATAGAATGTTTTGGTAGAAAAAAGTATTTCATCACCTTTATAGATGATTTTTCACGTTTTAGATATATTTATCTGTTACATGAGAAATTTCAAACTGTATCGGTACTTGAGGTATTTCTCATACAGGTGGAAAGACAGTATATAGAAATGTGAAAATCATCAGATTGGATAGAGGTGGAGAATACTATGAAAGGTATGATGCATCGGGCCGAAATCCAAACCCATTCGCTAAACATCTTGAACAGCATGACATTGTTGCACAGTATATGATGCCCGGAACGCCACAGCAGAACAGAGTTGCTGAAAGGCGTAATCAAACCTTATTGGATATGGTCAGAAGTGTGGTAAGTAATTATACCTTATCCAAATCATTGTGGGGTGAAGTTATTAAGACGACAATGTATATCTTAAACTGAGTTCCCAATAAAGCAGTTCCAAAAAACTCTTTTCGAGCTATGGACTGGGAGGAAACCAAGTTTGAGACATATGCATGTTTGGGGTTTTCTAGCCGAATCAAGACTTTACAACCCGCATGAAAAGAAATTGGATTCTAAAACAGTAAGCGGGTACTTCATTTGTTACTCAGAAAGATCCAAAGGGTATAGGTTTTACTTTCGTAATCATAGCCCGAGTATGGTGGAAACAGGAAATGTCAAATTCGTTGAGCTTGGCAAGATCAGTGGGAGAATTGAACCTAGACATGTGATCATTGAGGAAATACGAGTAGATGTCCCTATACCTACATCCTCAGAAAAGATAATAGTTTCTCTAATTGATCAGCACGATGATACCATGGAATAAGTAACCGATCACCCATCTCAGAATGAAAATACTATTGATGAACCAAGTTCGGAGTCACCAGAATAGATTGTCTTGCGCAGATCTCAGAGAGATCGGAAACCTGCCATTTTGACAGATTATGTGGTGTATCTCCAAGAATCTGAATTTGACATTGGGACAAGAAAAGATCCACTAACTTTTTCACATGGCATAGAGGGAAGTAATTCTAGTAAATGGATGGATGCCATGAAAAAAGAGTTGAAATCCATGAATCAGAATCAAGTCTGGGATCTCGTTGAGTTATCTGAAGAGAGTAAAAGAGTCGGGTGTAAATGGGTCTTTAAGACCAAACGCAACTCGAAAGGTAATATTGAACGACATAAGGCCAGACTTGTTGCTAAGGGTTTTACTCAGAAAAAAAGCATTGATTACGAAGAGACTTTTTCTCCAGTATCTAAAAATGACTCATTTAAAATTATTATGGAATTGGTAGCTCATTATGATTTAGAGTTATATCAGATGGATGTAAAAACAACATTTTTAAATGGAAGTTTGGATGAAGTGGTCTATATGGAGCAGCTGGAGGGCTTCCCAGAAATGGCAAAGATCACCTAGTATGTAGACTTAAGAAATCGATATACGGACTTAAGCAAGCTTCCCAACAATGGTACTTAATGTTCAACGATACCATACTGCCTTTGGTTTTAAAGAGAACATTGTTGATCTGTGTATATACCTAAAGGTCAGTGAGTAAGTTCATAATTTGGATCCTGTATGTTGATGATATCTTGTTGGCTAGTAGTGATCTTGGCTTACTTTAAGAAATCAAGGGCTTTCTTTTTAAGAACTTTGAAATGAAAGATATGGGTGAGGCATCCTTTGTGATCGGAATTGAAATCTTTCGAGATCGAAAGCAAGGACTGTTGGGATTGTCTCAGAAAAGTTACATAGGAAGGTCTCTTGAGAAATTTAGCATAAAAAGTTGTTCATTACTGGAAAGTAGTAAGAGGGTATTAAAATACCTGCAAAGAACTAAGGATTATTAACTTACTTTCAGAAGAATTGATAGTTTGGAAGTAACTGCATACTCAGACTATAATTTTATAAGTTGCTCTGAGTTTGTGGTGTGCTTTGAAGCCATAGTACATGGTTTATGGCTGAGGAACTTTATCTCAGGGCTTGGGGTTGTCAACTTTATAGTCAGACCGCTGAGAATTTACTGTGATAATTCCTCTACAATCTTTTTCTCCAAGAATGGTAGGTATTCTAAAGGTGCTAAACACATGGAACTCAAATACCTAAGCGTCAATAAGGAAGTGCAGAAACAAACAGTGTCCATAAAACATATTAGTACTTCGCTTATGATAGCGGACCCATTAACAAAGGGTCTGGTATTGAAGCAGTTTAAAGAACATGTTAACAATATGGGTCTTATGATGTAAACATGTTATTAAGCTTATAAATGTTTTGATTCTATTTGGATACTTAATGATATCAATTATGGTTATTTTGTTTCTGTTTTCTTGTCTCTCCATTTTATATGTACATTGAATGGTATGGATGAATAATGATAAGATAATGTCTATAATAGACATGAATCGGAAACCAAAGGCATTATTGTATTAGCCTTAATTATTCCAATTAAAGATCGTGTGTTAAATTGGTTGCTTATGTTGTGGTACATGAAAGGGAATCTGTTGATTGTATAATAGAGGACCGCTATAACTCGTATTGGTAGCTAGTTTGACATTGATATTATGGAACTCATGAAATGTGTTTTTGAGCTATGAAAAGTTCAGGAAATAAATTTGTGCAGTATGGTTAATTTCCTGTGATAAGTGCATGAACGAAAAGTATTATTTTATGGGCGTATGGGCCAAGTGGGAGAATGTAAGAGTTTTATTTAAACTCTGTATCCTACACATCCATCTTATCAGTTTGAAATAGTTCAAAATATTATATGTTTATATTTGAGTTATAAAGTGATAAGAATTAATCCTAAGAGATAAGATTAAAACAATGTATCTCTAATTATAGTCAAATACAAACTCTTATATTTCTTAATGGTCGGAAGTCCATAAATAGCACTGGGAGGTTCAAGGATTTTCTCCTACAATATTAGAGTGCTTTTAGCCATCGAGAGACACTTATGAGGCAAACGTTGCTAGGGTGATCCTTCTCTTATAGTCAGATCAACTTTTCATCAATCATGGAGAAAGATACGTTTCTCATATTGTTTATTATTATTATTATTGTAGATTATAAGAAATCGAAGATCCGTCTATTAATGTCAGATTAAAATATTTAACAGTAGATTCATGAGTCCAACCCTTGAACCCTTCAGAATTTTCCTTACTTCCACATTTCTGGCATTTTGAGGAAACTGTGTCAATGAGGTGCGTTGAAGCTTCATGCAACATGGGTGTAGGTCACAAGCTTCCTTATGCAAACATTGGTAAACAAACCCACATTCTTCCCACAAGCATCACAATATCGTGCCTTATGTCCTAGCGCATTTTCATAAAATCTGAAATCGTACTTACGGAATGATGCGTCGCACACTCCTTGCATATTTGGAAATTGCAATCTTCGCATTGGTAGCATTGTCCAAAACCCAATTCTTTGCATCCATCGCACTTGTACGGTGCTTGAGGGGAATCGACTAGCATCAAATCGTGGGGGTGGCTTAAATGCTTGATCTTGGTATACTACATATCTATATATGCATAAAGAATTCAGCTTGTTTCCCCATTTGATCTATTGGAGTATAGCCTTTCAGATTGATAAAATGGAATTAAAATCTAAGGTAGAAAAGTTAAAGGCAAAGACTTAGTCTGTTTAGTTAGTTATATTACAATTTGTCTCAGCTATAGTATAAATATTAGACTTTTTGTTGTATAATGTAATTCATTTCATTCAATTCATTCAGTAATACAAGTTCTTAAGTTTCGTTCTCCCTCCTCTGTTTCATCATCTCTGCATGTCATCAAGTTCTTGACATGGTATCAGATTGAAAATCAAATTTGCTTCTGCAATCTTATCTCTTTTTTGCTTCTCTGCTCGAGAATTATCTCAAGAATCTTCTCAAAAACTTTTCCCTTTGGTAAAATGACAGATGAGAAATCTCTTAATTCTTCTCGACCTCCTATAAATCTATCAAATGATTCTTCAAGTCCATTCCATCTTCATCCTAGTGACAATCCTGGAGCACTCTTGGTCTCAGATGTATTCATGGGAGAAAACAACATTGCTTGGAGTCAATCCATTATGACTGGATTGACTGTCAAGATTAAAGCTACTTTCATCAATGGTTCAATTGTTCCTCCATCAGTCACAAATAAGGTTTGAGAGGGAGAAATAAGTTAAGCATAAGGTACCCCCCAGACCAAGTAGAGTATGGCGCTCGTCGCTCGTTAGAAGTCAGTAAAATATTATGGCGAGCAGGCGCTCGACGGGGAGAGAGGTGCCTTTTTCTTCCTCAGATTGTTTTCCCTTTCATTGGGATATTTAGAGGAACAGTAAATGCATTACATAAAAGCCTGCACCCAATCATGTCACCTTAGTGGTAAGATAAGAGATTATGATGCATTTAATAACTAATAAAATCCTATCTCATATTCAATGCGGCCACAATATCAAGAATTCAAGGAGGTGACACAAGTCCTAAGTCAGAGATAACCCTCCTACGTATAGCTAAAGTGGCGAAGATCTTATTAAGAAGGGACAAAAATAAGAAATGACCCAAGACAAAAAGAATGAGTAGCCTGACATACAGTCATTCCATCAGATTACTTCTATCATTATACATAAATCAGCACAATATCTCAACTCCTATAAATAGTGAAGACATTCATAATTCACAGGTAATGAAAAATAGTGATTTTACTTTTTTATTACTACTACCTTGTTCATACACTAAGTTGACTGCCGGAGTGTTTACAAAGCTTCCAAGCCCCACTCTCCTTGAATCTTGCATATTTGATCGATTGGAATCATCGAATGGCCCAAGTTGCAAAACACGCATCAACAATGGCGTTGTCTTTGGGATCATCGTGTCCTTTGCCAGCCGGTCACGATGTAATTCTAAGTTATCAGATCCTACTAATCAAGTAACCGAAAAGGTTTCACAATGGAAGAAAGACTAGCAGCGATGGAGGAAATCGTTATGAAATTGACAGAAGAGAACGAGAGGCTACAAAAGGATAATGAAGAACACACAACTCGCAACAAACCATCCATTAGTGAACATGCAAACTCTCATCGATTAGACGAACCCAATCAAGTGGCGGAAGAAAGACGTAAGATGCATCTAGAGCTCAAAGAACTCGAGGATAACTATAAGAAGATGGCCAAATGTATGGAGTCACCTTCGATCGCAGGATAGTTATGTGACAGCTCGAGCACGCCTTACAGCACTAATGTAATGGCAATGCCCTTACCTCCTAATTTTTAAGTACCTCAGATGGAGCTTTATGATGGAAGTAAAGATACGTACGAGCATATCGAAGCATTCAGAATGCACATGAACTTGCATGATTATCCCAATGGGGTTGCATGTAGAGCATTTCCCCTTATCTTGAGGGGAGTCGCTCGAACGTGGTTTTGGACTATTCATGTTGGTACAATAGATAGCTTTAACTGTCTCGCATGCCAATTCTTGACTCAATTCCTAGGAAGTCGCAAAAGGAAATGACTGACCGCCTACCTTCTTACGGTCAAGCCGCATGACCGAGAAAGCTTAAAAAACTATCTCTCTCGGTTCAATAGAGAGCATATGACCATAGGCGATCAAGATGAGAAGATCACCTTGACCACCCTCCTGAACGTTATATGGCCAAGAAGCCTTTTCAAGGCAAAAATTTCCCAACGAACTCCCGCCACATTGGCAGAATTCATGGATAGGGCTGATGGCTATATAAATGCTGAGGGCATTCTTCAAGCCTTAATTGAACCTCGTCGAAAGGAAATAAAGCGTGTGGGTAGAACAATGATGAACCAGCGAGCAGGTTCCTCCAAAGATAGTCAAGGGATAAATACCAATGATCCCAGAAGAAGGAACACCCAAGGGAATCAACAATCTCGGCCAAGCCTTCATAGCAGTCTAACAGTTGATAAGGAAGCAGAGGAGAGGCAACGCCCAGACCAGAATCCAAGGCAACTGGCAAACAAGTATTACGAATATCATAAATCCACCTGGCACAACACTCAAGACTGTAGATGAGAAAGAGATAGGAGGAAGAATGAAGAGGCCGGCAACAAGAAAAAAAGATATCCTGATAACAGGTGCAGCTCAAGTCCTCGCAAATACAGATAGGATGACGGAAATGGCGGGGATTCACCTAAGATTGGGAGACCTTTAGGTGAAATATAAACCATTGTTGGAGGCGTGCCAAAGGGAGGGGAAATTTCTACTTCAAGAAAAGCATACGCACGAGAGGCGCGTTATGGACCTGAAATGCACAGCTCTTAGAGAGTCCTCCGATAACTTTCGATGAGTGCGATAAAGGCGTGAAGCAACCTCATGACGACGCTCTAGTGATAACCTTGTTGGTGGCCAACTTCGCAATTCAAAGGATCCTCATAGACAATGGGAGTTCAGTTGATATCTTGTATTGGGAAGCTTTCAACAAAATAAATATCGAGATGGATAGGTTCCGATAGTCCCTGACCTCACTCAGAGGATTCGTAGGGGAAACAATCCAACTAGAAGGATTGATCACTCTACTTGTCATGCTAGTGAAGCACCCAAAACATCTATGATCATAGTTGACTTTTTGGTAGTCAAGGTCCCTTCCTCATACAATGCGATATTAGGCCGACCTGCCTTGAATCGCTTAAGGGCGATCACTTCAACATACTACTTGAAAATGAAGTTCACAACTCCGAACGGCATCAGGGAGGTCACGGGTGAACAAACTCTAGCACAAGAGTGTTACTCCTGCGAATTGAGACGTGAATGCCAAATGGTAGATGCCACTAAGCACGTAGAACATAAAGATGAAACTATGAGCGAACTACCACCTCCGCCGTCGTTGACAAAGTGGGATGTGGAAGTCAAAGATGAGCAAGCTCTCAAGCAGGCTAAGCTTGATGAACCATTCGAATTAGTGGCCCTCGACTCAACAATGCTAGAACGGAAAGTTCAAATAGGCACTAAATTGGAGCCTAGCCTGAAACGGGATCTAAAACAACTCTTAACCGAATACCAAGATCTCTTTGCCTGGATCGACAGTAGTATTGTTGAACATCATCTCATTATTGATTTTAATGTACAAAAGGTAAAACAAAAGAGGAGAAACTTCTGTGCTAAGAAATGTGCTGTCATAGAGAGGAAGTTGACCACCTTCTAACAGCCGATTTTATCAGGAAGTCCATTATCTAGAATGGTTATCTAATGTGGTGCTCGTAAAGAAGGCAAGTGGTAAATGACAGATGTATGTAGATTTTATCGACCTCAACAAAGCATGCCCAAAGGATAGCTTTCATGTTCCTCGCATTGATGTGATTGTTGATTCTACCGCAAGGCGTCCACTCCTTAGCTTCATGGATGCCTATTTGGGATATAATCAGATTAGAATGAACATCGAGGATGAAGAGAAAGTAGCCTTAATAACAGATTGGGGGCTATATTATTATAAAGTGATGCCTTTTGGACTAAAAAATGTAGGGGCCACCTATCAACGCTTAATGAATCGGATATTCAAGCAGCAAATAGGGCGGAATATGAAAGTATATGTTGATGATCTTTTGGTCAAGAGCAAGGTACCCAAGCACTAGCTGAGTGACATGCATGAAGATTTCACCATTCTTTTCCAATATAAGATGAAGCTTAACCCGAACAAATGCGCCTTTCGGGTTGGATCAGGCAAATTCTTGGGTTATATGGTTTTCGAAAGGGGAATTGAAGCGAATCCCAAAAAAAAAGGCTACATCTCCCGAATGATCACTCTTTGGAATCACCATAAGGTGCAACAGTTGGCGGGTTGAGTGGTTGCCTTAAGTCGCTTCATTGCTAGATTTACTGATTGTTGCCGCCCTTTTTCCAGGTCCTCAGAAAAGCCCAAGAATGGAATTCTGCTTGTGATAAGGTTTTCAGTGAACTGAAAGAGTATTTGACTTGCCTGCCATTGCTCAACCAAACGAAACATGACGAGGTGTTGACCATTTACTTGGCAATTTCGCCCAATGCCACCTCAGTTGTCTTAGTGAAAGATACCACAAAAGGGCAACGGCCGGTGTATTATACCAGTCGAGCCTTCCGAGCAGCAGAGTCTAGATATCCCCAGTTAAAGATGAACCTTCGCACTTATTATTGCAACAAGGCGACTCCAACCATACTTTCAAGCTTACACAGTGCGAATGCTCATTGATCAACCCTTAAAAGTGGTATTGCAATGACCTGACACTTTAGGAAAATTAGCCAAGTGGGCCATAGAGTTTAGTGAATTCGACCTGAAATATGCTCCTAGAACGACGATCAAAGGCCAGGTTTTGGCAGATTTTGTGGTCGAACTTACGGGCTTCCCAGAAGAGATCTCCCCAACACCACATGGGAAACCTTGGATAGTCTATGCAGACGAGTCGGCCTGTAAAACTAGAGGAGGGGTAGGCATCCACATCCTAACCAATAACGGCAAGCAATATAATTACGCCGTGAAACTTACTTTTAGAGTCACCAATAATGAAGCAGAATATAAAGCGCTCTTAACAGGCTTAAATGTTGCACACCTTCTAGGAGCCATGGAGGTAAAAGTATGCTCAGATTTCCAAGTTATAGTCAGCCAGTAATAGGAATATTCGCAGCTAAAGGAGAATGGTTGAAGAAGTATTTCTAGTTAGTATGCCAAGCACGAGACCGATTTCAGTATTCTACTATCAAGCAAGTTCCAAGAGCAGACAATCATCTGGTCGATCGCCTGGCGAGGGCAATCTCGGGATTAGAGAATATTTCTCTTCTAGAACATACTGAAGTCAAGCAAGTCAACACCCCATCTATAGAGAAAGAGGTGTTACAAACAGTAATGGCTCAACCCGAATAGGCAAGAGATGTGATGGATTTTCTATAAGATAATAAGCTACTACTCGACTAGATTGAGGCTAAAAAAGTTCGGAATAGGGTCGCAGATTTTTCATCCTATATTTCCTATATGGGGATACTATATAAGAAAGGGTTCGTAGAACCCCTACTCAGATGCTTGTTACCAGAATAGTCTCAAAAGGTGTTAACTGAAATCCATGAAGGTGTGTGAGGAAGCCATTCAGGAGAAAGAACTTTAGCGGCCAAAATAACCCAAGCTCGTTATTATTGGCTGAACATTCTTAGGGACGCGAGGACATTTGCCAAAAAATGTCCCAAATGTCAAGAACATGCCCCTGTACCGCGTCTACCACCTGAAGAGTGGTCATCCATTGTAGCACTTTGGCCTTTCGGCTAGTGGGGACTTGACCTCATTGGTCCCTTTCCAGTAGCTCGAGTAGGAGTAAAGTTCGTCATGGCGGCGGTCGACTATTTTACAAAATGGGTCAAAGTTGAGGCCCTAGCAACCATTACAGCTTAATCTATCACCAAATTCCCCTGGAATTCCATTGTATGTAGATTTGGGATCCCCCAAAGCTTCATATCGGACAACAGGGGACACTTCGACTCCTTTCATTATCGACAATGGTGCGCCAAGTTAAAGAACAAGGTAAAATATTTATTACCCGAACACCCACAGGCAAACGGATAGGCGGAGGCAACCAACAAAACTCTCATTTCCATACTTAAAAAGAAGCTAGGAGACCAGAAAGGGGCATGGGCAGATGAACTACTGGGCGTGCTATGGTCCTATCGAACAACCATTCGAACTCCTATTGGAGAAACACCGTTCGCCCTCACATATGGTAGCGAAGCTTTTTTTCCAGCAAAGTCAAAACCCCTACGTTGAGGGTGCAGCATTTCAACTCAACCAACAAGAAGGAAAAATTATTGGTGTAACTGGACCTTATCGATGAGAGGCTAGCTGATGCAGCAATAATGGTGTAATATCATAAGAGCATGGTTGAGCGGTATTTTAATAAACGGGTGAGACCCCGAGCTTTCAAACCAGGAGATATGGTGTTAAAGTAAACAAGAGTAACTACATCAAAGGAGCGTAAGTCAGGACCTAAGTGGGAAGGATCCTATGTGGTCATTGCAAGTAATCGCCTAGGTTCATACAAACTCAAAGACAGCCAAGGGAATATACTCTCACATCCACGGAATGCAGAGCACTTGAATAAATCTTATATGTAGCAATCCGGTTTCTTGGAATGTGTAAATTCTCTTGTTGTTAATGAAATCAAATGAAGCACATCATGATGGTTTACCTTCTCCATTGACAAAGATTCAGCGGCGATACACGAATCGCAGGGTTGCCTAAGTTCCACACCCCGCCCCACGAATTGCTCGCTAGGGCTCGAGACTTAGTTTTCACAACCAAGCACTCACTACGCCTTTATCTACTCGGCTGCGACACACAACTCAAGGGGTTGCCTGGGTTCCATGCCCCGCCCAACGATTCGTTCGCCAGGGCTCGGGACTTTATTTTCACAACCAAGCCCTCACTACGCCTTCACCTAATCGGCGGTGATACACGAATCGTGGGGTCGCCTGCGTTCCATGCCCTGCCCCACTATTTGCTCGCCAGGGCTCAGGACTTGATTTTCACAACCAAGCACTCATTGTGGTTATAATGGCCATACAATTGACAAGTGTTTTCATTGCATCATTATTCTCCTAGATGGACTGGACCCAGGGGAAAAAGAAATCTTCCCTCCTCTGCTCATGCTATCATTTCAACCTCTGAGGTTTGCCTTAATAACAATAACGAGAACCAAAGGTTTTCTTTAACTTTTGAGGAATTTAATAAGCTTCTAGCACTTGTAAATCATAATCAACTTAACCAGAATATAGTTCAACCTACAGTAGCTGTAAACCTAGTTACCACTCAATTTTCGATAATTCTTTTCCTCACTGTTTTTCTGTACTTGCCAAGATAAATTTTGATTTTTCTTGGATCTTAGATATTGGTGCAACAGATCATATGATCTGTTCACCCCTTTTATATTTCTCTACTCCTAAAACAATTACTTGTATGATAAGCCTTCCAAATGGTCAAACCGTTCCAGCATCTCATATTGGGATAGTGAGTCTTTCTAACACATTACATTTAAATAATGTATTGTATGTCCCTAGTTTTTCATTCAACCTTTTATATGTCTCTAAACTAACTAAAGAATCTAAACTTTGTCTATCTTTTGTTTGATCTTGTTGCCTTTTACAGGACCAATCAATGAAGAAGATGACAAGGGTTATACCATTTATCTCAAGTTCCCTGCAATCAATTTCAATTTAATTCTCCTTTCTTTGCTTCTGCTACTAATCTAAACCAAAATACTATACTTGAACCCAAGGGTGGAACTGTGTGTATCTTGGTAGCCCCCCCAAACTTTTTTAAAAACTTAATATTGTATATATAGATTAGTATATTTTTTCTCCTACTTCCAATTTTTTTACTAAATTTAGCCTCCCACACTATATGAATTGCTCTTGTAAAAACTAAACTTGATATCACCCCTAGGTATTTATATTATCCATTGTGCTATTCTCTATCATTCATAAAATGATTTATCCATCTCTCTTATTCCCTCTAATTAATACCTATTTTGCTTCCAACTTACTCTTATAAACATGTGGTCTATGATAAACTATTTCGTGTGTTGAGAAGCTGTTGTACAACTTTTATAGTTTTGATTGCACACCCAATAATACAATTTTGATAAATATATTCAATATAGCTACCAAAGTACTGTAAATCCCAATATATACATACAGAGTTGAGAGTACACATTATTTTTCAAGAAAACAAATTAAACATAATTAATTGTGTCGTATGTTTTTTTTAAAGAAGTTAAAAGGACTAAACTAAAGGGAAACAAAAATTTGGTTCAAACTCTTTACCTAATTTTTTTTTTCGTGGGTTGGTGCAAATTTGCAATGATGTTGGATTTGGTTAATCTTCTTTAATATGATTCACATATGATAGTATTTAGTTTTTCTCATTGAATTAAGATACTCTCTCATTGAATTAAGATATATTTAACTAGTGCATGGATTATTGATAAAAAAAAAAAAAAATTTGTATAAGATATATAAAAAAAAACACACATTTTTCATATATAAATATGATTTTGTTTATATTGTATCATCAACAAATTTAAATTTGGGTTGGGTTGCTCGTTGGGTATTGTAGGTTTGCAAATTAATTGAGAATTTTCTTTAATAGATAAACTATACAAAAAGAAAAAAAAAATCTAACACTTTTATATCATTAGTTATTAGGTATTTCTCAGTTGATATTTCATTTTCCTTTTTTTTTGTAATGGTCTCGACTCTCTAGCAAACTACGAAAATCTTGAGGAAAATGATTTTATAAAATATTTTATATATATGTGTTTTTTACACATAGTCACGTACAAAAAACACATATTATTTATATTTATATGTATTATATATTTTACCAATTGCCCCTCAAACTTTAAATTCTAGTTCCGCCTTTGCCTAAACCTATAAACCATAATATTATATCTGCTACTGACCAAATTTAATATAAAATAGATAGTATTCATCAAACTTCTTCACATAATCAAAGTATGAGAAAATCATCTCAAATTAAACAAACACCAGCATTTTTGCAGGATTATTATTGTGGTATAGCTTCCTTGTCTCCAGATGCATACAATTCATCTATTTCAACTGATTGTTCTTCTAAAATAGGCATTCCTTATCCCTTGTTTTCTTTCCTTTCTAGAAATAGAATTTCATATTCACATAAAGTCTTTTTAGCATCCGTTTCTTCTTCTCAAGAAACCAAAAACTATAAACAAACTGCAAAATTACTTGAATAGCAAGTTGCTATGAAAAATGAACTTGATGCTTTAGAGTTAAATAAAACCTAGGAACTTGTTACTCTCCCAAAACATAAACAAACCATAGGTTATAAATGGGTATTTCGGATAAATATAAAGCTGATGGAACTATAGAAAGGCATAAGGCAAGGTAGTAGCTAAAGGCTATACTCAACAAGAAGGCTTAGATTTTTTTGACTATTCCGATCCACCTTGTGCATCATTTCGACTGAGAGCGTTCTAGAAGCACACCCACCGTTTCACTCCTTGTTGACTACAAATTATTGTGTTGGAACTTAGGCGATATGATAATTGATATCTAAAAAATACTGCAGTAGGTCGAAGTTATTATTAAGTCATGTCCCCCCCCCCTCCCCACCCCAATTACGATTAACAACTGTAGTATGATAAAGTAGATGGCTGCAATTTGGTTAGCTAGACAATTCTTTCCATGCTTAGGAGGGGTTGGGAAGTTGAAATCATATAGTGTGGCCAATTCTAAATGGCAAATGCCAAATTCCGATTAACGACTGTAGTATGATTAAGTAGATGGCTACAATCTGGTTAGCTAGACAATTCTTTCCATGTTTGGGAGGGGTTGGGAAGTTGAAATCATATAGTGTGGCCAATTCTGAATGGCAAATGCCAAATTCCGATTTCTCAATTGACCTATTAAAAATAATTGCATGGGTTTTTAGAGCAAAATTGTAAACACCAATTAAATTCTTAATTCCAATTAGGTATTTATATATTATCACCAAATAAAATCATAGAAATGAGCATTTCTATTCAAAAATAAACCTAAGACGTTCCGTAATTTCTTGCTAGAAAAAAGTTACAAAAACAAAAATAAAGATATTGAAGTATAAAATATATCTAATTATGGACAATTAGAGAACCCCAAATCCACTATAGTTCTAGATTGCAATAGCATTGAGCAAAGAGATACATCTGATTGAGAAGCAATTACTGGTGAATCTCCAACCAAACACCAAATTGCTTCCACCAAACATTAAGCAAGTCTTACTTTTTTCATGTTGATTGTTTTAGGAAACAACTCAAACACGTGATGGAATAATACGTATAAATATTAAATAGTAAAAATTACTTCTAAAAATTCAAATCCTAACTCTAACAAAATTACAAAATCAATCCCCACATTTTTTAATTTAGAAATCAAGTTGGCTTTGGGCTTTGTGTGAAGAGGGGGAGGCATGAAAATAGGAGAGGGGTCAAGCTGCAATGCACTTCTGTGTGGGTTGAAGACGAAAAATGGGATGATGCCGCAATGTTAAGAAGTGAGATTAAGTTGCGTGGGTCAAAGATGAAGAAGGGGACGTCGTGAGAAGAAGAGAGACGACAGGGCTGAGCTGCATTGCTATGTGGGTTGACGACGATGGAATGAGTGGCGTGAGAAGAAAAGAGACGCAGAGGAGGGAGATGAGATTGACTCTTCGAGAACAATAAGAAGGAAGAACAAAACGAAGGAAGAAAAATTGAAGGGGGCAGTGTGGGATAGGTTACCTAAGTGAGTTATGAAATTTCAAATTAGGTTTTTTTGAAATTTAGATCAATGGTATAAAAATAAATTCAAAATTTTAAACTATTCTTAACAAGTTAATCCGTTAATGAGTTTTCAAGCAATCGTGTATTAACGAGTTGACTTGTTTTGACTTGAATTCATTAAGTCTAAAACATAACTTGCTTTTATTGTATCGTATCAGTATTGAATTAACAGATCATGTCTCATCTTGTCATCCCTAAGTTCATTTTGAGTAACATCATATATCACGTCCTTTGAACCCATAAGCCGGTTGGGCATGGATTGTTCGTTACAGTCACTGACCCTCATTGCCATAATTTATATATATATATATATTTATATATATATATTAGTAGTTTCAAATGACTATTCAGCCGAGGGAGTTTCTATGTCATTAGCATGCATGCCTGAGCACTATCATTTTGTTTTTCGCTATTTAATCATTTTCATTGCGCTTAATCTAGATCGTTAGATCAAAAGTCACAATCAAAGAAATCAAAATTCAAAACAAGATTATTATGGATATTATATCATAATCTAAAATGTATGATAGGAAGAAGCAATATACAAAATACTTTTTTTTTTAATTTAGTAAAGCAATTATTTTTAAAAAATTATATGGTTTTTATAAAGAAGTACATTCCAATCAATAATGTAATACATAAAAAAAAAATGCAAGTTTTAACAATTATTTAATGGGTAATAATATGAAAATATCTTAATAGCAAAATAATTATATAAAATTAAATCATAAACTGATGTGAAGTGATAAAAGATAACTATTTAATAATTATTAAAATCTCATTTATAAAATATTATTATTTGAATTTAATATTTCATAATGAATTATTAATATCTCTACATCAAGTATAGAGTCCAAAAAAGAGTATTTTCTCGAGCTCTCTCCTTCCTTAACAGTTCCTTGTTTCTTTCTCAAAGTTGGAAGGAGCCTGCATATCCAAGCTTGGGTTTGTGAAGCTGATAATCCTTCGATGTCGTGGTAAGATAGGCTTTTGTGGTTAACCTTGTGACCATCGCTTTGACAGGTTTCCCACTCCTTCAGATGCTTAACAGTCGCATGTGAATTTGGATCAGTACTAATTACAAAGAATGGCACATCTGCCTTAGACACCTTCAACTTTGATTAAAAAGAACAAAAATAACATTTACACTCGACTAAGACAAAAAAATTATAAAGTCACAAATAATGGGCATTTTCAAAAAATGAAAATAACGAGGAGACATATTTACCTGCTGTTAAGCTTGAATTACGCCACTCATTACAAGCGGCAGAAACAGATTCTGCCTACAAGTCAACCTCAAAACAACAATTTGGTCATTAAAATGGAGATATAAGCATAATATTCAGCTTCATTAATTCCAACCATAAAAGTAGTCTCAGCATTCATTGAAAGAAACCTGCATTCATATCACTACAGGTTTTACAAACAAAGCATTCTCAATAACATTAAGAGAATGCACACAGGAACATAACAAAATTTACAGACTACCAAAGACAAAAAACAAGAGTTTTATGAATACCAGAGTTTGTGCAGTAAAAACAATCATGGCTACCAATGAAGTAGCTCAAAACTTGTGAAGAATAAGACACAACATATTAGTTTTCCAAATAGCTATATAACAACACAAGCAATGGACATAATATGTCAAATAATTTATTAAAGAAACTCACGTTCCATTTTATTGTCTTTTTTTTGTCCAAATATATATCACAGCACTTCAAACTCAAATTTAGTTTACTCAATATAATATATTCATTGCATTCTCAACCTCTATTATTAAATGAAAATAAAAAGAATGCATGCTTAAATAACACTAACAGAGTGCCAAAATTATACTATGCTAGCTAGGGCGTCTTTTTGAATAGAGCTGGTCAGATTTTCAAGTAGTCCAAAAATAATTTGTTTAGTTCATATAAAAGTCACTTGAATGTGGCACTCATCAATTTCAATATTTGAGTCTGCCACTGATCTCATTTCATTCCCACTACCTTCCAGCCCTCTTTATAGTTGTTGAATCCAAAATTTCAAATTTCGAATCTACATGTAGATTTTGATGATAACAAATAAATTCAAGTTTCAAGCTCAAATTATTTACGCAATAGAGCGAAGCGCACATCAAGCATAAAAGAACAAGTCTACAAATGAAACTCATAGATTATTTTTATACATCTTTTGATAAAATTCGAAATTGGAATAAGGCTCCAAATTACTTTTTTTTTCTCATAAAACATCAAATTATTTTTTTCACATATGCAAGACATCTTTAAATATCTTAGTTTTGAAAACTATGTTTTTCACATATGCATAACATCATCAAACAATATAATTTCGAAAATTATATTTATTTTTATAAAAATTTGAATTTGTAAAATGATTGATTATCATATTTGACATGTGCATATTTTGTTTGAAAGTCTTGAAGGGTGGTTGTATGTTTTTTTGAAAATGCAAAAGATAGATGATTCTGTTTGAAAATCTTAAAGGGTGGTTGTATGTTTTTTTTACATATGCAAAAAGAAGATGATTTGGTTTGAAAAATAAATCATGCTTATTTTGTCATGTATGAAAAGCAAAAAATTAGGTTTGATTTCTTTGAAAAATGAATGGAGTTGTCTTTGACAAAAAAAAAAAAGAAATGCTTTTATTTGAATTTTTTGAAAAGTGAATAATGCTCTTATTTGACATGTGAATCTTTTCAAATTTGAAATTGAAGACTCATTTGAGTTTTGCAAAAATCACAACAAGAGCTTACACATCTATTGTTAAGTTTTGTATCATTCGTTCAAAGCTCTCATTCTTTCTTTTCTAAAGTTTTGAACCTTAATTCTTGTTCTTTTTTAGAGAGATATAGATTGCGCTGTATTGTTTCTATCTCACTCATTGAGGAGTGTACTTTGATAGTCTACCCACTATCAACTCTTGTATCAGTAAGAGGGTGAGTATAACTCTTGTATCAGTAAGAGGGTGAGTATAACTTTTGTGTGTGTAGAAGGTGTTCTACACAGGGAATAGTTGAATCACCAAGTGTGAGGTGATTGGAAGTGTAGAGGGTGTTCTACACGGATTCTTTGGAGTGGTGCTGCTCAAATGTGTAATAGGTTTCTATCTCCACCTAAAGGAGATTGACTAGTGAATTTGGGATCCTTAAGGGATAACTTGAGGCGAGGACGTAGGCAGTGGGGTTGAGCCTCGTAAAAATACTGAGTTTGTTTTTTTCTTACCATACTCTTTACATTTCTTGCCGCTTTATATTCTATTTATATTTTATATTGTGTATTTGATTTATAAGTGTTAATTTTTATAATATAACCCAATTCACCCCCCCTCTTATGTTAGTCATCTGGACAACAATGGTCCTATAATGGACATAATAGCAGTCATAAGGTTCAAAACAGTTTGTTTCTTTGCATCATATACTACAGGAAAAACATCGAAGGCAACAAATATAATCCAAACTCCATGGCTTCTATCCAACTGCAAATATTTGCTATACAAACCCAATGTAAACACCTCTCTGAATGGGATACATGTTGCAGCATACCCATTAAACTGAGGCATGAATTCATTTACCAACATGCTTAAACTCAACCTAACTGCTATACAAAGTAACAAAAAAGAGAACAAATCAAACCAACAAAAAAGAGAACAATATCAATATCTCTGCAAGACATTGACTAAAGTTTTTAAATCAAAGCATTATGATCTTTGTTTTTTTCTAAAATTTTTTCAAGATCTTTCCCTGTTCAACTAGGATCCATGGGAAACTTTTAGTTTATGCATCCATTTCCCTAGAACAACACAAAAGATGCCAAATTTATTTAGAAGATCATCGATGTTCTTATTGAAAGCCAAGAAAGTAAAACGAAAAAATGAAAAGAAAAAACACTTACTTGAATCGAAACTATGTCTAGAGGAAAGATTGAGAAGAAGGGGAAGGGACATTTTGGGATCTAAGACTTTTGCAGTCAGTTTTGTTTGGGTAGAAAGGAAATTATATCCGGCATGTACATCAAAAACCAAATCTGGAATAACGCACACCAGCGACCGCAACAAGCAATTCAATCCTACCCACGACGGCGACTACAGACCCCCTCTCTCACCCATCCTGCCGCGACTCATAGCTACTGGTAAGTGACGACGGCGACAGCGACCAGGGACGCATGGCGCAACGGCGAGGGCGTGACCGAATCCTCAGTTTTCCTGCTTTCTCAGAGATTCTTCTCTCTCTTAAATCACACGTGGGAGAAGAGAAATGGGTTTCTCTCTTCGTATTAACACAAATTCAAATTTCAGTTGATTTTTTTTAATCTAGAGTGACGTGGCAGCGTGCCACGTCATCCTACTCCGCCCAACTTCACTTAAACTAGACTCTATATAGAATTATCCGAACTATATTCTTAAGTTAGACCATTTATTGGCCATCATTTAAACAACGCATATCAAGCATGTAGAGGTGTAATATTACTAGAGCATTCACATTCCAATATTGGTGTAAACTTGTAGTCAAGATTTTAGATAAATTTTAACTCAAATTTTGTCATTTTTTTCATTTTAATTATCAAACTCAACCGTATATTATATTAGATATAACTCCCTATAATAATAGATCTCCGTTATGCATGTCATTCTATTAACTTGACTGTATTTTTTCCGCTAAAATCTTCAATAGTTATATATATATATATATATATATATTGCTCTTTTATCTTGTTTTATTAATTATGAGAATTTCTTTCATTTATGAGAGTCATACAACTTTTGCATATGTTATTTATATATTCGAGACTGGTTATAATGTTTTATAAGGATAGTAAAACACTACAAGATATATGCTCTTTTCCATCAGTTTTAAATTCGTTGCAAAAGATTTTGTTGCAATCGGTCCTTTCTTGCATCGGCTTGTGGAACGCCGTATCGTTCTCGACGCTACTGTCTCAATAATTACGGGTGAGCAGTGGCTATGTGTATTGCATCGACTTCTTCCAGTTATTCCGTCGGATTTTTCGCTGCAATAGGTAATTGCAAGTTGCGTCGACAGGTTACTTCGAATTAGTTCCTTTCTTGTGACGGATCTTGATACACCGCTGCAACAAATCTTCATTTATTTCTCGATAAACTCGCACGATCCCCTCATTTCTAAAATTCTCCCGCCATCACCCCCTTTGTTTTCTACATGATTTTTTGTTCCTGAATCCAACAATCCACCCCTGATACCATATTTGTGAGCAACTTGCATCATGAATTTTAGGATTTATTGCTAGTTATGATGTGAGATCTCAGATTTACGTGTATTTTTACATATTATTTTATTCCTGTTGTTGATTATTTTAATTTATTATAATAATATTATCGGTTATGTTTTATTTGTTTAAAATAATCATTTGAGGTATTAATTTGTTAATATTAGTTTTACATTACTTTTCTTATCAATTTTAATGTGAGATAATTATTTTAATGATTGGAATTGAATTCCTTTATTTTATTATGTAAATTTATTTGATGTGCTTTTGTTATATTAATTATCGTTTTATAATTAAATTGCGTTTGAGTTTAATTTATTGCTGAGTTTTAAATATTTTATTTTATTTATATTAAACTGTAGTATTATCAGTCGGCTTTTATTTAATTTATTGTGATGCATTTAATTTAAGGCTTGAATTTAACATCATTATTTTATTTTGATTTAATGTGGTTTAATTAATTTATTTTAGGTATTTTCAGGTGGGCTTTATATATATATGCATATAATCATGTGTAGTGTTTGGACTTTAATTAATTAGTTTAAGGTGACTTTCAGTTTTGAGTATATATATCTTTATATATAAAGTGGCTATCTAACGGAAAATCTTGTTTTAACGGAAAATTTTATTTTTCTATTAAAGTTAATACTTTCTATCTATTTTTGTTAAAATAAATACTGCATTTAATGAGAAATATTATTTCAAATACAATCCATTAATTCCATTAATTATCGAAATAATGTTCTTGATATTAAATTTAATTACACCACTTCAATTTTCTATGACGATAAACTTTTCATTTAAAACTTTTTTTTATATAAAATAAATATAGAATAATCATAATAGTATAGAACGACATAATAATAGTATAGAATATATACAATATATATAAATAAATCATTCATAATAATATAACAATGCAATCTTCACTTAGAAATGTTAATATATACGTTAGAGAGTTTAATTTTATTCATGAAAATTTATTCCTATTATATGATTAATAATTTCATTCTTTAAAAATTATTTTATGATTTTAAAATAAATGTATTATTTATTTATTTTTTGAGATGATAAATATACGGTATATATAATTAACTATAATTATATTAAATTAGTAATAGTAGACAATAAATATAATTAATATATTATATATGTTTGATATTTAATTGAAATATATATGATCTAATAAATTTACATATTTAAAATTAAAATTTCATGTTATAAATTATAATATAACATTCTTTTATATAAATTATAAACTACATTATTTATTTTTTAAAAATTATATTATTTTTTAAAAATAATCACATAACTAAAAAAACTGTGGATGATTCAACTTTATGTAGATCTAGAAAAACTCAAAAATTAAAAACATGGGTATTTTAATGTCTTCTCTTTTGAGGCTGTGCAAAATTACGCAAATATTAGATCATCGTCTTAGAATTATAAAAATATAATATTTTGAATGAATCTTTTATTAAAGTTTCAATCAAAATCATCTCAAACAAATTTGATAAAACTATAGGTTATATTTATTTATGAGACTATCTTATTGTTTTTATTAATACTTTTTTTTATAATATATAAAAACGTATAATTATTTATCATCTATTTAATTATGAATAATCTTCTAATTTTTATTAAAAATTAAATTAGATAAACGTGTTTTGTATGTTACTTTTATCTAATATATATATATATATATATGATTACATTTAAGGGCCTGGCCCTTTTTAATCCTTTTAAGCCGCCCCTTTTTGATCTCAAACGTTGCTGTTTGAGTTGGCAACATAGTGAAACAAGGCCATTTTAATTTATTCAAGGCGTCAACCCTTATTAACGTAACGGCACCGTTTTCTTTTTAGATTTAATGTATTTCCTGGCCTTTCACGCGTTAGCTTCTTCCTCGGCTCTTCTTTCTTCTTTTCTCTTTATTTCTTTTCTTTTCTTTTCCTTCCCCTGTTCGGCGACTTCAGACCAATGATATTCCAGCTCCTAAATCGCAGCTTTTTCCTTCGATTTTTCATCCACGCGTGACTCCGTTTGATAGTCAATGCATTGAGGAATATTTCCCCTCTGTTTTTGTTGTAGATCCGTAAGTCACATGCTTGAATCGCCTCTTTCTTTCCAGTGATGAATCTTTGTTCTTTTCTCTATTTTTCATCTAAAAATTGGAGATTCTCTTCCATAAACTCTTGAGATTTGTCTTGGTTCAGCTCTATGGTGTTTCACGTGATTTTGCCACCCAAAAACTCGAGTTTTTCAGCCTATAAGTACCCACCGAACACTGCCGGAAAAACCCATACCGAAAAACTCCTCTCCATGCCGTAATCTAGCTTCCATTTGAGTTAATGTCGAGCTTCTATTTTTTCCACAACTCAGATTTGAGTTTTTCTTCTCTTCAAACCCTATTATTCCGAAAGTCTCAAGTGAGATTTTATTAGTGTTTTAATCACCGTTTTATTTGTGTTAATCTTAATTTAAAGTATGATTTTATTTATGATCTAGTGTTTAGTTTAGTTAGATAATAATTGCATTTTTATTTATTTGCATTAAGATAATTAATTTTATTTTGTTGTAAATATTTGGGATTATTTTTTGTGTTGGTTATTTATAAATAAATATCGTTCTATTTAAGTGATCTGTTTAATTAATTTGTTAACATTATTTATTGTTTTTATTGATGTTACCATATTTTATTGGTATTCGATTTATGTCTATTTTTTTTATTATTGTTCTAGTTGTTTCTGATATTAATATTTATGTATTTGTGATAATCTATATACGTGGGTGCTTTGGGTTTGATTTTAGCGGCGAGTACGCGGTTGGAAGCTCGGAATCGCTGTTCGGCACTTTCGGTAACTTCAGAAATTATTAGCGAGCGTACTGTAAGTACTTTCCAAACGACCTTTAAGATTTAAATAAATTTTTGCATCGACAGTTATTGTGTTTGATTATTGTTGGAATTTATTAATTGTTGGCTATTTGGTGCATGGTTGTCTGCATTGTGTATTTACGCGCATGTTCATAGAAATATTTGGAAATTGGGTTTTTGCATTATTTCATATATTCATGTGTTGGAAATGGAAATCGGATTTTTATTGGGTTTATGAATTTTAATGGTTTTTGACTAAGTCATAACGGGGACGGCAATATGTAACGCCCGTTATGGTCATTGTGTGTGTAAGCCATAATGGAGACGGCGATATGTAACGCTCATTATGATTGATAGTGTGTGGATGACATAACGGGGACGGCGATACGTAACGCCCGTTATGGTCATTGGGTATGTATTTCATATCGGGCAAGGCGATACGTAACGTCCGGTATGAAATGAGTGTGTAGAAATCATAATGAGGACGGCGATATGTAACGCCCATTATGATTGGTGATGTGTGTATATCATATCGGGGACGGCGATACGTAACGTCCGGTATGATTGGATTTACGGATATTATTTTCTGGGAAATGATGGATATATTTTATTGGAATTTTATTGTGATTAAAATGAGATTTTAGCATGTGGGTATTTTTTTTATTTTGAGAAAGTGGATTTTTAAGATTCATGCATAAGGTATTTTGTTCATGTGTGAGATTATTGTTGTACATGAGTATATTTTATTATAAATTGTTATCTTAGAAAATTATTTTTTCCTTTTTATAAATATGTATTTTTATGATTTATCTTTCAGATGACTGTATTAAATCTCCTGTTGGAGAATTTATGTTTAAATTGATTTGTAAAATAACTCAAAAAAAAATTTTGGTACTTAGTTATCGACTTGATTTATTCGCTGCGACTTTTATTTTATGTATGTCACGTGTTCACACGTTTAGCACATGACGTTGGGGATGCGTGATCCGTATTGTCATCATCCCGATGCCTCGATTTCCATGTTTATTTTTAGGGGAATTTGGGGACGTTACATACGAAGCCACGATCCCACTCTCGCAAGTTTCGTATTGCGTTGTTTCCTCTCGATCTGTCTGTATGTGGATAATCTTAGGATTCGGATGATCAATGAGAGAAATTCTCGCATTCTCTCTTGAATGGATGATTATTATCATATTAGGCCTCCAATTGCAAGCCTTGATGGAGGGACCTAATCTCAACATCTAAATGGCTCGATTTCGTGAGCTAGGGTTAGTCTTCGATGCGCATAACATTTCGCAACCCTGAGACCACACCGACGCGACATGCCACTAGGACAAGGTATTTTCTTGGCACTTCAGTCATTCAAAAACTCTATTTCTTTCAGCTTTTAAAATCTTCTTGTGGTTATAAATTTCACATCTGATGTTCCCTTAAAGCTTTATTATATATGTAGGATTTGGGGGTTTCTTCCATGTGGTGCGATTTCTGTTGGTTTGAACAAAAACTTTGTAAATTCCTCCAATCTGGTGAGCATTTATTTCTTGCTTGAAGAAGTGAACATGCCAATTCCTCTGCCATTACAATTATGGCTTTATGGAAATTATTATAACCGTGTGACTAGTTGGCCACACGCAAACAGCATACATGTGTAAATTAGCTGGTTGTATTCAAATCCATAGTATGTAATTTGGCTTGGTTACGTCCTATGTTTGCCACTTGTTACAATTGAACATAGTGTTTGGCTTTCTAGCCTTAACATTGATTATTATCTATTTCCTCGCCTGGTGTAAAAAATTTAGGTATTTGCTAATGAATAGTAAGCTCTATGATAAAAATTTTAAACCACACCTAAAGAATGTTATTTGGTTACCATACGTTTTTCTCTTATTTTCTGCATGCACATAATATGAATTTTATGGTTATACTGATTGTACTCTGAAACTTTAATTTGTCTGTAGTACCTTTGGGTTCTTTTGCATCTTGTCTTTCTGTTTATAATTTTATATTGGATCTTGGGTTAAAATTAAGTTTATTGGTTTGAGTAAAAAAAATTGATTCAGGTAATTCCAAGAAAATTGGTTCAGGTAGTCACCCCATCGACCACAACTGATGGTAATATTGGGCCTATTGGTGTTCATCTTCTTGCAATAAAAGAGGTCTTCACTGTTACTGCTTAATTATGTTCCCTTATATACTCACTCAATGTCAACCTTTGGGATATGTCCTAAATTTATTTGTTGTTTGCATGACAGAATAAGGTTGTCATTTATCTTCCAAAGATTATGAAGGCTTGGTTTATTATTAGAACAATGCACTGTGATTTTCTCCTTATTTGTCGCTTTTTTCATCTTTATGAGCACCTTGAAGTGACATACTTTGTTTCACTAGCTCTGTTTATTGTATTTAATGAGGTAGTTAGGCATGCTCCTATATTGTGTCCTGAAAAGGTTCTGCTGCACAAACCAGTAATGGTTCTATGTACTTATCTCATTGCTATTACCAACTAGAAAAAATTTGTTCTGATATTTTAACACTATCTTTTGTTGCATTTTGTCTGTAGGAGCATTTTGGGTTGGACAATGGTTCGATTGTATATGGCTTTGCTTTTGTGGATTGTGCTGCATTAAAATTTTGGGTTGGTTCAATCAAGGATGATGTGTCCTGTGTTGCTCTTGGGGCTTTGCTGATGCAGGTATGGGTTAATGTACAATTTTCTTTTTGCAATATGTTTCTTTGGATAACCATCAAATTTGAAAACTGAAGCTTAATTTTAATTCTCTTGGGAAGAACAACATTTTGTTTCCTAGAGTTCTGCAATATAATTGACATTGATTCAACATTTGGAGAGAACAACATTCATTTCTTGGGCTTTTTTCGAACTTTCTAGTATTCACTGGTTTTGTTTTCTGCTTGCTTGAACTTCATTTCTTTTTTGGCCTTTCTTACCCTCTTTTATTTAACAAAACCACTTTGACAGTTCTATTCTGGATGAGATTTAGTTTTTACAACTTCCTATGTTTCACATGATGACAGGATAAAAGCAATTGGTTTAGGGCAATTATAAGTTTTTTGTCTCCCCTTTTTCCTATTTAAATGTTTTCTACATTTTCCAAAGTTTGATGTGGACAAGAAAGGCTAGTCCACTTCTAATGCATCTGAAGAACCCTTTTTTGACTCGCACACCCACACATTCTCTCTAATTATTCTGGTGCTCTAGTTTTTCCCCTGCCTCCAGAAGCGAAAATGAAAAAGAAATTGATACTTACTCTTATGGTTTTGCTGACTATTTCCTTTTCCTACCCATTTCCCAATTACAGTGACATGGAAAATGGCTTAGAATCTATTATTGTCAAGTCCATCAGTGTGAAGACTAAAGTTGCCTATGTTCTAAGGATTTCAATAAATTTAGGTATGTTCACTTCTCCTTGATTAACCCAAAAGAATCCTTTTATTTGCAGTCGGTGGCCTTCTGTTTATCCTTTTTCTTTTCATATGTTGGTAAATGGCTTCACAGAGAAGCACCATCTAATTTGTGCTAGGATTAGTTTTTTTAGGCAAAATCTTTGTATTCTTTTATACTTGCAATCATTAGCAAACACAAAAAATATGACTCATGCAGGTCATATATTTCAGCTTTATCTTTTTAGGGTTTACTTATACATAAATGATGCATACATTTATAATATTAATCTCTCAAATAATGGCACACACTAGTTATTGAAGATACTGAATGACTGAGTCAAGTTTTGTTTAGTAAAGGTTTTGTTATTTATTATTTGTTATTTGTAACCAGTAAAATTTAAGTTGATGAGTACTATTTACAATGTGCTTTTTAGAAACTATATTTTTAAACTCTTGTCTGACCCTTTTTAAGGTTAATTCTATATATTTGTCTTATTAATTTTATAAGAAAATTAAGATATTTACAAGTTTTGTCAACATGCTTGATGTTGGGCTATTGGAGGACTCTTCTTTGTTGCAGAAGACCAAGCAGTTGTACTAAAAGGGTACAAGTAATGTATGGTGCTTGAGTTTCCAGTTACTCATTTGATTTGAGAGCTAGCTAGCTAGGTTATCATGAGAGTTGTAAAAGTTTCTAACAAAAATCCATGGAAATTAATAATTATATATCACTAAGCTGGATCATTTAAACTGCGTGATCATATAACTTATTGGAACCAAAATAGGTGAAGAATTAAGGCTTACTAGATGACTAGATTTTATCCCTTATTTCAGTAGTTTATCATACAAACAATTAACTTTAGTTGAGTGAAGAATGCAACGAACAATAGGGATGAAATAGACTGGTTTGAGCCTCAAGACAGAATGTATAGCAGAAAATTATGCACTAACATGGACAGCTAGTAGCTTTAGGGCATTCTTGCCTTTAAACCCTTAATTTAACCACAATCCCAACCACATCAACTAAAGATACTAGTATTGAAGAAAACTTGGGAGAAACATCATATGTATGTTTAAACACAGCATAAAATAGCAAGGAAAAATTGCTTATAAACGAAAAAATTCTAAGATAGACTTGCTAGTTTAAATAAAATCTTTGGCGGTTTACTTAGACTATTAACTTCAGGAAAATGTTAAAAATACATTCTCATATCCACTAGTTTAACACAAAAAATAAAGGCTTAAACATAGTTAAGAACTTAATTCAAACTCAAGAAAAGCAAGGGAAGACCATGACAGAATCTTCTTACAAAAACTACACAACTGATACGAAAATAGAGCAGAAAAATTCATGAAAATAATAGCATTAGATTATACCATATGTTCTTTGCTTTGCAAGGCAGTGTATTGAAAAACAGGTCTTCATTTCCTGCCATCTTATTCTAATTTTTTATCATATGTTCATTTAGATGTCTAATGTTTATAGATATTTTGACCATTGTTGGTATTACGATTCTTAACATTCTGTAGACCAAACACATATACTCATTTAATTAATTATGTTCAAGCACCTCTATACATGTACAGGTACTTATTTGCCTTTTTTTAATTGCATTTTGTTCATATATGGTTAAATTTTGTGTTAGTGTACTGGAAAAAATAGGCAAAAATTGAGAGGTGAAGATAGAGAATGTTTAATACAGAACTTTTAGGTCCAGAGAGACCTAAAACCCATATAAAATGAAATGCCCATCAGAATTAAAAACAAATAAATACGTGAGATTTTTCATTTTCACAGTATTTGTACTTTTTGTTTGTGTTCAAGCTAAACATTTAATATAAAGGGAGATTAACAAGTAATGGCAAGCTTGTTGGCTGCATTCAATAGAGACTGAAGGTAAAAATTGAAAAGGGAAATTTCGCACTGCAGATGAGGTTTATTTTTTATTTTACCTTTTGTGCTTTTGTATTTTCTCGAGTTTAATTTACCTTTTTGTTTTTAATTAAAATTACTTGAAGAAAATGTTGATGATTTAATATGTTTTCCCTCAAAGAGTAATAACTATTAGATTTGCATGTTAACTAGAGTATTTTTTATCACAAGTAAATCTGATATCAGTTGGGGTTTGTTGGTGCCACCTAAGCTGTGTTTGAACTGGTATATTTGCAAAACTTCTACAAACTTTGCAGTGACATGCATACACCAATATTTTGAGGGGAATTGGATGTTATATGCCATCTCTCTGAAATTTAACAATGTGCATGACTGTTTGGAAATACTTCTATCAATTTTATAGATTTACTATAAAATAACGTGGACAAAATGGATGGTTATATACACATGCATTTTTCAATCATTAAATTACAGGTATGGTTTCTACACATTGTTGGCACGACAGTTGGTGTTAATTAGATGGTGCATGGCATGTGTCAGGGAGGGTAGATAAAATACCTTTGTAGTGTGCATTATCCACTCATTGTGGTTAAGAACTATTACTGCAGTTGGGTATGAGAAAACATGGGCTGGTTCTGATTTAAAATGTGTAATGACTATAGTTCATAACCATTATATTGCTTTAAGGAGCTGTACATATTGATCTATGTGTTATGACTGTTGGATTTCCAAATATGAGATCATATATAAACTGTTGCAGAGGTTGCTTAGTGATTTAGCATGGTTTTCTGCTTTATTGTTATTGTGTGCATGATTTCTACCAAAATGGAGTCCCTTTTAATTAAATACATTATGTTGAATCACAAAATGGGACACCAGTGGACCAATGATGTCTGAATCTTGTACAAAATAATTTGCAGATGTGGCTGTTTATCTAAACATGGTATTGGAAGCTGGAAGTAAGGATGAGGGATCAGATAAAGGCTAAAAAATGCTGGCTTTTGGTGTGGATCGGAGCAATGTGACCACACCTGATTTACAAGGGGAATCTGTGGAGTTAAATGGTACCCCCAGCTATTTCAGTACATGGCAAGTTTTTATTATTCCCAGCATAGATGTGATGAAAATGTTAATTGGTGTATTGACACTTCACTGGATGAAAGCCCCTGCATATATTACATGTATGCAATTGTTAGTAACACAAGTGTAAGTAATGACATGCTCCAATTATAGATAATAGGGTTGTAACTTGATGCCCAGCACATGTAACACTGAACATGACTGTATAACACTAGAGTTGGCTGAATGAATCTATGGTAATTGTGTGCATGAAGTGTGTTTACATTTTGTAGATGTTGATGGAGATCTATTTTGGTGAACTTGAGCATTTTGAAA
Organism: Platycarya longipes; assembly: GCA_036559045.1. Lineage (NCBI taxonomy): Eukaryota > Viridiplantae > Streptophyta > Magnoliopsida > Fagales > Juglandaceae > Platycarya > Platycarya longipes. Next base: position 11,717,802 of record CM071790.1, on the reverse strand, counting down.
ATAACTTAGAAAGGAATGCTTGGGATGACATTTTTTGGGAAGACGTATATATCTGAAAATTTGGGTGATGAGAGGCTTTGGATGACATATATATATGTAACTATATTTTGAAATGTATATATATATATATATAGATATATATTGATATTAATTATTATATATATAGATGAATTGCAGCTATTTAAACTGGCTGATTGGCATCCTATATTTATAGAAGCTACCATATAAATATATATCAGCTATTATAAACTTGTTGATTTAGGCATTATATATATATATATATATTTCACCTATATTTTCACGATTGGTTGATTTTGTGACATTATATATATATATATATATATATATTTGTATTGTGCTAGCATATTAATTGGAATGTGATGCAAGGAAGATGGAAAGATTAATATGTAAAGTTAGTTCTTAACAGTTAATACAGTAAAAAGACTAACCTACTTTGATTATATATTTTGTATTCAGCAGTAGATAGCAAGTGTGCTTTCAGTACATATGTGCTTTACCTGTTTATAGAATAGTTTAATTATTTAACGTACTTTGATTATTGATTTTGTATTCAAGTTGTGGCATCTCAAGATTGGCCAGAAGTCACAAAGTATATGCTGTAAGTCCTTCTCTAGCTTATAATTAAGTTTTTCTTTGTAATGTAATTGATGGATTATAAGTGCTTGGTTTTGCTCAAGTTGATAGAAGTTGAAGTGGGTTGCTGATAATTAATCCTTATAGTAAAGTTTAACTTTTTTGTGGGATTTATTAAAACAATGAAAGGGTTATTCATCTCATAACGTCTAAGATTCTAAGAACCTATCTTGCTTTGCTATGCAATGCATATACATGTGATGTGTGGGCATTGGTGATGATGTTAACATGCTTAACTTTAGTTTATGCAAAATATGCTTATCTCTCTTTCCCCTTGTATGAGGATCAAACTTTAGTGTCTATGTAATATCATTCAGTTGATATATTGAGGTTTAGGCTATTTTAACTTATTTCAAAGCCCCTTTTCTATTAAATTGTGTAGGCCTGATTAGAGGAAAGCTTCTTCTTTTTTGCTCCTTTAAGCTTTTGTTTAACCGAGGTTAGAACTACTAAATACTCCAACTACTTGGTTTAGGCATACTTATCTAAACTACTTGATTCTAAACTATTAATAAATATCTTGATTTATTATAGAGCATTCACTTTATTATTTACTTTCTGATTCTAAACTTGTATATCTTGTCCTAAGTATACAAGTTTAAAATACTAGTTTGCTTAACTTTATATACACCTAGGAGCTATTTGTTGAGATTGACTGGTTTTTGGTTTTTCTCGAAAGACATTATTTCTAGTTTTTCCCTTTCTGAATTAATATAATATATGTATCTATTTTTTTTTTTTTGTCTATTGAATATGATATTTGTTTCTGAGGTTACCATATAACTTGTATGTACTTATGAGATTATATAAGTCCAAAAAAAAAAACAAATCTTTGGTTAATCTCCCTAGCTTTGCAATATTTTCTTTTGAATGAAGAGATGTTTGTGTTGCCTGGATTTCTATAAGTTAGTAATATAATGTATATGATAGTTATCTGAATATGTGTATTGTAATGGGACCATGTTTGTAATGCATGGTTGTTGTGATTATGTGTACAAGTATGGGATGTTTGATACGGCTATTTATAATGTTTGTAATGGGATATGTTTGTTATGTATCATTGCTGTCATTTATCTGAACATGTATATATGAACAAGTGCATGTGATGATCTTAGTTTTGGCTAAAGGTATGCGTAGAAGCAGAAATTGTTATTTGCAATAGGTTATAAGAACAAATTAGTTGGTTTTGCATATTTGTTAGCTCATATTGGGCATGCAAAGGTACTCTATTAGTACTTCATGTTCATAGAGTTTCAGGATAGTACCGTTTCACTTGTATTTTTTTGTTTTTTTTAAATATTATTTGCGGTGAGTTTAATTCACCGCAAATTATAGTTAAATTCAACACAAATAACAGCTTGCATTGAAAAATAAGTTAACCGTTGAAATATCATTTTCGGCACAATGGGCCTATTTGCGACGACAAATAGTCATCGAAAAAGGCCAATGGCAGCCAGCCGAACGATTGTTGGAATGGCTTTATCTGGTGGGAAAATAGCTTTTTGCGACGAGTAAAATTCACCGAAAAAAGTAAAGCAATTCTAGTTACTCAATGCTGAAGGGCAAAAATAATGAAATGGTGGCATCCAACCACAATTGACCATAAACTTGATGCTTTAGGCCAAACTCAGCAGTTTTTACCACTTTTTGCAACCAAAAAGTGCGATGGAAAAATCTACATTTCTTGTAGTGAAATATGATGTTTATCAGGATGCACTTAAAAAAAATTGACAAAAAAATGAATACATTTTATAAAAGAATAGGAGAAATGATTTGTATAAGGCTTAAATAGATAACTAGCAAAATTTTATTGAAAAAAGCTAACTTATAAAAAGTATAAAAACCCATTCATTTTTAGTAGGGTTTGTTATTTACCAAAGTTATACAAGATTTGTTTATTTAAAAGTTGAGATTTAGTATATTATGCAAAAAAAAAAAAAAGATTTATTTTGATACTAGTAAATATATATATCCTGCTTTCGTATATATACTATGATCTATTTATACTATGTCAGAGAATTAATGTATTGCAACAATTACATGTCAAGCTTTCCGATTGTGATTTGACTAGGTCTCAAACAAATAATTGATCCGGACGGCCATTAGTTACAGACTCTTTAGTTTCAAGATGTAGGGGTCGGCCACCCTTGAAGGTGGAGTACTAGAGGTTGGACTTGTGCTTGTGCAAGAAGAGTTGTTCACCCACAAAGGTGAGCAACTCAAGGTTGGACTTATGAGGTCGAAACCAATAGTTCCCACAGTGCCGCCCAAGTTTCACCAAACCGTTGCAAGTGATAAACAATGGTTAGTTTGCAAGGATGAGCTGTGAGGTGCAAGGAGTTGATGGACAAGGTGGTTCCAACCGAAAACGCCTTGATGCCTTGGAAGGACATGCAGAAATGTGTAATAATGTTCTTGATGAGGTCAACACAACATTGGCCGAGTTAAGGATGGCATTGAACACTACATTCTGTGAGATGGAGGGAAATAGGAGAACCATGGAAGTCATGAGAAGAGACACTAATGCAAGTCTTGAGAGACTTGAAAGAAGAGTGGCCAAGAATCATGTACGAAGGCCACCACCTAACCCAAATGCACAAGAGAATGAGATCATTGTGGAAGAAATCGAGATAAGTATGGAAGGGTCTATGCGTGATTCACCGAGGGCCGGGTATAGAAGAGGAGGTCGTGTTGAGAATGACCGTGTGATTGTAGAGAGATGAGTCTATGACCATGGCAATCACTCTAGAAGCCCAAGTATTTTGAGAGAACCTTAAGATGTGAGGTTTGAACCACCAAGACCTGAAACACACTAAGAGGCCGAAAACAACAATGACCATGAGAGACCAATTGGTCGCAATGACCTTGTTGGTGGAAGGCACCAACATCGTGATAGAGAAAGAGGCCACCGTGAGCAAAGAAATGAAGACAATTGTGATGATGATAGGAGGGGAAATGAGGCTAATGACCGGGGACCCAAGAGGCCAAAGGTGGACTTCCCTAAGTTCAATGAGGGGATCCATATGAATGGCTTGATAAAGTGGACCATTATTTTCATGCATATCATATATCGAGAAATGAGAGAGTATTGTCGACTTGTTTTTGTTTAGATGGAAAAGCAATTGGATAAGAGACCAACATGAGAAGGAAAGGAAAAGAATAAGATGGGACAGCCTTTGAGAATGAGTTCCTCCTTCAATTTGAACCATCCCTGACCATTAATCAATATGGTCAACTTGCCAAGTTGAAACAAGGTGGCAAGGTGAAGGCATACATAGAGGAATTCCGGCAACTTCAAACTCTTGTGAGAGGTTGGTCCAAGGAGGCCCTTGTGGGGACGTTCATTGATCGATTGAAGGCTTGGATAGCCAATAAAATTAAGTTGAAACAGCCCACTAAGATTCAAGAGGTTATAAAGATGGCCGAGATATTGTAGGAGAATACTTCTTATGATAGGCGTCAATCCAAAGATGTGGGGAGCAAATTCACGACATCTTTGCAAACCAAAATTTCTTGGAAAGGTAAAGATCTTGATCAAGGGACTTCCAAGCCTAAGCCGAATGAGGTGAGGAAATTGTCAAGAGAGAAAGTGCAAGATAGGATCAAGAAAGGTTTATGTTTTAAATGTGGAGAAAAGTGGAGTAGAGAGCACATGTGCAAGTCAGCCAAGGCATATGTTTTACTTGAGGATGATAATTGTAATGAATCCTTAAACCAAGAAGAGGAAGAGGAAGATGAAGAGGCCGAACATGAGGAAGAAAGTGAGGAGGCCGAAATCTCCCTCAATGTCATGTTAGGAGTGCAAACACCTACTTCCATGAGGGTGATGACATAGATTAAGAAATTTGAGATTTCCTTGTTGGTGGATAGTGGGTCTACCTACAACTTTATCAACACCAATATTGTGACTAAAGTGGGGTTGAGGCCGAATCCTATAGATCCATTTGAAGTGAAGGTTGCCAATGGGGACAAACTCAAATGTGAAGTCCTTGTGAAGGAAGTGAAGATGAATGTGTAAGGGGTAAGAATTGTGGCGGATCTACATGTCTTAGCACTTGTGGGACTAGATGTTGTGTTGGGCAACACTTGACTTAAAAGCATTGGAAAAGTAGTGAATAATTATGACATGATGGCCATGGAGTTCAAAATTGGGTCTAAGAACCATACATGGTCGGCCTTGCAATCAAGGGAGGTAAAGTCTTGTAAGGCTTTGATGATTGAAGAGAAGTCACTTTTGTGGATGGTTTATAAAGAAGAAGATTCCACCTTAATGGCTTTGAGTGGGACCAAATGGAAGGTGTAGGATAATATTAGAGAAGCCACACGCATTGATGTTAAAGCCTTGGAGATCATTGAACTACTTGATGCTCAAGGTGGAGGAGTAGTGGGCTTCAAAGTGAGGGATGACCTAATTTACTACAAGGAGTATGTGTATGTCCCTAATGTGCCGAATTTGAGAAGAGAAATCATTGACCATTTTCATAAAAGCAAATAAAGAGGCCATTCGGGTTAGTTGAGGACCTACATTAGATTGAAGCATTTTTTCTATTGGGAGGGACTCAAGAAAGAAGTGAAGAGAATGGTAGCCGAGTGTGATGTGTGCCAAAAATCCAAGTATGACCCAAGACCGCCAGAATTGAAGCAGATGCAGATGAAATGGCTTGGGGCAGTTGCTTGAGAGCTCGAGTAGCCATTGATCTGACTAAACCATTATTGAGAGGAAAATGGGTTCAACTAGAGAAGAAAAAGTAATGGGTAACTACTAAATACGAAATACTCTAATCATTATGTTTCCAATGTGAAATATTAGCGCATAAAGGTAGAAATTGTTCCAATCCAAGGTTTGAGGATTAGGAAATTGAAGAAAGACCATTGCAATTTGGCCCATGGTTAAGGGCGCAATCGAGAAACTCAAATTTTTTAAACCAAGAAATATGAAGGGAAAGGCAATCCAGGAAAAAACTAACAGTATTAGCAATTCCAAAGTCCAGAGAAAAAGATAGAAAGTAGACCACAGAGTGTTTGCCAAAGAAAGATTGAGAAGGAGGAGAATAGAAAAAAAGAATATGAAGACAGTAGTGGCCAGCATGCTAACAAAGAGATCTTAATAGAAGAAAAATATAGCAAACAGTAACAAGTTCAAGGCAGACGAGAGAAATATAGGAAGTAGAAAAGAAATTAAAAACAAATTCATCCTAGAAAAGAAGAGCCAGAACAAATAGCTCCCTTGGTATGTATTCTAATGATCAGGAACAATCTATTGATAGAAAAAGGAAAGTTTATCAAAATAGCAAAGAAGATGTCTCTGGAAAAAAGAAAAAAATTAGTATTGAAGAAGACATTGAAAGCATGGAATTTGAATGGATGGAGTATGCTATGCAGCTCCACCCAAACCAATAATAGGCCTTAATTGGAACTGTCGGGGACTTGGCAACCCCCAATCAATGAAAGAACTTCACATGCTTGTGAAGTCTAAACGGCCAAATTTTGTTTTCCTTATAGAAACCAAATGCAAGAGGAGGAAAGTAGAAAAAGTCAAAAATAAGGTTGGTTTTTATGCTAGTTTTGTCGTATATTGTATAGGTCTCAGTGGTGGGCTGGCTTTTTTATGGGACAGCTAATTTAATATCAGTTTAGATTCTTACTTCCAACAACACATATCCCTGAAATTTTTGCATGAGGAATCAAAAGAAAGTCTTCTGATTACAGGCTTCTATGGATCTCCAATCATTGAGAAGATCAGAATTTTGGAACTTACCTAAGTTGTTAAAACCTCCCATAGAGCAAGCTTGATTGTGTTTTGGAGAATTTAACAAAATCCTTAGTCATCAAGATAAGTTCGAAGCGGCTATTAGACCTCAGCAACAAAAAGACAGATTTTAGGACAGTTTGAATTTCTGTGATCTAAGTGACCTGGGCTATGAAGGACAGAAATTTACATGGTGTAACAGGAGAGAGGGAAGACATTTTACAAAAGAAAGAATTGATTGGGTATTCAAAAACAAAAAGTGGACTAATATTTTTGTAGACATCAATATTATGAATCTAGCAGCATTTACTTCAGATCATAGCCTCATTATATTCAGATGTAATATGAGAGGCAAAGGAGTGAATCATACTGATATTAATAGAGAGAAAGTGTTCAGATATGAGGCTAGTTGGAATCTGCATGAAGAATGTGACAGGATCATAAAATAAAGATGGAACCAGCTGAATATTAGTACAGGATCATCCATACAAGAGGTTCAGAGAAAGTTAAGCAATTGCAAAGGTGCTCTGGATCAATGAAACAGAAGTTATCTTAGAGACAAAAGGAGAAACATCCAAAATAAACTGAACCAACTGGCTTATTTACAAAATCTGAATGATGGAACCCAGAATGAGTCAATCAAAGTCATTCAACAGAAAATTGAAAGAAACTTAGATGAAGAACACTGCAAAGGGCCAAACAGTCATGGTTAAAACATGGAGACAAGAATTAAAAGTTTTTTCATAGATGTGCTAATCAAAGGAGGAAGATTAATGAATAAAGCAATTGATAACAGAAATTGGCAGAGAAATCAAAGAACCAGCAGAAATAAAAGACTACTTATATCAACATTTCCAGCAACTGTTTTCTTCTTCTCAACCCTTTGGAATAGATATCTGCCTGCAACACTTACAATAGAAGGTAACCTTTATGATGAACAACAATTTAATGAATTACACAAAAGATGAGATTAAAACAACTCTCTTTGAAAAAAATCCAGTGGGATCTCCGGGTCTAGATGGCTATTCTGCTACCTTTTATCAATCTCAATGGGAACTAGTAGGAAAGGAAGTGACAAAGGCAGTGTTGGAGATTCTGAACAATGGAGGTAATCTTGATCTCTTGAATGAAACTCATATTGTGTTGGTTCCAAAAATTAAAAATCCTAAGTCAATATCTTATTTCAGACCGATCTCTTTATGTAATGTCCTGTACAAAATTGTCTCAAAAGCTATTACAAACAGACTCAAACATATGCTCAATGATATCATTTCACCCACCTAAAGTGCTTTTATTCCTGGTAGAATGATCCAAGACGATATCATTATAGCATTTGAGACTCTTCACTCAATGACTGTAAAGAGAAACAGAAAACAAGATCATATGGCTATAAAACTAGATATGAATAAAGCATATCTAGGAGATGTGTTACTTCAGTGTCCTATTTTATTTTAATCAATGGTGCTCCTCAAGAGAAATTTTATCCTTCCAAAGGGGATTAGATAGGGAGATCCTTTATCTCCCTATCTATTTCTTTTTGTGGCAGAAGCACTTAGTTCCTTGCTCAATCATGCTGAAAAAAGTAAAGAAATTAATGGCTATCCTATTATTAGAGGTAATTTGTCCATAAATAACTTATTTTTTGCTAATGATAGCATATTATTTTGTCGAGTCAATGTAAAAGAACGGGCAGGCATTAGAAGAATTATGAACCTATATGAATCACCCTAAGGACAGAAACTGAACAATGAAACTAAGGAATACATTCTTTGCTGAACAACGAACAATGAAACAATGAACCTATATTTTTTGCTGAACAAACTGAACAATTATGAACCATATATTTCAGTACTAGTACCAGAAGAGAAACTAAGGAATTCATTCTAAGCATAGCTAGACCAAGAGTAGCAACCTCATATGAAAATTATTTAGGATTTCTATTGCTGGTGAGGAGATTGAAAAAGATTGCTTTCAAGAGAATCCTTAATAGGATTAGGGGCATAATTAACAACTGGAAAAAAAAAATTCATGTCCCAAGCAGGGAAAGATATTTTATTAAAAGTGATAGTTCAAACAATCCTTACTTATTATATGGGGGTTTTTTAACTTCCAAAAGCTCTTATTAATAAAATGAACAAATTGATGAGTCAATTTTGGTGGAGCTATATGCATAATGATGAAAAAACCCACTAGATTAGCTGGAACCAGATAGGAAGAGCTAAGGAAGCTGGTGGGCTGGGATTTAGGGAATTTGAGAGTTTTAACTTAGCTTTATTGGCAAAACAATAGTGGAGGATCATTCAATTTATTGAATCACTGGCTGCTAGAGTGCTCAAACTCAAATATTTTCTTCAATCTGATTTTTTCCATGCTAAGATGGGAGCTAGACCTTCATTAATTTGGAGAAGTATTCGTTCAGCAAGAAAACTGTTTGAAGAGGGATCCAGATGGAGAATTGGCTGTGGAGAGAAAATTAAAATTTGGAAAAGTAAATGGTTGTCGAGACCTTCAAATCTGAAAGTCGAAACCCAAATTAGAATTCTGTTCGAGAATGCTAAAGCTTCAGAACTGATGATAGGGGAACCAAAATAGTAGAACAGAAGTTTGATTGAAGAAATTTTTTAACCTGAGGAAGCTGAGCTGACAAAAAATTCTTATTAGCTTGCACGAAAAAGCTCATAGAATAATATGGCAAGGCACTAAGGACGACAATTTCTCTATGAAAAGCGCATACCATAAACACAGAGAAGTCTGAACAAGAGAAAGGGCAACCATCTAACTTGAAGACCAACAGCTTTACCTGGATGAGTATATGGGAGTTTAACATTCCAAATGCTACGAAGACATTCATATGGACAGCTATGTTAGAAACTCTGCCTACAGGTAATAATTTATTCAAAAGGAAAATTTTTGAGTCTCCTAACTATCCTATTTGTCAAAGAGAAGAGAAGACAATTACACATGCTTTATGGAATTGTAAGGCTGCAAAAAATGTCTAGATCAAAGGACCAAAAAGCCTTCATAAAAGCACTGTTGGGACTGTCTACTTCAAAGATTTATTTGAACAAGTCATGGACAGATATAATCAGCAAGAAATGGAAGTATTTACCACTATATCTTGGGAAATCTGGTAAAGAAGAAACAAGCTAGTGTTTGAGCAACAATTTCTCCACCCAACTCAAGTAGCTGTGAAAGATATTTCTTCTTTACAAGATTTCCAAGCAGATCAAAATGGTAAAAGGGATTCTAATACAATCACCACTCAAAGAACACAGCAGGTCTAGAGCCCCCCTCCAAGTGGTTGGATCTAAATAAATTGGGATGCAGCACTTAATCCAGCTCAAAGTAGAATAGAAATTGGCTTGATTGCTCGGGATCACTTAGGAACCACAATTCATTCAAAGAGAATATATAAAATTGGTTTCATGGATCCGATACTTGCTAAAGCCAATGGAGACCTTGGAGCGGCAAAGCTGGCTACATCTCTGGGGTTTGACCAGGTGATCTTAGATGGAGATAACCAACAAGTGGTTAAAATTCTAAATCAGCCTACTAAAAGATTAAACAGTATAGGGATCATATTGAGTGATGCAAAGAATATTATGTCTAATTTTGGCCAGTGGAAGTTCTCATTTATTAGGAGAAGTGGAAACAACTTAACTCATTGTCTAGCAAGGGAGGCTTGTATGCTAACTGAGGATTGAGTGAACTGGTATATTATCAGCTGTAAACTCTATGTATCCTCCTGTTCTACTTATTAATTGATGAAATGGTTTTTCATCTAAAAAAATGTCATGAGATTAAAACTAGAGTTAACGTAGTCATCAAAAAATACATTCATGCTTTCACTATGTTGTGTAGTTCATGACATTCTAGCCCAAAAGGTGTTTTTAATGTACACCAACACCCAAAACTGCCGCCTATCAACATATAGAGATCCCAACCAAAGATTATCGTGAAGAGTACATGGTAGTGTTCTTTAGAATATTCAGAGGGAATGACAAATCCGTGGTGCTAGACAAATAGGCATCAAGCAATTCACACTATCAATCTTCAAACTCTTTCTCACATAATGACTCATACACATATTTGTGTAAGAGTATTTTTGATCTCGTCATATTGAGATTGTGACCCAAACTTCTTATGAAGCTTCTTCATGATATGTCACAAGTAGAATCAATGCTTACACGATGGAAACACTCTCGTAATTGCAAGTTGCATTATCTTATATTTATCTGTAATGATTGCATTTGGTGGTCACTTAAACCATGACTCAAACAAATACTCAAAAGTATGTGTGTCCTCATTGGATATCAGTCTACAGCCGAATAGGATGATTGACTATGGTGGTTCACACCTACAAACAATGTAAAAGGCATTTTATAAGCATTGGTCAAGTATGTTGTGTTGAATGTGATTATATCCCTGAATGAGTAATACGTAGCTCTACTTCAGGCGTCTATTAAAAATAAATTCATTAACCTCACGTCATGGCCCGAGACCAAGTTGTTGTGCTTTGTCAATATAGTTTTGACACTCATTCTTCCTAAATGGCACATTCTTATACCCCCCACTTCAACAACTATACTCTTGACAGTCTTTGATGTACGTATTCTTGTTTTATCATTTATTTCAAGCCTCTTAACTAAACGAGCATTTACCTTTTTAAAACATCTAAAGCGTCTTACTTTTCCTGGACTACATTAGACAAGATATATCCGCCGTCCTCTTGCAAAACCACATTAACTCTTGCTTTACACCCTACTGCCTATGTTTGTCTTGGCTTGAGGATATTAGAATCCCGACTCTTTATTGTGCATTGCTGCACATATACCAATGTAAACCATCTAATATTCATATCGTCTCCCTCTCTAGAATTCCTTCTATGCACCCTGAACCCCTTATGCTTAGCATACTTTATATAGTAAGATCACTGAACTTCTTCCTCAGTAGAAAATGTCATTCCAATCTTTAGTTTTTTGACACCATTATCAACCTTGGATTCTTCGATGCCATCATCAACCTCTGGGTCTTTGACACCATCATCATTGTCGGGCCCATCATCAACCACTACTTCATCATACTATTATCTGATAACTCTATGTCATAAGTTATATCGATTGATCAGCTTTAAAGAACCTACAATCAATATTCGATAATTGAATTAGCATATCATTTTCTTTTATTATTGACATGTAAATATTATAAAAAAATATATCACATTCAACAATTAGTATACAAAGTGAAAATTTCCATTTATTTAAAGCAGGCCATAACAAATATCAAGAAATAGCAGGTTCGTGCTTCAAAACTAACGGGCCATAATAATGATCTCTTCAAACATGCATCCCCATCCCTTGCAAAGTTGTTCGCTTTTAAGATACAATCAAAGAAATCAAACAAGCAAGTGTACAAAAAAACTAGAGAGATTTAAACCCAAAAATAAAAATAAACAAAGATTAAGTTTTAGTATGGTAGCAGAATCACCAAGATCACTATAAGCCCAAAATAAAAGCAAAAACAAAGCACTATAAGCCCAAAATTACACATAGCACCATTCTCCCAAAATCTCAGCAAAAGCATGCCATCATCCACCCAATACACATCAACTTAGTAACAGCAAAATGATAAGAAATTTAATAGCTAACGTAAGCCCAAAATTCGCGCAAAAATATTATGTATTGGTAATTTGTATGACTAAAAATATGTCACCAAAAGCAACAAATAGGAAGTTAGTGAGCTAGGTAATAGAGGTACCAATACACAAAGAAGCTGTTGGTGAGTACTGCCAAGCTCAATACAATGAGACAAGGTCACAACTACCTAGTAGAGATGAAGAAGAATTTTTTTTTTCAAAATCAACTATAATTTTTGCCTTTTGCTTTCGGCGTGGAGTGAGGATGAAATAGTATGTACGTACAGGTGGAGTGATATGGAGGTTTCGAACTGCCTCAATGGAGTAAAAAATGGTGGTCTGAAAATACACAGTGGAGTAGAAAATAGTGATCTAAAAATACTAAGAATGAAAAACTTGCCTCGATGGGGTTGATAATGGTGGTCTGAAAATACTATGTGGAGTCAAAAATGGTGGTTTGAAAATATTAAGGATGAAAAACTTGTCGGAGAAAGGGTCGATAATGGTGGACGTTGGCGCCGCCATGAGGTAGGGGAGCAGGTGGTGGCTACGAGATGGAGGCTATGGTTCGAATACATGCACTGCAAAATTAAGGTTACGTTTGGGTGTTGAGAGTATTTGTGAGTGTTTGTGAATAGTAATAAAATAAAATAGGTAAAAAGTAATAATAAAATATTGAATAGTAATGAAAATGTAATTAATAGTAATAAAAGTAGGTAAAAAGTAATAATAAAATAATGAATAGTAATAAAAAATGTTCGAGAATATTGAGTGTTTTACTTACCAAACTTGCCTAGTAATCTCAGATGAATCTCATTTTCCTTTTCATTTTTTTTGGCTTCTTATGACAATGTGGCATGAGCCACATCAGGTGGTCAATCAGAGTGAGCCACGTCAGGTGGTAAATCAGACGTGCCACGTCTGGTATCATATCTCTATGTATATATAATTCGTTGTTGGAATATAAGGTGACACGTACATTTCACTACCCACAACTGGTTTTAGGGGAAAGGACAAGCATTTTTTTTTACCGTGGCTTTGATTTTTTCTACGCATTGACTGTACTAAAAGGTTAGAATCAACCTAAAAGAGAAATGATGTATTCATAAACAGATTTCATAAAAATAAATTTATAAATTGATATAATTTAAATATATTTTATAATAAAAATAAATTTTATCATATCAAATTAAATCAATTTAGATATTTTTTTTTAAAAAAATTGTGATTAAAACATTTCTCACGTAAAAATATTAAAATGATCGGTTCAACCGGATGGCTGATATTCATAATTTTGGGCCGACGATTCCAACCGATCAGGGTCCAGGTTAATAGAACTTAGAATGTAGCCCATCTAACTAATTATTGGGCTTCGTAAGTTCAAATTAAAAAAATTGGTTATTGAAAAGAAGTGTGGGCCGGGCTCAAATATTGATGGTTCTGTTGTTCTGTGGTCGGTCCACTTAACTGAAAACCCGATTATCAATACAAGTCAATGGTTCTACAGGTACTCGACCGATTTTCATGGTTTTGGGGTACAAATAACTAGTTTGTTATACTTTCAAGTAGTCGGATTATTTAATGTTTATATAATTGAAATTTATATATTAATGTATATTTTTTATGTACTAGAGCTTTATAGGCCAGCCGCTCTAAGTACTAGGTGTTTGGAGCTCAATAATTGGAATTTATTCATGAAAATCACATATTGCATGCTAATGGTCAACTTCAAGATTAAAGTGAGACATGACGCAATTAAAAAAGCAAATAATTAAGTAGGACCCAAATGTTTATTAAAAGTAATTAGATTAGTGGGAATAGAGATCTCATGAGTACTCTGCAGCTAGGCAAGCATGCATGCATGCATGCAAGCTATCGCATCATGTAATTATAAAGAAACCTTATATAAAAGTATGTACTGTGTTAATCCTCAATCAATCGAAACTCCTATAATCACTAAAAAAAACGAGTATCTTAATGGATTATGTGCGATGAAGATAACTACCTACTATGATAACAGAGTTATTTTAACAGAAAATAATGATTTTGATAAAAAATAATTGATCACAAATAAATCATTTTTTATTATATGAATTAACAGGAAAAGAAGCATATGTCCGCATTATATATAATTTGCATTCCACTTTTGGGGAGTGAACTTTAATTTGAAAAGTTTCCCCAAAGACAAAGCAATTCATAGTACTAATTAGGAAGTAAGTGTAACATTTTTTTTAACGTAACATTTTTTTTAACGTAAATAAAAATAACCAACAGTTTACGCGTGTTTTCTTTCCTTTTAATTTTACAAAATGGTGGTCTCTAATTTTTATTAATTTATCGAAGATCATGCGTGGGAAAAGATTAGAAAATCGATCGATTGTACGAGTAATGTCTTCATGATTAAGTACTTGATCAGCCAATCACTATCAAATATTAAAGGTCTCCTAACCGCGTGGATTAGTCAAATTTATGCAAAATAATGTATCTATGTCGATCATCCGTCTGTCACTTTATAAAAGCTTCATCGAGAATTCCTTGTTATTGGAACGGTCCTCTCTCACTTTTATAAAGCTTATGTTTCTTAGTTCTCGATCGAGATTGGTCAATGCTATATATTGGAAGCTGATGTGATGCGACGCAGGCAAAAAAAAAGTAAAAAAAAAAAAAAAAAATCATGGCCGTTTTGCCTTTTTTAATCAACGAAAATTAGTAATAATTAGTGCATGTTATAAAACTAAAAATGAAATTATTATTGTAAGAGAGAAATATGTAAGAAACTCTTTAAAACTATTAAGAACTGAAACTTTCTGCTCTCTTTATATTTTTTTATGAAATTTATAACAACTAAAACTCATATTTATAGGCTTTGGAATTACTATGCAAGTCACTATACAAGATTTAAAATAATTGTAGTGGAGTCATTCACATAATTTAGTGGTGGGGCAGGGGGTGGCAGCCGCTCCCCCAATTAATTCTTAACATTCCCCCTTGAATGATCACCCATAAATAATCTGACTTGTTAAAACCTTACCAAGGAAAAATCCAGTGGGAAAGAAAAATCAATGGCGAAGGAAAAATAGTATAGTATTTTTATGTATCCACAAGTGCTTTAAGATTGCCTCATTAAAACCTTACAAAGGAAAATTCAGTGGGACAAAACCTTAGCGAAGAAAAAAGAGTACAATCAGCACAAGTGTTCAGGACATTTACTCCCTCTAAAAAGTGCATGACAATAGATTTTTGAATCTTCACATTCCAATGTTCTGCACAATCTTCTTGAATGTCGCAGTTGGTAATGCCTTTGTTAATAAATCTGTCAGATTATCACTTTGATATATCCTCCTCTGATTTGAGTAATACAAGCAGTATTATCTTCATATAAAATTGTTGGGCTATCATTGATCATGAAAAATCACACGTTTCTTGGATATGTTGAGTTATTAATCTCAGCCAAATACACTCTCTACTTGCTTCATGAATTGCAATAATCTCTGAGTAATTTGAAGATTTGATAGATACATACAGTTCTATATCCCCATCCGATATTGTCCTCTCTAGCACTTTAGGGCCTTATGGATTTAAAATGTGTCAGACAAGATAGAAAGAACCCCACATATAAGGCGTTTGACAGAGTTAGTAGAAATCTGAGACCTGCAATAATACTTAAACTCCCCCTGAGAATATGCATCAGTTTTTCAAGTAATAAACAAACATGATTTCCATTTGAATAATGCATTAGAGAGAACATGATAATATTTTCATCTAAAATTTTCTCCCCCTCATTCGGCGTTATTAGGGAGAACTTATTTATATACGGCGGAAATAGCAGTGGAAACCATCCATGTATGATAAAAGCTGTAAAAGCTTTGAGATATAATATTATCAGTTCGGCGGAAAATCAAATCCGCTTGACATTATTGACAAACAAAATCTTGAAAAGATTTGAAAGTTTCGGGTTGTTATTTAAAAATAACTATTTTACCATTGGTTTACTCCAATAAAAGGATTTCACATTCTTTATAGATTCAGTTATTGTTCATCCAAAACGATATTATGTCTGATAGAAATTATAATGTCCCATATTTGAACCATGAACCTTTTATACCCCAACCACTCATATTTTCTCCTGAGACTGTAAACACTATGATAGGAGCAAAGATATATCTTTCTAGTCAATCTGATCCTGAAATTATTACAGCATCAAGAACCCTCAGTGCTCAATATGCTGCCTCTCTTACAACCATGTCTCAGAGGCTACTGGCGAGAACGAGCGAGGTTGATCATCTTAAAAATCAAATATCTGAGTTGTATCAAACGTTTGCAACTAAAGATAGAAAAAATAAAAATTCAAGATAAGAAAACAATGAGCTGAAGAAATTTGTAGACTGGTATTCTCGTGACCTGAAAATACGAGTAGAAGAGTTGGAACGAGAGAGAGCTCAGATACAAAGTCAACAACAGCAGCTAACGGCAAAAGTTCAGCGTTTACAAGAAAATAGGGATAGCTGTAATTAATCTCGCTGGTTTTTGAAATTATATATCCAGCATATCTTATAAAGCGAGATTTGAAGAGATGATAGTTTGTCTTGTTCTTATTTCCATTTCTATAAGAACCGTCTTTAGCTTTATATAGTTCGCATCAAATCTTCTTCTCATATCTATAATTCATCTATATTTACATTCTTATTCTACAAATTCACAATGGCTCATCAATTTCCTTTCAATATTTCTCACGATCAACATATGAGGTATCATTCACCTCAATTACAAGTTGTTCCTGCATCTTCCGCAGGTGCCATATTGCAGCAAACGAATGATCTGGCTAATAAGTCAGATCGTGAAGTCGTTTATAAGCTGGTGACTCTCGGCACCCAATACTCCTCATCTATTGTCGAATTTTTCAACCGATTACAATCCAAAAATCGTGAGATTGAGGAGCTTAACGAGAATGTTTTCGTACTTCAACGACTCATTCAAGAGTCTGACAGAAAAATTACAGACTTAAAGCAAGAGAATAAGGATTTAAAATCCTTACTTGCCTCTTCATTTCGACTGCCTAATCCATTAGATAAGGATGGCATGTTACTTTATGAAAAGTAAATACATTTGAGAGATGAGGCTAGAAATCTCAAATTCTTGTAACTCATCTATCAATTGAATAATAAGATCTTTTCTTTTCAAATGCATTCCTTAAATTTATAGCAACCCTTGTGATCTCTTCAAGAGTTCTAACAAGGTAAATCATCAACATAAACTGCAATAATGGCAAATCCGAGTTCTGATAAAACACATGGGCATATAGGATTATTCTCAAATCCTTCTTTCAATAGATGCTCGTTGATTTAATTATACCACATGCGTCCGGATTGCTTTAACCCATATAAAGATCTTTGAAACTTTATAAAGTACATACTTCTAAATGTACTTGGATTAGATGCTTCAAGTATCGTATATTTTTATATATATAATGATCTAATGATTATTATAAATATGCAGTGATCACATTCATCAACTGCATATCTAATTCTTTGTAATAACCAAATCGATTAAAAATATGAATGTGATTGCATTCATAACAAGGAAATATGTTTCCTCATAACTACTCTCGGTTTCTGAAGGAAACCTTATACAACAAATCGTACCGCACAATTTCATTTCTCATTACCCTTTCGTATAAATACTCACTTATATCTTATAGGCATTACATTCTTTGCTGTTTGGACAACAAGTCCAAATACCTATCGCTTTACTAGCGATTTTAATTCAGTTTCAATAGCTGCTTATCATTTTGGCCAATCATTTCTATATCGACATTTTTCGACAATTCTTGACTCACTTTTTTCATTACTTCTGGTAATGTCAAGTGTTATCATATATGTTGTCGACAACAGTTTTATTTTTATCCAGAATTTTTTCAGTATTCATGAAATGTATTAAGATCTCATTATTTCAGGTACCTGTTCCTCTCTAGGGGAAAACATTTCATGAAACACCTCTACAGGAGGTTCCTTTTTAGGAGGTTTGTACTTTTCAGGAGTTTTCTATTCAGGAGTTATACTCTTCAAAAGTTATACTTTTCAGGAGTTACTTCTTCTGGAGGTTTCCTTTTCAGGAGGATTATATTTTATACAGAAAGTATGGTCTCTTTAGGAGCACCGAATTTTTTTTTCTCTTTTGCACTAATAGGTCTTCAACGCTTCAAGCATATCTTAGACTCATCTATTACTGTTTTAATAACTCGTCCTTCAAGGACTTCAATTCTTGCTTAAGCATTAACAGCAGTAATATATGATTTTACAACACCTTTAGTATCAGTAAATACATCATGTAATTGATTTGCAACACTTTGCAGATAGGTAATCCTTTGAACTTCTAGTTCACATTTATTTGTAAGAGGATCAAATTTAGACAGTGCTTTATTATCCCAAGTAATTTCTTGTCGTGCTTCATGCACCGACTTTTTGTTATTTCAAAACATGATAAAACTTTAATATAATGTATAAAACTTAGTATAAGTAAATCAAGTGATTGGCCGTACAACAGGTATGTGACTACTGTTCAGTCATACCACATCTACGACAAACATCTTCATCTTTCATGAAGAATTATTCTGAGGGCATTTATCCTTCTCTGAGTTGGATCACTTCTGGTGATACGGTATATTTTTATCATTTTTAGTATTGTCGCTTTTGAGACCAACACTTATATAGTTTTATTACCACGTCTACGCCATTTATTCCTTTGAAAGGATGCACCATTCACTTCTGGGAAATGTTGTAAATTCAATATCATTAATAGGACGTAACTGGTGATTTATTAACAAAAACTCATTATTTAGCTCAATCACTGGAAAACAAAATAAAAGTTCAGAATATTTGTTGAATTTTCACTCTCGATATTGCTACTGTAGGAGCACATTCGAGATATGAAAAATAATATGTCTTCTTTTAAATATCATCATCAATGACTTTTTCACTGCATAATTTTAATATTGAACTAATTTTAAAGAGTGCGGAATATTTAATACCACTCTTAAAATCTTACAACTTCAGGTACAATAAATCATAATAATTTTTTGAGAGGATTACATCTTCTGGTGCTCATATCTCTCTCTTAATTCATTTTACACATTAAGATAATTTTTCATCATGAGATACACAGCACGGTCATTCAGGGACACATGATTTTCTTCTATGATTGTATCTCTCAAGTTCATCATCATATCCAAATGGATCTCATCAATGATCCTGGATAAATAACTTTTTCCAAAAATGTCAATAGTAATAAATCTCAATATTTGACATTATATATATATAAATTATAAAAATAAATCTATAGATTCAATAAATATATTCACATAATCATGAAAATAAAAGTAAAATTTTATCAAGTGATATTCAGCAATATTACCTTTAATATTTATCTCGAGAACTGCAAATAATATATTGAAAAACTTACTTGAAGTAGAAGACCACTAGATTTAGTATCAGTAGAACCTCGTGCTGATAACATGTTATAAAACTAAAAATAAACTACTATTGTAAGAGATAAATATATAAGAAACTTTTTGGAATTCTTAAGACTAAAACTTTCTTCTCTCTCTATATTTTCTTATAAAATTTATAACAACTGAAGCCCATATTTATAGGTTTTGAAATTACTGTGCAAGTTACTATACAAGATTTAAAATAATTGTAATGGGGTCATTCACATAATTTAGTGGCGGGGCAGAGAGGCGGCAGCCGCTCCCCCAATTAATTCTTAATAGTGCCTTGTAAATATTGTAATTTTAAATTGTAGTGTTTTTAATTAGCTTAATTTTTTTCTAATTCACTTCATAGTTAAATTAATTGTTGAGATTAAGATTTAGCTATAATGTAATATACTGTTAACAAAAATATTATCAAAAATATTATGGACAAATGTCACAGACAAGCGGCGGATAAATATCAACTGATAATCTATAATATTTGATGTATGTTGTGTGTTGCATAATATTTGTGAGCTAAGGAATAAAAAAATAAATCTGAAACTGAAGAAAATGGATTTGAAACGTTGTGTTTATCATGCCCTATTAATTGGCGTTTGTATATCACTTATCTATAGTATTTGTCCCTAATATTATTCTACTATTTGTCTGTGGCATGCCCAAAACCATGCAAAAGCAGACTAGAAATCTCGTACAACAAAATTATTAAAGAAATATTATCTAGCTATTATGAGTACTACCGATCGAAATTACTAAAATATAAAGAAATTAAGGCCGGGAGAAAACGTCTTTTTTTCCCCGCTGTGTTAAAAACTTAAAAGTATTATACTGATCATGAACGCGATCTCCACATGAAACACATAATTAACACACACACACACACACACAGTACATATAGTTAATTTTTTAAAGCAGGAGTAACTTGAAGTCCTTTGTGGTAAATTAACCTCACCCATATTGATATCAAGCTATATCATCGAATATCACTAACACCAACCAGCTTTTGTCATATATTATGGCCACTAATTAAACTTACTAATTATATATATGATTATTGGTGCCTTTTGGTCAATTTTTTGTACGTTCACTATCACCCCACGATAGAAGCAATATTTTATTCTCACTATAACATTAATATTAGCTCAGTTATTAATGATACATGATATCATTAATTATATATCTTCAAGCAACCAGTCCTAATCTGAAGAAGGAGATCATGATCAAAACTATAATATCGCTCAAATAGTCGTTTATTTCTATTTTGATATTGATCATCATGTTAGCGTTCAAATTAAGTTGTCGTTTTTTCTTTTCTTGTTTTCCCTGTAGCTTATGTTTATTAGTGATGGATCTTACCAATCACATGAAAGAAGCGCAGAAAAAGGGAACAATTTAATTTGGATCAAATTGCGCGCGTATCCTACATATATTAATACTAGCGTCCTCTTTTATTATTATTTTTTTATTTTGTGTGCATGCAATTTATATTTTCTGATCATCAGATTCGAGAAATATAATCTACAACAAATTAGAAGCGCATATATATAGATCATTGGAATCACAGAGATGATCAGAAAGAGAGATCATAACAAGGACGTCACAAAAGTGAAAGCTGCCATGGAAACAGAGAGAACATCTTCACGCGGCCTACACATGTGGGGGCATCAACGATGTACGTGATGATAAACAACTTGGAATTCCGAGATTGCTGCATGTTACTTTCTTCTTCTCCTTCTATTTCTCTTTTTATTCCCTCTCTTGTTTTTTTTTTTTCCATTCCCATCGTCAATTTCGGGATCCCTATCCTATAATCAGAAATCTGCGACCAACCGACCAGCAGAACCACAAGAGATCTAGAGAGAGAGAGAGAGAGAGAGAGAGAGAGGAGATTTGCTTTTTCGACATTATTATGCTCGCTTTATTCCATGTTAGTATTTAGTAAACAATTGCCCTTGGTTACTGCAAAAGCATATCGAAAGTCCAAATTCCATGCCGAGAAAAAAAGTCTAGATCCCATACTTCTAAAATATATATATATAATATTAAACCCATTATAAATAGAGTTACAATGATGACAAAGTAATCATATAATAATAATAACAAAAATGTGTCAAACTAATTGGACTTGATTTTGGTTTCTTTTGCTTGAAAGTTAAGTAGAGAACCAAAACCAATCAAGCTTTATTTGTTTTTTTGTGTTATGCTTTTCAAATTTGTGTTTTTTTTTTCCACATATATACATACGATGGAGCTAGAGTCCTACTTGAAAGTTCATAAGTCTTTTGCATGGTTTTGAGTGGGATTTTGGCGTTTCTCTAACTAGAGCTTTTCCTTCTCAACCACTGCAGTTTACATACAACAGATTAGTACGATCTTATAATTTGGTCAAACTTCTTATAATTGCATAATCATCATATATAGTCTCCACACAAAACAAGGAATGAGTACGTCACATAGTTAAAATTACAAAACTATTTTAAACTCAGCACCCTTGCTGGTCCAAAAGCATATATATATATATATATATATATATATATATTTGTGTGTACATATATATATATATATATATATGTATCCCAAACTGATCGGGTACGTACGTAGGTCGTCAACATGATGAAGAATATATATAGCCACTTTCCTGAAAAGAGCGGGCAACAAATATATATTGAACCACTACGAAAAATTTGCATTTCCTCTATCGGCCAAAAATAGAATAATAATGAAGCATTCAGTTGCATGTACGTAAGAGATCAAAGAGACAGAAAGCATTTTTGGGCCGGGGGGGTTGGGGGAGTTGCAGGTTATGGGAGATATATAATTACGTACGTTTCATCATGAAACCCAAAACATGGAGATCGCAGGCAGAGATATTGGGACTGAACTGACAGGTTCATTTATCAAACAAATGCGCTGCTCTAGAAGTACTAATTACTACATGATTAGAGATCCTTCAACCATGTGAACCATGAATTTTTCTAATTCTGATGATCCTTTCTTCAACACCTGAACTGGCCGGAACAAGCGGAGTTCTTGGGGGCATATCATAATGCTCCAATTAGCCCTGATAAGTTCCGTATAATAATGGTTTAATTTTAGGCCCATTGTTCTCATTCATCGATCTGGATAGAATGTACTGGTACTGATGTGTAGGGAAACATTAAAGGAAGAGACCCATTTTAACATATCATTTCCGGGAAAGTACTTAATATACAGTGCATTTATATCAACTTATGGCATTTTAGCCTTCCTATCAGATACCAAAATGAACAAATACCCAGCCTTCTTTGGTCACGCATATATAGATGATCAATACAACCAAAAAAAAAAAAAAAAATACACAACCGCAAAGAAAATTTCAGACGAGAAGCCTACCATTTCCAAGTTGTTTGAGCAGATGACCAAGGAATTATTCCGGTCTTCACGTTTGATCAATTTCTTAGATTCTTTGTGTTGGGACTTGCAAAGTTAGGGTTGTTGAATGAAACGCGCGCTAAGACGATCATTTCTCTTTAAATGGGAACCTGTAGTATAGTAATTAATTCAACCGAAAGTGAAAAACAAAGGCAGAGATTGCATGCGTCGGGTTTAGAGATCATAAAAAAAGATCAAAATCACAACATATGGCTGGTTGAAGAAGAGGTGAAACCAGAAAGATCAGTCCATGCACTTCCACCTCCCCAGTAATGATGATCATTTCCTGCAGTACCCGAAAGATTTCTTGACAAACTCAACCTTTGATTGTCTTCCATTTTCACAGTAGCAAGCTGATCACTAACACAAGTAACTGCAGATTCCAATGGCTTAGACCGAAGCTGCCCAGAGACCCCGACATAGCTTGGCCGATCAACATTCTCACCCTCAAACTGAAATAACCCATGATTCGGAATCCCCAAATTGCCGAAGAAAGGAAACTGCTGCAGCCTCCACTGCTCATGAGCAAGGCCAGTTGATAAAGCAGACCCAACCCCACTTGAACCAGAACCGATTTGAAACTCAACGTCAGCAACAGGCGGCTGAAATCCCCCGAAATTTAAGCAATGGTTCCCAGAATTAGCATAATCACTAAGATGATGAAAAGGAGGAAAAAAAGGCAACTGTGATGCTTGTGGAGGGGGCAAATTATGGCTTAACATATGATCAGTAGCGCAGCAATTGGAAGAAACAGTACTAGTTGAACTAGACCCTGCAGTTTGGCGCTCGGCTGTGGCGGCAGGAGATTTCGACCTACTGCTTTTGCTTCTTTTGTTTCTTCTACAACCACCTCCAACAGGCACGCTCCTTAGTGCACCTCCCCTTGTCCAATAGCGCCGACATGTCTTGCAGAAGTGACGAGGTTGGGAGAGACTATAGTTATTGAAATAGCAAAACTTTGTATTTGTGGAGTCGCATCTCGGACATTTGAGGGCAGCCTCAGGCTGCGGAATCTTAGCTAGCTTTGCCCGATCAGACATGGAACCCGGCGGCCTAATCGGGCCACCGCCCGCACTGCCTCCGACTATTGAAGGCCGCGGTGGAGGGTGGAGTACTTGTGGATTCTCGCTTCCATCTTGATCATGAGCTGGTTGCTGATAATTCGAGTGCTGAAAATTGAAAGGGAAAAAGATCAAATATCCGGTATATTCAAGAAGAGATTTTTTTTAAAAAAAAAATAAAGGATATATGGGAATATTAGTCTTTTATTTTGAGCCTTTTTATTGAAGCTAACCTAGGAAAAGAAAATTTGGAAGAAAACCCTTACCTGTTGTTGCCAGTTGGGTGGATCCAGATAGACCGGAACGGATGAGAAAACCATGGCTGTTACCTCTCAGATCTTTCTCTTTTGTAAAGGTTGATGGGTTGATCTTTTGGAGATTTTGGTGGAGAATCACATCACCCAGGGAGTTGCAGGGAAAGAGAGAGAGAGAGAGAAAGAGAGAGAGAGAGAGAGAAAAGGATCAGAAGAAGACGGAAAGATAAAGCTAGCTAAGGAGCTGGGCGGGGTGTTTATTTATTTTGTTCTTTGCGCGCTATCTCATGATCCACACTTTGATCTCTTTTTGTTTTATTAAAATTTTTAGGGTTCGAAAAGGAAGAGAACAAGTTAAATTTCTTAAAATGTAAGCTAGCTTGTTAACAGTGCCCAATATAGATTAATATTGGGCATGCATCATGTAGATAAGAGAGAAACCCTAATGTAAAGTTTGAGATAAATATATAGCGATTAATAATAAAGTGGAGTAATATAAAAGAGGAAGTTGTGAGTGTTGGTTGATTGGTCTTAAGTGGAAGTGTCACGGTCAGTTAATGTAATTACTTTGTTTCTCCGTGCTGTAGCTAATCTTTTTGGTTTTGCAAGCAAATTATATATATGATCTGAAGCTAGCTAGCGTTCTTAATTTCGCTTTAACAACTAATTACTTTCATTGTTACGTACGTATATACATTATACGGAGGAAAATAAAGATTAATAATTATTTATGTACCTATCTTTATATATTGATGATCTACATCGTGGCCGGACTAATATTAAAATCATCTTGACTACTTACCATCAAGGCCGACAAAATAGAATGTTACAATAATCTTTATTTTATATAAATATATATATATATCTATATATATATAATATACCAATATTAGTACCAATATCTACAAATTTTAGAGCTACAATATGCATGCATGCATGGTATTTTGCCATAAGTGTGAGAAATTGACCGTATTGGATAAATGTTATATATCGCTATCTAGCTAGCTAGTAGTCTCACGGAACGATGAAAATATGCATTTGTATGTGTGAGTGTCTATAAATAAGTATATATATATATATATAAATATATATATATATATATATATTATATCAAATGATTTATTGATCATTCTCATTCTCATTCAGCTTGTACGTACGTACACCCTGAAACCCTAAATAATAATCTATATATATATATATATATATATCTCACAATCGTGTCAATTGTTTTGTCAGAATTTTCGAGTAAGAGATGATATTCATACATATATATCATGAGTGCTACTCTAAAACTTATATTGCTTTTAGTATATATATATATATATATATATATATAGGTAAATATCTCTCGAGTAATGTTAATAAAATGTTTGATAAATACCCATGTACTAATCGTGTACTGTACAACGTAATTGATCTCACCCAAAGTTCATACAAGAATTGGAAGGAGTCTAAAATACAGCTAGCTTTACCCACCCTTTATCTGGATTTTGACACCTTATCATGATCAAGGTGTCCCGCCCCCGCCACCCACCCCCCCCCCCCCCCCCCCAAAAAAAAAAAAAAAAAACGTGTGGGGATCAAAAAGGTACGTACCGCGCGCGCGAGCGCACTACGTCGACTGTGCCAGTAGTACTTGTAAATCCATGTACTACTTATGCAAGCCGAGCTAATTAATCACAAAGGGAAAGACTAATTAATCTTATAAAAGGCTGTACATGCTGCATAAATACGTCAATTAATCTACTGGAACGTGTGATATTGCTTGATCATCTGTATGTGTATTCTAATTAATATTTTATGTCTTTTTTCAGTTTTTAATTTTAATTTGATATAATTAATAATGTTGCACTGCCGATCGAACTGTTCGAAATAGAAACAATGCGGCCAGTTAATTATTTGAAATCTGAAAAGGATCGAAGCCAATATTATTTGTGGCACAATTCTGAAAGGCTCTCCTTGTCGAAGCATGCAGCTAGCTGCACGTACATCAAACATGTGTTCAAATTAAAATATTATTGTGTGCAAATTAATATTTATAATATAATTAGTACTGGACTCTTGTCTAGCTATATATTATTGATTAATTTCCCTTTTGTCATCTTATTATATTATCTTACATATGCATCTATATTATATAAACCAGGGAATTAATTATATAGTACGTACTTTGAGAAACTTGAACCCGCGGAAACCTCTGATTTTGAACCATACAGTTGATCAGTTAACAATTCCCAAAAAAAGGTAATAACGAGCTAATTATCTGCTTCTATATATGAAAAGTAATTAGTTTTTTTCTTTTTCAGAATAACATATAACGGCTGATCACTAATAATTTGAAAACCCCTTTTTTTTTTTTTGCAAAAGATATATAAAAAATACGTTTAACGCTCGAAGTCAACCTGATTCGAAATTCTGTTGATGATTACATATATATATATATATATATATATACACACATACGTACACACATTATAAGCTAACCAAATAAAAGTAGATGATCTGCTACGTACTTCAATTACTGGCCGCTGATTACTACAATTTTCAGTACCACTTTATTTGAGAGAATTTCCGTAGAAAGAAAAGCCCTCATAATATGATGAAATATGAACCCACAAGAAAAATTGATGGAAAATAAAATGATCGATCGAGAATCTAGTGGAGGGGGCATGATTTTATTTTCATAGCAGGTACTTCATATATGTCTAGTTCTATTACTTAATTACATGGACATGATGAATATTGATATATATATATACACACGTGTGTGTGTGTGTGGAAAAAGCTAAATGTACTGGAAAAAAATATACAAAATAAATAAATAAATAAATTGCACATATTCTTCGTTCCCTATCAGGTAATAAAACACAATAATAATAAAGGGAGAATTTTTCGGATCTAGACTTACATGCATGGGTATTGGGTAGGTAGGCTTCACAGTACTAGACAGTGGTTAGGGCTTCGAAAAAAAGGAAGGGTACGTTGGCCACTAATATGGCCGCCGGATCATGTGCGGTGGAATGAGTAGTCGTCATCAGATGCTCGTGGTCGGACGATAGATACCACTCGGTCCCACACCCCACCTTCCTCTCATTTGCCAAGCCCCACTTGATTGATTCTCTCTCTCTCTCTCTCTCGGTCGGTGAAAAAGCAAGTCTTACCATTAAGGTAACCCTGAAGGTCGTCCCCACACACACGAAAACATGAAAATATATATTGGTTATAAGATGTATTGATTTTTTTTTTTTTTTTTTTTTTTGACTTCATAAGATGTATTGATATTGGACTAGTACTACTAGACCGCGATTGTTCATTCAATTTGCAAATTAACGAGATGTTTCGAGAAGATCCTTGACACCGTTTGATCAGCGATCAAATCAACCAATTAAAGCCTCATCATGGGTGGGAGACATGATTTATCAAACGGTGTCAATGATCTTCACGCGTTAGATATTGCTTTTAATTTACATCTTGTATTCATGTGCTTTATATACCTTTAAATTATCAATAATATATGGCGGGATATGTCCCATTAATATATATTGAAACAGAAAAATGGGTCAGCTTGATAATTTAAATATTTCAGTGCAGAGACTGAGAGGGATAGATAGGCGCATGTAGACGATCAAGGCGAGAGAGAAGTTTTCCAATAAGGAAGATCGAGAGACGCGCGAGATCAACAGCAAAAACTTTACTAGTCTTCCTACATGCAGCTCCTGATCAAGAAATAAAGAATGAAGATCGTTTTTCGAATGAAGAAAAGTGGAAGCTCCTTCTTTAACTTTTTCTTTGATATTCGAAAAAAGTAGTCATGTTTTGATTGGCCACCTCAGAATTGCTTTTAGCTGTAGAAGCTTTTGGTACAGACAGTACTTACATCATGCCTTTGAAAGCCCATGATCAACACTTTCAACCATACCGAAATTTTGTTCATTTCATCTATATATACATTTTAGTTTTCGGTATTATATATGGAACTGATCATCCGCTAATTCACTATAAAAAAAATTACTTATTTATAATTAATTATAATTAACAAAATAATTATTTTTAGTTAAAATAAATCTTTAATTTTCATCATAAATAATCTTTTTCATTATAAATAATTAATTAATTGCAAATACTTTTTTTATTTGTAGTGGCTGCTAGCCAGGGCATCAAGTTAATGTAGACTTTGTGAGCAAGTTAATGTTCAAGGGTGATTTCTATATATCCAATTATTTGAATTGGTATTTTCGTACTTACGTGGTTCGTTGAGCATATATGGAATCGAACAAGTAGCAGATTAAAATGTTAATACTACCGAGAGATCATAGAGACCCAAGTACTCTATTATATATATATATATATATATATAAATTATATATATATATAACAGCGTTTAATTAAATATGACGATAATAAAGTAGATTTACGTAAATACATTAATGGATCATTCGTTGCATGCAATATTAACGACTCAGAGATCATCGGTGGAGATACCGGCCAAACTTTTTATTTCACTTTCATTGACATAAATGGATATATACCTCCACCTCAAGCAAACTACCTCGATCCTACGTCCGGCGGTTCTACTGATCTTCTTCTAGGCTTTTGCTGCGCTTTTCCATTCTTCAGCTGTGGGGTGTCTTTCAGTCTAAAACCTCTCTCCGGTACTCACGCACGGAAACACACGTGGACGCATGCAGTTCATATAGCGTATTGGACATAATATTCTGTTAATATTAATTATGGCTATCAGACTTTAATTATTAATAATAGTTGTACTCATCCGTTAATTACTAATAATAGTTGTCACTGATCATAAAGCTGAAAAGAAAAAAGTTATAACATGCTGATGTCGTCCGGCCAACTCCCCCATCTTCCATTAGCAACAATCGAGACTGTCGTTTAAAACCAAGTATGCAGTACTCTCGGCGGCCAACTGCCTTTTTTCCTTGAAAAATCAATATTTAAATATAATATAAATTATTTCTTTTACCAAAAATGCGTGTGCTTGTTTATATACATGAGTACACGTACAGTTCAGTGCAGATTCATGTGTCGACCTAAGGTTTTATTTGCCTTTGTTAGTCTCGCTTGGGCCATGCACCTTGACCCCTCTCATTTCCCACTAATTTGATTGCTGGCCACCAACAGAGCTAGCTATCTAGCTAGGACATGCATTCTTTTGAGCAGTACTCCTTACGTAAATATATCATGTGTAATAGATCATCATCATGTAAAGCATCAAAACCCACTTTGATTTGATGTTAAATTGATATATACCAACTAAGAATAGTAGAGCCTATTCCTTATAGAAAGCCTCCCACGCAAACTTAGTGCATGTATATATAGTTAATTCGATCATGTTTGGTAGTTAATTGGAGCTAATTTGAACGTACAGGTTAATAAAGAAATATCTTTCAAACCTGCCTCAATATAGACGTTTTGTTTCCTTAAGTACTAGCTAGGTGTTTCCTTCTTTCCTTAATATATAAGCTTAATATCTTTTACAGAATGAATGACGAAGTTAATTAGCATGCACTCTATCACCTCAAGTCCATCCTCTTATATATTATTGAAAATATGGACCTTTCAAATTTATCTATTGAAATTCTTTTTGACAGAATGTCAAGAAAAATTAAAAAAAATTAAAAATTGATAACAACACACGGATTTACATGAAAAATTCTCAAAAAAAGAAGAAAAGTATTTAGACCTAAAAAATAAAATTTACTATATGAAAAATTATTACAATAACATAATTTTTTTCATTACCTCCAAAGACACCCACAAAGATCAATTACATGCAAAGATGAACTTTTCCAATAACAAAATTTTAACTCTAGCGTCTTTCTCTTTTACATGCAAAGATGAACAAAAAAAAAATTTGAGTAAAAAATTATTAATTAAGCTTTTAATTAATATACTTAGTCAAGAAGACTAATTCTCATTTTATAGGCCTTAGACCTCACTCCATCTTCACTCTTTACTTGTGTGGAACAAAAAATAAAGGAACAAAAATCCATTATATATATATGGATCAAGATCTGACTAATTACTTGTATCTATCTATCTGTCTACAGTACATAACGCTATCGGAAAATAAATATAGAAAAGCTAGCTTAAGGTATGTCGTAATTGGTGTGTATATAAGGAATCTAATTCCCCTGTCAAGTCAATGATCTTTAACCAATTTCCCATGCAAAAAGCAGTTACCATAAGGCAGCTTGCAGCTTTTGCCTTACATTATTGTGTTGTTCAGTTGCTGTTACCTCCCGCTCCCACATACTCACTCAGAAAAGGATATAATTAAGCATAAAGAACAAATCAACAAATTATTAACAGCAATCAATGCATAATTACACTTTAATTAACTAATTTACATCGTCATGACATTATAAAAGAGAGCTAAAGACCGCTGATCTCTCTCTCTATCTGTGTTTTGTATATATAATGCGTAGATGATAGCTTTAGTCACGTGTGGAGGCTGTAAATCAAGATTTAAGCAGCAGACAAATCTGATGCTCACACGCGGATCTCAATCCTCTAGATTCTTATCTTCACAGATTCCATATTATTTGTTTTTTACTGTTCGAGACGCGTGCAGCCACTCTGTCTTAGATGATTTCCTTGTTCAGTTTTATCATCAAAATTTCATAAGCTTTTACAGACATCAAAGTTGTACTGGTGGTGGTCCATTCATAATGCTTTCACAAGCCAGTAGCAAAAAGTTGGGACCCCATCTCCAGTCTTTTGGGCCCAAAGGGTGGGGCTTCCTAGTACTCGATCGGCGGGCCTCACTGGGCCCAATAGGGACGATCTACCCGCTGCCAGCCTGTCCTGCCCAACAAGAACTCTTTGACCTTTGTGCTTCTAATTCTAGCCTATTTAGAATATGTTTGGGCTTCAAATTCAAACTTAAAAGTATAACTGAAGGGTGACGTTGAGGGTCGGTTTAGCTGTCTTTAGTGTTAAAAATAGTTTTATTGTATTCTTATAAAAATATAATAAAAAATTTTAAAAATATAATAAAAAAAAATTAGAAAACACAATAAAAAATAAAATGAAAAAAATATAATAAAAAACATAATAAGAAATACAACAAAAAAATAAAATGAAGATAATTTTATAGGAGGCATTCGGCCTCAGTCAGCCCTCGCCGCTGTCGATAGTCGTGTGCGACACCGCCCATACCATCGGGACCAGCTCCCTCCTGCGACCTCATCCCTGCACGAACCCATTTCGAGTTTAAGGCTGACGGGGGAAGGTGGGAGTTTGCCGGGGTTGCCGTCGCAAGAGTAAAGTCGCCGGAAAAAACCAGTCCCAATGGCATGGGCGGTGTCGTCCACGGCTGCCAACAGTGACGAAGGTTGTTTTTAGTAACCAACCAACCCACAGGATATTCCATAACTAAAAATAGCTCATCTATGATCTACATCAAAATCATATCATAGTGAGGGGAAAAAAATATTAAGTTGACTTAAGAAGAAAAGCTTTGCTTAGAAAACAAGCCCTATTTATTAGAATTTTGATCTCTTGTAGTTCTTATTCAAATTTTAATGGTTTCTAATTAACATGAAATGAGATTTTATAACATTAATTGATGTTTTTATATTATTTGATAAAGTCATTCAGACAACTATACTATTATATAACGCACATTATATCTATCTATTTTCTCAGTCTAAGTTCTAGAGCAAGTTGAAACTTTTGAATAATTTGGATCCTAATAACTTATGAACAAAAGTCGGATTTTATTTTCTTTTTAAGCAAAAAGTGACAATATTGAAATGATTGGCTGGAAAAAAGAAAGAGAAAAGAATGTGTTTAGAGACCCACTCGGCGACCATTTATCTATTATTTAAGTTAGATATAGAATAAAATGTGGACATATACGTATTTTATTTGAAAAAATAAATGTTTTTATTTAAAAAATAAATTTTTATATAAATTTTAAATTTTTTATTTATTTTTAATGCGATACTGAAATATAATTTATTTTTATCTACCAGCCTTACGATTATAGAAAAGTAAAGTAACCGTTGTCGTTTAAGGAAGCAGCGACAGCTAGTTAAACGATATGACGTTTTTTGAAACACTTCGGCAATGACTGTCGTTTGAGGCTGCTCTGAGGAGCAAATAGTGATAATCCAAAGCAGATCGTGATCCCCTTGCAATTGCAGTCGAAGAAGGTGTGGGGGGGGGGGGGGGGGTGCATCGTGAAGTTATTGAACTCTCGGTGCTTAGATTCCTTCAACACAACAGATCGCACGGTACAAAAAAGCAGAGTAGGAGAAAGGAGAGAAAACATTAAACAAGCATACTCGCAAAATCACAGACTCGAAGAGAACCATGGAATCGGAGTGGGACCCATTGGATGAGCCTCCATCACCGCCGTGTTATTCTTCGGTGTTCGAGAGGGATCGGCACGTCTGTTACTTGGAGATGATGTACCATCTGTTGCCGTCGCCTTACCAGGACCAGGAGATCAATCACCTTACCCTTGCCTACTTCGTCATCTCCGGTCTCGACCTCCTCTCCGCGCTCGATCGTGTACCTCTCTCTCTCTCTCTCATTTGTTTTTGTGTCTAAAGATTACAATTTTACTAGGGATTTGGAATTTTATTGGCACCTTTTAGTTTTGGAAAGCTAGACTCTTGTAGTTACATATTGTGTTTGCTTCGGAATTTATTCGGTTTTGATCCTAGATTGTCACTTTGGATTTTTTCGGGTTGATGCTACATATTAATGACCTTACTTGAATGTGCCTAGCACAAATACTTGCTACCGAGAACTTTCTCGTAAATTTAGCTAACGGGAGGCTTAAGCTTAAATTTCCTTCTTTTCTTTTTAACTTTGCAATGACTCAAGGGAGTGTTAGGGATTTTTTACCCTTTTTTTCCTCGTCGTGAGGTCATACTGTGGTATTTTCTGTTCATATGTAAGTATGCATTTGATTATCTTCACAACCAAACGGTTATGTAAACAAGTATAGAAAAAATAATTGCATGTTTGTTTATGTTTTACGTGTTTAGGTCGACAGGGATGCAGTTGCCAGTTGGGTTTTGTCCTTTCGAGCTCTCCCAAAGAATAAAGGTGTACCGAATGATGGTATGGCTCGCTTGCTAAGGAATCTGATCTAGTTTAAATGTGTTCGAACTTTGAAATTTGAATACTATTTATATAGTAATGTTGGATTGCCCGATAAGTGCACATTTTGTCTTCATTCTCTGAGAGCACATCCCCTTCTAGCGTTTTTACCATATTCACTCAAATGTATCAAGAGGAAAGAATATATCATATAGCTGTTGGCTTTCTGCAGGACAATTTTATGGGTTCCATGGTTCAAGAACTTCTCAGTTTACTCCAGACAATAATGGGGTATAGTAAACAAATCATGCACTCATATTTTATTCTTATTTCAGTTGTCTCGTGGAAATAAGCTTTTCTGTTTGATATAAGGTTTTGAGTCAGAATGGTAGTCATTTGGCAAGCACGTACAGCGCTCTAGCTATACTAAAAATTGTTGGCTATGACTTCTCAAAAATTGACTCTGAAACGATGTTGATATCAATGAGAAACCTCCAGCAGCCTGATGGGAGGTGAGCTTTACAGTCATTGTTCTCAGATCTCTTAGCCTATTTTTTTCAGAATCAGACCGTTGCAAGTTATCCACAAATATGTATGATTTTGTTTCTTCATTTCTTTCAAATAGAAATATGAAAACAACTACTTGTACAAAATTTATATGTGGAGTTTTTCTCATAATACTTGAAGAATAAACAATGAAAGAGAGGTTTTTAAATGTGTGCTGACTCAATATATGGTATAGGTAGCACTTAATAGTCTTTCGGTTGACCTGCACCCTTAAGAATATGATTATGCCAGAAAGGGAATTAAATTAAGCTAAACTAGAATTTGGTTTTTCCAATTCCCCTTTTCCAAAAACTTGTATTGATCTTAAGTTTTGGATCATACGCCCTGCCCTGCCATGGATTAATTCTAATTCTTTTTGGCAGTTTTATGCCCATCCACATTGGGGCCGAGACAGATCTTCGGTTTGTTTATTGTGCTGGTAAGGAAATACTATTAAGGATGATTTATGTGGCTTCTTGAGTCAAAATGCTTTTGGATGAAATATCCAAATAACCAAGTGTTGTATCAGTTGCCATCTGTTTTATGTTTGAGGATTGGAGGGGCATGGATAAGGAGAAAGCAAAGGGGTACATATTAAATTGTCAGGTTTGTATGGAAAGTGCTCTATCTCGGACAGTTTTCTTTTATGTAGCCATCATGATATCATCCTTGGTTTTATATCTTGCATTCATTAATGCAAGATATGGTTAGCGGTGTGCATATACTTAAGAACAACTGTTGCTGTACTTTCAGTCATACGATGGAGGCTTTGGATTGAGACCTGGTTCAGAATCTCATGGTGAGTACGGACAAAACTGGGCCACCCCTCGTGGATGATGCTCAGTTTTTTTTAATGTTTTGTATTTTCTTAAATGTTGTTTAAATTGAAATGAAAAAAAATGTTCTGAGGAGAAGTGAAATGTTTTTGAGTGAAATTTTTGTTTTGTTTTATATGTTTGAGAGTGAAAATATATTAGATGTTGAAAAATGTAGGAGAATTCCGAGAATAAGCTTAGTTAAGAAGTTTTGTTCATTCATTATTTCGTAGTAATGAAAAATAAGTTTGCAACTACATTAATAAGCTCTTGCCTATAGTTTTCTTGATTTCCAGTCTGGACTATTTGTGATAATATTTACTGACAGTGTTTGTTTTAGTGCCACAGGTGGTGCAACATACTGTGCAGTTGCATCTCTCCGGCTAATGGGATTCATAGGAGATGATCTTCTGTCCAGTTCGACATCTTCAATAGTAGATGTGCCATTGCTGCTGGACTGGATCTTGCAGGTATTGTTTTCCTCATCTAATCACAGAGGTTTTTGAGCATGCCTTTAAATTGAAAGAAATGACTGTAAGGAGCAAACATAAAGGTCATTATTACTTGAAAATTTTGTGGAGTGAATAAAGTGCTTGAAACATTTCCCATAGCTTTTGGTATAAACAAAATGTATTTGTCACTTTTGCTGCCAGCAATCATTTGAGGAAGATTGGGGTTTCTTGGCTTAGAGTTTTTGTGAAAATATAGGTTGAGTTATGGTTTAGTTATTGAGGGATATGATCAATATGTTTCAGAGCATGAAAACAAACTAGGAAACGAAGAAAATGTTATCCAAATCATCTTTAATGGCTGAGAATGGTATTTTGGAAGTGTAGCTGATCTGGCTTGGTGGGTTTGCAAGCTTATAATAGATGGGCTGTGCTAGGATTTCTATCCTACAACATTTAGAATTCTAATACATGGGCTATGCCTATTGCTATCAATAAAAGTTTTTGCTTTCCTATAAAAAAATAAAAAATAAAATTCTAAGGGTGAGAAATCAAGGTCTGGGGTTGAGTGCTTTTTTAGGACTAGATGAACTGCTGGAAGTTAGAAAGACAATATAGACCTAGGCATTGCACATAATTTTCCCGAACTTAAGAACTTGGATTCCTTTGGCATCATTCCTCAGATTCACGCAAATGTCAAGAGCACTCCTATTATTAAATAAAACTACATTAAAACAAAAAAGAAAAAAAAATCTTGCTGCCCAGACCAACTTTTTTCTTTGATTGTTTCAATTGGATGTTTACTTTTGAATAGTTCAATTGTTTCCTTTTTTTAAGTAAGCCTGAAAACTATTTCTCACTCACTTGTCTTTCCTCTGCAACAGAGGCAGGCAAATAATGGTGGTTTTCAAGGTCGACCCAACAAAGATAGTGATACTTGTTATGCATTTTGGTGAGTATATTGAAATCATTCTAAAGATCCACGGGATAGTTTGGAGTTTTCTTGCCTTGACAAGAGCAATGTACTTGTATAGGATTGGAGCAGTTTTACGAATCTTAGGGGGCCACAAATTGATTGATGAAAAAGCTTTACGTGGATTTTTGCTGACTTGTCAATCTGAGGTAATGATGCATCTCCTTTTAACTTGATGGTTTTAGGTTCAGTGCATACATTTGGTTAAGATTTGAATAGGGTGTTCTTGAGGTTTTGTTCCCACTTACCATGAATTTTCTTCAAGCTGTATGCCCAATGCATAGTAATAGAAGGTATGGTCAGTTGACAGGTGAATCAATGATGCATGGATAAAAATAATAATAAATACAAGTAAGGGATGGGATAAAATTGTGGTAAGAACTGTTTATCAACAAATAAAAAAATAATTAAAACAAAAAGAGTTAAAACCAGAGGTAAACATAATAAAAGTTTTAGCCCCGATAGGTACATTATCAAAACATGTGGACGCAATGTGAAAAACGACTGTTATGATGTTTTGGACTTTCTGGATGACTATAATTGAGTATTATTTTACCTAATAAATCTCTGTTGAAATTCTGATTTCGTTACTTGATTTGATCCTGAACCAGTACGGAGGTTTCAGTAAGTTCCCTGGGCAAGTGCCAGAATTGTACCACTCCTACTATGGATTTACCGCATTCAGCCTCTTGGGAGAAATAGGTATGAACTCGCTTTGTGTTGAGTTGGGAATGACAGATCTGGCTGCCACAGGGCTTTTATGACTTGATACGGAGGTTGGCTTTGTTACAGTCATCTGGAATTGGCTGTACTGACATACCAAATTGGGCAAGCGGTGTTGATTTTTGAATTTAAGTGAGAAAGGATTTTTTTTTTTCCATTTAAAGTAGATTACTCATGAGATGTAATCTTGTATGTGTAGCATTAAGGGTGTTCATCCGGATTTCGGATTTAGCAATCCGGATTCTGGATCTAGAATTTTCTTAAAACTTTAAAATAAAAATATCAAAATTATTAAAAAATAAATACAATTTCAAAACCAGACTAGGTAAAATTCAGCCCGAATGAACAAGCTTATGTGTATGGTCTAAAACATTTTTATTCTGTCTAAAGCATAGAATGGAATTGCCTTGTGATTGACCTTGTCAAGATCATTATCGTTGAATAACTTTAGGGGTTGGTTAAAGTGGAAAAGACATTGGGCGTAGGGGTAATGCTCCCCCTAGGTGTCTAAGGTTCAAATTTCCTTGGTTCCAAATTATCTTTTGGGGCTATTAGATTAGAAGATTTTTTCTTTGAATTAATCGATGCACTTGCAAAATATTTCTTGTCGAGAGTATATGCACCTTCAAGAATTAGTCGGAATATTTTTCTGAACACTCGTGCCAATAGAAAAAAAAAAAATCAATATCGTTGAGTAACATGGCAATCTTGACCACGACCATCCCCCATTTCTCCCAAAAAAAAAAAAAAACAGGTAGTGGGATGCTGTTAGCATTAATAACACTTTGAAATGTTCTTTTTAATTAATATATGTATATATATATATATATATATATTAATTTGACCATTTTATGTAAGCGATCCTACCCGGATACCACGAAAGGAATTTTAAAAAAATTAATAATAAAAATAAAGCAATAATCAAATCATGTTGAATATCTAATTAAAGGTTGTGAATGATGATTCATCAAGGTGGGGGTAGCTTTCGGTCAATTAGCAGGAGACATTTTCACGGGCATCAAGCTTACTTTGTTGTTTAGGAAAAGCCAAAGGGGCATCTTACCGTCCCCTAATTTTCCAATTTTGTCACTTTCTTGAATAATACGACCATGTAAAAAAACTCTAAACTACGTGCTGGCGCCCACCAAAGTCCTGTTTCACCTTACTTTGGTGCTTTTGCCACTTTGTTTAATTTAATTGCTTATCCGTGATACTTCTATTAGCCCCTTGCCTTTTTGCGAAAATCTCATTTTAACCAAAAACCGAAAGGATAAGCAAACACTGAAAAAGACTAGAAAAGAAAATTGAGGAGGAGAAAAAGGCTTCACAAGAATGATTACAGGTGTTAGACAACTCAGGAGACATGGAGATTGAATAAAACAAATAACTCCACAGGTCACCCACATGCATCAGACCCACCTCTCAACATCATGTTGCAGAGAATGTTGTTCCCCCCACCTTGAAAATTTAAAGACAAAATGCACAAAGGTTAAGCATGTTTATCTTGTAATTAATTCCATCCCCAAATATGGCCGTCAGAAATCAAATGAACCCAAGAACCCGAGAAACATGAAATTATCTAATAAAATATTACATGGCGGGGGTAAAAAATGGAAGATAGACCCAATTTATTTTTGGTTAATGGAACTTTAATGTAATCTGGGTTTCTTTGTTAACCGGTGATCGGAATGGTGAAGGTGAAGAAACCAAAGGAAGTACCTGTGATTGTGAAGTGCTTGAATGGCACTTCTGTGCATGTTGATTAAGCTCTCTTTCTTTGTGCTTATCAACAATAATTGTGATGAAAGACCCATCTTCATCGTTTTCCTGAATCTTTTCTTTGGCTTCCTCCGTTAACTTTCTTTTTAGTTTCTCCTCTGCATTTATCAAGAACTTGAATTTTGGAGGGGGAGAAGACTTGATCCTGTTGAATTCTGCATCTGCCATTGATTCAAATCGAGAGTTGAATCCATGCTGATTGTAAGAGTTGATATGTTTAAGAGGGGGAGTTAAAAAGGAAGGAGAGGCAAGAGGGGTCAAATATGGAGTCTCTGTTGATAAAACCAAATCGCTCAAGCTTCTACTTCTTGACCCCTTTCTACTCTTCTCGCCATCTTCAGATTCTAAATCCTCCTTCGTTTCCTCTATAATTGTGAAGAGGAATCTCGGGGGACCTGACAGATTTTGTAACCTCAAAAACTCTTCCTCCATGTCGTCATCTTCGAGTGGTTTAAGATAAAAACTTTTGTTTGACTGCATATGAAGCTGCCCTTCTGGTTCATGGACGAGGTTGCCGTTGATTCCCACAGAGGAACCAATTTCTTGGGGATCCAAAGCCGTGTGCCTGATCGAACTAGACTTTTTCCAGCAAAACATGTAGAATAGCTCTCTTGCTGGGCCGCTGTAGTCATTTTCCATCTCTCTGTGTGTAAACTTCTTCTTCCACCAAAATAAGTAGTAAAGCTCCGCAACAAGAGCCAAGAATAGGCAACCAAAAACTACACTTAGAGCAAGTCCTACACTACTCAAAGATTTCATCTTTACCTTTTAATCACATTAGAGAACTTCTGATCTTAGCTTCAAGAAATGATCTTACTTCAAAATCAAAACAAAAAAGCTGAGTTTCTCTGCAATACCTTCGTTTCCGCTAAAAAGAAAAGGCCAAGAAAGTAAAGGAAGAAAAAAAGAAAAGCTTACTTGGGAGTTCTGAATAGTCTCAATCTTATCTGATCACTGGACAAGCCCAAGAACCCAGATCATGACCTCTTAAATACAACTAAAAGGAGGCATCAAGCTCAAAGCTTCCCTTTAATAAAAACCGTTATCGAATTTCCTTACTCTACTTGTAAAAGACAAACCCAAATCAGGAACTTCCTAAATCATTCAAATAGGCTCTGCTAATTAATCTCCTTCTCTCTGAAAATCACTCCTGAATCATGAGGCATGATTGTAAACTACAAGTTACATATATAACAATAGCTCTTTTGGCCAGTTATATAACATTTTCTAAAGACAATTGCTCAATTTTAAAAAAAATAAATAAATAAAGAAAAAAAAATTAAGAGGACGGTACCATATAGTATATTCATGTCAGAAATTGTTACTTTATCTTCTTTAATAACAACAAATTTGAAAGATACATCCCCAATATACATGTCAGCTGGAATTCCTACAACATCACAGCTTGGAATCACAGACGGATACTCCTGTATATATCCAGGCAAGGACAGTCTTTTTAATTTTATGGCATAATTTCAGTTAAGGGAATTGTGATCATCATTGGACCATTGACTTCAGGACTTGGCTTATCTTATAATCTTGGGACACATGATTTCGTTTTGCAGCACAAATACCAGAGTTATCTAGTAGGACAATATTACTTATTAACGTCAAATTTGTGCCCTTATCTATCTTTCATTTGTAAGCTATGGTAGTCAGGATTAATAGT
Organism: Platycarya longipes; assembly: GCA_036559045.1. Taxonomy (NCBI): domain Eukaryota; kingdom Viridiplantae; phylum Streptophyta; class Magnoliopsida; order Fagales; family Juglandaceae; genus Platycarya; species Platycarya longipes. Next base: position 11,677,520 of record CM071790.1, on the reverse strand, counting down.
CGTCTCCTTAATCATATTGTCTGCAATGTTTGCTCCAATTTTTCTCAAAGGTTTTCGTGTAGATGAAGTTAAGTCCAACTGAAGGAACAATTTATAAATTAGTGTTACAGTCACTAATAAATTTTATAAAAATAAATTTATAAATTAATATAATTTTATATTATACGTTATATCTATTTTCTAATAAAAATAATTTTATCATTTGAGATATTATATTAAATTATGTCAATTTATAAATTTATTTTAACATAAAAAAATTTGTTTAATTTGACATCTTGTGGGGTGTCCAAGAAAAAAAAGAACTTGTTCTAAAAAATAGGTTGAAAAGTGAAATCTGCGGATGACGGGTCAGAATCGAGTCAGCTATCACTCTAATGAAATAGTATATCCAAACTTTTCCAGGCCAGTGGCCCAAAAATAACATAATTAGACGATGCCCAAGATTCTGGTGGACTTTATATGACTGGCCCACGATATATGATGACCTATAAGGCTATTTTTATCTTGGCCCATTAAATTACAAACAATGATTGAAACTTTCCTTTAATCAAAGAGCATATGGTACTAGTTTCTGCTCCCGAGCCTGTCCAGAAGAGCTAATTAAAATCTAATATTCTTAATCCACATATATATATATATATATATATGTTGATGTAATAAGTTCTACTACTAAAAAGTCATTTGTTGTTTGAGATCCATATGTCTAAAATACTTTTAGAGTTAGTTATGGTAGTTTTTAAAAAATATATAGTTATTTGTAGGAGTTTTTTTTATAAAAGTTCTAATTTTGTGTTTATTGAAAAAGTTGATTTTTAACTTTTTGCAATTGACTAAAGTGCTTTTAATAAAGTTATCCAAAACATGTTATTTTTCTTTAAAAGTGATTTTAACTACTTAAAAACACTTTTAAAATCTCAAAACACAATTCCAACCATGCTCTTAAAACATTACATAGTCAATTTTTGAATGGGAATCAGGCTGCCGTTCCCTCAGTGTCCTGTTGCATAGACATTTCTCTTCATACAGGACAACCTTTCATCACACGTAACTAACAAATACAAGGAAAAAAAAAAAGGAACAAAAAATGGGTGACATCCCTTCCAGCCCATGACAAAATGTATGTATGTACTTGAGAAAACACGACAGGCCAGTAGGTGAATCTTAGGACTAATTAATCTTTAAACAAATTAAGATGTATGTCAAGACAACCTTTCACCATCATGCCCGCGTAGGTTGCACGATGATATCTTGTAAAGCGTTTCGATCATGAGCCTCCGGCAACTCCTCACCGGAACCTAAATCTTCAGCATGAAGAATTAATATCGGCGGCTGAGGCGTGGCTTTCGACCGGCAAATGGGGCAAGTTGAGTGGGAGTAGAGCCACATATCGATGCATGGGACGTGAAATGAGTGCATGCAAGTTGGCAAGGTACGCAATTCCTCATCGTCTTCAAATTCGCACAAGCAAACGGCACAAGTGCCATCTTCGCCCTCGGGGCCCATGCTTTTTTTATACTTGTGGGCCGGAATTACTTGGGCCGTGGAAATATTGATGCTAGTTGATGTGATCTCCGTCGTTGTCTCAGGGACTGAACCCCGTCTTGCACGTCGACGACGTGTGCTGATTTCGCCGGCGGCATGGCGTTTGCAAAAACACACAGCTATACACTGGTAAAGGGTGACCAAGACGGCCGCTGATCCGACAGCAAATAGGAGGACGAATAAATTGCGGTACATGAGAGAAAGAAAATCGCTGTCAGCCATGCGCGAGAGAGAGAGAATTGTGAGATTAATCAGCTAGCAATGTTTTAGAGACTTAAGAGCGCCAAGACGTACACTCGAGGCCTATCGAATAGCATTGCAAACGGTGATTGCAAGATTAATTATAATTGTCTTATATATGCGTAACATATTATATTTTTAAAAATGATTTGTACAAATTAATTCAAATACGCACATCACATATATAAATGATTACCCAAGGCCGAACAAATCTTGAGATCAGCAAAAGGATTGGTGAATGTACTACGTTTAACGTGATTGTAAGGTTAATTAACTTCATTCTGATACATTATGATTGGTGGGATTTTCAGTAGTTTAACGAGTTTTCCTGCAAGGATTTATTTAATGAAAACTGTTACATATATAAAAATATATATATATAATTTATAAATTATTATAATTTTATGAGATTTACTAGATATACTTTATAATAAAAATTATTTTATAATCTAAATATCATGTCAAATCATATAAGTTTATAAAGAGTTTATTTTTGTGTTTAAATTATTTCCCTTATCTAATATTGATGCGACGTGCTTTTGCGTAAGGCATCAAGCTTTTCTATTTTTTCTAGGTTTTAAAAGCTCGACTTAAATTCAAGAATGAGTTTAATTCATTTTTATTTTATTATTATATTTTTTTAATTTTTCATACAAAACATAAATTTTTATACATATTTTTTAAATTTTAATATATATTTTTTAAATTCTAATTTAATTTTTTAAAATTTTAAAATAATAATAATATTAAAAAATAAATTCAACTCATCTCTCGATATAATCTAAATGAGGCCTAAGATTTTGGCGGACAACTCTCAAGTCTCATGTCATGACATGCTGGCTTTGGCCGGCCTTGTTGTACAAGAAGGCTGAATGAACAAAGCAAATGCTTTCAAATGGATCGAAATGCTCATGAAGTAATAAAACAAATTTTATAAAAACAAATTCATAAATTTACATGATTTTATAAGATATATTATATTTATTTATAATAAAAATAATTTTATAATTCAATATATTATATTAAGTGACGTGAATTTATATATCAATTAATTATTTTTATAAATATTTTTCATTACAAAAAAAAAAAAGATAAAAATAACCAATCTGTTATATTCAAAATAACCGTTTTTATTAAAAATAATTTTTTGTAATATTCTTTCTTACGTTTTGCGACGAAATTTAGTGTCGCAAAAAAATTATTTTCTTATAATGAATATAATTTATGACTAAAACATCTATATTTTTTCAACTCCAATATTACCAGCATAACGAAGAATTCCAAGGCACGCAGAGCCTCACTTATATACACATGATTGATCAATCATTTGAGTATAGTTTCTGAACAAAACACGTACGTCCATTTAAATTTCCACACCCATTCCTATCAAAAACAAAAACAAAAACAAAACAAAAACAAAAAAAATTCCACTCCCATTGCAACGGATCTGATTCATTCAAGAATTTTGTTTAATTCACATTAAGTCGGTGATCAATTTCAAGATCTCGCTGGATATTTGAATAACTAGATGATCATGTTTCGATTTCATGACTGCCGCATTCCTTTTCTTTCTTCCTTGCTCTTTTGGCCGGGGCACTAGGAAATTAGCTGTATGCAATGACAAACCACTAGCGTTTTCAAATGCAGATCTTTCTGTCAGAATAATACTTTAGGAGTTTTTGGAAGTTTGTCTTTAATTGGAAGCCATCCCTTTTTTTCTTAGAAAAAATGTTTGTATATATTGATGTTCACCCATTTTAATTTGATGCCTCATCATGTATTTTATTTTTTTTATTTAATTATTAAGAAAATAATTATTAATGTATTGGTTTTTTTTTATTTTTTTAAAATATTTTAAAATAATAATAAAAATATAAATTAAAAAATTAAAAATGAAATTTTGCCTAATAGTCAAAGTAAACGGTGCTATTCAAGTGGTAGAGTAGCGCCGCGCGCGCGCTCTCATGTGTGCCTTATTTTCCTGCAAACTGATGCTTGTACCTCATAGTCCAAACGAAAATTTTGTAGCATATATATGTGACAGTTTTGAGGAGTTTCAAGCATGCAAAAACAATATCTCAGACTTATGTTAGTATAATTAGGGTACGTAGACATAATATTAAATATAATTAGAACGTCCTAGCTGTTTATATATATATGAATGACGTTACGACTAGCAAACGTCGACCGACCGACCGGCCGGCCTTCAATTACCATGACACGCCGGTGAACAGAATTACTTTTACATTATATCTAATTAACCAACTCATGATCTACTTACGAAAAGGCATCTTCGCCATGCATATTTTTTTGCTTGCTGATCAGCATGGATAAACACCTGATCTACTGATCAATTATGCCTGGATGGTGGGTGCCGATTACCAATTGGATTAGGTGCTGAAGGAACCTTACGGAGAATATTCTGCATTCCTGATTTGTGCTTTTTACAAAACGAAAGATAACTAAGTACCACGTGACAAACAAATGCCATTGGAAATAATAATTACTAATTAATTAGTACGTACCAGTACTATACTTACCGGCCAATTGGTATCTGTCACGAATCCTGCGGCGGCTGAGCTTTCTCTTGCTTTTGCAGGTTTGAACTTGAGATCAACTTCTAGAGAAGCATCAAAGAAAATTAAGCATCTATATATTTGTTTCTACTTCAATCTTAAGATCTCAGTTTAGCATGCATTATGGTAGACCATGTTAGCTAGCAAAGCGGCCAGTACTGTAGAGAATAATTACCAGCTGATTCTGCAGTACCTGGAATCCTCATAGCTGTGAAATAATAGCATCCACTAGTAATGAAGATGAAGACCAAAAAAAGAGTACATATTCGGACCTCTTTTCTCTTCATCTTTGGCAATAGAAGCTTTATATGCATGAAGGCCGGAGTAAGTGTGGTATTTAGGGTGTGTGGTGGTTTATATAGACACGAGAAGTATGTATATATATATATTGATCATTTTCCAATTCATCATAGCTTGTTTGAAATCATGGAATGCTATGCTAAAGGTGTCCGGGAATCCAATGCTATAATAATAATATTTTGAATTAACGAGGTGGCTTGAAATGATGTTAATACGTTGATCTTGTCACCATCCGTTGACCTCTCTTGGGTTATCACCATATAATAGAGCCATCATTAACGCTGTTGTCCTCCAAGCCCCCAACACAAAGATTCTTAACTACAGCTTTCGGTTTATGACATGTTGGGATTTGCCAATCGTCAAATAGATTTTTGTCCTAACTGGTACGTACGTAGATCTATATATAGCTAGCTAGAGCGTCCTGATGCAAACTTTTGCCATTGCTAGTCCTGCTGCTTGATTTGGACTAGATCAACAAATACTAAGTACTGTTGCGATCAGCAGTGTATCATGTATATGTAGTTTTGTCGCTTGCCAAAAATAACATCGGCTGCATGCCCGCCGTAACATGTGGGCCGGTGGATTCTGCACTACCCCTTCTAGCTAGCTCTTTAAGAAAACTGAATCAAATCGATATTAGCTAGCTAGCAAGCGTTTTTTCAATTTTCACATGAGCATAACTTTCTAATTTTATATGTCGATGTGAAGAAATTACGTCCAGAGAGGGAGGCCACCTTATAAAATGCATGCGTATATGCATCTGCATGTTAATGATGATGATTTCTTACTGCACGTAGTACTCCCAGTGAGACAATTCACGATAATCATGGTGCTTTTGTCACTGCAAGAAATCTGGGTTTTTGCCACTCGATCTTTTTTCACATTATACGTTCATGGCAAAAAGTGATTTATTGACACCAAAAATGGTCGTGGGTATAAAATTCTATTTATTACCACAAATTTTTTGCTATAGATAAAAAACGGTGAGAAAAAATAATTTTCCACGAAAAAATAAACCATTGCCACAAAAGTTAATTTCGTGAAATACAAAAGATATCAAATTATAATGTTCCCAGTTCAAAAAATTTTTTCCATGAGTTTAACTTCTTTTGCCCCGAGTCTTAGTTGCCACAAAAATAGTAATTAATCCAATGATCTTCTAATTTGTTATTTTTTGCCACGAGTTGTTTACTTAATTGCCACGACTAAATTTCGCCACAAAGGCTCTACCATAAAATCACAAAAGCAGATATCCAATCTCTACCTAAATTCGAATAAGTCCCTCTGCTTCGACATTTCACCCACTCCCGTCTCCCTCTAAACCCTAGGCGACGTCCATCACAGCCACAGCCCAGTCGCTGTTGCCATCGCGCCACCGACACCTCACCGTCGACCACCACCAACACGTCGCCGAACTCAGCCCCCCACGGTGCCCCTTTCTCCCTATCCTTCTTCCCCGAGACAAGCCTCCTTCCCTCTGGGCTTCGTTTGTCGTCAACGGCATTGACTGCCCATCGCCGGCTTCCTCCGATCAACTCCCTCTCCCCTCGAAGCCCCCAACCTTGTTCATTGCGATTTCGGGTTCCTGAAGCCAAGTCCCCAACCACTCTGCTTTATTTTCGAGTTCCTGAGGACCCCCGAAGTCCCCAACTCCTCTGCATTCCGATTTCGTGTTTGGGATGCGATTTCGACTTCTTCTGCGGTGATGCTAACTACTTCTTTTGATTTCTTCTTTTCGAGTTCCTATGTGTTTACAACATCTCTTTTTTCCTCTAGGGTTTAGTTATATTAGCTTTAATTGTGTGCATTTTGCTACAAATTAATGGAGTTTTTTCCTCTAGGATTTCGAATTCTTCCACGGTGATGCTGACTACTTCGTTATATTTTGGTTTCAGTTTATTTTGGAAGGTTGGTGTTAACTGTGAGCAGTGCGGTTCTCCTTCATTTATTCATATAGGGAAAAAGTGTTTTGTTTTATACTCTGTAATTTTCTGTTGATGAATTTGTGTGAGGTCCACGAAGTAGTATAAACCCTTGCATTTTGTGACACTGGTGCATTTTTTTATTCTATTTCATTGTTAATCAAATGCGTCCATACTTAGTTTAACTTTCAGCTTGAAAATTTACATATACTCATTATTTCCAGCACTTCATTAAGTGGTTTTATTTCTGTTTAGGTCCTTAGGATCTCTCAAGCAGCGTTTTGATAGTTTCATGCTAACTTTTTTCTGTGTCTATGAATAACTTGGTTAATGATTTTGTTGTAGGTTTTTTCTGTATCTTTGTTCAGCATCTTGAGGTAAACTTTGCTTTTTTTCCCTACATTGCCAACAAATGCCAAGTTGGATGCAAAAAAGTAGTTAAATTAGAGGAATTGAGGTTTGAATACTGCTGAATGTTGTTTGCTACCTAGAAAGAAATCTTCCAAGAAAAAATTTGAAATGTTGGTTGTGGTTTTGTAAAGCCATGAATTGTAACTTATAAAGTTTTGTGGTCTTATTAAATTTCCAAAATTACCTAAACCCAGATTTCTTGTAGTATATTGGTAATTTGGCATATATATTTTTGGCAAATATCACTCGCATAGCAAAATCAATGTAATTAAGACTTATAACTTATCAAGGGCCGGTATAGCATGGAATAGGCAAGTTCATCAATTTATAGATAAAAAAAAATTGCATATATCATTAATTAGTTTTTTTAATCTTTGAATGCAAACATCACGTATAAAATACGTACTTACAAAACACGGCTAATCCAAATATTCTTTGGTTCTTTGAGCTAATACCTGGGGCATGCTTGAGGTTGTGCTAAAAGGCTTCAAGTGTGTTTAAATAGCTTAAAAGAAATTTAATAGTAAGAAACTGGATTGCATGGTTGACACATATTAAAATACTTTTTAATATAAAAAGTTAAAAGTGCATTTTAGGAAAATATCAAATTTTCTTCAAACGTATTTTTTCCAATATATTGTGAAAGGCAATACACTTAAAAAAACTATCATTGGACAAAAATATCCATGTAAATTTTACATAATTATAACTTTGACCTTGTCTTATTCATAGTTGTGTTGCCATTCAACTTATGCATCATTGTAGGGTTTTCTTTCATTCTACTTGTTTAAACTTGTACTAGATTATTTTTCCCTTTTTTTATTATAAAATTTGATTTTATATCAAGAATAAGATCATGATATATAAAAGTCAAATTAATTCTTAATACATGGGTCTTTTTTGGTTAAATTTTATTCACTAATTCATCTTTACATTCTCATTTACTCTTCCTGGCAAGACTTTCTTGGTTGTCTTGAAACAAATCACTACCCATCCAATCCCATCCCCACTTCCCATTGTGTTCCTTCTTCTGTCTGAGGATGCTTGTTATGCTATTGGTTTTAAGGTCAGAATATTAACCACTTTTGTGAGAACTTTATTAGATATTATTTATTTGATGTTAGAGTTTTAATATAGCATCTTTGCTTTTGTATGCAATGTAAATGGTAATGTCATGTGCATTCAATCCCATATTACAATATGTGTCAGAATTTTACCTTTAATCTTGCTTGAACTTGTCACTTGCCATCTTACCTTAATCATTTCTGAATACGGAAGAACTTAGATGGACTTGATTGCAGGCCAAGTTGGAGCAATTCAATTGGGGATCAGTAGGGCCTTGCAAAATTGGTAACCGGATATGCGCCCTGCACTCAGAGATGGTACAATCTCCACATGCCATAATTTTAACATGTTCCAATTTTCATTTGAAATCATAAGCTCTTTCCTCTTTTCCTAGCCAGGATCCACCACATTATGTAGAAATCCATCTTTATAAGTCACAACTTTGGTTTAGTTTCATCCACATTATGCTAACTTTGATTTAGTTTCATTTTTTTGTTTGAATTTTTTTTTTTCTAAAATCTTTTAGCATTTGCCATGAATGGAACTCATGGCAATTTCTTTTTTTTTTTGCAGGAAATGATTATTTCCATTGACAAGAATTCTTCCTAAATAAGTATTTTCAAATAGCATTCGTGGCAAATAGTACTAAATACCACGAGAATTATACTTATTGTAGGACTTTTTGCCACGAGTATTTATGCTTTATCCACAAATGGTCTCGTGGAAAACACTACTTTTTCCCACGAGTTTGAACTTTCGTGGGGAAAAATACTTTTTACTGCGAGTTTTATGCCACGAACGTCCCACGGAGCGAATTTGTGGCAAAAAACTACTTCCCACAAAAACTATATTTTTAGCCACCAGAATCCTTCCTGGAGAAAACCCGAAAATCTTGTAATGTGTTACTTTTAATACGAATTTTTTGTTTGTATTATTATATATCTTTTTACAAGGCTATTGATTATATTCTTCTAGGCCCTTTTCTATTAGAAGTTTGCTGGCTTTTTCTGATTGCACGGACTTTAATTTCTGTTTAGTTTAGGTTATTTTTAAATGTTAGATCGAAGGAACCGTAGCGGGCATTTGGTCTAGTGGTATGATTCTCGCTTAGGGTGCGAGAGGTCCCGAGTTCAATTCTCGGAATGCCCCCAGTGGATAGGTTATTATCCTTTTTGGGTCGAAATCCATCCATCATGAGTCATGACCCTCTTTTCTGGGCCGGAAAATTCTATTGTCAATAGATTTCTTCCTTTTTGGGCCGAAGTCCATCCATCATGAGTCGTGACCCTCTATTTTGGGCCAAAAAATCTGACACTATACATGATTTTTTTTTCTCTTATTAAATATGTATTGTATAGATGAAAAGTAGAAAATTTTAATTAGTTTAAAAATAATTAAAAAAGTATGATGTCCAATATGGTTGTTGCTAATGCCTAAAAATAGCGCAACATGACGGAAAGGGAGAAAGATCTATTCTCAGCCTGTTTAAGTTGTTCGGACCTTGGTAGGTATAGAGTGAAGCCCTTAGAAGTGGTTCGGTACGACTGTACAGTGTCAATGTATACATACATGATGGCAAGCAATAAATAAATATAACAAAGATAAAGTACATGTTTAAAATAGCGGTAGAAAATATAATTTATAACTATAGTAATAGGTTCTAGTATTAAAGATATTTACTATTCGGTAGGTATATATTTAAAACACTTTTAAACATATAACGTTTGTTTGTAAGTAAATTAAAAAAAGTGTTTTTTGATGTAGAAATTACGTTTATTTGAATTTTAAAGATTAAGATTATATTATTGAAAGTTTGAAATTTGTAATATATAAAAATTATATGGGTATTTTCTTTCATTACCAATCTTTTTAAAATTCGAGTTACATTTTGTATTATCCAAAAAAATACATTTGAAAAAAAAAATATTAAAATTTTAACTTATTTGAGATTAAAAGTGTTTTAATATGTAACACACAAACAACTCAATTCTTTCATTAAAAAATTTTATAATTATTTAACCACTTTTTAAGATTCTTATTGTAATCCCAAACCAACCAAAAAGACAATAACACAGTTTGCCTTAAAGCCTATGTCCATGAGAATTTTTAAAGAGGGAAAGGTCCACTATAATAAATTTATTTATAATTCTCATGTTCTCTCTTCTTCTTTAGACAATGGAGATCTTCATCTTCTTGCAAGGAGGCTGAAGATGTTGAAATAGTTCAAGTCAAATAAGAAGTCAAAGTCAATCTTTCTTAAAGTGATCAAGTTTTCTATCTTTTATCATTTGTCTCTCATTATTTTAGATCATCTCATTTCTCCTTTATGTCTTCTTCTTTTTTTGAGTGCTAGAAAGCATTCACACTCATCACATTCATCCTCACACGAACAATAATATTTTGCTATTCATGTGAAGGTGAGTGTGAATGCTCCCAATCAGTTTTGTCCATTTTTTCCTCTTAACATCCTTCTCTTCTTCTTTCTTGTCACACTTCCTTGGGATAGAGTCTTGAGAACCACTTTGAGCCTGCTATATTTTATCCGCTGTATTACATAACTAACCTGGATTCAGGAATGTGTAAAATTATTTAATCAAGGAACCAAGGTTTTGTGCGTGTTTGCCACTTTGGGCAAGACCAACACAGTAGAAAGTGAAAGTGAAAGTGAAAGTGAAACCCAAGGTAATTGTATTATTGTGATCGAAATAAAAAAAGAATGTTCAACCACAAAGCAAAACCTATTCTCGTTTATGTGTTTTTGTTTTCGACTATAATTTGAGGCCTTCAGTAGTTTTGGGAAGCCATGTTAAGCCCAGTATAAATGTCCTCTTTTTTTTTTTTTCTACTCTACTATTGCTTCACATTCATCTTCCTTGCTAGTAACCGTCTCTGTTTATAGTTAATATTGCATTTTTTGCTCCACGTGCTGGTGTCCAATGAAACTTTGTTTTTTTCCAAATTCCTTACTTTCAGAAAGATTTCAGTCTTTTTTTCAATCCGTTTATGTTGGGATCTTCTTATCTTATTTCTAAAGAGGAGAGTGGTAACATTAATTAATTCAGCCTTAAAACCTGAAATCATGTTCTCTCCCTTTTGTCCATTTCTTTGTTAACTCATCCCTTCTTTTAAGAGGTGTACTGTATCAGTGCTTAGAACCAGGGGCGGAACCAGAATTTTGTATTTGGGGGGGCGATCGATAAAATATGCAATAAATATAAATGTTATAAGAATGATCATCAGTGATAAAAGTGTCATATTTTGTTATTACCGAGCTCTCTAAATGTATATTAATGTTCGAATTGTTCACGTCTTTTTCTTTAAAAAAAAATCAATTATTTTTAAGTACTTGCTCATATTTTTCTATGATTTAAAAAAAATTTATAAATTAAGAATAAATTTAAGAATTTTCTAATAAGTAATGATGTAACGCTGTTAAATTTTTAACAAACTATATCTCATAATCATACAAGTTAGACTGACACTAAATAAGTGAATATAATCAATCAATTTTATAATTATATAAATTTATAATCAATTTTTTAATTAGTTTTTTTATTAGAGTTAGACTGTTAGTTGAGTAACTGTGAGATTATATGAGTTGTAATTTGAGTTTAAGTGAAATTAAAAGTTAGAATATAAATTGATATATATTAAGATTTAGATGAATAATTTTAATAAAAAAAATTTGGAGGGGGTAATTTTTATTTATTTTTAATTTGAGAAAAAATTTTAATTATATATATATAATTATATATATTTTTATTATAAATTAATTTTTTTAAAACCTTGGGGAGGAGGGGGGGGGGGGGGAGTAGCCCCCAAGCACTAAGCTGGGTCCGCCCCTGCTTAGAACTGCAAACTAAATAAGACTAAGAGGGAGTGCAGAAATGAAGAGAGCGAAAAAGTAGGGCATATTAAAAAAGAAAAAAAATGTGGCTGCTGGGATTCGAGCCCAGGTCTCCACGGCCACAACGTGGAATTCTTACCACTAAACTACAGCCACTGTTTTACTTAGGGAATCACTTAATAATAATATTACCAAATAAGATGAACCTTCAGATTCAGGCCCATGTTTTTATGTTTTGAAAATAAATAAGAGTAGTGACCTTACTATCTAATTACTACTTATTTATTATTTTAAGTATATTTTTTTTCTTATTTTCTTTCAAATATTTTTTTAATATTCTTAATCATTAAAAAAAATTATAAAATATACAACTTTATTAATAATCAATTTCTTAATCATTAAGTAAAAGAAAAAAATTGAAAAAATAAAAAATAGTAGTAAAGGAGTTGTTGATAGATGATAAGGGTATTATTTTCCAATAAATAAAGGGTAATATTACTGATATCATTACAGTATACTGTTAGTGTAAATTTTTTTTATTATATTAAAATATTTTTAAAAAAAATCAATACATTAATCATTATTTTTTAATCATTAAATAAAATAAAAAATGAAAAAAAAATTCATATGATATCAAAATAGACAAACTAACATTTTTCATAAATAAAACTAGGCCAAAGCGAAAACTACTAATAACCCAATACACGTTGCTATTTAGCAACAAAAGTAAAAGCTACGGTTTTTTTTTTTTTTTTAAGAGATAGAGTGAAAGCTGTGTATTGATTGCGGGGAATAAAAGATAACAGGTGGCTTTCCAAGTCCGGTCCAGTTTTAGGGGTGCGAGGGACAGAGTGATAATGAAAGAGGGGACAAAAAAGCCTCAAAAACTTGTGCAGTATTTTTGTGTATTTTTTTTTAATATAAAATAATTATTTTAACCAATAATATCAATGAAATATTAATTATACCTGAGTTTTTAACTTTTTTGTCCACTCATTCATTTTCACTTTTTTCTTATCAGATCTTTATAAATGGGTTGGACTTAAAAAACTACTTATTATCACTTTTTACCTTCCTTCCTTTCTTTCTCTATTCACCCATTTTACCTATCAATATTTTTTTTCTTAATTTTATTTAAAATTAAAAATAACAGACCTACAACTTTTTGACAATTCTTATGAGACACATACGATACAAACAGATTTCAAGATCGCAAATCTTTTCAAAAGAAAGTGTTGGTTTTACAAAAATAAAGTACATGATTCTCACATGCTACTCTTAGCGATAACTCTTTTCAACACACACGAGATTATTAGAATCGTCACTACAATACCTTTCAGATATAACTTTTATGGTTGAAAAAAAGACAAGTATGTAGCATTTTTTAGTCATCACAGATTCTGAAGTCTACTAGAATTAGTCCAAACTGTAATAATTTATTTTTTCGTATTTATCTTACTATTTTCCTTTTTAATTTCTTTATTGTCAATATAAAAAAAAATGCTCGTCTTTCAGACATTTGTCTATAAAAAGTGAGGTTAAGTTCCTGTTTAGACATGGTGTTATATTTTATATGTTTTTCTATAGAGAATATCGACAATAGTGAATATCAAACCAGTCAAAAAAAAAAAGGTTTACTAATAGAACTCTAAATACATTATTTTAATTTATGATGTTATATATGTTTAATATAAAGATATTCCAGCATATATCCAAAATGATAATGCTGATCAACATGTAACAAAATTTTGAAATCTAGATGTTATTTCTAAGTACCTAAGTTGGTGATCCCAAATGATAGTCAACAGCTTAAACTCAGCTTCAACCTAACATGATAATGGGTTCAAGTGATTAATTTAAAGCAAAAAAATCGTTATTAATAAGATGAGAAAAATGATGTTCCTCATCGTGATTAAATTTTGTCTCTAATCCACATGTGCTAATACATCCGCATTATTAACTATTTATTTAGATGGCCGTAGAAATGTGAAACTATTTAGTATTTGGAATGTATTACGAGGACAAGCTCTATGCATAGGCTAACACATTTTAGGATAAACCAATTTAAAACAAGTATGAATGGAGAAGAGAGCGTAAGAATTTTGATGTCTACGTCTTTACTAATTTTAATTGTAATTGAATACAAAGTATTAATGGTTTGACATTACATAAAGGTCAAATAAGATAAATATTTTCATTAATAATAAAATTAGAATAACGATACAGATACACGGTCTTGCATACATTTTATAAAATTGATGACGTTACAATAATACCACTTTAACCAAAATATTAAAAAAAAATAAACTAAAAAAAGATAAAAACATGATGAAAAAGGAATAAAAATAAAAATTATAAATTATTAAATTAGAAGATGTGAAAAAATTATATTTATATACGACGTATATGTAAAATGTACATAAATCATATACAAATAATATTTTTATAAAAATTAATTATATTAATTTGATATTCCCTACCTCTTTAACATTTCACACTAATTTAGTAATCTCATACGTTCATACGTGTTCAAATTGAACGATTCACAATAAAACATAAAATAAGCCGTTACAATCTGCATTAAAATCTCCGATACGTTAGCGACACGCGACACGATTGGACATACCATTATAATGACGAGGCACATAACGAAGATGAAAAGTCGGAGTCCGAACCGGACCGGAGAATTCCTAGTACCCCGTCAAATTCGATGTTCGATAAGCTCCGCGACGTTCAGTTATAACTGAAACACTCGTGGCTCGGTATGTGTAGACTATATATAGGAATTAATATCACCCATCCTGTGTAATTGTGTTAGAGACCTTCGAATCTCTCTCCATCGATCAAGAAGAAACAGCCTCAGATTTCGATTTCGCAGAGGTAAGTAACCCGTAATCTGCATTTAGATGTAGTCGCTGTTTTTAATTGTTTGGACTTTTGGTTGTTTGTCTGTTTCGGCATTTAGAGAGCGAGATTCAGATCTGAAAGTCGTTAGGTGCGAGCTCTGGTCTCGTTGGTGGGGGAGCTTTCTTCTATTTTCCTCTTTCTTTCGTGCTTTTGAAGAATTCTTCGTTTTCTCTCTCTCATCGGTGGTTGCATTTGTCGAGCTGGTCATATTATTATTATTATTATTAGTCTAAAATTTCCGTTTCTTGCCATTCCTTTCTTTATATAAAGCTTCCCATCTCTCAGTTACACACATCAGTACTGTCTCTTGAGATAGTTTTCAAATCAAACAGGTGATCTGATTTTCTTTCATTATTATTATTATTGTTATTATTATTATTTGGTGATGTAGCTTTAATTCTATAGGTAAGTGAATTTGTTATGGGATTTGAGTTTTTGGGTTTGTTTGATAAGATTTAAATGGGTGGATGGTTTGTAGTTTTTGGTGAATTTGACAGTTAATTGAGAGTTTTGACTGTTTTGGGGCTCAGGAATTCAAGAAGAAACTGGCAGTAATGGCGAAGGAAGCTTCAAATGGAGACAACAATGCAACTTCAAAACCACCGCCATCCCCATCTCCTTTTAGAAATTCTAAATTCTTTCAGGTAATAACGGCAATCTTTTAAAAATATTTTATGTTATTCACTTGTTTCTCGGTACGATCTGAAACGAATTTGGCTATAATGGAGTCTCATTGTTATAATGGTCTTAATTAAACATGTTCTCTCATTTGATGGCAGTCCAATTTGAGAATTTTGATCACTGGAGGAGCTGGATTCATTGGTTCTCACCTTGTGGACAAGTTAATGGAAAATGAAAAGAATGAGGTAAGGATTTTTAGTGGCTAAATGTTTTGATTTATTTCTATGCTTGTCGTTTTGAATTGCATGAGTGCTTGAAATCAAACCATATTTTGATCTAAGCAATTTTATGTGAGTGCATGTGTCTGTATTTGTCGGCAAAGTTTTATGATTTGCATTTCTCTTTCTCGTGTTGCTGATTCGTTTTCTTTCCGAATGTACTCAGGTGATTGTTGCGGATAACTACTTCACTGGCTCAAAGGACAACCTAAAGAAGTGGATTGGTCATCCAAGGTTTGAGCTTATTCGTCATGGTATGCTCACTCTTCTTTTCTCATATGTTAAGTGGCGAACACCCAAAACTAAAAACTTGTTTTCTCATATTCTGGGTTTAATATTTGACACAGATGTCACTGAGCCATTGCTAGTAGAGGTTGATCAAATATATCATCTTGCTTGCCCTGCTTCCCCGATCTTCTACAAATACAATCCTGTGAAGGTGGGTTGCATGTACTTATTTCTTTCTGAACGTAAGAGACAGAAATGTGTATTTGGCTGGTAGGAAGCAGGGATAGAAGTTGCAAAATACCCTTGAATTTGTACTTTCTTCAGCTAGAGCTCTCACCCCTTCATCACACCGGCTTTTCTGTTCCTTTTTGTCTTCTTTAATTTCTGTGGAAAGTTTTTTTTTTCTTTTTATCATTTAATCAAAAGAAATACTTTAGCCATAAATAAATTACACAAAAGTAATGCCACAAACTTATGTGACTTTATGTTGTTAACTTGTTTGTTAAATTGTAAAATTAATTTTATTGTAAAATAGATTTAACAGATCACATGAAACCACGTTAGCTTGTAGTATTACTTTTGTGTAATCTCTTTATGGCTACAACAGTCATCTTTAATCAATGAGTACTAATCTACTGTGAATATCACTGATATTGGCCATCGAGTAATGAATTGACTCGTAAGAATGTGATACTTTGCAGACTATAAAAACAAATGTGATTGGTACATTGAATATGCTGGGGCTTGCAAAGCGAGTGGGAGCAAGGTATGAGACTACACTTTTATCTTGTTGATGTGGCCGTTCCTGTTCTTGTCTTACTCAAGATATGACAATGGACGTGCAGGATTTTGCTTACATCAACCTCAGAGGTGTATGGAGATCCCCTTGTGCATCCACAGGAGGAAAGCTATTGGGGAAATGTTAACCCAATCGGTAAGCCTGCCACTCTGCTCAATGAGTTATATCATGGTCTATCTGGACCTTTTAAGGCATATGTTGTAGGAAACTCTCCTACTCAAAGGCCATTTAGTTGAGTTTGCATTTTTATTATGGTTTGTTACCAAATTAATGAAGTTCTTGGTAGCATATCTCAATTGTCTTATGTGTTGCATAAATGTACAGGTGTGAGGAGTTGCTATGATGAGGGAAAGCGAGTTGCTGAAACTTTGATGTTTGATTATCATAGGCAGCATGGGATTGGTAAAAACATAATTCTCATCTTTTCCTTCTTCCCTCTGCTATGAGTTTACAGAAAATGTACTTTTTTTATGGTTATGTTTTCCAGTATTATAGTTTAAACTCTTACATTATCTAGTCATAATGATCCAATGACAGAGATTCGGATTGCTAGGATCTTTAACACGTATGGGCCTCGGATGAATATTGATGACGGACGTGTTGTCAGCAATTTTATAGCTCAAGCAATCCGGTACTTTCACTAAGAGTATTAGCAGCGTGCTGTAAAACTTGTTAAACATGTTTTTGAGTTTTTTCACTGCTCCGTCCCCCTCTCTTTTACCAGTCGCTCTGATCAGTTTGGTTTTCCATTATTTTCCTATGCATTTCCATCAATGTTGTTTACCCGAGGTCGGATATATTGACACTCGTTTCATTTTTGTCACTATTGTTGACCAGTGGTGAGCCCTTAACTGTTCAGGCGCCTGGAACCCAAACAAGGAGTTTCTGTTACGTGTCTGATATGGTATGCCAGAGCTTAGTATTTGGATTTATTTTTTAATTTGATTACTGATAAGGTTCTCGTTGGATTATTGACTCACAAGTCTATATGGTTAAATTTTGAAGGTTGATGGCCTTATGCGTCTTATGGAAGGAGAGAACACTGGCCCGATCAATATAGGGAACCCGGGTTATTTATACAGAACCTTAAACTCGTTTCCAGTAGGTGTTATTCCAACTATAGAATTCTTTGGTTGCCGATGTTAACTGAGGCTTTATGTCATGTCTCAGGTGAATTTACAATGATTGAACTAGCTGAGACTGTGAAGGAGGTCAGTTTTTTGTTTTTCTTAAAAAAAAAATTAAATTTACATTGTCCTTGACTTCCCATTCCTTGAAATCAATCTAGATTCTCCAAGAGGCGCATGTTCACATTCCATTTTTAGTTCTGCAAATAGTAAAGTGTATCTACCGGATCATGTGAAGATACGTTAGTTTATGGATTTACTTTTGTATAATCTCTTCGTATTTATATTTCACACATTTATGGCAGTCTTTGACCCAAAAACACTTTATTATACCTGGCCAAATAGCACACCATGAGACTGAAACTAGAATATAAATTTAGAATTAAAAAAAAAAAAACTATTTACATAGAAACTTAAATGCTAAATTATGGTGTTACATGCAGCTAATCAACCCTGATGTGAAGATCTCAATGGTGGAGAACACACCAGATGATCCTCGCCAAAGAAAGCCGATTATCACAAAGGCTAAGGAGCTGCTAGGATGGGAACCAAAGATCAAGTTGCGTGATGGTCTTCCCCTCATGGAGGAGGATTTCCGGACTAGGCTTGGAGCCCCCCAAAAGAAGTGAAACCACATTATTATTATATAGAATAAAATCGTATTGGGCTCTCTTTTTATAATGGAGTTTGTTGGAGAACCTCTATTTTGCATTTCGGACGGTATTTTTTTTTTTTGTCCTGAATTTCGGACGGTATTTTTTATTTGATATTCATAAAGTGAGTTTGAAGTCTTGCTCATACCTTCTGCTTTTTAGGCTTTGTGCTTGCGAATTATTAATAATAGTGGTCAGAGAATGGGGTATAACCATTATGTATAGACTTATTCTATATTGTTTATGGCTAAACTCATGTATGAGGTCAAAAAGCAGTCCAATATGGCAACATCTGCTCATTATCATGAGCAGCAAGGGATTTTCATAATATTGTTTTGAGGTTAATTAAATATGACCATTCATTTCAGATTCAAAGCCTTACACCATTATTAATATTCGTAATTATAGGTTAAAATAAAAGAAGTGAACAATTTCATTGAGAGTACATACAGAAAACTTTTGCAGCCGCATCAGAAGTAAAATAAAGGAAAATGCTGGAGACCGGATAGACTATTAGATGTTAAAAAATAGTCCTCCAATGAGAGATTGTCCCGTTAGCAAATACAAAACATATAAGGTAGGCTGTGCCACACCAAAACCTACTGAAAAATCAGTCATTTCTCCGATTCTCCTTTTTGCTTCGCTCACCAAAACCCATCAAAGCCCTTACTCTACAAGATTCGCCATCCCAACTCAAAATTGTTGTAATCGATACCCAAATTGCCTCGATATCGATGACCTGCATGTGGACACTGAGTTGAACTAATCCGTAGTAGATCTATGTGTTTTCACCGATACCATCACTAAGAAAAACTGTGGAAGGTATTTGAGAACCAATATGAAAATGCAGCAATTGCAGTCAATCAAGCATGTCGACCTGCTCAAGCTTCCTCGCCACACTGTTGGGTTGAAGCCACTTCCCAAAACCCAAATATGTTGCATAATCCGTTATGGAAACACAATTTGGTTCCAACTTTCAGAACCATTTATTCATTAAAAAAATATATATAGAGAGCATCACCATTGCCCATGGATTGTATTATTTGTTGTTGTCGTCTGTTGGGTATTTGTAGTTTATTCTATCATTTGGATGTTACCGTTTGTACTGATTTTTTTCTTCATCAAGTACCTTGTACAAAGATTATAAGGAATTGTTATACCTTTTCACATCCTTAATTGATGAATGATTTGAAGCAAAATTTAATACCGAAAGAAAGTTGAAGAATAAATAGTATTTTTTGAGTATTTTCCTGTTATTATTTTCAGATCTTGAAGGAAGAGGATGAGAAAGAATGGAGAAGACGAAGATAAAAAAGTAAGAAGGACGAAAGGAAAAAAAGAGGATTTGGGTGAGCAGTATCTCAAAGTTAATGGTGTAGATTGCATACAGAAAATCTTTACAACCATATTAAAAGTAAAATAAATTGTGCATGTTCATCCATGCAGGCGTTTCCAGCATTACCAATCTCAAGAATTAACCTCAAAATTTGATGATATATCATAATAATGAGAGCTTCGAGCCTTTCTTTGTTCTTCAAATAAATCTCAAACAGTTTCTTTCCCTTTTCGGTTGGAATTGGAAGTTACTGTGAATGGGGCGGGCAGAAAAGTTGTTACCCTGCATGCATCTATCTCCTTTGCTACGGATTGGACTTACGTTGGGTCATTGAATCTGATAGGGACCTTCAAGCACAAGGCCCAATTTCTTGTCCAACAGGTAAAGCTTAACAGTCCACTTCATTTATAAAATCTTATTTTATATAATTAGATGGATGTTGCAGTGAGTTATATATTGTACTGTATTAATCTAAATAGACTACGAGAGATTTTTATTTTTATTTTTATTTTTGTTTGTACGGTGATATTTGTATGACACGTGTCGAAGGAGAAGGAGGATAAGTGATGAGAATCGAGAGATTAGATGCTGCAGAAATTGTTAGAGGGACGCGTGGCCCGAGAGCCACTTTAAAAAATATACGGTAGGGGAGGAAGTGAATAGGGGCAAAACTCCTACTCACCCCCGCTCAGACGCATCGAAACATGATAAGGACCTTTTGTCAAAATTCACCTGGCACGGAGAGAGATGAAGGTAATTGGTGGCTTGCCAGCTTGTAACATTTATTATCTCTCACCCGGTTGTCGCTTGTAATGTCATGATAGGCCCAACTTGGAGTAGTAGAAGTTTCGCCTTCTTTGCTCCCTTCACCACCAAACTTCATCGAGTTTGCCTGGCTGGCAACCGTCCATACAATCACAATCTCCATCTGATGGCCACGTGTGTTCCTTCTCGGCATGACTTTGGGATCCAAGAATGTTCACCCCAACACCAGCCGATTACTGCTTTGTTACGCTATTACTTTAATACCCTCTTAAAACGTGGGGAAATAGGTCGCCGATCGCCAGGCCAGGGATCTCTGACGTGGATGTTTCTATCAGGTGGGACCAGCTTAAGGCCGACAGCTTCAGCTTTAAAGCCAAAATGTGTAATCTAATCACTGTAGTACAGAACGGCACAGAACATTTCCAGTACAGCCCACACCGAACAAACTCGACGCAGGCTGCCCTGCCCGCCGACTGGAGTTCAAAACCTCCGGGGCGGGTTGGTATCTTTTATCATTTATCGGCCTCAGATATGGGCATTCCCTGCGGCGACGACGTCGTCTTGTTCCAAATGGGTAAGAGGCTCGACGAGCCCTCCATCATCACGGTGAATTGCCCGGACAAGGTCGGGCTCGGGTGCGATCTCTCTAGAATAATCCTCGAGTTTGGTCTTCGCATTACCAAAGGAGGTAATTTTGTTTTGGCTTCTCATAAACTTTGGCCTTAAAAAATTCTTTAAAACTTTCGTCAAGTAATCATTGGCAGCGAGATTTTATGGAATCTATTTTGCGATTCCACCCTAAAAATTATGTTTATATGCACATAAATGAGTAACCGATGCCGGGTTCAAGTCGCCGAGTGCGGCGGACTCTGATTCGGATCTCATTTTTATACCATATGACTTTTGCTCTGTTGTTTGTTCGGTTAGAAAACTATGCATAGTATGAATGTTTTGGTAGCATATGAGTATTCCTGGCCCTGATAATTATTAACATGAAAAAATGTCCAAATAGTATTGTTTTCCCTGTTAAAAAGTGCATTTTTAGGCTCTTCTAGAGCAAAAAAGTTGAATAGAAATGGTTGTCAGCTGCATCTCTTTTGAGAGTGGTGTTGATAAAGCACTCTTACCATTTGAATAGAAATGAAGTATTATTATGACTCTTGCAGATTTTTCAAAGGATGGAAGATGGTGTTACGTGGTATTGTGGGTTGTTCCACATGATAGCTCCCTTAAAGTTGACTGGGAAAGCTTGAAAACCCGACTTCTATCTGTATGCCCTTCTTATTTGTTTTCATTTTATTTCAATCAGCAATCGAATCATCCCTCTCCATCCCCGGTATATCTGTTAAAGATTTGGTGCCTTGATCAAACAGGATCGTTACATGGTAAATACCCCAGAAAAAAATCTGTTAATTCTTTCCCTCTGTAATATACATGTACTTTTCTGTAAAAATAAGCTCATATATTGTTTTGCCTATATGTTTAGATGTCACTATGGTTCTCTGTAAGCTTGAACTTACAATTCAAAGAGTAAAAGTGATGCCGACCCCGGATGGGAAAGTTTTGGACCTGTTCTTTATCACAGACGGCATGTAAGTTATTCTCGAAGTTTATGGATTTTGAGTTGCTCTTTTTTTAGAGTATTATTTTGGTCCAAGGTTCTAAAAAGTTAAAAATGTTGAAACTTGAAGGTGAACAATGGAATTTTTGATCGGGTGAATATCATGAGTTATATAGCTGATTACCTGTACCTGTAGGACTGGTGGGTTGCATTTTGTTCATCTGACGGCTATAAGTAAATGACAAACGGACAAAAACATATCAAGTATTCTTGAAAATCTATTTTCCACCCTAAGATATCCAAGTATTGTGAGATTCCAATTCAGGAAACATGGTCAAACATAAGGCAAAATGCGTCCTTGAATTATTATCATTCTATTTATCTATTTCTGCTCTTTTTTTTCTTGGATTTTATGTTTCAATTCATTAAGCAAATCTAAATCATGGTGAATCTTGGTTCGAAAGGAACTTTACTTCCCAACATTTACTTCGTTTTTTTTATGGAATATCCTAACCGACCCCCCTACTAAACACAGTTCCTGTCGCCGCCGATAGCCGTGGGCGACACCGCCCATACCATCGAGACCGACTCCCTCCAGCGATCTCACCCCTGCACCGGGGGTCGCCGTTGTAGGGATGAGGTCGCCGGAAGGAGCCAATCCCGATGGCATGGGCAGTGTCGCACACGGCTGCCGACAGTGACGGGGGCTGACTGAGGCCGAACACTTCCTATAAAATCATCTTCATTTTATTTTTTTATTGTGTTATTTGTTATGTTTTTTATTATGTCTTCTTCATTTTATTTTTTTATTGTGTTTTCTAAATTTTATTTTTTTATTATGTTTTTTATTGTATTTTTAAAATTTTTTTACTATGTTTTTATAGGAATACAACAGGGGGTTGTTTTTGACACTGGGATCCCAGCCAGACCGCTGCCCCCAGCGTAACCCTTTATTATTTAATTTTATATCGCAAAAAGAAATAAATTCAGAAAGTCAGAATGTGATCGAACAGAAAATTACTAACATCGCTGTAGATTGATGAGTAGTTATAACTTATCAACCGTGATTATTTGACTGTATCATTTCAGGGAACTGCTAGAAACAAAAAAGAGGCGTGATAATGTCCGTGAACATCTGATGTCAGTTCTAGGAAATAATTTTATTACTAGTGAACTTCAGCTGGCAGGGCCGGAGTACAAACAACTGGAGGGTTTTTCATCTCTTCCACCGGCAGTCGCTGAAGAACTATTTAGTTGCAAGCTGTCGAATGGGGACACCAGTGTCTTGCAAGCTCTCTGCCCGGATATGTCAACGGCAGAGAAGGCAACTATTACAGTAGACAATTCATTGAGCCCATTGCATACTTTGCTTCAGATACGATGTGTTGATCAAAAGGGCCTGGTTTACGACATAATGAGGACATCCAAGGACTTTGATATTCAGGTACTTAGCCTTGAGTTTCCTTGCTCGATGTTCAACCTTGCTTAGTTATGACTGGTTGGCACAAATATACTGAGGCCCAATTCTAGCATCTTTGTATTACTGTATTTACTGCCAATTTTTCCCCTGTACATTTAATATTTATTTCCTTCGTCTGCTGTATCTTTTCAATTATTTTGGGATTTTTTTTATGGCTATGCTCATCACATCTTGTTCGTTAATTAGTACCTCCATTTGTCTGCTTAGCTTGCCCTGCATTTAGCATTGTTTTGAGACAAGAGAGAGGTTGTTTCATGCCAAAAAAAACAAAAAAAAACTGAAGGATGTAATCTTATCCATTTATTTGGGACCTACTTTTTATATTGACATTGTTGTTGAGTGCTATTGATTTATGCTTCTATATGGAGTTTTTCAATATAAGGATGTCTGGTTGTTCTTATTCAGATCACCTATGGCAGACTTTCTTCCATTGTGGAAGGCTTCAGAAATATAGACCTATTTATCCAACAAAATGGGAAGAAGATCCTGGATCCTGATAGTCAGACTGCATTGTGTTCTCGCTTAAAGGAGGAGATGCTTCATCCATTGCGGGTGATTATTGCCAACCGGGGCCCTGATATTGAACTCTTAGTTGCTAATCCAGTTGAGTCATCTGGGAAGGGAAGACCCCGCGTTTTCTACGACGTCACATTCATTCTAAAAGCATTAGGAGTATGCATTTTTTCGGTAAGAATTTGATTAAGTGAATTTATTATTTTATGTGTCATCGCTTTCCATGATAAACCTGTCTCTGATTGATCTTCCCTAATGGTTTAGGCTGAAATTGTAAGACATTCAACATCAGATCGCCAGTGGGAAGTGTACAGATTTCTCTTGAATGAAACACATGAATTCCCTTTAGCAAGCAATCGAGCAAGAATTCAGATTGCGGACAAAGTTAGAAAAACATTAATGGGCTGGTGAGCTACCGCATTTGATATATTTTTCTGCACCATAATTTCATCTTGGTATGTTGACATGGACAGGCGAATCTTCAGTTGTGTTGTTAAAAGCTTTTTCCAGATATCAGATCCTTAAATGTTGTTGCAACTTGCAAGGCTCACCAATGTCAAGCCATCCGACGCCGTTTTTCTAGCTTAGTTATCTTGTATCGAATCATCCATGTATTTAGCTCTTGAAAAATTATTGAGTGAAGCCACACTCATGCATCACTCTTAGCTCTTTACCTTCCGATTCTACACGGATTTCATGCCTATCATGATCAGTATTATTATTTAACAGCATAAACAAAAACAAAAACAATGGCCCAGTACGAAAAGAGTATTTCCCCCCACAAATAATACATATTTGAATGAAAGGGGAAAGCGGAATTGGAAAGCAGTCATCAGTATTTTCTACTGATCTAAATATAGAATTTGAGAGAATCTCAGTTTAATGTTAACGATGAATGTGTAATTTGAAGCTAAGACGAAAAACACTTAACTAATTAACTAATTATCTATATAATTATTTCATTGCCGTAGATTTCTAATCCGAGAAGGCAAGAAAAGTTGGTCACTCCCTCTTAAGATATAGACAAATGATATTTGCGCTTTAAAAAAATAGTAAATACAGGTTTGATATAAAAAAAATATTAATAATAAATTTTACTTTTTTTTTGAATATTTGTGTAGCATGCACGACCTTACATGGTGCTACATGGGTCAATGCAACTCTCCTGTCTCTTTTAGTCTCGCTTGGATTCAGAGATGAGATGAGTTGAGATGAGTTTAGATGAGTTTAGTTTATTTTTTAATATTATTATTATTTTGGAATTTGAAAAAGGTATATTGGGAATTGAAAAAGGTGTATTGGAAATTGAAAAATGTGTATTGGAAATTGAAAAAGGTGTATAAGAATTTGTGTTTTATATAAAAAATTATAAAAATATAATAATAAAATAAAGATGAGTTGAGATGAGTTGAGATGAACTGAGCTCACCACTGAATCCAAGCGGGGGCCTTAGCCGACAAACCTCCTATCCTTAAAGCTCCAACCATCGTGGCGTTGGGTAATTCAGAAGAATCAGAACCCCACCAGAGAGAGAGAGATCAGAGATATGTGCACGTTGGAAAAAAGAGGCAAAATCTTCATCCTAACGCTAACGGGCGCAGGCGAACATCGCCTAAACCCCATGCTTCTTGATGAGGTCCAATCAGCTCTACGCCGAGTCCGAGAAGAGTCCATCTCTTCCCCATGTTCGGCTTTAATCACCACCGCCCAAGGCAAGTTCTTCTCCAATGGCTACGATCTTGACTGGGCCGGGTCCTCCCCATCTCGCTCCCAACTCATGGTTTCGAAATTCGAGTCACTTGTAGCCGATCTCATCTCTCTCCCCATGCCCACCATCGCAGCCGTCTCTGGCCACGCCTCAGCCGGCGGCTTCATCCTCGCTCTGAGCCACGACTACATCCTCATGCGGAAAGACCGAGGCTTCCTTTACATGAGCGAGCTCGACATTAATCTGGTAGTTCCGGCTTGGTTCATGGCTCTGATTGAGTGCAAGATCAGCTCGCCGATGACTCTGCGCCACTTGGTTTTAACAGCGGCTAAGGTGACGGCTAAGGAAGCCGTCGAGAGGGGGATTATCGACTCGGCACACGATAGCGCGGAGGAGACGGTCAATGCTGCGGTAAAGTTAGGTGAGCAGTTGGTGGGAAGGGAATGGAATGGACACGTGTACGCTCAGAATCGCATGAATCTGTTGGCTGGGGTCTTGGATGAAATCGCTAAGAGAAGCAGCAGTCGATCGCGATTGTAGGCCCCATAATCAATTACATATGGTGCAGTTCCTCTTTTATGTATTTTAAGCTTGAGTATTTTATTTCCTCGGGTAAAGGAGGATAGATTTGTTTACTAAAATTATTAGGACGGTACAAATAACACGTTTGCCGACCCGACCCGTTATTTCGATTAATCCCGATCCGAAATACCGGCCCGATAATAATTATAATAAAAAACGGATATACCTGTTACCGATTAAAACATCTTCAGCTTACATTTTTCGTTCTTATTCAATCCCCTCTCTCTCTCTTCTCTCTCACTCTCTCGCTCTCTCGCTCTCTCTCGGTAGCAATGTTGTCGCCGTCGCCGTCGCCGGATAACATTCCGGCGGTTATGGAAGATGACCATGAAGCCTCTGGTAGCGAAAAAATTGCGTCGGCAAGGCCACCAGAGCACGGTATTGGACTTTGCACAACGTTCCCATCGACGGAGGTTGTTGGGAAAAAAGAAGGTGAAATCTTCTTGGTGAATCGAGTTTGGTTAATCGATTTTGGCTAATCGAGTTTGGTTAATCGATTTTGTTAATCAAGTTCATCCGATCGTTCATTTCCTTCATAGATTTATGGTTTATCTCTTACTTTTATTGGATTCTGGTTGTTAGGATTTTGTTATTGGATTCTGGTATTAGAGTTGGTGTTCTTGGATTTTGCCGCTCGTTTCCAAAAAATTATTGGGCAATCGAGCTAGGGTTTGGTGTTCTTAATATTAGGTCTAATGTTCTTTTTTATTTTTTTATTTTTTGGTTATCGACGCCTAAAATTCAAAGGGTAGGCTGGTTTTTTTGCTTGTTTGTTTACTGAGAAAATGAAAATTTTAGGCATCGAGGGTTTACTGAGAAAAGTATCGATAGGTAATCAGCTTCGGGTAATCGGGTGAACGGTTAACGAAAGAACGGAATTGCACCAAAAACAGTTTGGGTCGGAAATGTCCGATAACGTTTCGGGTCGGGTCGGAGAACAGCCCTAAAAATTACTACCATGACGAGACGATCTGAATTTTAGTTCCCGGTTCTTCCTTTGAATGCATATCTTCTGTAAATGTTTTGTCATTTTATTCTAGAATTCCGTCTATCACAGCACTCAAACACTTTATATTTTGATGTTGTAACTTCTAATCACCAATAATTTTATATAAAAAAAGAATAAACTTGCTCAAAGTCGTCACTTTTATGGATGGTGCTTTTGACATGGTAATTTGCTTAATCAAGGCACCATGATGATCTGTTTCAAACAAGGCTTCTTTTTTTTTTTCCCAGTCCTCTGTTTGTTATTTTCAGTATCTTTTGTTAAATTAAATGCAGTAAGGAAAATACGGGATGACTCTTGTTCCCTGCTACCACTTAAAGCCTGATTGTATTATTTTTCATGTTGAATCTAAGATGATGGATGACTTATTATAGTCGGTGAAGTTAGTCAGTCGACGGAATTTACAATTACAAGTATACATTGTTAATGTGTGTTCTGCACTCTTGAGTTGAATTGCAACTTCCAGTCCTAACCTGCAACAACAAAGATATAGGGTTGGGTTCCTCGACCCTGAGAACTCTCCGAAACTTTAGTTAGAGATGAAAGTGAAAACCAAAAACCAGAAAATAATTCATAAAACTTTTAGATAGATATTCATACCTTTTTCGAGTGATCTATTCTTTCTTTTATATGGGCTGAAATATTGATCAGATACACGTGTAGTCATCCGGGAATATCGGAGAACAGATTTCTCCCCTTCCCATCCTAGATTTCTTGAGGCCATTTATTAGTTTTGTTTTTTCTCAATAATATCTTTAATAATATGATTACCTCCGATCATTCAATAGATATCTTTGGATATTCACATTAATCCGCATTTAATGCGACATGCCACCCTGTCAGGCATTAAATGTTTATAGTATCTCTGATTACCACACTATTAATACGTCAGGGGTAACTATAACGAGCTAACTAAATTTATCGTCTTTGTATAATAAGAATTCATGTGGGAGGAGTTTAGTTTGAGTTGGAAGTGCTCGGAATCCAACTGAAGGAACTTTACCGAATTCAATTCCTCCTAAATCTCTGGAAGAAGGGTAGTGGGCGGGCGCCATTCCGAAGGGCGCCTACTACCTTATTATTTATCGTAATTACCCCCCTCACAGTACCCCGCGAATTTTAGTTGAATGTAATTCGATTGGGATTCATTAAAGTTTTATTGCCCAAATTCGTGAAACTTTATCCTGCGTAAAATCAAATTTGAATGGGCGAAACAAGGGCATAATAGTCATGCAAGCAGCCGTTAGTTTTTAGACGAGGATGGTTTGGCTTCTGACTACTGAGCGTGGAGAAATGAGGCAGTTTTCTGGCCATGATGACATGAAATATCGTGCGCTGCATTTATGGATTACTTCCATCATTACTCGCCTGGTTTTGCAACTTCCCAAAAAGTTAATTGTTAGTTATTTCTTCATTAATTGGGGCGCGCCTCTCACGTGCTAGATGATCGTTTCACCATTACTCTCCATTTATCAGTCGTGTCATTTCGCTTCCCGAAGATCACGCTAATTATATCATTTACTTTCCCCACGACGGTTATTATTTGTAATATAAATACCTGTTATCCGTAATGGTTCATTCTTTACTGTCGTCTTGCTGCTGGGACACTTTCACATTCTCTCTTTACCATCTTGTTTTCAAACCGATCTTCCTTCGCATCTTCATCAAGCTTCAATGGGGGTTGGTTCTATCTACGATGGGTATCAGTGGGTGCCATCTTACCCTCCCTCTGCCATTCAACACCTTCGGGATCAAGGTTACATCCCAGCTTCGGCCAGTTTCGGAGTTATTCGAGAACGCCCTTGTGACGCAGAAGGGCGAGCTCAGCATATGCTTCTGTATAAAGCCATGTTCAAGAACGGGCTGCGTCTCCCCTTCATTCGACCAGTGCGTGAGGTCCTTCACTACCTGGGCTTGGCCCCAGATCAGTTGTTACCGAACGCTTGGCGAATACTATTAGCTTCATGCATAGTATTCTATTCATCGCTGTTGGAGACAGGAGAAGTGTATCCTGATCTTACGGCACGAGAGTTTCTCTCTCTGTACCGTCTGATTAGGAAACCGGCCTTAAGTTTGGTTGGTTTTTAGTCTCAGGATAGTGAGACTAAGTTATGCACCCTCGAGAGTAGGTACTCCAATGTGAAGGACTACCACAAAAAGGTTTTTTACGTAAAGGGAGACAAATGGCAGTTCCCCGAGGATGAGACCAGAGGGGAATTCCCCATTCAGGTGAATTGGGGCGAGCTGCCTCCAACCTCCCTTCTGGATATTGATTTAAATAAGAGGGAGAGGAATCAGGTGGAAATAGTGATACACTGGGCGAAGCGTCACTTTCATCGGCTGGAATCCGACCTCATCTTGACCGACTAAAACATCAACACTTACTTGGTCGAGCCACGACGGGGTTATGCTGAGTTCCAGGATTTCTCCAGTATACCGGCGGCTGAAGCGCCTGTTCATTCAGGGGTAGTTCGCAAACGCACTGCCCCTCCAGCCAAAGAAAAGCGTGCCAAATCTCGCCGTGAGGGTGGCGAGCGAGTTGCAGCGGAGGCTTCTGAACCTCCAGCTCTGACTTTTGCCCAAGAAAGGCGAGTTAAGGCTCGCCATGACACAAGGGCTTCTCGCCCTTCACGAGAAGGTTGAGTGCCCTCTTCTCCTATATAGCCTTCTTCAACTTCCCCGGTACCCGTGACGTCTACTAGTGGAGAGGGCGGCCAGCACACCAGATCTCCTTCACCGGAAGGGCAGAGGGCCAGCACGCCAGAACCGTTGGCGGTGTGTCTGCCTTCAGACCGCCAACCTCACCCAGATGACAGGCCTATGCCTTCGACTTCTGGGCACATAATGGATGAGGTCGAACTGGCCTTCTTGAATGCCCTCTTGAACCCTCCCGCCTACGCAGCAGGAACCCCCTACTTCCAAGCTTCTATGCTGTCGTCTACACGGGCTCCTGCTCGGGAGGATGTTCCTCAATCAACCCACCCTTCTTTGCCCAGAGAGGGTCGCCCCGAAACGGGCAGGGAACACCTTTCTGAGGAGGGAGAGGATCCATCCACTCGGGGTTCTGGGGGGCAAGGCGTGGCGACAGTCGAGCATGAGCAGGCAGAAAACCATTCGGGATTAAGGTCGCCCGCCAATGTTATTCCCGCCACTCGTGGTGCTAAACGTACCCGGCAGCTCCAGTCCAATTCTGGGTATGATGCAGCCGCAGCAAATGCTACGCCCGCCGAAACTAACGAGACTATAAGGCGGGAGTCCCCTCGCCCGGATGGTGATGACGCCAGATCTGTGATGGGCTCTTCTCCCCACCATGTGATACAACATCGCTCCCATCCCCCATCACCAACTACCTCTACTCCCGAGTGTTCTGAGCGGGCGGGGATGATAGTCGACCTACTTCGGTCGCTCTTGGCGCAGGTAATTATTCAGAATTCCGTTTTAGTTCGAGTATATTTCATTTGTCTAATTACTTGTTATTGTTCAGGCTTCCGACCAAATCGTCGGGTCTGTTGGCTCTGAAGTGGCGAGACTATTGACAGGGAGTGCTAAAACGACTCGGGAACAGCTTCAAGAGGCGGAAGCTAAGTACCGAGAGCTTGGTACTTTGGTCAGCCAGCTCACAGAAGACAGAGATCTTCTAAAAGTCAATGTGATGGAGCTGGAAGAGGAGCGGGATCACTATTCGGAGATCCATGTGTCCATGCTAGAGGAGGTGGCGACACTAAAGGAAAGGAACCGGCTCCTGGAGGCGAGCAGAGATGATCTCCTTCGAGGGCAAGAGTCCATTGGGCAGATATTAGCTATTAAGGAGAACGAACTCTCCCTCGCCACTCAAGAGATGAGTAGCCTGAAGTCAAACATGTCTCTCCTAGAGCATTCGCGAGCCATTCAAGAAGAAGAGTTAGAGACTCTCCGAGCCAAAGTAGACACATCTGAGCTCGAGCGCGACTCTCTTTCTCAGGAATTAGGCGAGGAGAACAAAGAGCTTGAGTTTCTCATGCGTCAGGCGACTCAGCATCGTTCCCTCTGCATAACCGCCTGAAGTCAAGGTTATGTGGAGGGTTTGAGGCGGCTAAGGCAGGAGATAGTTCGGAACCCGACTTTTGATGTGGCCGGCATGGATCCTCAAGACCTCACTCCCGACCCCATAGCAAAGGCAGAGGTCGCCAAGATAGGCACACCAGAGTGCTGCATAAGTTTGCCTCCCTGATTGATAATTACATTGTATAGACTTGTACATAGAGTTTTAGCTGTAAAGAGCACTTAGTTGATACATCAATCTTTTCAATGTTTATCTTCTCTGTATTTGTTACCGAAAAGACTCGCCATGTCTTAAAAAAAATTGATACATTTATATGTTTTGATATGCTGCATTCCGGATATCCACATTAATTTGAGCGTCGTGATAACTTTTTCTATAACCAAATATGATTGTTTGTTGAAGACTGTATTACTCCATTAATCTTTACCAACGTATGCAAACGAGCTAGTGGTTGAGATTTGTAACAATACACAACTCTTATTGTTATTCGATTGCTACGAAAATTAGGCGAATGAGACTTAAGCGAACATTTACCTCGTTACAGTGAGCACAATGGCGGGTGGGCGATTCATGGGTAGTCTCATCTTTGCTTTGTTGAGTCCTCATTCGGAAAGAATTTGTGACAAGGGATGGAGTTACTTTACTGACTCAAAGGGTGAGGCGAAAGTAAAGAAGATTATCTTTTTATATTGATCAGGGACCTGTCGACGGCGAAGACGACCAGCCTTCGGCGACCCCGCAGCCTGAAAATGAAAAAGGCGAAGGAACAGGTTCCTTTAGTTTGATGAGCGAACCGAGGGGCGAGGCTTAGAGCCCAGGCGACTCCTTCGGCGAGAGAACTGTGGGGCGAGGCATGGAGCCCAAGCGACCCCGCAATCTGTTGAGCTAACCGAGGGGCGAGGCTTGGAGCCCAGGCGACCCCGCAGTCTGTTAAGCGAACCGAGGGACGAGGCTTGGAGCCCAGGCGACCCCGCAGTCTGTTGAGCGAACCGAGGGGCGAGGCTTAGAGCCCAGGCGACCCCTTTGGCGAGAGAACTGTGGGGCGAGACTTGGAGCCCAAGCGATCCCGCAGTCTGTTGAGTGAACCGAGGGGCGAGGCTTGGAGCCCAGGCAACCCCTTTGGCGAGAGAACTGTGGGGCGAGGCTTGGAGCCCAGGCGACCCCACAGTCTGTTGAGCGAACCGAGGGGCGAGGCTTGGAGCCCAGGCGACCCCTTCGGCGAGAGAACTGTGGGGCCAGGCTTGGAGCCCAGGCGACTCCGCAATCTGTTGAGCGAACCGAGGGACGAGGCTTGGAGCCCAGGCGACCCCTTCGGCGAGAGAACTGTGGGGCGAGACTTGGAGCCCAGGCGACCCCGCAGTCTGTTAAGCTAACCGAGAGGCGAGGCTTGGAGCCCAGGCGACCCCTTCGGCGAGAGAACTGTGGGGCGAGGCTTGGAGCTCAGGCGATCCTGCAATCTGTTGAGCTAACCGAGGGGCGAGGCTTGGAACCCAGGCGACCCCTTATGCGCCTACAAAACGACTGAACATTTTTGTCACAAAATGGTGATTCACAATCATTATATTATATATAATTCTAGTAAAGACAAAATTGAACTAAACATAATACTTCTTCAAATGTTCCGCGTTCCATGGATGAGAGAGGGCGTTGCCTTCGCTATCTGTAAGCTTGTATGATCCCGGTCGAGTACTCCTGGTAACAACGTAGGGTCCCTCCCACTTAGGCCCTAACTTGCGTTTTTCAGCTGTGGTTACTCCTGTGCGCTTCAACACTAAGTCCCTATGTTTAAAAATCTATGACTGACTCACCTGTTAAACCACTTCTCAGCCATACGTTTATGATGTTCTACTCTCACAGCGGCCTCTGCTCGCCTTTCTTCCATGAGGTCCAACTGTTGCAGCAGCTTTACTTCATTGTTATCCGGATGGAAATTCTTTACTCTGGAAGTAGGGACTCCTACCTCCACCGGGATGACAGCTTCACTCCCATATGTAAGGGCGAAAGGAGTCTCTCCTGTGGGGGTTCGAACAGTGGTACGGTATGACCATAACACTCTAGGGAGTTCGTCCGCCCATGTTCCCTTGCAGCTTCCCAGCTTCTTTTTAAGAATTGACAGAATGGTCTTGTTAGTCGCCTCTGCTTGACCATTTGACTGAGGATGTCCAAGCGATGAGTAACGAACTTCGATTTTCAACTCGGCGCACCACTGTCGATAGTGTGAAGAGTCGAAGTGACCTCCATTGTCGGATATGAAATACTGGGGTATGCCAAACTGACAAACAATAAATCTCCAGAGGAACTTAGTAATGGCTGGGGAAGTTATAGTTGATAATGCTTCCGCCTCTACCCACTTAGTGAAATAGTCGACTGCTACCATAATGAACTTAACTCCTCATCGGCCCACAGGAAGGGGATCTATAAGATCTAGCCCCCACTGAGCAAAAGGCCAGACTGCCACTATAGATGTTAAATCTGTAGGTGGGAGATGCAAGACATTGGCATGCCTTTGGCATTGCGGACATTTTTGGGTGAACTCTTTCGAATCCCTGAGAAGGTTCGGCCAGTAATACCCCGCTCGGCCCACTTTGTTAGCCAAAACTCTTCCTCCTGAATGACTCCTGCAAATTCCTTCATGGATTTCTGCTAATACATGCTGAGACTCCTCGACCGATAAACATCTGAGTAATGGTTCTGAGAATCCCTTTCTGTACAATATCCCCTCCAAGATGACAAATCTAGCGGCCCTGTTCTTGATTCTTTTGGCTTCGCCTGCGTCATTGGGTAGCTTATTCTCTTGTAGGAATTCTATTATCTCTTTAACCCATCCAGGGTGGCTTGTCTCCACTTGGAACATCTTTTTATCGATAGAAGGGATCTCTGCTTGTCTCACTTATGTATTTTCGGGAAGAGGGACATCCACCTGTCCGGAAGCTATTCTAGCTAGGCGATCGACTTGGCAATTATCGACTCTCGGGATTTGTTGAATAGAAGAATACTGGAAGTAATCTCTTGCTTCACAAACCAACTGACAATATTTCTTGAGTCGTTCTCCCTTAACAGTGAAGGTGTCGTTCACCTGTTGAACCACCACTTGTGAATCGGCGTGCACTATCACTTCCTTAGCCCCCAAGAGGCAGGCAACGTTCAATCCGATTAATAGCGCTTCATATTCTGCCTTGTTGTTGGTGACCTTGAAAGTGATCTTAACGGCATACTTGTGTTCCGTACCCTCGTCAGAGATGACGTGGATACCTGCCCCCCCTCCTGCTCTACATGCCGAGCCGTCCACATACACCATCCAAGGTTTGGCAGGGAGTGTTTGAACGATGTCTTTTGGAAAACCAATGAGCTCGACTACGAAGTCAGCGAGTACTTGCCTTCTGATCGTCTTCCTAGGAGCATATTGGATATCGAATTCACTAAGTTCTATGGCCCATTTTGCTAATCTTCCCGAAGTCTCTGGTCGTTATAAAACAGCTTTCAAGGGTTGGTTAGTCAGTACCAGTACGGCGTGAGCTTGAAAGTATGGCCTGAGTCGTCTAGTAGCTACCACTAAGGCGAGAGCCATCATTTCTAGCTTGGGGTATCTAGCTTCTGCCCCCCTGAACGCTCAACTTATATAGTATATTGGTCTCTGCCCGGTCGCCGTGTCCCTCACTAGAATAGCAGAAGTTGCATTGGGTGAGATGGCCAGGTATACAGTCAATGTTTCACCGGGCTCTGTTTGGCTGAGCAATGGCAGATGGGTCAAATATTCTTTCAGCTCATCTAGGGCCCTGTCACAAGAAGGGTTCCATTCCTGGGCCTTCCTCAATACTTGGAGGAATGGTAGGCATTTGTCAGTGGATCAAGCTATGAAGCGATTCAAGGCAGCTACTCGGCCCGCCAATTGCTGCACCTCGTGGTGATTCCGAGGCGCTACCATGCAAGATATGGCTTTCACCTTCTCAGGATTGGCTTCGATTCCTCTCTCAGAAATCATGTAACCTAAGAAATTCCCCAACCCCACTCCAAAAGAACACTTACTTGGGTTAAGCTTCATCTTGTATTGACGTAAAACCCCAAAAGCTTCCCGTAAGTCCTTCACATGCTGTCCAAACGTTTTACTGTTGATTAGCAGATCATCATCATATACCTCTACATTCCTCCAAATCTGCTGTTTGAACATTCGGTTGACTAGACGTTAATATGTGGCCCCTGCATTCTTCAACCCAAGGGCATTACCTTGTAGCAATATAACCCCCGGTCGGTAATGAAAGCTGTTTTGTCCTCATCATCTGGGTTCATCCTGATCTGATTATACCTCGAGTATGCATCCATGAAACTGAGCAACGGGTGACCGGCCGTTGAGTCTACGATCAGGTCGATACGAGGGAGTGGGAAGCTATCCTTCGGACATGCCTTGTTTAGATTGGTGAAGTCTCACACATCCTCCATTTACCGCTCGTCTTATTTACCAGCACTACATTAGACAGCCATTCTGGGTATCGGGCTTCTCTGATAAACTCTGCCCCTAGTAGGCGATCCATCTCCTCGGCTATAGCAATACATTTCTCTGCGCAAAAGCTACGTCTTTTTTGCTTAATCTTCCGAGTTTCCTAATTGACACATAAATGATGTTCAATAATACTATTATCTATACCTGGCATATCCTGATGGGTCCAGGCGAATATGTCTTGATGATCCTCCAGGAGTCGTTTGAGTTCTTGCTTCAGGGTAGGCTCCAAATTGGCGCCTATGCGAATCTTCCGCTCGGGCTTCGCCTGGTCGAAGGCGATCAGTTCCAATGGCTCTCCGGGCTCTGCTTGCTTGATGGTCTGCTCATCTCTAAAATCTTCATTCCATCTTGTCAGAGGTGGTGGAGGTAGTAATTCAGTTGCCCTTTCATTGTGCCTCGGACCCTCCTTGGCGACACCAATCATCATTTGGATTAGAGGCTTGAGCTCACGAGAGTAACATTCGCGAGCCACAGATTGCTCGCCTCTGACTTTCCCTATGCCATTTGGAGTCGGGAACTTCACATTCAGATGGTATGTTGAAGTTACTGCTTTCAGGCGATTCAAGGCGGGCCGCCTCAATATGATATTATACGAAGAAGGGGCTTTGACTACCAGGAAATCAACCATAACCATCGAGGTTTTAGTTGCCTTGCCGGCCATTACAGGCAGAGTTATGACTCCTTCAGGTTGTATAACCTCGCCGGCAAATCCTCTAAGGGATGTTGGGGCCCGCCTTAGTCTGTCCCGCCCAATCCTTATTTTGTCGAAGGCGTCCCAATATAGGATATCAGCTGAACTTCCGTTATCGATAAGGATTCTTTTGGTTATGAAATTGGCGACCAACATGGTGACCACCAAAGCGTCGTCGTGTGGCTGCATTACTCCTTCATCATGCTTATCAAAAACGATCGGGACATCTTCAGAAGGCCGTCTGTCCTGAGTGAATTTTGACATGGTGTACACCTCAGCATATCGCGCCTCGCGAGCGTACGCCTTCCTTGAAGCTGAAGTTTCCCCTCCTCTCGGTACTCCTCCGGCGATAGTTCGTATTTCGCCCAATGGTCCTTGCCTTTGGGACGAATCTTTGGCGTTCCCCTCTCTCCGGGGGCTTGGACTGCACCTACTGTTAGGATATCCCCCCTTTTTCTACGACTCTTCTCTTTCATATGCATTCCTTCTCTTCAAGGTTTTACAGTCTCGGGTGTTGTGCCTAGTTGATTGGTGGTATTCGCAGTACATGTTTCCCGGTCGGTACTGGTGCTGCTGATGATACTGCCTTCCTCTAGGTTCTCTGTCTACTGCCAAATTGGTATGAGGACGTGGTCTGTACTGCAGGTTCCCATGAGATGACGGCCTTCCTTGTATATTCCTTCTCTTCGAGTCGGCTGTATTTCTTCTTCTTTCAGTCAGGTTGGCTTCGGTTTGATTGGCACGCTCTATTTCTTCCCGCCTTGGCCCTACGAGCGCTTGTAAGGTGTCTTCAGTGTTTATATATCCGTCCGCCCTGTCCATGAATTCTGCCAATGTGGCAGGAGTTCGTCTAGCAATCTCTGTCAGGAAATGACTTCCAGGCCATATTCCGTTCAGGAGGGCAGCCAGAGTAATCTTCTCATCCTGATACCCCACTGTCATCAGTTCCTTGTTGAACCGAAAAAGATAGTTTTTGAGGCTTTCCTGACTGTCCTGTTTAACCGTGAGGAGATACGCAGCTGGTCTTTTCCTCTTCCGACTTCCCAAGAACTAGGTTATAAAGAGACGAGCCAGACAATCAAAGCTGTCTAACGTGCCGGTATGAACCGTCCCGAACCAGGTACGGGCTACTCCTTTAAGGGTGAGAGGGAACGCTTGGCACGCTACTTCATTAGGATAGCCATGTAGATTCATGTGCGTCCTAAACGTCTCTATATGCTCGTAGGGGTCAGTGCTCCCATCATACAGCTCCATCTGAGGCGCTCGGAATTTAGGAGGCAGTGTTACTGCCATGACACTTGCACTGTAAGGGGTGTCATGGTTGTGGCATAATTGTCCAGCAATGGAAGGCGCCTCGATGCGCCTGGCTATGTCTACGTACTTGTCCTCCAGTTCTTTGAGTTTCAGCTGCATCTTACGTCTTTCTTCATCTACTTCTTTATGACTTGGCTCATTGACTCGATGTGACTCCGCACACTTACTAACGGAAAGTTCTTCATTACTCTTTTGCAATTTCTCATTCTCTCTAGTGAGCTCCCTTATCGTTGCTTCCATGGCGGCTAGTCGTTCTTCCATCGAGATGTGCTTTGAGTTGCAGTTATTACTTAGTAATCACAATACAACTGGTTTGCAGAGAACACCAAAAAGGAATCCCACAGACGGCGCCAATGTTGATGTGTGTTCTGCACTCCTGAGTTGAATTGCAACTTCTAGTCCTAACCTGCAACAACAAAGATATAGGGTTGGGTTCCTCGACCCTGAGAACTCTCCGAAGCTTTAGTTAGAGATGAAAGTGAAAACCAAAAACCAGACAATAATTCATAAAGCTTTTAGATAGATGTTCATACCTTTTTCGAGTGATCTATTCTTTCTTTTATATGGGGTGAAATATTGATCAGATACACGTGTAGTCATCCGGGAATATCGGAGAACAAATTTCTTCCATTCCCATCCTAGATTTCTTGAGGCCATTTATTAGTTTTGTTTCTTCTCAATAATATCTTTAGTAATATGATTACCTCCGATCATTCAATAGATATCTTTGGATATTCACATCAATCCGCATTTAATGCGACATGCCATCCTGCCAGGCATTAAATGTTTATAGGATCTCTAATCACCATACTATTAATACGTCAGGGGTAACTATAACGAGCTAACTAAATTTAGCGTCTTTGTATAATAAGAATTCATGTGGGAGGAGTTTAGTTTGAGTTGGAAGTGCTCGGAATCCAACTGAAGGAACTTTACCGAATTCAATTCCTCCTAAATCTCTGGAAGAAGGGTAGTGGGCGGGCGCCATTCCGAAGGGCGCCTACTACCTTATTCTTTATCACAATTACCCCCCTCACACAGACACTGCTCTTGTCGTTGACTCCTGCTGAGATATGTGAAGTCCAATTCTATTTACGTATTTAAAATAAATAAAAATATAATAAATTCACACAATTTAGTTATTTTTATCTAAATTTAATTATTTCAGTCTAATTTATGTATTTATTACATATTTAAGCTAAAAAACATTAAAGAAAACTTATTCTTAAAAAATAGTAAAAAAATAATAATTTAAATAAAAAAGTAGGTAAAAAAAAACAGTTCTTAAATAGAGAAGTTCTACAGTAGATTCCAAAATTTCAAGAGTCTAAATAAAATAAAATAAAATAAAATAATAATAATAATACACTTATTATATATAAGTTATTAACTTATTAGTAATTATTAATAGTTTATGACTCTATATAAATATATTATAATTTATATTTTTATACTAACCAACTGGTTGGTATTCGGTGTACTGGCTACGAAGAGTAGTTCATGGCTTTGCTTACGGTTATTGATTCAGGGTACAACAAAAATCGTAGAGGAAACACAAGGCAAACTAGAGAACTTAATCGGTTGTTGTGGTCCTTAAATTCGGAGAGTCCATCTAGTAAGGGACGGGCGAAAGGAAAGGGACTCGCCGTTCCCCAATGAAACCAAAAATAGTGTCTTGGAATGTTCGGGGACTCAATGAAGCGAATAAGCGTCTCCGGATTCATAACTTACTTCGTGAGTGGAAGACGGATATCGTGTGTTT
This sequence comes from Platycarya longipes, assembly GCA_036559045.1. NCBI lineage: Eukaryota > Viridiplantae > Streptophyta > Magnoliopsida > Fagales > Juglandaceae > Platycarya > Platycarya longipes. The sequence continues at coordinate 11,637,746 of CM071790.1, read as the reverse complement.
TCAGGAAACTAAGATACAATTTTTTGATAGGAGTCTGGTAAGAAGTCTGTGGAATGGCATCCATGTGAACTGGGCTTATTTGGCTTCTTCCGGGGTGTCGGGTGGTGTTATTACATTATGGGATCAACGGGTTGTGGAAAAAGTTGAGGCGTATATCGGTAGGTATACGGTAGCTTGTTTGTTTAGATGTGTGTCTAATAATTTTATGTGGGCCTTTGCAGGTGTTTATGAACTAAATCTTGATGCTGACAGACGCCTTCTTTGGGACGAATTAGCGGGCCTACATAGTTGGTGGGATGTACTGTGGTGCATAGGCGGTGACTTTAGTATAGTTAGATTTGCCAGTGAAACTTTTGGTAACAGAACAGTGAGGCTCGCTAGTCTGGAATTCTCAGAGTGTATCACTGACTTGAATTTGGTTGATTTGCCGTTAGCAGGGGGTCCAGCCACTTGGTCCAATAATCAAACTTGGTCACGTTTGGATCGTTTTCTTGTCTCTCCGGAACTAGAGATCCATTTTCCTAATATGTGGCAGAAACGTCTGGAATGAATTTCTTCAGACCATTGGCCGATTCTACTTGATTGCGGTGGGTTTCGAAACGGATGGCGTTATTTTAAATTTGAGAACATGTGGTTGAAGTCCGAAGGTTTTGAGGATATGGTTAAATTTTGGTGGTCTACTTATCTGCTTAAAGGATCCCCTAGTTTAATTTTTTCTAATAAGCTGAAAGCTCTAAAGAGAGATATGAAGATATGGAATGCTCAATCTTTTGGCAACCTAGGGGATAATAAAAAGGCTTTATGGAAGGATTTGCAGAATCTAGAAAGGCTCCAGGAGGAACGGCCCCTTACTCAAATAGAACAATTTCAAAAGACTACCTTGTCAGCTGAACTCGAGCGGGTTATTCTTATGGAAGAAATTTCTTAGCGTTGAAAATCAAGAGCTTTGTGGCTACGGGAAGGGGACCGATGTACGAAGTCTTTCATAGAGTTACAAATTATCCGCAATCACATTGTCAACTTTTATGAGAATCTGCTGACAGAACAGGAGGAGTGGAGACCTACCCTAGACGGATTAGTTTTTGATGCTATTGACTCAAATGATGTTGCTTGGCTGGAGTGGACGTTTCAGGAAGATGAGGTTCTTAATGTTATTCGAAAAATAGTTAATGACAAAGTGCCCGGTCCAGACGGATTCTCGATGGGTTTTTTTAAGGATTGTTGGGAAGTGATTAAAGATGATCTAATGAAGGTGTTCCAAGAGTTGTTTACCTTCGGGAAATTCGAAAAATGTCTAAATTCCACTTTTTTGGCTCTCATCCCCAAAAAGGTGGGGGCTATTGAAATCAAGAATTTTCGTCCCATTAGCTTGGTAGGTGGGGTGTATAAGATTATCTCGTTGCTGGCTAATCGTCTTGGTGTGGTGATAGGAAAGATTATTTCTAAACCCCATAATGCTTTTGTGAAAGACAGACAAATTCTTGATGCCATCCTTATAGCAAATGAATATATTGATAGTAAACTGAAAACAGGCGATACGGGTATTCTTTGCAAACTTGATATGGAAAAAACTTATGATCATGTTAATTGGAATTTCCTGTTGTATCTGCTTGGCATATGTGGTTTTGGAGAAAGATGGAGGACGTGGATAAGGTGGTGTATTTCTATTGCAAGATTTTCAATTTTGCTTAATGGCTGCCCTGAAGGCTTCTTTCCTAGCTCTCGTTGCTTGAGACAAGACGATCCTTTATCCCCATTATTGTTTGTATTGGTTATGGAAGCGCTTAGCAGAATCTTGTCAGCTTTAACGGTTAATGGTTTGGTAAGTGGGTTTCTGATTGGAACACCAACTAGAGGTTATGCTAACATATCTCATTTGTTGTTTGCAGATGACACACTGGTTTTTTATGAGGCGGAGATAAGTCAAGTACGAGCCCTGAAGGCTCTCTTCCTCTGTTTCGATGCTGTGTCAGGGTTGAAAGTGAACTATATCAAATCTGAGATGGTTCTAATTGGAGATGTCCACAACATGTCAGAGTTGGCTGGTATCCTCGGGTGTAAGATCTCCTCACTCCCTTTGACGTACCTGGGTCTTCCCTGGGCTCGAATTCAAGGGCGGCTAGGATATGGGATACATTGATCAAAAGAGTGGAAATGAAGCTAGCGAGTTGGAAGATGATGTACTGTCTAAAGGAGGGCGAGTTCACTTTGATTAAGAGTACCCTCTCCAATTTACCTACCTATTTCTTGTCACTCTTCCCTATTCCAGCTAGGGTGACAAAATGACTTGAGAAGCTGCAACGTGATTTTCTGTGGGGTGGGTTGGGAGATGAATTCAAGTATCACTTGGTTAAGTGAGATAAGGTTTGTCGTCCCTTATCTGAGGGTGGCTTGGGTGTTCGTAATTTGAGGATGTTCAACCGAGCATTGTTTGGCAAATGGTTGTGGAGATATCATCAGGAACCAGATGCTCTTTGGAGAGTGGTGATTGATCACAAATTTGGGGGTGCTTGGGGGGGATGGAGATCCAATGCTGTTAGGGGGGCGAGTGGTGTTGTGGTGTGGAAAAATATAAGAAGTGGGTGGGAGATTTTTCATCAGAACACGACACTTCTATATGGCGAATGCTCAAGAATTAGTTTTTGGAAAGATGTCTGGTGTGGTGATAGGGCCTTGACTAACTTGTTTCATTCTCTTTTTCAGATTGCAAGCGATAAAAATGTCACTGTGGCGGAGGTCTTGGAGTTGGTTGGGGGATGTCAACATTGGAACATCAACTTTAACCGAGCGGCACAAGATTGGGAGCTAACTACCTTTGTGGACTTCTATAGACTCATTTACTCCTAAAGACCGAACATTCAAAATCAAGATGGCTTATGGTGGATCCCTGCCGATAGAGAAATTTTTACTGTTCGTTCCATCTACAAGGTCCTTTCCTAAGGGCCCGCGACAGAGTTTCTGTGGAAAAAAATCTGGCGTCACAAAGCACCTCCGAAAGCGGTATTTTTTGTTTGGACAGCTTCATTAGGGAAAATCCTTACTATTGACAATTTGAGGAGAATAGGAGTTATTGTTGCAGATTGGTGTTGTATATGTCGTAGTGGGGACGAGTTGGTAAATCATCTCTTTCTACACTGCGAGATAGTTAGAATTCTCTGGAACGAGACTTTTAAACTATTGGAACTAGCTTGAGTCATGCCAGATACTGTAAAGGCATTGATGGCTTGTTGGACTTCCATAAGGGGCGAGCGCCAGATCATAGCTATATGGAAGATGATCCCTATATGTATTATGTGGTGCATTTGGCAAGAGCGTAATGAACGGACCTTTGTAGATAATGAGAGATCATAGGACGAGCTAAATGTATTTTTTTTTTTAGAACTCTTTGTACATGGTCTCTTGCCATTGACTTCAACGGTACAGACTTTCATGATTTTCTTATAATCAATGTGCCTATTTGATAGGTCTATGTACCTTGTATATCGGCTCTTGCCTTCTATTAATATATTTTACTTATAAAAAAAATATATTTTTATACTATAACTATTATAATATGTTAATATTATAAGAGTATATATTATTTTATTCGGTCCGGTCAGGTCCAGGGAGAGAAATCTCTTGGACTATGAACAGACCAAACAAGTTTGATCTATAAAAAAAATGAATCGGTCTGAACCATATCACACATAGGTCCGATCCATCGATCCAAACTAGAATTCTTACACTCCTAAATTCAAAGGAATTAACGTTGAATTTGTTTTAGTTCTAAATTTTGATTCTGACTCTTAATATAAATGAGTCACATCAATGATATCCTCCACCATTGTGAATAATAAAAAAGGAAAATAATTTATACACTATTTTTCTCAACATTTTATAAAAAGAACGTTACTTTAAAAAATGTTAGATCATTTATATAAAAAATGTATTATTTGTATATCAATACTTCATAAATAAAGGCAACTCGATTGTTCGGAGGACTTATTTAAAATAAAAATAAAAATAATAAATAAACAATTTTTTATAAATTTTTAAATAATAATGTCTTAAAATAAGAGATATTTTTATAAATTATTTAATAAAATTAATATTATTTTATAAAAATATCTTTATTTTATAATATATGTTGTAAAATATATTGATTATATATCATTTCTGATAAATCTGGCATTCGAGTACGATCACACTGCCCCCATCAGCCCTAGTCCAAGTCCTCACGTGGGTTGGGGCCTTTTTGTTCCACAATTGCCCCTTAATCGTCGCTGATTGTGTTTGTTACGAGAGGGAGCGCATGACAGCTAATAAAACTAAATAATAAAGTTATAAACTTCAACAAATTCAAGTCTCTATACGAATAAGGTACAGCCCAGCACACTCACTCCCGAGGGACGAAATCATAGAAGGAAATCACAGACCCTTGACCCTCCCCCTCTGTTTCCCACAATCAACGGTTTATTCAGTTTGGTTGCAAATGTGGACACTAGAAACACAGAGACGAGAACCAGTAGGAGCTTTCATATTTTTCAGCATATTCTAACTTCGCCCCCAGTTTCGCTGATACTTTCATTCAACACATCCATGTCTTCGAGCTTCAGTCCCTCCCGGAGCCCCGTTAACCCCCGGTTGCAGCACGGCGCTGTTGGCGGTGTCTCCCGCCTCAGATCCTCTTCGCTCAAGAAGCCGCCGGAGCCCCTGCGCCGAGCCGTAGCCGATTGCCTCTCCTCTCCTTCTTCCTCGTTTTCGTCTGCCCCCTCCGCCGGTTTTTCCCCTCACCTTTGGGGCCCCTCGGCTTTTGTCGCATCCGAAGCTTCGAGAACTCTCCGGGTTCGTAATTTGTGTGGATTTTTGTGCTGATTTTATTGGGGTTGTAGGGATCTTTTCAATGGTTTGCCCGGTCTTTAAATCTGAGTTTCAATGCTGCTTCTGTGGGTGAAATTTGATTTAATTGGATTTTCATTGGGTTTGAGCTCGAGATTTGTGCCCTGGTTTGTCTCTGAGAAATAGAAAGGAGAGAAAGGGCTTGAGTCTCTTGTTGCTCATTTGATTTGTTTTCGGAAATGTGGACAGCTCAGCTGAAATGAGCCAATTAGTGTGTTTGGATCCCCGAGTGCATTTACAGAGTATCTTACCAGTTTAGCTTCTTACTTATTTTTAGCAACATAGCAGGACATTACTGAAAATTGTGTGAAATAGTCTTCCAAATACGAACATCTGTATGGTTAATTCTTTAGTACGTATGATGCAGTTCTTATGTGGGATTATTAGGCATTGTTGTTTTCAAATCTTTTGTTTTGTTTGAATACAGTTCTTTTGATGTGGACGGGTTGTGGATTGAACTGATATCATTAGAGTTTCACAGCTTAAGTTGTATCATTTTTCTTTGCTTGAAGCAGGGTCAGTGTGTTGGGAACTCTGGGCGGTGTAGCTCATTGACGCCATGGCCCATTTGATTTGAGAATTAATATTTGTACCATGCGGTCTTATTGTATGAATATGCAGATTTATATCCAAATAACAATAGTTGATTTTATTAATGGCAGGACTATCTGGCTGCTTCTGCAACAACTGACCTGGCATATTGTGTAATTCTGGAACATACAATCGCAGAGAGGGAGCGCAGGTAACGTAGTAGGTTGTTATTACTGTTTTGTTTGTGGCTATACTGATTTTAGTTACACCTTACTTTAATAAAGTGTCTTCATCCAACCAACCAACCAACATTCCTTCTCCCTAATACTCTCCCAAATCAACCTGGATTTAAAATGAGCTCCCAATGGGAAGCCTGAGTATGTTGTAAGCAACGAGGACACCTTACATCCTAGATTACAGGACAAACCTGGATTACATTCATCCAAAAGATCCCTTCCTCTAACTTCAGCTCAAAAACCTTGGATTCTACAAGGAATTGATTTGACAATGACATCATTCCTAACTATTCTTTCTGTCTTTCTTGGGGTTGGATGAATATGCATTACAATATGCATGTGCGTAATCATCCAAACAAGTATGTTTTCTGTAGTTTTTTTGTCTATGTAATGTATAACGGTTTGAAATCTTTTTGGTTTGAAATTTTTTTCCATGTGCAAAAAATGTCATTTATGTCTCTGATCATTTGCTTTCTTGCTTTTTCTTTGAGCATGATATGTTGGTTAATGTTTGTTAATAGTTGACTCTCCTGCATTTAACACTTTTTTTTTTACGTTTTTCTACCAGCCCAGCTGTAGTCGCAAGGTGTGTGACACTCTTGAAACGTCATCTTCTACGGTATGTTCTTTGGTTCTACTGATTGTTCAATATGCATGATATTTTCTTTTGATAAGTTTGTACTCAATCCTTGATGTGTGAACTGTTCTCTCTCTCTCTCTCTCTCTCTCTCTCGATTCAATATGATGTGGATCTTAAGAACCCTTCTTTGAGGGGCCGCCTGAAACCTTTCTGTTGGTGGTGCTTTCTGGTCTGGACATTATCTCTATTTGCAACGGAATAAGCGAGTTATATCTTTCTGCTATAGGAATCCCTGTTGGGAAGAATCCATCTCTATTAGGTTGTTCCTTTTTATTTTAGGAGTTCAAAGTTCTTTCTACTTTCTACAGATACAAACCAAGTGAGGAGACACTACTACAGATAGATCGGTTCTGTGTGAACACAATTGATGAATGTGATACTAGTCGAAAGCAAAGATTGTCACCAGGTTCACGATCTTTAGATCAAGCAGGGACATCAACAGAACCTATGAATACATCTCCTTTGCCTGTATCCAGTTTTGCTTCTGGGGCACTTGTGAAGTCATTGAATTATGTACGTTCCCTTTTAGCTCAGCATATTCCAAGACGGTCTTTCCAACCAGCTGCCTTTGCTGGAGCGCCTCCTACATCAAGACAAGCACTTCCAACATTGTCATCTTTGTTGAGTAAATCCTTCAATTCACAATTAACCCCTGCCACTGGTGGAGAATCTTTAGAGAAGAAAGATGTTACTTCTATATCTGTTTCAAACTTATCAATCATTGAAAAACTGGATGAATTGGTAGATCAAGTATATATTGCACATGATGTTCTGAAATGGCGCTGGCTCAGGGATCATCATTCATCATCTTTGCCAGCTGAAAGGTAATTGATGTTTACATGTGTGTCAAGTTTAATTTGGCTATTTCTTTTTTTTTTCTAATTTGCAAATGAGTGATTGAAGTGATTCCACATTTTCTGTGAACAGTGATTCCCAAGACACGAGAAAACGTAATTTCCTAGAAGTTGGTGCAGCAGGATTACTTGTAGGAGACATGGAAGCTAAAATGAAGGGCCAACCTTGGAAATTTTTTGGAACTGCTGATATGCCTTATCTCGATCAACTGTTGCAACCTTCACCTGTAACAACAATTACCGATTCTATCAATGCCCGGTCCCACTTGAAAGCAATTACAGCATCTAAACGCACCAAACCCGGCCCTCGTCAAATTTGGCATGTTCTTCACTTTCAACAAATGCTTTGACGTGTTTGGTGTTCCCAATTATTGTTATTTTTTTCACCTCTTTTGCTTATATATCTGTTGTATATCATCATTTTTGCTATCATGCACCTTACATGGCATGTTTTTTTTTTTTTTTAACCCACTACATAGGTCCTTGTCAAATCTACCTATAAAAAAAGATCCTCCTTCCTCAAATGGTTGTTTCGGCCTGCTGTGTGCGACTTTTTCTTTATTTATTTCCAATTTTTTTTATTCTTTGCCTTCTTTTCTTGTAAATCCAGTCCTTGTCATGGATAAATGCTAGTGGATTATATTTTTGTCATACTGTAGATCAATCTTACATGACTAGGTTGCCTTTTGTCCTAGTAATGGCTGATGGTATGAGTGCAGTGATGTAATGAGACTTGAGTATTGTGAACTAAATTGGGTTTGGGAAATCTAAACTGACCAACCCTTTAAACTTTTACTTGTGCTCCCATATTTGGGTTAGTCACGATGATATGCCTTGAAGGAAATGAAGGCCATTTATATCTTATGGTTTTTGGATGACATCATCCAACTCAGACCCCGTAAAATTTTAAACCTGAACAAAGCTAGCTTGTCAAGGTAATTGAATTAAACCAGTCAAAGAATATTGTCTGGCAACCTTGTTCCTTCAAAGCATGGGTGTTGCTTAGGAGCAGACTTCCCTGTGTTTAAGTCAATGTTGAGCACAATATGTGTTGGGCACCCCTGATACATGGGAACACTTGTTTGTTCATGTTCACAAGAATTTAAGTTTTCACTTTGAATTATTTAAGATGGGGAGACACAACCAAGACCCTCAATATCTGTTATCCATCCTTTTAATAAAACAAGGCCTTTGGTGATATCTTAGAAAGGTGAGAAAAGTAGGGGGGTTAAGAAAAGGAAGTAAAATAAGATTTAAGAGGAGGTAAAATAAGGTTTAAAATCTCTTTGAAGGCACTATTTTCATCTGAAAAACATTTAACGTGTTCTTTTTTGATAAGTAATAAAAGACTTTATTTCAAATAAATAGGCATAAGCCCAAGTACACAGGGGATTTACAAAGGAAATGCCTACATCTTCTACAAACAAAAAGAGAAACTACATAAAACAGAATTCAGAAAATTTCATCCATTACAAAAGCTTTGGCCCAACTACACATAGACTTTATTTAACGTGTTCTCGTGTGTGACACAGAGGGTTATTTTTATATTTTATTTTAATGGTATTGAAGCTATGTTTGTGCATAAAATTACGTATATGGTCAATACTCCGAAGATGTTTATTTTACGACTGCTTGTTGGAGTTGAGCTGTTTTATGGAAGCTTGTCTTAGAAATTCAGAGAGTTTCTGGAGTGCATAAAACTATTCTGCACGTGAATGTACCAGGTTTAGTCAAATAATATAATTTGATCATTCTGAGCATTGCTCTTATTTTTCAGGGAGGATTCTCCTGTGAGCACATTCCGTGCGAAGGCTCGCCGGCTTTTCCAATATCGTCATTACAGGTAGAAAATGAGATACTTCAGATTGTTGGTCACACTATATAAGGTCCTTTCAGATAACCATGTTTTGTGGTTATCCATGCATATACTATTGACAGAGAAATGATTTCCCTTTTATTATTATCAGCATAACTTCTTGGCTTTGCCTAGCAATAGCGGTCTTGTTGGTGGGGTGTCGGCATCGTCAATATTGTCTAAATAATTCTTTCTTCTCTCCACATCCTCAATACTTGTCACTTTTTTGAAATAGCTATTTCCCTTGTCACTGTACCATGTTGATCTTTTGAAAAAGGTGTCTTCTGTTTTCTTTTATATATACATTTTCTTTTTAAAATTGTTGGCATGTTGAATGCGATTGGACAAACTGTACAACTTTTACTCCCTGCTACCACTTCAAGCTTTATTATGCTATATTTATATAAACTTAAGATGATGGATGACTTAGCCTAGTCATTGAGGCTGGTCAGTTAACTGAATTTCTAATTAGATCTGCTCTTGCTTCTTATGCATGTACCTGAACTGGGAGTTTAATCGTTTGTGTTAAAAAAATTACTCCTGTTTATTTTCTTCCCCATCTTACCAACTCTTTTGACATGGACCAGTGAACAACAACCTTTGCGATTGAATCCTGCTGAGGTATGCGATGTGCTGGCTGCAGTTTGCTCAGAGACATCTTCAACAAATGCTAATATTATGACAGTATCATCTAAATTAAGTAATCACAGTGGAAAGCCATCCATGGATGTGGCTGTGAGCGTCCTTGTGAAACTTGTTATTGACATGTATGTTTTTATGCATATGTTGGCTGGAGCATTTCAGCCTTTTTTTTTTTTAATCTTAACCCCCCCCCTCTCTCTCTCTCTAATTCATATATATCGTGTTTGTATGTTATCATATATACTATTATACTGGATGGTTGTGCTATAGCTGGATAATTGAGGAAGTGAACCTGTATCCTGCTTTGTGTGCCCAAAATTTGGGCAGGCCTCATCAGTATGCTGATCGTGGAGAATGAACTAATTTTGCAAATCTTATTTCCTGATATTTTCATTTTGTTGGATATAATTGCCTCCTGAAACCAAGCCAGTGTAGCTTCTCACTTCCTAAGCTATTCTGTAAAAAAACTGCTGGATATTTCATCTTTATCAGTGGGCTGATCGTTGAGACTTCTGGATATTCACCTTTATAGCTGGATATTTTCACTGAATATGTTTGTCTTTGCGTATTCAGTATGCTGATTGTAGAAATTCTTTTTTATCTCAATGCTTATACTAAGATGGTTTATGTGCTCCACGGTTGGGATGGCATTGATTGTCAGAACTCGATGATTTTGGGTCTGCAGATTCTGTGTATATCTAACCAGTTATCTGCATGTTTTTACCCTTGCTTGATTTTGACATTTAATAAATTAGAATGAACCTGCATGCAAATGGTTTTTTGACATACAGCATCCTGTTAATATTTGAATTCAAAATTGTGGCCATAAAATTCCATATCTGCTATTTGGCTATCGGATGATCTAGATGACTGAGCACTCAACTTTGTTTACCAAGTCAAGAACTCCGATGAGAAATTAGGAACAATTACCATAGATATCAAGATCTGTGAAGTTGAGTAACTTTTCCACCATCCGATGGTGTAGATTGTTTGTTTGTTTCCGTCATATGGTTTTGTAGATTGCTCATGGTATAATGTTGACAAAATTTGTTTTGTAGGTATGTTTTAGATTCTGGTACCGCTTCTCCCCTGACTCTGTCAATGATTGAGGTGATCCATCAAATATATTTCTAGGATTTCTTCTTCATTTTGTTTGCGTCATTGTTGACCTATAGTTCTTCAATTATCTTCCAGGATATGCTTAGTTCTCCCAAAGCAGCTTGCAGGACTCGTGCTTTTGATTTAATTCTGAACCTTGGCGTTCATGCTCATTTATTAGAGCCAGTTATAACTGACAGTGCTTCAATGATAGAGGAAGAATATTCTCAAGAATCTTATTTTGATAATGAAGCTCCACTTACGATCCATGGAAAGGGAAAATCAGATTCTGTTAAGAAGATGGGCACGGTCTCAGCTATTGATAATTTTGAGTCTTGGATCTTGAACATTTTGTATGAGATTGTACTTCTTCTTGTTCAGGTATATTGGTCTGCGATCTACTGAGCTCTGCAAGCATGGACATCAGAACTTTTCTTTTTATATAATATCACCGTACTAAGTTTTTGTTGGCAGTGATTTATCTTTAGTTTCATTAGTTTTGTCTTGTGACCAAAGGAATTTAACTCTTTTTTAAAAGTAACAATTTGAGGAGAAGATGCCTATTTGCTTGATTCAATAGAATTTTCACTTGTCAAAAAATAGAATTTTATTTTACCTTTAAGTAAGTTTTCCCTTCAGTAGGGCAAGATGATATGTATTTTTTTTAATAAGTGAAGATCAAAACCCAGAATAAGAGGTATCAGCCAGATCCAAGAAATCTGCCATCTTTAATAGAGTCATGGCAAGTAAGATGATATGTATTAGAGTAATGCTATACACCACACTATACCATCTTACTTTCATCCCATTATGTAAGATGTGATACATTTATTACCCTTAGATCATTAAGAATCATTCAATAAAGGATCATTCAACGGTAATAAATGTACCACATCTTATATAATGGGATGAAAATGAGATGGTGGTGTGGTGTATAGAATTTTTCTATGTATTATGAAGTTGAAATTAGAAGCTATCTTAATTAAGCATTAGAGTTTGGTGCTATGGATAAGAGGACTTCTGAGAATGGGGCTAGTATGCTTTAAAACTTAGACACCAGCAACTTGTGCTTCAAGACAGTGCTGGCCACGTTTTGTGTACACTTTTATGTTTTCTGCCAAAGCTATGTTCAAAACATGCATGCACGCACGCACAACAACACACTGTATATGTACTACATAATTGACATCAAGTTGGTAAATTTATATCTGTACCTTCTTTCTTCTAGTATAGAGTTGAGATTCTCAGATTTGTGTAGGTTAGGTAAAATTTTGTCATAGATAGTTAATTGAATTGGTTGACATTAGTAACATTTGCATTTTCATTACATTTGTAAATTTTAAGATAGGATTTTGAGGAGGTGCCTGACTGACCTTCAAGAAGAAGATATTTTCGCCATTTAATTCATAGAATAAGATATCTAAACCAATGTGTTTTCTTTGCCATAATTAATGAAATAAATCTATTGTTTGATAATTTTTAACGTATCCCATACCCTTTATGTGATTTCAGACTGAAGAGAATGAAGAATCTGTCTGGGCCTCTGCTCTAAGCTGTTTACTGTATTTCGTTTGTGATAGAGGGAAAATCATGAAAAACCGATTAAATGGTCTTGACATAAGGGTTAGTTGGTTTTTCCTCTCTTAGTTCTACTCATGGAACTTTCATCGAAATGATATTTGAATTTTCACTGCTCTAACTATAAGATTCTTTAATTGGAGTGTTTGTTATTGGTGGGATAATATGTGATATTTCCTATATGCTCTCTACTTATGTTGCAAGTTGCAACCATACTTCTCTCTTTATGGGGATTTGGAGGAAGAATTGCCCTTTTCTTATTCCAAGCTGATGGGAACTTTAAACATAGATCAAATGGTGATGCGAAGTTTACCCAGATCTTTATCATGTTACCGAAGACAGGAGCTGTACTCTGCACTTTGTAGGGAGGCATTCATGTCATAGTTGCATGAAGGAAAATACAAGCAACGATTTTACCTTTCTCAGTTATTTTCCTTTCTTTATTTTCCTTTTTTTTTTTCCTTGCTGCTGGGGGGTTGGGTGCAATGAGTCAGCCAGTTGTTTTGAATCAACAGAGTACCAGAGAAACTTGTACAAACTTGAGTTTAGATTTCTAAATTTGGATTAAAAAATGGGCCTGATACACTAGATTCTTTTAGGGAAGAAAGCCAAGTTGCTGAGAAATTTCTCTGCCAAATTGTTTCGTATCAACAATTTTCAAAAGCTCGAGGGAAAAAAACATTTTGGAATAGAAATGAAAATTTCCAACCAAAGTAATGGCTGTTATTTTGTTCTTCAGTTTTGTATCTTAGCCGCCACAAACAGTTGCTGCAGTTGATCTCCCTCTTTAGATTATTCTTTTATTTGTAAAGCTTTATTAAGGAAAGTGTATCAAAAAAATTTCTTTACTTATCAAAAAAAGTTTTATTTTTTTGGATAAGTAAACGGTAATATTGATAGAAATAGGCAAAGTCCAAGTACACAATATGGTATACAAGAGACAAAACCTACCTAGGCCGTAGATGGTATACAAGATACAAGGAAATCATGTAAATCTAGGCCATTAAAATCTATAGCTATAGCCCAAAGAACTAGAGTATGGAAAAATAAAGCTTGAAGCTCCTCTAGTGTCCGCTCCTTGTCTTCAAATGTCGGATCATTGCGCTTTGGCCATATGCACCACATAATACTGATAGGTACCATCTTCCACGCGAATTTGATAGGTGAAGCACCTCCTAGAGATGTCTAGCTAGCCAATAGATCAACCACTGTGGTAGACATTACTCAATTCAACTCTACTTGACTGAAAACTTCCAACCACAAGGCTCTGGCTTTCTCACAATGTAGCAAGAGGTGATCTACTGATTCGCCATATTTTTTAGACATACAACACCAATCTAAGATAATAACTTGGCGCTTCTTTAGAGTATCAATAGTCAGAATCTTACTCGAGGCAATTGTCCAAGTGAAAAAGAGTGCTTTAGAAGGGGCCTTATTTCTTTAAATTTTCTTTCAAAGGAATTGGGTATTTGGTACAAGGGAGAGGGCTTTATAGGAGCGAACAGAGAAGACACCCTTACCCGCATGTATCCACCATAGCTTGTTAGCTCGTATTCCATTCATCTTCACATAATAGACTATACTAAAAGAAGCTTCATAACTGTGAACTTCCCAATCTTGGACCGCTCTACTGAAGGTGACATTCCATTGAACTTGGTTGTCTGCACGAACCATGAAGTCCGCCACTGAAACTTCTTGATCAGATGCCAACCGAAAAACAGATGGAAAGGAGTCCTTTAGAGCCTTATCCCCACATCAAATGTCTCTCCAAAATTTTATCCGTGTATCTACACCCGGCACAAGTTTGGTATGGCGGGAGAAAACCTCCCATCCTCGTCTGATATGTTTCCAGACCCCCACTGTATAAGCCCTAGTCACCTCTCTAGTACATCACTCACCCCACATCTTTCCATGTTCGCAATCCACCCCCAATTTTCAGGATAAAATTAAGGTATCATCTACAAATAATAAGTGAGATGTAAAGATAAGGCCCCTAGTGGGATCACTTACTGAAAAACCAGCCATAAAACTGTTATGGACCACAGCTGATAACATTCTACTCAAGGCCTCCATAATGACAACAAAGAGGAGAGGGGATAATGGGTCTCCTTGCCTCAGACCACAAGAGCTGCTAAGGAAACCAATCTAACAAATATAGAAGGAAATCCTAATTTACATGATCGTATGCCTTTTTTATGTCTAATTTGCAAATGATCCCTGCAACCCCGGCCTTTAGTTTAATATCCAAGCATTCATTGGCTATCAGAATTGGATTTAGAATTTGATGACCCTTTACAAAAGCATTTTGCAGCTTTGTGATTATCTTACCCAAAGCCTTCCCAAGCAGGTTTGTAAGCACCTTTGAGATAATTTTGTATGCCCCATTGATGAGACTAATGGGCCTAAAATCATTCACCTCTGATGCGCTGCTCTTAGATCAATGCAATGAAAGTAGCGTTAAAACTTTTCTCAAACTTTCCTGCCATGAAAAAGCTACTCATAGTAGTCCACCACATGATCCCGTATCATAGAAGCCTCCGAGCAAGCCACACCATTGATATTCAGCATCTCAATGGTGTTGTATCTCCTATGAAAGTTTGCCACCCGTGAAAAATTACATCGGTCCTCTTCCTAAAAAAAAAAGTTTTATTAAGGATAGAACTAGACATGGCCCAAGTACACAGGAAGTATACAACTAAGAACACCTAGATACAATTAAGAGCTAGAGATGGATACAAGGAATACATGAGGAAGGCCCCATTGAAAACAATAGCTAAGGGCCTGAGACCCAAAGACATAAGGAAAGGAAAAAGAAGAATCTAAGGTCTTCCAAAGAAAGTTCCCAGTCTTCAAAATCCTGGCTGTTCCTTTCAAGCCAAATACACCACATGTGACAGGGGAATCATGTTCCACACAACTTTGTTGTTGGGGGTGCCTTGAGGAGTTATCCAACAAGCAAAGAGATCCACCACCCTCTTTAAACTATGGTCTTAGTTTCTTGTTTATCTATAGGACTCGACGCTCAGTTATAAAAATAAAAATAAAAATAAAAATAATTATAGGACTTGGCACGTATTGCCAGTTTGTGTGGTTTGTTGCTGTAATCTCCATGTGGCCGTTAAATTTGTGTTTCGTTAGTTATCTTAAATGTGCCTTATGAGAGTATCTTTGAGTTTAATGTTTGATATAATTTGTGTCTTTTTTCAGGTTGTTAAAGCATTTCTAGAAACTAGCAGCAAGAACTCATGGGCAGAAGTAGTTCATCGCAAGCTTATTTGCATGTTAACAAACATGTTTTATGATGATCCTGATGAACCTATTGATGCTGATCCAAGTACTCCAACTTTTCTCATAGACCAGGTTGATCTGATCGGAGGAATTGAGTTTATTTTTCTTGAGGTATGCAAATATTTTGTCATGAATTTGGGGTCACTAGGAATAGGTAGATGAGAGAAGTAACTTGGTCTCTGACATTTCACATTTATGAATCAACTGATTAAAAAAACATTATACTCAGTAATCGGCATATTGATTGTTTATTTAACATATCAGCGTGTTTTGCTGTTTATGTGAAAAGTGCCATTCATGTTGACAATTTTATTTTGAGAATTTTGTGGACTCTAGACACTTAGGCACCCAACTGAAATATTAATGTTCAGGGGGTGGAGACAATCCTTACAGAATAATGACTTTAAGAAATGGTAGCATCCTAAAAATAGGTAGAATGAATTTTTTGTTGATGCTGTTTCTTATGTTGATTTGGGGAACTAATTTACCAAATGTTTTGATGTTTGGGGATTTCCTTTATTCGATCATTTTCCTTGTTACTGAATGTACGGCAGCATCAATCCGCTTTGTCATTAGTTTTTGGATATTTCTTAAATTCTCTGTTTTATTTCTTCCACTTCCTAAGTTGGATTTTGTATGAGTTTTTTTTTTTTTTTCTCCTTTTCCTTTTTAAATCCATCTATTTGTTTTACCCATAATTTTTCTTTATGCAGTATTCCCTATCAAACTCAAGGGAGGAAAGGCGAAATCTGTATTTGGTCATCTTTGACTATGTTCTGCATCAAACAAATGAAACATGCATAGCTACAGGAGTCAATGAATATACCCATGATGAGATTCAACCTCTTGCTGTCCTGCTCACTCTTGCAGATGCACCTGAAGCATTCTATATATCTGTTAAGCTTGGGGTGGAAGGCATTGGGGAGATTTTAAGAAGATCGATCTCTTCTATGCTGTCTAAATATCCCAACAGTGAACGGCTAAATACGGTAATGTGAAATGCTAAACCCACACATGGGGGATCCCAACAGTATATTTTTATTTATTTTTAATGATGTTGTATTTTTTTTAATATTTAAAAGTGTTAAAAAATACATGAAAAAAAAATTGCACTGGTCTGTAATTTGTATGTGGGCATGTGTGTTGAAGTTCTTGCTGGACTTAATGAAAGATAATTTTCTAAAGAGTTTGAAGTAGTTGTTTGACTATTATCCTTTCTATTAACTTTCATCCATATTGCTCTTTTCTTTATTTCCCCTATTGGGTTGTCTTTGATGGACTTTTGCATTAGCAATCTCTTCATGTGCTTGATGATATAACATCACCAGCTTTATATGGACTTCCTATGTGCGGATTAATTTTATTGATTAAGAGATCTATTTATAGTGCCATTTTCTCATTCAAAGTTGCTGCTCTGAAGTTCGTTCTGTTATTGCAGCTCTTGGAGATTGTAGTAGAAAAATTTGATACAATAGTAAGATCATTCACTCATTTAGACAGAGAGTTCTCCTATATGTTACAAATTACCAAATCATACAAGTTTTTGGAAAGCATTGAAGATGCAGTTCCAAGAAATGGTCTTGGTATGAAAGCGAAACTCGCATGGACCAATTTACATTCGCTTCTTCATTCAGGAAGAATTGCATATCGTCGAAATGGTTACATATGGTTAGGTGATCTGCTTATTGAAGAAATAAGTGAGAAGAGAGATGCTGGTATCTGGTCTAATATTAGAACCTTGCAGCAGAAAATTGCCCATGCTGGTCATCATGATGCTTCAGCTGCTTCAGATGTTCCTTTGGCCATTGGGCTTTTTTGTGGGCTTTTGAAGTCAAAGCACAACTTCATAAGATGGGGCTTCCTACTTGTTCTGGAGAGGCTTCTCATGAGATGCAAATTTTTGTTAGATGAGAATGAAATACAGAACCCAAGCAGTACTGAACTTGGGCATGTGGACAAAGATGGTCGTCTGGAGAAAGCTAATGCAGTGATCGACATCATGAGCAGTGCATTGTCCTTGGTGTTCCAGATAAATGAAACAGACCGCATCAATATTTTGAAGGTAGTTGCTTGGAAAATATAAACTTTTTTCTGGATGTCGTTTCTTTGGCATAAATCTGTTTATCTGAACTATCTCTGAGGAAATGCTTTTGGTTCATCTAGAATATATTTTCAAACATTTTAAATCCAATTCATGATTTATTGCAAGTCCTTTGTTTTATTTTCTTTCTCAAGAGTTTCATGGTTTTTAACCATCTCTATGATGAATCTCTCTCCTTCTCAGATGTGTGATATACTATTCTCTCAGCTGTGTCTGAGAGTTCCTCCTACAACTGCATTGCCATATGGAGATGATGTTCACCATGCCAATATAATGAAAGAAACTGATAGCAGATCCTACAACCTACTTGAACATGAGACGGCCTCAATGGCAGCACTTCTACTTCATGGACATGTCATTGTTCCAATGCAGTTAGTGGCACGAGTTCCTGCTGCGTTATTCTATTGGCCACTGATTCAGCTGGCAGGTGCAGCAACAGATAACATTGCATTAGGTGTTGCTGTAGGAAGCAAAGGAAGAGGAAACCTCCCTGGTGCCACATCGGATATTCGGGCTACTCTTCTGTTACTTCTAATTGGTAAATGCACTGCAGATCCTGCTGCATTCCAAGAAGTTGGTGGAGAAGAATTTTTCAGGTTTTTTTTTTTCTCTGCTTTCAATGCATTTCTTTTTCTTTATGCATGAAAGTTTCAAATGCCAATGCACTTTTGGTTTTTGGCAGGGAACTTTTAGATGATACAGATTCAAGGGTGGCATATTATTCTTCTACTTTTCTTTTAAAGGCAAGAGAGCTTTCTTTTTCTCCGCTTACAATCATCCATAGGTCCTCGTATTAAATTTCATTTTTTTTCTAACTCAATCAAGTTTAAATTTGCAGCAAATGATGACAGAAAAACCTGAAGATTACCAACACATTCTTCAAAGTCTCGTTGTTAGAGCTCAGCAGGTATACCTTATCAGTGAAGTTGCAAATTGTGTTGTCATGAACCTTGACAGTTCGAAAATAAAATATTTCTTCTATCCATATGTATAGTCTCCTTTAAAAAAGCAAATATTCCTGTTTCTTCCTGATGTGTTGGGTTTTCTTTGATCTTTATCATCATTATTGGATACTAGTGTTACATATCACTTAAATATTTACTTTCTGCTTCTGCTGTTCAGAGCAACAATGAAAAGCTGTTGGAGAATCCATATCTACAGATGCGTGGCATACTTCAGCTAGCAAATGATCTTGGATCGGGGTTGTAATCTAATTATGTGGATTTGCAGAACTTCATGTTTTTTGTCTTGGAGATGCTGGACTTCATTTCATCATCAATAATTCTCATGATCTTCCAGCACCTGGGCATTATTTCTTTAACTGGGATATGATTAATTTCACAAGTGTGCAAAAGTAATTTTGAATCTGATTTGCTAAGGTAATGCCCAGCAAAATATCAAACTCAAGATTGGAGCACACGGTCTCGTCTCAAGAGAGAAAGCATAATGCTTCAAGAATCGGTTTTTACCTAAAGATTTTTAGCAGAGATTACTGGAAAATTTTTTGCTGCGCTGGGTTCCGCTTCCCATATCTCCATCGAAAGTACATTCATGTCATGACTTGTACAGGGGCTGCTACTGTTGGTCACATAGAGTTTGATGTTTAGCCGAAGTTTAGGAATGGAGGCGCGGCATTAAATGTTAGCCAGAGCAGTTGTCCTGGAATCTTTCGACATATCTACCGATCATTATACAAATAGACGTTGCACAAGAGCTTGGATGTATCTTCAGGTACTGCCATCTGTCCTCTCAGCTGTCATTGATTAGTCATATTTATAATTTTTTGGCATGTTTTTTTTAACTAAGTTGAACTATACAGCTTTTTTTCTTCCCACATCTTGAAGATTTTATCATCTTACACAGAAAAACTCATAACCGATTTGATTTGTGTAGCAGTTTGGTGTTTATCGTAATCATGCGAGACCCTGGAATGTTTTTGGAAGAGTACTTGTACAGAATTAGATTTCCTCCGAGCCTATGTTTGTTATTGTTACTCTTGAAGGCAACCGTGACAATTAAAAAAAAAAAAAAAACTGGGCATTCCTGGGGTAATGTCTCAAGTAGGATGTGTCTTAGAGGTTGATACAACCAGCTTGACAGGAATGAGAAAAGACTCCAACTCTTGTAATTTTTGACGGATAGGACAATGATGGAGGATAGTTTGGCTCACATTACCATCGGGTTCCACCATTGGGCATGATGGAGTGTTTGTTTTTAGGGGCATCTCCTAAGCTTGCCTGATATTCTTTTGATCTAATTGGTTTTGCGTTCTTGTTGACTTTGTAAATACGTATTGTTCTAAACCCAACGTTTTTCTTTTGTCGTTTAGTCTCGTCTCCAAACTCCCGGTGATTGTTGTAAAGTAACTGTGGAGAAATTTCCTAACATGTATGATTTTGAGGTTCTTTGGCAATTGAAAATTTTGCTAATATGTATTTCAGATATCCTTAGTGTTTGATTTTTTTTTTCATTAGAAACGTAGGCTTTATTAGCCTTATAGTGGCAATGTGTGTTCTTTCCGTATTAAGTAGTATTAGACTGTATGGGTCAATTCAAACGCAACTCGATTAATTAAATGATCAGATCTCAAAAGAGCTGAAAAATAGAATTGTCGTCTAACATGTTCTTCGAGAGGTTAATGCTTAGCCAAATCAGGAGCGCGCTGGGAGAGTCGATAAATATTTTTTTTACAATTAGAATGAACGGTCAAAGGCCGAAGGTGCTCAGATAATGGACAGAGTGAGTTCCATATCTACATTGTAAATGAATTTCTTTTAATTTTTTATAGTAAGGTTACTCATAAGGTAAAAAGGTGGTGATTATAATTATCATTTTTCTCCGTCTTAGATGAAGGTTTTTCTTTTGAAAAATGAAAAAGAAAAAAGAAAGAAAAAACTAACAAGTAACATGACACGATCAGGATCCATCCGATTGGTATTTTACGAAATAATTAACTTTAATTGAATTAACCTAGACACGACCTATATTAACATGTTTCAAACTTATTTTTATCTAAATGCGTTGAACTAACCCTATAATTATTTTTTAACCAAATTTATATAATATCATATATAATACAAGGATAATTATATGAATAATTTATAATTACAACTGAATTAGTGATAAAATTTTTTGATAATCAATATCTAAATCCAATAAATAATATATAAGAAAATTAATATTTTCTTAAAATAAAATTACGCATTAACCAAAAAAAACTTGATAGTCTCGGATATTAATGAGTCAAATACAAATTTTAATATTACATCCTAACAACAATAAAACATATAAGACTAAACATTTATAGAATTCTAAAATAAAGTTTTTGATAAATATTGCGTAATTATTTTAAAAAAAATGAGTAAATACAGACTCTTTATAGTAAACTACACTCTTTTTTAAAGCGTTTATACGGCGCTTATGTACTCTCCGACTATAAGTAGTATTGTTAAATATTTATTTATGTTGTATGGATTAATTGATGGTAGGTTTAATAGGTTGACTTGCAATTCACCCAATTATTAAATGTGTTTTATCCAATTTATTTGATTGGACCCAAAACCATTTATATTAAACCCAAACTCATTTATGTCAAATTCAAATAACAGACATTTTGAAGGTATGTATATTTGTAGTTAGATTGTCGACTGTTCCCACTTCTAGGCCTTGTTTAGATACTGTAATATTCTCTTAAGTATTTTCAAATATTTTCTTCTCAAACATTATTAAAATATAAAATACCTCTCAATTTCAAATATTTAACTTTTTCATCTAAGCATTACAATTTTTTCAAATTTTTATATAAAACACAAAACACAATACAACTTTTTTTAATTTCAAAATAGAAATAATATTAAAAACTATATTCAAATAATTTTTTAATTTTATGATATTTTTATTCGATTTTTTTTTCTTGTTTCTTAAAATCTAATAAAACATCTTAACTCAAATTATTGTACTACTATTCATAAATTATTTCACTGCTATTCACATATATTATATATTATGAGATATTTTAAGTGTCCAAACAACCTAAAGTGGAACCAAAATCGAGACAACCTCGACAGAATAACATTGCTTAGTAACTACGAATGAAGAGCCAAGACGGGTTTTCTTCCTATAAGCAAGCTCCCTCTGGCCGTCCAGACTCTCTGGCTCTCTGTTCTTCAGCATGTTGCTCTCTGATTAATAGGTGGTTCCAGGGTAAAGAATGCCCATTTTATTGGCACCGGATACAACGAATGCCAACACTCAAATAGATGGATGGACTCTCAAAATCCAAAAGCAACATAAAAACAGGATCTAAAAAAAACAAGCAAAGAAGAAAATGAGAATACTCAAGACTGCTTATACGACGATAATTAATATGTACGATGTATGGTAATTCCAAAGGAATTGTAAGTGTCACGCACACAGGCAGCCTGGGATTTGCATGACAAAAACCAGCTGAATGAGATAGGCATCTGTCCCAGTCGCAACTCGCAGACTAAACCATGCCGTTAAAATTTCCCAAAATTCACATTTCCAACACATCTTATAACATACCGTGTTTCACGAGAAACTTGCATAAGCCAAGCAAGTCACTAAAAGCATCAACTATAAATTGAGTTCAGTTTGTTTGAAGAGTTTCAAGGCGGTATTTCTCCAAGTCAGCATCAAGATCTTCCGCAGTTAACTTCTCAACATGACCTTTCGGCTGTGTGCTTCCCCTTGCAGGTCTATGGCCAAAGCCACTACCACCACCTCGAACCCAGCCCACATGTCCAACCTGCCCTTGTCCACTGCCAAAGACACAATAAAAATCAGGTGTACCCGGGTAAAGAGAGAGAGAGAGAGAGTTACAAATGGATGAAAATGTAAACGCTGACAGATGATGAGTTGAGGAGCTAAGCTACTCTTATGCAAACAGTTAAAGATAATCCATTGTACTACATAGGGTTGTAACTGGCTCAAAAAATATTTCCAATAAATAAGTTACTCCCAGTCACTCCGTACTAATTGGAACTGGGGGGGAGACCTAAAATTTATTGCAGTTGGCACCTTTAATCATTTATAACAAAAAAAATATATAATCCTGAGTGAAGTTCACAAGACCTTGACACCGGCCTTGAATATACAAAATTACAGAACCCTTAAATTCATGGTATCATCCAACTATAGCTTGAAAATTCATCAATCCATTCCATCTTTCTTCCAGCATTCAATGGAAACTGGAATTAACCACAGAAATCTCATGTTCGAATGCTATCAAAATTTCAATGACCATATGACCTCCATAGTTCAACACCATACGGAAATCATGAAAAAGGATTTGAAATAAATACAAGATACCGCATAACTCCATACCTTCTGAAGGTGCCAATTGGTTTTCCTAAGATGCTACTTGTGCTTGGAGGTACAATGGCAGGAGTAACCAAACTCACCCCTACCAGCTCAATTTTCATTGGCTTCCCATCAAGTTCAACATTGTTGTATCTCTTGATGGCTGCCACAGCATCCAACTGTCGTAAAAAGACAACTTCTGCTGTTCCCTAAACCAAAAAAAAAAAAAAAAACTTTTAAATTCACTGGAAAAAATAACATATAGGAGAACATGACTGATTTAATGCTTCAAAATACCTTTGACCTTCCGCTCCTATCATAATGAATGGAATATCTTTTCAAGTCACCAACCTCAGAGAAAAGGACCTGCAAAGATGCACTGCCTTTCATTAAGAAGCAAACGTTATATAATTCATCAAGATGTAAAGACTTGCACAAACATGCACCCTTGACGAAGGAACAGTGGGCTCTAACCATTGAAAGTACCAAGCGAAACACAACAAAAAACAAGTTCTTAAACTCAGCTTGAAACATTGTTTTAAAAACGAAAAATTAGACATGTTCAACCATAAATGATAAACTCTCAACCTAGAATCCAAAATAGCGAAGCTAGTCTTACAAACTCATTCCAAATTAAATGTTCAACCAGCCTAAACGCAACACTTTCAGGCTTAAAATACAGATGTGAAGCCATAGCCATCTGTCATCAACACACCACACCACCGAAATAAACACCAAAAGAAACTTCACCATCATTCATGAACAACCATGTTGTAACTCCTATATGATGCAAATATCCAACCCCATCTACTTCTTGAAACTAAAGCATGTCCACACATCAAGATTCTCTAACTTCCGCAAGCTCCAAGCCTCTGATGAACCAAACAAAATTATCCAAAAAATTCCTTCCAAAGTTCCATCTTCTAATTCGATCAAATATGCTTTTCCAAACCTTAACAAGGAAAAACAAGTAGAACAAATTGGTGATGATAAAAGCACTTGCGGAACAAGATTAATCAAAATTCCTACCTGAAGATCGTCGCCAGAAACATCGTAATCTAAGTTTGATATGTATAGTTTGGTGCCTTCCTCTGTGTTTGAGCCTCCACCCAACATCATTTGTCGCTGAAAAATGGAATCCACCACTTGCATTGGCTGCATTACATTCACATTTTTCTTTCAATTTATCCTACGGTCAGTGTGAACCGAAACGCATTTAACCCTAACCCAAAATTATCATAATAAAACAACGTCAACCCTAGCTACTTTTCGCGATTAAACTTCTTTGTTTTCAGGAGAAGAAAATGATGCTCCAAAACGTAACTGCACTTTTTCGGTCGCCAAAAATAAAGCCTAACTCACCTGCGGAGCGTAGTACGGCGCCATTCTAGTCACGGTGCGGTTCGCGAACCTACGGTCTGGGCCGAGACCGGAGGCGCGGCCTCGGCCCCTGGAATTACCATTGTAGCCTCCGGATCTCCGACTATTCATGATGACGTCGTCGAGAGACATGTCAAGTTTATTGGACATTTTCGGGCAAACGGTGTGATGATTTGAGTGAGGGGTTTTGAGAGATGGCAAGGGGTTTTTTCCTGCTGAGGGAGGAGGGAGGGAATGGTTGTGGTGTGTGAAGTGAATACAGTAATGGGAAAGAAGATTTTTATTTACGAGTGAGTGGGTAGAGTATATTGAATAAAGTATTTATATTGTATAATTTTATTTAGAAGATAAAATTAAATTTATAAATTAAATATTATTATTTAAGTAATTTATAATGTGTGATTTACACACTAATTTAATTTTTTAAAAAATAACTATTATTCTAGAGTTGCTGAGTATAAAAGTAGACGAGAGGTTGTAATTCTTTTTCAAGGACGGACATAGAAAAAGAGGAAGAGCATGTTTAAGAAATGCTCGCGACCCGATAACTTAAAAGAGAAAATTTGGAGAACGATCACCTATTAAAAATAGTTTATTAAAAATATAATAAAAAATATAATAATTTTTTTTAAAAAAATAATAAAAAATTAAAATATAGAAAACATAATAGAAAATACAATAAAAAAATAAAAAATAAAAAATAAAATAAAAAATACAATAAAAAATAAAATGAAGATAATTTTATATGATGGGTTAGAAGGTATTCGACCTCAACTCAGACGAAGCTGTCGCTAGCCACTGTGGGCGTCACTGCCTATACCATCAGGACTGACGACCTCATCCCTGAGATTTTGAATCTATTTGGAATTTAAGATTGTGTGGGGTACATCGGAAGTCGTAAGAGTTAGGTCGCTAGTCTCGATGATATGGGCAGTTACGTTTACGGTGGCCAGCGACGACTCCAATTGCTTTTGTAGGAGAGTCGAACTGACCGAGCGTCACCCTAATTTAAATGCACTCTAAATTATTAAGCACTTGTAGATGCTAGTGTAATCATATTATTATATAATAATATAATAACGTGATATTCTTGTACTAAAATAAATATATCGTAGCTACTAATTTTGCAAAAAAATCACCACCAAGTTCCAGCAAGAAAGTAAAATCTATTAAACATTTGATTTGAGGGATGCATATTGCAGCAATTGAACTGGATGATGATACAAACTGCACTGTTTAAAAAAAAGGGCCCAACCGGGTTCGAACCGGTGACCTCTTGATCTGCAGTCAAATGCTCTACCACTGAGCTATGGACCCTTCACTGAGAAGTAATTCAGATAAATATGCTAACTATAAACGCTTGGCAGTCGGCAAGAAAGTCTTCCAACTTCATCTTGTAAAAAGGGGACATCAGCTTTCTTTGCACGTCCATTCTGTAGATATCCTCCAATTAATACATTCGAAGACATATAACTCATTTATTTCACAAGCTCAAGTTTTCTACAACAAAAATTTGGCTAAACAGAAGCGAAATCAAGATTTTATATTTGAGGAACGATCGATAAAATGTGTGTTATATATAAATTTTAAAAGGACATGATAGAAGTATCACATTTTTTTGTTATCGAACTCTCTAAACGTATTACTCTTCGAATTATCTACATCATTTAAAAAAAATCAATTTTTTTACGTGCTCTTATTATTTTTTGATTTAAAAAAAATTATAGATCAAGAATAAATATAAAAAATTTCTAATAACTACTGATATACCGATATTAGATTTTTAACAAACTATATCTCATAATCATACAATCAAGTTAGAGTGAAACTATATAAGTAAGTATAATTAATTAATTTTGACAATCATATAAATTTATAATCATATTTTTTTTAAAATTAGACTGTTAAAATCATTATGAGACTAGGTGAATTGAAATTTGAATTTCAATAGAGTTAAAAGTTAGAATAAAATTATATGTGTATTGACATTTGGGAGAATAATTTTAATAAAATTTGGGGGGTAATTTTTAATTTTTTTATAATTTGAGGAATAATTTAATATTATATATATGTAAATATATATTTATATATTATATATGAATTTTTTGAAGAATTTTGGGGGGCTGTAGCCCCCCAACCTCCCACCCAATCTCTCAAGTAGGTCCACCCCTGCGGCTGAACAAGGACTGTGCTACATCCATAGATAAAAAATACCGAATGGTATATCGGTATTATTATTATTATTATTATTTGTATGCCCAATGGTTGCCACATATGATAGCAGAATTATCAATTAAGCCCTTCTTTTTTTTTTTTTAAAGGCCAGAATTAAGCCTTCTTGAATAGCAGAATCATGGCTCTCTTGAGAATCTTCCCCTTACTGGAAGCAGAAGCAGACATCTTAAAGACTTATCCAGCTTACCATACCACTCTCTCGGCGACACATCATCACGGCGACAGCAATTGGAGTACGTATCAATTATCCAATACCAAAAATATGAATCGATGGAAGGTTGCTCACGAGGTTGTCCGTTGTTTGTTTGGATGTCAAAGAATAAATGGTAAAAGCGAAATTCCTAGATCTTACCGTATTCCAAGCGCCAATATTAATCAAACAAATTTTATCCACGTACAACCACGAAAGAACCAAGACAAAAGGTGAAAGCAATGGGATTGGGGGAGTACGTGCCAATGCCAGAATTGATCCATGCTTCAAGGGCAATCGATGAAAACACAGGTTGATACTATAATTTAAAAAAAAAAAAGAAAAAACTTCTTCAATATCACACAAAGCCTAGATCGATAAAGATATCGGTTTTAAGAAAACACAGCCATGGAATCCATTCCATACTGGGAATTGCAAAAGAATAGCCTGATTTACGACGCGAGATAGGGATCAAATAAGCAGACAATTGAAATTATTATGTACCCCCATAAACCAGCATATAATAATAAGTGTGTATAACAAATTCAAACTAAAAGGTGATAACCCAATAAAACCACAAATAACAATTCACGATGTTTTAAATGTGAGAAAAACAAGCCATCATCATAGGATTAAAGCAAGTACTAAGTTCCACAAACTATAAACATTGAATCGGATAGTTGGAGATATCTCCATTGCATAGCTGGCATTTGTCTTTCAGGTCGACCGGCTTCTAATAACATCGAGACCCATCTCGGTAGGGTCGGTAGCTTGCAACTCCACCTGAATACCATCCAACTCTCTCTTGAACCTGTCCTTGGAGCTCGCATAAATCATCTTGCTTCTCACTTTCGAAGTATCAGGGGACCTTCATATGCATAGCATATCAGTAAACACAAGAAACAATAAATCACAGAATGGAACATGAGAAAGCATAGTAAATTCAGTGCCACTATATATACAGGTAACTCCACCGCTAAATATTACCAAGCAATGAAAACAATCCGGCTCCTTGGGACATTCTCTTCTGTCACAAAGTCAAAGTCATACACAGCATATCGGCACTCATCAGCAGGAAGGCTTGCAGAAAAATCCTCATAACTGTCAGTTGGTTCACCAAGCTTCTCCACAACAACCTGCTTTTGCTTCTCTTCAATTTTGTAAACAATGAAGCGGTAAGTTCTTTTTGCCTTCAGATCTAAAAACCTTAGCTTGCAATCATCATGTACAGCCATCCCAGATGCTGCGTTTGCCTGCATTATTTGGATGAATGATGTGCATATGTTAACTACCAAATATTTGAATTTCTATATTTTTCATGTTTTTAACATCAACACAATGTTCCACACCCCATCAATTCTTCACCAGCAAATAACCAAAATTTCATGCTTAATTATTATAAAACTAGTAAGGTTATCTAGTAATCTACCATCAACCCAAAACCTCATGACTACCAAATAACTATGAACAAAACATAAGGTCCTTGTTTCTTTTTACCCTCCTAGCATTCACTGCATTACCCATATCATCTTTATTTTTCTCACTTTTCCCTTCGAAGTCCCAGACGACTTTTGCTCCCATTAATTTAAAACTCGATGCTCCCCCTTTCATCATGCACCATTGTCATACTCTAAATCACATGTTCGATCCCTCCTGTTACTCATTTTTGTAGCCATTACTAGTGAGAAAACTATAGTACTTACCAATAAAAACTTATTTATCATATATTCAACTATCAAGATATTTTTTTTTACAAAAAAAAAAAAGGAAAAAAGCCCCTGGTTCCACGGCATTCATTAAGAGCAATGGGAAAAAATATATATATATATATATAAATATATATTCGCACAAGTAAATTTCATATCGATTAGACATTAGATAATATGATGCATATCACAATGCTTGGTTCGAAGAGACCTGCATACTCATATCGTCACAAACAGAATATACATACGCAAAAAAAAAAAAAAAAAAAAAACGCGCACATACACCTACTTGTGAAAAGAACATCTTGCATCTGAGAAATCCACATCAACGTCATCGACTCGAAAGTATAAGCAAACAGATCAAATTAGCAGAGAAGAACAGACAGTTAAGGTTCTAAAAAACTCAAACCACGATCCAATCAGAATTAATTCAGATCAGTAACCACACAAAAATTCATTTTACTTTATAATCCCCTAAAAAACATCAGAGATTCTTCACAAAAGAACAATAAGTTTCTCAGATCTAACACCCAAAAAAAAAATATATATATATACTAGACTATAATCAGAATTAATTCTTTTCGAAAAGCAACTGACCACCAGAGTGAAGTGATCGAAGTACTCACCATTTTACTCTTCCTGAGAAAATATCGGAGAAAGAGAGGGAATCGGTGAGAAAGAGAAAACCAAGGGCTCCGAGAGGGAGGGGGAGAAAAGGTAAAGATAGATGGTGGATGAGAAATGTGGAAGACCTTCTTCAAGTTTGGTGGCTCTTGCTAATATCACCGCAATGGTCACTGTGACTGATATTGATCCACTAAAATAATGCCACATCATGTGCGATGAGGTTGGCGTTCTTGTCACGCAGAGGGGGCTCCATGATCCATCACAGTGGACATATGGGCCTTGTAGGACGACCTTTCCAGCTACGGACTGAGCCCGTTTGTCATGAAAAGTGCCGGCCCAAATTCTTATTGTTTAATATTTTTCTTTTCCAAATTATTTATTTGTTGATTGATGGTAATTTATTGGGTTTCTTGCTGTTTTTTTCTCGATAGATATTCTTAAGCTTATTTCTAAATTGGATATAGATATATAATTATTAATTGAATGTCATAAACAGCCTTATTATTAAATATATAAATTAGTGCGTAAATGAACTAATACTTGTTGTCAAATATTATATATTATAATCATAGGGAAAAAAGTAAAAATATCAGTATTTTTTTGGCTAATTAATCGTGTTTTTATATGGTATATACTATTGTGTCACATGTATCGCAGACTTATAATATATAATTTTAATGGTAAAAGATCAGGTGGTACATATACACACATATTATTGCTAGCTAGCTGCTGGATCTGAAATGTTAGCGTACTTAGCTAATTTATAAATGGCATGGTCGATAATAGGAACATTATGGATAACGTAGAATGTCCTCATAAAAAATGGAAAAGGGTAGCCATTCCACATGTGATGACATGTGCAGATCATCACAATATATATGCATGGGTACTCCTGATTAATTAAAGTGGAGGACAAAAATGGGTTTATGATTATGACAGTATATATGTAGTAATAATTGATGATATTTTAAACATGCAGCCTATATATAATTATGAGTGATGTTAATGTACTATCCAGATTTGATCGTTGGGGGTGTCTATTAATACAAGTTTTACATTTTATATATGTTTTTATTCTTTTCTTTTTCATATTTTTTTAAATGTTTTTAAAAAAAACATCAAGATGTTAAAAGTTACCATCTTAACTATTTAGTAAAAACGATTACAATAAATAAATACATGAACAACCAAAATGAAAAGCAAATTCATGGAATGATATATACTAGCATTTTCACACACACACACACACATATATATCTATATATATATATATATAGATATATATATATATATATACTAGAAAGAAATAACGTGCAAAGCACGTTTATTTAATTTAATTTTTAATAAAAATCTAATAATTATTCATAATTAAGTAGATGATAAATAATTATACGTTTTCATATATTATAAAAAAAATTAATAAAAACAATAAGATAGTCTCATAAATAAGCATAACATATAATTTTATCAAACTTGTTTGAGATAATTTTGATTAAAGTTTTAATAAAAAATTAGTTCAAAATATGATATTTTTTTAATTCCAAGATGATAATTTAATATTTGTATTATTTAGTATGGCCTCAAAACATGGGACATTAAAATATCTATGTTTTTTTAGTTATGTGATTATTTTTAAAAAATAATATGAGTTTTTTGAAAAAATAAATTATATAGTTTATAATTTATATAAGAATGTTATATTATAATTTATAATTTATATAAATTTATTTAATCATATATATTTCAATTAAATATCAAACATATAATATTAATTATATTTATTGCTTATCATTACCAATTTAATATAATTATAATAAATTGTATATACCGTATATTAACTATATATACCGTATATATAGTTAATTTAATAAATAATGCATTCATTTTAAAATTATAAATTATTTTTTTAAAAATTAAATTATTAATCATATAATAGGAATAAAATTTTCATAAATAAAATTAAACTCTCTAAGCTAGCTGTTATTGCATGCCAAGCTAGCTGTTGCCGCGTCAACAGGGCAGCGATCTTAAAATAGTAGGAAATAGCCTATTTGAATTAGTTTTATTCAATTTGAAGCAGTACATGATGTAGCTAGCCTAGATCATACAAGCTGGGTAATCTCGCTAGCCGGATTCATTACTAATCCTGATCTCACTTATGATCCAAAAATTAAAAACCTTAATTACACATGATTTTTGCTGTAAATATATATATAATATCATAAATTAACAGCATAAGTACTGCATGGATCAGGATATATATATTCTTCTGTAGTGAAAATAAAAAACAAATTTACTATGGTCTAAAGCTGTAATTAAGTGGGAAATTAAGGCACGTCCTAGCCTGATCCCCTCGATGTAGGCCGATTCTCTAAATTAGGTGCGGTGATTATAATTAATTATACACGCTAACATGTTCTTTTCTTAACCCGCAGGAAGTAATTAGGCTGGCTTGGGGGAAATTAAACAAAAAAGAATCAACATTTAGCGCTAAATTATTCTAATTTGAATTCCTCTTTGTGATTTTGGCTTTCTGGGTAGCTATGCATGAGACCGGCCGGGTCTGGTCCTCAGCAGATGATCTAGCTCTCCATTTTGAGTAACTGATACAGGAACCAAGCAAAGCCCTTTGCTCCTTAGGTCTAGCTCTTCTCCAATTTCCACCTGGATTTTTTTTTTTTTGTAATTTTGTTAACAAAAAGGCCAGTTAGAAAAATTAAATCCGTAACAAAAAAAATATAAATAAAAGGGTACTACATGATTTAGAATCTATATCACTGAGTGCCTGCCTACCTGTCGTTGATCACGGGCTCCAGCAGTACTACTTTTGTATGATTTACTCAGCATCTGAAAGAGATTCTGTTCCATCCCCCATGGCCCCCAACGCCAAAACAAAACAAAACAATTAGTAAGAGAGAGAATCTTAAATTCGCAGAGCTAAGCTTTTGTTTTTCATGAGTACCCTTGTCATGTCCTTATCTTTCTGATCTTGGTTTTTTTTTTTTTTTTTTATATCCCTATCTGACCGTGATCGTGATTATATATATTAAAGTGAAGAAGCCAGCTGGTGGTTAAGTGAGGAGATGAGCGCATCATGCGTATATATAGTACCTGAATTTGTTGGTGAAGTAGCTTGATATAAAGAGAAGCCTCTTGAAGAACTGATGTAGTGTCAGTCTGCAATAAGTTCAAAACCCTAGTTACATATGATCTATTAATATTAGAATTTCTATTTATTAATCATGTTAGCCATCGTACGTCGTCTTGAGTTGCAATAACTCCTAACCTTGCCGTAGGGGGAGACCAGCTTTTGAAGAGCTGTGATCTTGTCACTAAGCTTTTGGCCTGACCTGATCCTCATAGGCACATGCACCTGCGCACATGATAAAGATGATCAGAAATTATAAGTCTTTCAACAAAGAGAATATGCAAGCAGTCAGCTGGCATGCAGTAGCCTAACCAAGCTTCTGAAAATGAGCAAATCATGACTCTTTAATTTTTAGATGATAATTTCTCTGGTTACCTCTGAGTACAAAAAAACTAGAACTCTAGCTAGCTGGTACCAATGGATTAGGCTTTTTCCGCTAATTAATATTCTAAGTGGATGTGTTCATGCATGGTCCCGGCCAATATCAAAGCCAATTAATAGTACCTCTATCTTGAAATAATATCATTTTATCCTATCTATATATGTATATTCTCGGACCCCGAGCTCTTAATTGTTATATATGTCATGTTAATGTTAATTTCTTACAGCTTGGTGCTGCCATTTTGGGGTTGAGGCCTTGTTTCTCTTATTGTTCTTCCACTCGCTCAATACTGCCATGTTCCCAACCATATCGGTTCCTATTTTGGGCAAGGCGTCATTGATGATCAGCTCAATTGGACGTTTCCTTACATTTGACATTCCCTGCAAATCCTGAAAGAAACAAATTTTGATCAATATATGACCGATC
Source organism: Platycarya longipes (assembly GCA_036559045.1). NCBI lineage: Eukaryota > Viridiplantae > Streptophyta > Magnoliopsida > Fagales > Juglandaceae > Platycarya > Platycarya longipes. The sequence goes on along the minus strand of CM071790.1, from coordinate 11,604,629 downwards.
ATAAAGTCATATTAATTGATTTATTATCATCTTTTATGATGATTGATCCTAAAGAGATCCACTACAAGAAAAATAGACACTTATAATCAATTATTTATAATAAAAATAATTATTTACAATGAAAACAAACTCATTTTATCTATAAATAGTTATTTTGCTGAAAATAAATGATTGTAAATAAGTAGTTTTCTTATAAATAAAGGAAAGTGTGTATATAATAATATATATGCATCGATCCTAAAGAGAGGGGACAATTAAAAAAATGTAGGATCGATCTGTATATAATATGCACAGATATAACTAAGAGATCGAGGAGATCATATACTTCTTCAAATTGTGGAATAAAAGGTTGCTTGCTTAGCAACGTTGACTGCTGAGGATCAATAATGTCGGCACAGCTTCTAGAGGAACCAGATTCATAACCTGTCATTAAAAGGGGTATTTTAGTCCTCTGAGTTTTAAACAGTTTGCAAGTAATATATCTCTACACTAAAATACAAAATGGAAGAAGCCGGCAGGTAGAAGAAAAATAGTGATCAACGAAATTAGGCCGGACTAGAAAAAGTGTTCCTAAGACTTGAGACAGATAAGGAAAGTAACCCAACCTGATTGATAGCTACAATTAAGAAGGGACCGAAAAGGGTCTGGATAGCATCCATCGATTCCCAGGCGCTGTTGGCCGTCTTCATTGTTGGATACTATGGGCTTCATTAGAAAGCCATTAACATGGAGATCTCTGTCAAAATGTGCCAAAAAACACTAGTATTAGGGTACCAAACCTGCATGTGGACACGATCGAGGATGGGTTGAGCCTAAATTTTAATTTTCATATTTTCATATACATTCCTATAACGTGCAATATGCAATTTAAAAAGATGTCTTTAAATATCATATATATATATATATATATATATATATATATATAAACCCACATGTTAGATTTCCGTTTCAAATACTACATGCATGAATTTGTGGAAAGTATGGACAGTCGAAGGGGTCTCCCTCAATTGCTTTCTGTATTTCCTTTTTCTTTTTGACGAGTACTAGTATACTCTTTAGTTTTTAGTATTGACCCTTGAATAGTCAAATTATCTATTTGTTACTACTATTACGATGTTAGAGTGTGGGGGCCGGGTAGTTCTCACACATGCATGTATGCCTATGGCCAAATGACTGGTACCGAACTATATATAGATCTATAGCTAGCACATGACCTAGCAATATATGTGTATATATATATATATAAGGTCAAGCTTTTAGAAGTGGAATATATTCATTTTTAGGTTGGGCTGGCAAAGGTCCTAGTTAATTAATGAACTAAGAGCCACTATATATAATCCCGATTCAAAATTAATTTTAAATATCATTCGAGAAAGTCATGATCAAGACTGCAGGATTTATTTGTTAATTTGCTATTAGTAAAAGTATACTAATTGAGACCTTCCTCATGCACGTGAGTTGCTGCTAATTACGTCATGTCATGCATGTAGCCTTTTACTGCTATTAATCGGTAATTAAATATCATCAGAGGTAATTTCAATCAGTTAGCTAGGTACATACATACATGATACATGAGCTGATCATCTCCCAATAATTGTAATTATTAACTCAAGTTATATATATATATATATATATATATATATTATAAATCGTACGTACGTGTACACAATACGACCATGCGTTTTTATTTTTATTTTTTATGTATTGATCAAATTATCAAAATCATTCAGAATTTTTACCCGGCTACATCTTATAATTTAAGTTTAGAGAGATAAATACGTATCATACTAGATGTGGGTCCTCTAACATTCATTGAATATTTAATATTGAATATATAAATGTTGTAACGTCTTTCTCATGCGCACGCGCAATTTGAGATGCCATGAAAAAAATTGTAAAATATATACATGTAACATATTACTTTTTATTTTTAGAAGTATAGAATTATGTTTATGATTAACCAAAATCACTATAAGAAAAAAAGAATATTTGTGATGAATTATTTGTAATAAGAATAATTATTTATGACCTAAAAATACTCATTTTAACAAGAAATACTCAATTTCACAGAAAATAATTATTTACAAATAAATAATTTTTTTGTAGTGAAGGTATGTACATTAAGTATATATTACAACTGATCATGAATGCAAATTTTAGAGCATGCATAGCTAAGCATGGGATGAAATAGTATATTATTCAATCTTATAATTAATGAATGATAACTTGGAATGGCTGATCGCAATTCCTATTATGTATGCGCTCTTTTAATTAATTTATATTTCCGTCCTCACTACAAGAAAAACAAGTTTTTAAGGTTAATTATATACTACGAACATGACTATTTGGTCCCAAATAGTCATGTTCGTAGCATATAACTGATCTCAAAAATCTATTTTTCTTGTAGTGCATCTTCCTCCCACTATAAATTAGTTAGTACTTGTCTCTATCTAGTTCTTTACATTTTCAGCTTGGATGATAATAATTATAGTGGACAGAAAGAAATCTTACCCTAATTCACTATTCATTTGCGTATAAGAGACGTCCAAATTTGGCACCTGGATTTCGTTATTATTCCCTGAAAACAAAATGAAAAGAAAAAGAGTTCCATAATTATAAGCTGCCACTTATTGAAAATGTTATTAAATATTCACATAATTAAATTGATCTGCTCATTGCATATATCTTCGATCGTCAAGTACTACTGCCCAATTACTCTAAACGACAAAATTAAGTTTGCTGGCTCCATAGGTCGTCGATGATCGGTCGACATTGCGTACCGAAGCTGTAAAGGTCATCTGAGGAGTATTGGAGTAGAGCGTTCCTCATAATTTTCAGACCAATCGATGATTGCGCCAGATCAGAAGCTCGATCAACGTCTCAAAGCGCCCGGCCCCTTTATGCAAATTAATTAGCTAGCTAGCTTTGAGCTGCTAATCGCCTAAAATCAATAAATTCGAAAAAGAATCATGAGCTCTGATCTGATCTCATACGCAATTATAACCACCAAGCCTACTTCTATATATCGGCCTAAAACTGGAATTATAAGAAGTTCTTTGGATCGAACTTTCAATGACAAAGAACTTGCATGAAACTGACAGAAAGAATGGGCTACAGCATTAGAACATGAAGGTCTTGATGTGTTTGAACATGAAAGAAGACCGATCGAGCTGGAATTAATGACATGTATATATGGCAAAATACTAAAATAACAGCAAAAGTTTAAGCTTGAATATTCCTTCTCCAGCCTTTTTAAAGCCGATGATGGATTTCTCACCTATGAACTACGTACAATGCAGAGGATCGATTGAGCAGCTAGCGGATCTCTTTCTTCTGGCCAGAACTCTCTTGTGATGATCTGGCTGCTAAACTGATCATCAGGAGGCCAGAGAGTCAAAGCTCCACCAATGAGTTTTATACACGCGAGAATATTTGTAGTCGTGAGCATACGTTGGGACTTTCAGTTTTAGAGTTTCTTTGAGTGTATATATAAGTTTATAACAACGGTTCTCTCCTATATATCGAAGAGAATTCAACAGTCACAAATAAAGTAGCTTCTTATTTAATGCTTGAAAGGAATAGAATGCGTCCAGGTAACTCAGAATATTAATTAAGATATAATAGAAAACCAAGGGCGGCTCTCTAACTTCGCGAACTATCTGTTTGATTTCGCTTTCATTATTTAATTTGACTTTTTTTTAAGGCATGCATGGTGATCAGGGGTATAATTAGTCTGGTTTTTGATAAAATATAGAACCAAATAAATATCAATAATTTTCTATTTTTTAAAATGCATCGGTTATCCTCTGAAATCGATAGAACCAATTTTATCAGTTTAGGTCCGATTCGATTTGATTTTAAATTAATCTTATATATTAGTTTATTAGACTATTAATATATATTATTATTATTTATAATGATTAAAATAATTATATATTAGTATTTGTTATAATAAGTTTAATTTTTTATAATTTTATCATTGATAATTATAACTAATATTATTAGTATTAGCTCAAAAAAAATTATATTATTATTGCTATATCATTATTTCATATGTAATTATTTAGTATAATAATTTATATATAGACTTAAAGTATATTATTAATAGTAATATACTATTATACTATTAGTATTAGGTCATAAAATATAAATTGTAACTAATTTATATTATATATTAATGTATAACATATTATATATAATTAAAAAAATATTTTATATTATGTATCATATTAAAAAAAGTAATTTAAAATATATATTATATTGAACCGATCTAGTCCAGTTCTAAAAAGTTTAGAACTAAAACCGAACTGGTACCTACCAGTTTTAACATTATGAAAATCAATTTTGAACTGGTACCTACCTAAAATCAGACCAATTTCTTTGATCTAGTCCGGTTTACCAGTTTATTGATTTTTTCTTACTCTCCTAATGGTGATTGATTATGTGCAAGTATATTAATACAATAATTAAGTGATGGTCAAACGCAAAGGTGGAGAATTAATTAATTACTTTGATAGGGGATTTCAGCCGGAGACATGATACGTGAATTATCATCCATACAAATTGTTTCAACTGTTTGTCACATGCACCGACGTCGCAGCTATTATTGACTCGATCGGGCATGTAATATTGGAAACATTTATTATTATTAATAATATATTTTTTTCTATAGAAATATACTAGATGCATTAGTAACGATATTACAACTGAATCTAAAACATACATTATAAGCCAACTACAACATTAATAATTCTCCAATATACAATTGTCACTGGCATAATCTAGTTCGTATTGCAAATTTCTACAGATTACTGTCTGAGAGACAATATAATTTAACTAAGTCTAAGACAGAGTTAAAATAAACTCCACACACTACTTTAATTTATAGATTATTTCTAATGCACAAAATAAAGTTAGTTAGTTTATATAATCTATAAATTAAAAATTAAACATATGTCATATATATCTTAATTAATTATGTACTTACCAAAATATGTTTAATTTGCAAACTGATGTATATGTGGATTATATATATATGGTTTCGGCCTTAATTGATTATATATCAATATTATAACTATTCAATTAAAGATCATTAACGTCATTTAATTTCTATTTCATAAAGTAATTAATTACACGTAATTACTGCCCGAATTGTTTGATTATGATCTCCATACCATGACTAAGTTATGGGTTCCATATATATTGCAAGCCATGATAATCAAAGATGAATAGGGAGTTAGGATCAAGTGATTCCAAAGTCTTATTTCTTGTAGTACTGTGGATTTATAATCATAATTGGCTTAATGTACGTACAGATCGATTAAGCCGATGTTCAAGTATATCTACACGATAATTATTAATTATCGGCCAGTACCTAACACTACAAGAAATATGGGTTTTTGCCACGAGTTCTTTTTCCACCATATACAGTCGTGGCAAATAATAAGCTGATGACACGAAAAATGTTTGTGGGAAAAAAAATACGCTTTTTGCCACGATACAATGCCCGCAAATAAAATCTTGTGGGAAATAATGTTTTGTGACGAAAAATAATATTTTTTGTGGCAATTTTATGTCGTGACAAATAAATTTCATTTTGCTAGGAAGAACTTCTTGGGAAAACACTATATGTGACAACTGTTTTTTGCGACAAATAAACTTAAGAGTCATCCTATACAACTTTTCAATTTATCACACACAATATATTTTTTTTAAATTTAAATCTTTATTTTTTGAGTTTTTTCTTCTTAAATTAATTGATTTTTTTATTTATTACTCATACTCATATATTAAAAATTTGACAAAAGAAAAACATAATAATAATTAAATTTTTATATATTATGTGTGGGAGATTATATGTCAATCACAGTAAAATATGTTTATTTTGTGTGGGGCGAATTCTAATCTTAAACGGAGAAAAATTCTTAGTTTGACCTTTTGTGACGACTTTTATGAGTATTTGCGGCGCTTCTGAAGCGCCGCAAATAGTCCTTTAAAAATTAATCAAAGCGATACACCCGGCCCCCTAAATCCCTAAATCCCATATCTCTCTCTCTCTGTGTCTCTCTCTCTGTCTCACGCCGACAACCCTCTCTTCTCCCTTCTTCGTCTTCGCCGACATACCTCTCTTCTCCGAGGCTCATTTCTTCTTTTTCGCCGACAACCCTCTCTTCTCCCTTCTTCGTCTTCGCCGACATACCTCTCTTCTCCGAGGCTCCCTTCTTCGTTTTCTCAGTTCCCACTCAAAAGCATTCTTGGTTCTCCCAAGCTCCTAACTTCTTCGTCTTCGCTGACTCGTCCACACACTCAAAAGGTTAGGCTTTCTACTTATTGATTTTGTAAGTTGCTCTTCTAGCCTTCTAGGACTGGTTTCGCAGCTTTGATTTGGTTAGGGTTTGAGATTTTAATGATTTGGTTTTGTAGCTTTAAATATTCAATATTGACGATGGATTGAGAAGGGGGAAGAATTTCCAAGTTGCTCGAGTTTGCTCTATTTTGTAGCTTTGATTTCTTGCTCAAGTTTTATCTGTTTTGTAGCTTTGGTTTTGTACTGTAGTTTCTTTCGAAACTTACTTTCTGAGTATTTATTCCAATTGATGTTGGAAATGACAAAAGTTGTCTATATTGAGGTTAGCAGTGATAGTTGTAATCATTTGCCTAATGATTTTTATTTGTATGGCAATAGCCGGGGATTGGTTGCAGGGTCCTTATGTATACTATCTCTATAGTCAGTATGGTTTTAGGACATGTGGGGTTTTTTATGTTGGTAAGTTTTGTTCTGTGTTGCCCACTGATATAGAAGCAGAGTAACACATTTTATCTGTGTTTTTTTGCAGGTTTAGCCTAGAAGAGACCAGGTTTTATGGTTCCTTTCAACATTTTGTTTACAATACTTATGTGTAGATTCAAGGGTTCAACGATTTTTGTCCAAGAAAAGAAAAAAAATTGAAATCCGATTTAATATAGCTCTAAGATTGTATTTTTTACATTAGTCATTTGTGAATACTCTTGCTGGTCATCCCCTTGTTCTTGAATGATGTGCAAGAATTCTGCCTCGTGCTACTCTATCAAGTAGAATTGGTAATTTAGTTTTCCCTGCTAGTACTACTAACTATTTGTGATAACATTGTTATAGTCCATATACCTGCACGTTGAGATAGTGAAATGCATAGGTTCTTAATGAAATTTACAGAGCACAAGATGATTTGATAAAGTAAGAAATGAAGTTTTGTATTTGATCTTTTATGACCTTTGTTTTGCTGCTTAGTTAAAAAATATCCTTCTTTTTTTAACTCATCCAAATTTCTTGGTGGAAAAAATAGGGAAATAAAGAATCATGACAACACAAAAAAATAATGGACAGATGAAGAACTTAAGAAACTGTATGAAATCCATGAGAAGTTTCTGGATCTCGTTTCCATGTTTTGTTACGTCCCGAGAGCATAGTACCTACAATAAGGTACTCTTTTACCATGTCTTTGTCATATTCTGTGTGTCATGGGAAGTAATGGGGCTTTGATTGCATGAGAGAAAGTGGAATATGTATATTACTATTTATTTTTTACAACCTGGATCTCTTTTGATTACCTATAAAAAAAAAAAAATTTATCTGCCCCCTGCTTTTCCTAGAATGGCATAAGTGGCTCTTATCTTGGCATTGTTACATGTTCTTCATGGTTTATCATGATAAATAGAAATACTTGCTTTCTGTATGTTTAGGTATTAATGGTGCTACTGACCTTGAGTGTCTCGGTGGAGTTGGCAATAGCTCATGTGGGCAAGAAAGGGAACAGCCATGCCGGCTGGCTGCTTATTTGTGGAGAAGTTCCTATGTTCTGTGACCATGCCACCGGAGCACTAATCGCAGGTTGTATTGCTATAGTAATATATTTGGTTCTTCTACTCTACGCCTTCACAGCATGTAGTGTTCTTAGTCCTCCCTTCAAACCCTAGATGGTAGTTCTACTTGCATATATGAGGAAGATCAAATAAGCAAACTATTTATCCCTGAAAGGCTGAAAAATAAGCTCGAGCAGTTTGTGGGGGTTTGATTTAAGTTTAATGCCAATAACTGATAGTACTAGAAGAACAAAGCAAGGAAACAACAATATATTGCTTACTAATATCTTGTTTTATTTTTATGCTTCACTTAGTCATGGTGCACTAAGTTGGATGCAAAAAAGTACTTTTTCAGCATTAGTTTTGAATGTATTGCTTACTAATATCTTTTTTTATTTTTATGTTTCAATCTGATTATGCAGTTAGAAGTAATATTTTTAGAAAGACTATCTTATCCCAACCTGACCAAGCTACTGGCATATTGTTGGGAGCAAAAGAGGTACTACTTGTGTATGAGTACATGCAGAGGGGGAGCTTGAAGAATTATCTTTTTGGAAAATAGTAATGATTTAGGCTGATGTTAAATGGACAATGTCTATGTACGTTTATTCTGTAACTTGATGAATGACTAGCTACTTGCACATATATATATATATATATATATACATACACGTGGATGTCAAATTGATGAAACCATTGTTATTGTAAATTTTTATTATCAAATACCAAATAGTACTCCAAATTTTTGTAGCCAATGTATGAAATCTTGGACAAAAAGCATTTGTCTCAAGTTGGAGTGGTGGTATATAACATATTATTAACCATGAATACATATACTTTTAGGGAGGAATATGTTCCTGTGAATAAAGTAATGCACAGGATTGGACTTGGTGGTAAAAAACTTATTGGTGCAAACTATAACTATGCAATTGATAATAAACATTGATTCCCTTCTAGACCTTCATGTGGCAAATAGTTAATAGTCACGAAAACACTTTGTAAAAAATAAGCATTTCCCACAAGAGGTAATAAATTTCTAGACTTTTTTGCCACTACCAATATGTCTTTTAACCACGAACTTAGTGGTGGCAATAAGTAGTTACTTGCCACGGAAATGCCTACTCGTGGCAATAAGTAGTATTTGCCGCGGAGCATATGCCACGAGCATCCCACGGATGAATTTTGTGGCAAATACTCATTTCCCGCTAATAGCATGCTTTTAGCTACAAAAAGTACTCTTGGCAAATAGCCTTATATCTTGTAGTGTCAGGATACAAACGCGTTGAATGTTATATTTATATTACAAAAACAATGGTTTTATGAGAATTTATATAAGTAAGGCGCGCATGCATTTATAATGTTTATAACTTTATACGATTGATTGTGAAAGCTAGCCAAATACTCACATCTGCGAACCGGATGTAGGTATTGAAATTAGAATTCCAACCACGGTTGACCAAATTGAAATTTAAGTGGTCAAAATGATCATGACTAGTTCGTCAGTTAGGGTTTGTATTATCTCTGCGAAGTTGATGAAATCCTTTTTTTTTTTTTTTTTGTCAAGACTAAATCAATGTTCAGATCAAAGCCGGTTGGTATAACTCTTTACACTTTAGTAGTATCCTTAGTCCTTACTAGTTAGAAAGCTATTCCAGATCGAGCCTAATCATGAATAAGAGTTCGCAAAGTGAAATCGGTGTACTGGGGAATCAAATGTTTAATTTTCATGATCATGTCAAGTTTGAGCCATAAACTGATATCAATCTTATCAATGACATATTAATACTAACTTTGATGGATAAGAATAATGGGTACAAGTCTCATATAATATATAATATTTGTGTTTATATATGAAGATCGTGATCACTTTAACCCCTAACTTTTTTGTTTTTTATTGTTTTTGATGCATAGTTGACCCAATTGAAATTAAGATCAGGTCAAATTAGTTTGTCGGTTAAGGATTGTATTATCTCTATGAAGTTGATATCAATGGAATCCTCATGATCTCATGCATGTGTTAATCTAATTGTGTTTTTTCCCATGCAAAACCAAGTTTAGATTTAATATATCACTACAAGATTTTTGGGTATTAGCCAATGAAGGTTTTTGCAGCCTGCATGTGTTAATCTAATTGTGTTTTTTTCCATGCAAAACCAAGTTTAGATTTAATATATATATCACTATAAGATTTTCGGGTTTAGCTAAGAAAAGTTTTTGCAGCTAAAAGTGTATGTTTTGCGATCATAGAGTGCCAATTGCCACAAATTTGATCCGTGGGAGGTTCGTGGCATAAAACTTACAGCAAATACTACTTTTTGTCACGAATATAAGTTCTCGTGACAAATGATACCTTATTGCAATGGGGGGCTTCTTGGCAAATGATAAATGGGGGGCTTCTTGGCAAATGATACATTGAAATCTCTATTGTGCAGTGGCAATTGGTTGGTTGCCACGATACCATGTCGTGGGAAAAAGTTTGTTACCGCTACTCATGTAGCCACTAAAAAATATTTGTTACCATCTTTAGTCTAGTGGTTTGAGGTAATTAATCTTTTGTCATGGCTTTAGTTTGTGTGGATTGTTAACATCTGGCTACCATTGTCATCCCTAATGAGGTATACTTTTGTGGGCAAATAGTATTTGCCACGAGTTTCATGTCAAAAAGTAGACTTTCATGGGCAAAAGATTTTTGCCACAATTTGTCCTCACGGCAAATATTAAAAGATTTCAGAAAAAGAAAATGTAAAAATCATAAAAAAAAAAATCTATTATAAAAATAAAAAATTATATACAAACATTGGAGATTAAAATGATACTAATAAAAATTTCAAAATAACAACTAAAATTATGCTAACATGTTTACAAGAAAAATTCTTAATGAGAATCCAATAACAAGATATATCGAGCAACCTCTCAAGAGCAAGAGCAAGAAAAACTCTCATGCATCCAATATGTTAAACTGCAATGCATCCAACAAGTAACACTTCAGACCAGAATAACTAATTGAGTTAGACTAGCTCCAAGACTCATCCAAATCCGTGGAAGAGTACAACATAGTAAATATTTTAGCCTTAAGAACTACTTATAGCAAAATTAGCCTTAAGAACTACAACCATGTAGAACAAGAGAGAAAACTAAGGTTTTTTATTTTTATTTTTTTATTTCTAAACAGATACTATAACATAACTTAGATTGTCTAAATAAAAATAGAGCAGAATTTTATTCTATCTCATCAAGTCACTTTTCTTGTAGTTAGGGCTATACTTCTATAAGTTTATCTGCTGCGATATGAGTTTGCCGCAAAAAATCTTATGTTTTGCACCAAAATATTTTTTCCCACAATATTTTACTTGTTGGTACTATGTTGTGGCAAAAGGCTTGTTTTTTTTTTCACACGGATCGTTTTCGTGGCATAAGCACATTTTTTCACACTATGCTTAATCGTAGGAAAAGAATTGGTAGCAAAAACTCCAAAATCTTGTAGTGAATAAAAAAAGATGTTTGACTCTTTCCCATGAAAATATAATTATCAATATTGCATGTATGATATTAAACTCAGAATATATCCGAACCTTACTCCCTCAGATTTATCATGGTAATACTATAAGCAATCACTTCCATCAACTACAATTAACAAGAATATCATATAACATTTAAGCGGCAAAGGATGAAATGGATTCCACGAATAATTTTAATGAATTGATTATTTCATATTTACATAATTTTAATCATCAAGCAACTTTAACCTACTTTTTTTCTGAATTAATTTTTTGGTAATAATAATTGAGAAGGAAATTCTAAAAAAGCACACTGGGAGGAGGGCACAAAACGCACACCATCCATGTCATCGATATGAAATGTCTAGATTGTCCCTTATCAAATTTGAACTGATGACTTACGTCCAAGATGTGCTCCATATATAACCTCTCGGTACATTTTAACTTTTTCACAATTACTTGTTAACTCTAGTTCTTCTTCCCTACCAAAAAATGCCAATGTATGAAGATGTAGATTGAAATTATTTTCTTTGTTTTTGTCAAAAAATGCCGAGTAGATTTTCCTCTGCTATAAATTTTGCAGGGATCATAACCGCAAGGAAAGTAGACAATAAAAGGTGAGGCTTTTTGTGGCTATGACTTGAACTTGGGCTTGGACGGTTGGTGACGGCGGTGGCGATGCTGATTCCGCCCCACGTTCTTTTTCTTTTTCTTTTTTGGGCTGATATTGTTTTCGATTAGGTGAAATGTAGTGTCGGGTCTAACTTTATTGGCGGAGGATAGGGGTGTGCATACGGATCCAGATTTTATAAACTGGGCTATTATCTGTTCAGATTCAATCTGGGCAGCTAACTAGATTAAATCTGGATATTCGGATTATAATTGAATATCCCTATTTTTTGCATCTCCCCTCTTGAAAAATAGATATCCAGATTATAACCAGAATAAATTTTAATGCCACGAACACAAATAGAAAATTTTGTTTTGACATAAATTTCGACAAATGAAACGGATCATTACAGGTCAAGTAAATATCAAATAATTGTTGCTAATGGTTGAGTAAATCCTACGTTCCAAAGAAAGATGTAGAAGTTCTCCAATAAAAAAAAATCAAACCAGCAATAGTAGGAGCATTTTCAACGATGTTTAGGTTTTGTGACATGCAACATGATGTTTATGTTTTGTGGAATCAGAGAATGAAAACCAAAACCCTAAATTCAAAGAAAAAAAAATGAATCTCATTACGACTTCATAACGGGGATAATTTTCAAAACAAGAAAGATCCAAATCCTTGCGATCATTACAAGTCTCCCAAGAGACCGGCCCAGCGAGTGATAAGCGCAAGTATAGACATAGTGAGGAGCTTCTCCAAGCCTTTAATTGGTAGGTTGGGTCGAAAGTGAGAGAGAGATTGAGAGGTCGGCGAAATTGTAGAGAGAGAGATCGAGAGATTGGCAAACTTGTTAAGAGAGACTAGATCGAGAGATTGACGAACTTGTTGAGTAGATCGGCGAACGGCGAACGACATGCGATGAAGTGATGGCTAGGATTCTATAGATTTTAGGAGATGGAGAGAAATAATGTCATAGGAACTACTGAGCGAATCAATTTTTTTTTAAAGCTAAACCGGTTACAGATATTCAGTTTAGAAACCGAATTTGTAACTGGTTCCGAGTGGGTATCCGCTTTTCACTATCCAGCTGGATGGAATCCAATTGGTTATTCACCCTGTTAGCCCAATTTTTCTGGTTTTAATCTGGATCCGAAAAAAAATCGGATCCGTATGAACACCCATAGTGGAGGAGAATGAGTTTAGCGTTTAGAGTTTTTGGATTCATTGATGATTTTCAAGATTATTTTTTGAAAGGATAATTAATATATTTTTTTGAGTGGGAGGATAATTACTATGTTGTAGAGGAAAAATAATTTTTGCATTTTACAATCTTAACCTTAATATTCATGTGTGATTTCGAGAGTCTCAAAGAACTTTTCTATAAAATGGCTTATTGAGAGCACTAGTATTAGATCCATCAAACACAAATTTGATGAATTTTGCTAAAAAAATCTCCACATTGGATATATCAAATTTCTTAATGTCTAATTTTGAGTATCAGTAAATTATCTTCATCATTTATATTTAAAGGATCACTATTCATATACTAAACATATATTTTTAATATATTTTATTCTCTCACTTTATTTCCATACCATATTAAAATTTAAGTATCAAATTGCTCTCCTTCTTATTAACTTAAAATAAGTATTTAAGTATTAAATTAAATTATTAATATATATATGATTAGTGTAATTATAAAATATGAAAAAATATTTAAATATATTCTCATTAAAAAAAATTATTATTTTATTATTTTTATGGATCTAATAATAAATTTAATATAAATTTAAAATTTTGATAATTTATCAAAATTATATTTTTTATTTAATTTTAAAAGAAACTTTGGTATTCCCATGCTAATACGCTAAAGAAATCCCTAGAGTTAAATGGTTTGATGAGCACTGCGGTTTTTAGCCCATTGATGGGAATTGAGAATTCGGCTCTGTTGGAAGAGTTGAACCGGGCACAAAAAATAGGCCCAAATATCCAGAGCGATAGTTATAGGGGTAATTTAGTAAATTAGTGCACTTTTCCAAACCGAATATAGGTCCGCGGTTCTCAGCACATGATTTCCCTCGAGGCAGCTAATAAACCCTAGCTCTCTGGATTTGAGGCGCCTCCGCTGATCAACTCTTTGCTTCCTATACGGTATGCAAGAACCAACCAAAAAGGAATACTTAATTTCTTTTACTTTGATGCGCTCTAGGATCTCTGTTCCAGTTTTTTGGTTCGATACGATGGAGCTTTGTTTGTATACAAACATACATACATATGTATGTATCTGTTTATATACAAACATACATATGCATGTATGTTACACGTGTTTTTGTTTTCTTTTCGTGATAGATGCTTGTTTCTTGTTACCGGGCTTTTGCTTTTAGTTATCCGTGCTTTTGGTTGAGATTTTGGATTGTTTGGTTGCTAGAACAAGGTTGGGAAATCGGAAAGAAAATAAGAGTTTCAATCTAAAACTGGCTTTCTGATTGGTGGATTAGACCACACTAACTCAGCGAGCTGGTGAAAGAAAAATATGAAATATATTATCTATTTTTTTTCTTATTCAATGAGTGCTCTGCAAAAAGACTTATATGAGTGATTTTACCAACATAAAAAAAGATTTATGAGTGATTTTGCATTTTTTGGATAAATTTCCTGAAAAGGATTACTTCATCTATCGGATGAGCTACATGATGTAAAAGATTGGCCCATGTGCTTCAATTCATTTGTTAAGCCACCTGATTTGTACTGTGAATGATTAGTTTGGGAACGGTTTCTTTGAAATTGCAGACAGTTCGCCATTGTTTGTTGCTAGTTTGTTTATGTTTCTATTAGGAACATTGAGAGTTGTCGTGCAAATACACTGTTATTAACGAGTTAGAATGAGATTTCATGGCTCTACATACCGAAAGGAAAGGGGTGTAAAAAAACTGTGAAATCAATTGGTAGTACTTGTTTGTCTAATTGGCTAACTGGTGAAGATTTTTTTTTTTTTTTACCTAAAGAATAAAATTAGTGTAGACAATTATTGAAGGCAACTTTAATTTTTTTTTCATCATTTTCAATCTTGTACCATATATGGATGCTTGCTAAAGCTTTGTCGTATCATTGCAATCCCTAGAAGCAACAATGGTGCGAGTTAGTGTTTTGAATGATGCTCTTAAGAGCATGTACAATGCTGAGAAACGTGGGAAGCGCCAGGTCATGATCAGGCCATCCTCAAAAGTGATAATCAAATTCCTCCTTGTTATGCAGAAGCATGGTATATTAGATATAAAGTCGCTTTGATTCTTTTCCTTTTTTGGACTGGAACATTTTAAGAAATTATTACATATGGTTTCTTTATGTTGCCATATAGGTTACATTGGAGAGTTTGAGTATGTTGACGACCACAGGTCTGGTAAAATTGTTGTTGAACTTAATGGAAGGCTAAACAAATGTGGCGTTATTAGTCCTCGTTTTGATGTAGGCGTCAAAGAGATTGAAGGCTGGACTGCAAGATTGCTCCCCTCTAGACAGGTTAGCTCTGGCAGCTTCTTGTAAATATGCTTTTGAAAACTTCTATAATCATGTTGTTACTGCTAACTTACTAGTTGAGTGTGTCCTGATATGTTTTTTCTAGTAGTTAAATTCCAACTTCTGCTGGATAGTGTTTTGTTTTAAAGGCAGAGCTTTTCAATTGTAAGGTGATTATTATCTTCAAATGATTACCGATAAAAAAATAATAACAATCTTCAGATGAAGGCCAAATATTGTTTGTTTTCTACTGTTTGTACACCTATCAAATAGAAATAAATATCTGGTCTTTCCTCTAGGTTTCAGCATTGATTTGAAGCACACCATTAATTTATTCTTCTGTATTATACACTTTATTTTTCTAACCATTTAATATTTTCAAAACTTTCAGTTTGGTTATATTGTGTTGACAACTTCTGCTGGTATCATGGATCATGAAGAAGCTAGGAGAAAGAATGTTGGTGGTAAAGTACTTGGTTTCTTTTACTAGGCTGAGTTTTTGACTGAGAGGTTCCAATTTTTTTCTGCTTGAGGAGTTGTTTGGCGTATTTCGACCTTTTTTCTTTAGAAATTATAGGGTAGCTCTTATGTTTCATTTGATTGTTGTGTACCCACATAAATGGAAGGAAGACAGACTTTGATTTTGTGTTGACCCCTATCGTAAAACTATGATTTGCTTTATCTAGGCTGCATGTTTAATGATCAATGCTACATGCCACATTCTCACTGACTTCTGCTCCATACAAAAGAAGACAATTTTGTATCATCCTTAGATTAACACTTAAGTTTTTTTCCAAAGAAATTCAAATATTGAAAGGCTATACCCCATCATGGTGGGGTGAGTGTGGTATGAAAGATTTTACCAAGTTTGATACAGCTAGGTTATGCTATTCATTTTTAGGTTTTAATCATTGAAGAATCTGTATGTTGGTAAAATTCCCATGATCCATCACGAGAGTACACCACGAGGACCTGTATGATGTATTGTTGAGAATGCTCTTTAAAGAGACGGCTAAAATATATGCAACCGGTGAGGATGTTATAAAGTTGGTGTCGTTGGAAGAGATTGTACCCTTCGCCCCAACAAATAAAATACGATTTATCATTTTGCGGCCTAGTTTTTCAATTATATTAATGTTGGCTCAAGTTTTTCAATATATTCTTAGCTATGCAAAAGCCATTTGCCCTTTCATGTGCAAGGAAGTCACCCCTAGTATTTGTCTTGGCATTCATTTGTTCTAACCAAATACTATTTGTACACAATTTGTATATCTTTTGCGTACACGTTGTTAAAAAATATTATTTTTATGCATCTTTTAATTTAATTATTCGTATTTTTTTATTATTGTTTCTTGTATTATATTTTTATATATATTTTTGTATTTTTTTTAATATTTTCTCATCAGTTTTACAAAAAAGTAAGCGGAGTGTGTATCTCGTGTATCTCTAACATTGCTCTTGTTAAAGAGGATAAGTTCTATATAGTATCTGATCTTAGTTAACCAAAAAAAAATTATACCCCTCCCAACCAAAAAGGACGAAAAAGGAAAAAAGATGATGGTGCTGGTAATGGCTTACGTATAGTTCTTCGCGGGTATAAATTATAATATGCGAATGAAGTAAACTCGAATGGAAGAGGGAAAATAAGTCATGATAAATTGATAATGTTTAGACCAAGTTGAAGATAACAGTTAAAACTTTTCAACTATAAACAAAGTGGGAAAATAAACAGGACATATTTCGTCGAGGTAACAAGAGTGAATAGAGAATAAACCCAAATCTAAAAGGAGCGATGTTCTCATGAAGACAGCTTGAGCAATCATTCCCAATGGGTTACACTTACACACAACATTGCCAAAGATTTGTAAGTTGCCCTCAACCTCGAGGTGCAAGAGTTTCACATCCCCCCCTCCCCCAACACACCTATCTTTGAGGATCACTCTCTTGATTGTCTTCCTCTTCCTTAAGGCTGCTGCTGTAAGCCTTCAGACCCATTGAATCTCGATAGGAATCCATGAGAGAGTAGGTTATCAAGAGTAGAGGGGCACGATGGAGGGCAGAGATTAGGAAGTAGTGGAAAAAAGATGAGAAAACGTGGGTCTCTTTAGTGTTTAGTGCCTTTTTTGTAGATGAAGGGAGAGTGGGGGTAGAGGATCTTCTTGGCATATGCTTTCAAGCACCATTTTTTCATTTCTGTTTTTAAAAGTGTTCTTCCTATTCATTGACTGCTTACCTCCTAATAAGCCAAAAAAAGAAATAAATGTTAGCAATTGTGGAATATATACGTAATACAAAGTCGCTTGTAACTTTTTGTATTACTTGGCATTTTGAATACGCCTGACCACATCAACATTTGCAAATAAATTTCCCAAAGGTTGAGTGATCTCCAACTCATTTATTATTCTTTTTTCTTAACCGATAATAATCCAATCTAACTCTTTACATGAACTTACAATGCTGTTCACTCGTAAAGAAATTGAATAAACATTGAAAAAATACTTTTATTTGAAATATTCATTTATCAAATTACTTTAGAGTCTAGGCTTCGTTTCGATCTTTGAACGGGTTTAGCTCATCTTAGTTTGATTCTATTTTAGACTTATCCAAATGTCCGAGTACACAACTCTCAATTTATTAAATATCACTCAACTCAAAAAAAAAAAAAAAAAATTACATATAAGATTTACAATTTTTTTAACTATACTTATTTATCATGTGGGACACACGATCTTTTTCAATTTCTCATAAATATATTTAAATACATTTTAATATTTAAATATATCTAAATTCATCTTCAATAAACTCTACAAAACTCATTCCATCATTTAAACTTACTACTACTCATAAAAAAATTTAACTCAATTCAACTAAACACAATTCAATATAACCAAACGTTACTTGAGATTTATGAGGAAAATAACGTGCAAAATCTAATATTTGAGATATTTTTAATTTTAATTTTAGTTTTTTTATGATTAAAAAATAAGTCCATAAAATCTACTACTCATAATCTCTCCTGTTTTACATGTGGTTCAACGACTATTTATGTGTTGGATTTAATTGCTTTGTGGATATTTGTTTGTAGGTTTTAGGTCTCTTTTAGCCGAGCAAAATAGTGCTACGATGCTCTTGCCGGTTTTGGATCTCCCATAAGCTCATTCCATGAATTGATCGATCAATCCATGGATTTAATTCACTTGATATGGTGCTTTTGCTGCCATCCTAAAAAAAGGAAGCAAAAGCTAATTAAAAGCGAGTACAAACTAATAATTGATAAATCAAACAAAAATGAAAGGAAAACAAAAATTGCACTATTCAATAACTTTTGCCAAAATCTATCCCAGGTAGCTTGGATATATAAGTAGAGCAAAAGAAATTTTTTGAAAGAACATATTAATTTGTTTTTCCTTTAATTTTTTTTTTATCTCTTATAAAAATTTCTTACCTATCATTCCTCTTCTCAAAGAACCGATGGAGTGAAACCTTCTTGCAATTGGCAAATATAAAAAGTAGAAGAAGAAAAAATATTAGTATAAAATTTCTCGAAACTCTTCACTAATTAGCCTTCGCATAAATGATTCACAAAAAGTAAGGCAATTAATTACTAGAAGCAATTTTATGAGGCTGTTGTTGAAGGCATTCTTGGGTAGTATTCTTTTTGGATGACATAGCTATAAGTAGAGTTGATTCAGGAGCCACAGATCTTCCTGAATTAATGTTGGAAGTAGAGAGAGTGAGCAAAAAGACGGGAGATGAGGGAAAACTTTTGATGGGAAGAGAGAGAGGGCGAGCAAAGAGAGGGAATGGGGAGGGTTGGAGTTGATTCCTTGCTGCATGCCTTAATGATTCTACCGTGTGTTTCCTACGTGGCTTTTAAAGATAGGCTTTCAATATTTATTAAAGTTTTATAATATATATATATACACATGCATTTGAAATTTGGTGAACGGATTTATTGAAGCCTCGAAGAAAATGAGGAAAAAAATCTTACCGAAGCTACCTCATTTAAATTTCTTTGGTTTGGTTTGGTTTATGATCTGAGATAGTGAAAAAATGAAAGGAAGAGGTTGGGTTTTAGGCCCGGGTCAAGGCATTTTTTCAAAGTCCAAAGTATGCCCACCGGCCACCAATATAGAAGGTTCAAAAATGAAGAAGGAAAAAGCAAAAGAGAAAAAGCCTTAGAAAAGGAAGGTAATGCTGTAATAACATTATTCGGTTCGAGAAATATATGGGAGGACCAAGTTCAACCCAAAAAAAAAAAAAAGAAAAAAAACACAAAAACAATTGGGGCGTTCAGGCATAAAGATTAGAACCACCACGTCGGGCTCAGACAATAGTCTTCGACTCTTCACCGTCGCTTCACAGCGAGTAGGGTTCCTCTCTCTCTCTCTCTCTGTATTCATTTTCTATTCAAACAAGCTCTGTCTCTCCCTCTAGCTTATCGCTTCCGTCTCGTATTAGCGGAGTTTACCCGAAGAAACTCTTTGCCCTTTTGGCTTTTCCTGTATGCAATTTCTATATCTCATGGGATATTGCTAAGATTTAGTTTTTTTTATACGTCCTTGTATATTTCTTTTGGAAATCAAACCGACTATGGAGTTTTTTTTTTTTTTGGTTTCATATCGGCCAGTTATTTCTTCATTTACTTATGATGTTTTATGTGATCGCATTTTCGTTCTGCTGGCGATTTTGGTCTCTGGGTATTTTCATATTGAATTGCTAATGGCTTTTAGTTTACTGTCGGCTTTCATTTAGTTGGGTTCTATATTCATATATTTGGTTTCCGATTTCAAGAATTAAATTTTAGTTGTGCTAATTCGTTTTATTATAATAATATATTTTTTCTGGAAGAATTTTTTATGAGGCGGATTTTTCTTATTAATAGGCTTCTGCGTGTTCTTGCTTACCGGGAGTTGAGAATATTTTAAGCTGTGATTTCATTGCTTATTTATTTCATTTATATTTGTTAATTAGGGTTTGTCTCCGCTGGAGAAAATTTATATGTTCGTGATTGAAGCTTGAGAAACTTGCTCGCCACTGTTTGTGTGGATAGTCCGGATTGATAGTGATGGCTTGGTTTAGAGCTGGTTCCGGTGTGGCAAAGCTTGCCATTAGGAGAACGCTATCTCAGGGTGGATCATACGCAACGAGAACACGAATCCTTCCATCCCAGAATCGCTATTTTCACACCACTGTCTTCAGATCAAAGGCACAAGCTGCTCCTGTCCCTCGTCCTGTTCCCCTCTCTAGGCTAACTGACAGCTTCCTAGATGGGACAAGCAGTGTCTACTTGGAGGAGCTACAAAGGGCTTGGGAAGCTGACCCTGATAGTGTTGATGAGTCGTGGGACAATTTTTTTAGAAACTTCGTGGGTCAAGCGGCCACATCCCCTGGAATTTCAGGCCAAACAATTCAAGAGAGTATGCGACTACTATTGCTTGTGAGGGCTTACCAAGTTAATGGCCACATGAAAGCCAAGTTGGATCCTTTGGGTTTGGAAGAACATGAAGTTCCCGAAGAATTGGACCCAGCACTTTATGGGTTTGGCGAAGCTGATCTTGATAGAGAATTCTTTTTGGGTGTGTGGAAGATGTCTGGGTTTTTGTCTGAAAACCGGCCTGTGCAGACCCTGAGATCCATACTGACCCGACTAGAGCAGGCTTACTGTGGGAGCATTGGGTTTGAGTACATGCACATTGCGGACCGTGATCAATGTAATTGGTTAAGAGAAAAGATTGAAACCCCAACACTGATGCAATACAATAGGCAGCGCCGTGAGGTGATTCTCGATAGGCTTATATGGAGTACACAGTTTGAGAACTTTTTGGCTACTAAGTGGACTACTGCAAAGAGGTTTGGGCTTGAAGGTGGGGAGACTCTGATTCCTGGCATGAAGGAGATGTTTGATAGGGCAGCAGATCTTGGGGTTGAGAGCATAGTTATTGGAATGCCTCACAGAGGAAGGCTGAATGTATTGGGTAATGTGGTTAGGAAGCCTCTGCGTCAGATATTCAGCGAGTTTAGTGGTGGCACAAAGCCTGTGGATGAAGTTGGACTTTATATGGGAACTGGTGATGTCAAATATCACCTAGGCACGTCTTATGATCGACCAACTAGAGGAGGAAAGAGGATACATTTGTCCTTGGTTGCAAATCCGAGTCACTTGGAAGCGGTGGATCCAGTTGTTGTTGGAAAAACTAGAGCAAAACAATATTACTCAAATGATGCGGACAGAATCAAGAATATGGGTGTTTTGATTCATGGAGATGGTAGCTTTGCAGGACAAGGTGTTGTTTATGAAACTCTGCATCTTAGTGCTCTTCCGAATTACACTACTGGTGGCACTATACACATAGTGGTGAACAATCAAGTTGCCTTCACAACTGATCCCGAGGCAGGCAGATCGTCACGGTATTGTACTGATGTTGCCAAAGCTTTAAATGCCCCAATTTTCCATGTAAATGGAGACGACATGGAGGCAGTTGCTCATGTTTGTGAGCTTGCAGCTGAGTGGCGCCAGACTTTCCATTCAGATGTTGTCGTTGACTTAGTTTGCTATCGTCGTTTTGGGCACAATGAGATTGATGAGCCATCCTTTACCCAGCCTAAAATGTACAAGGTTAGCCCTTTCTCTCCGGCTCTCTAAAGTTCGTTACTTCTAATTTTTTTCCTGACCAGGAAATCTGAGACTATTTTCCCCAATTATTCCCCGGGGCACCTACAGTACTCCTGTCCCTCACATATTGCATAATTATCAGGCCACGCTGGGGTGGCACCAAGGAATTGTGCAAGTGGGGTTTTAAACTCTAGACACAATGCAAGGTCCTTACCAAGACCCAGCTTGCTACTTGAGGTTCCCCTTTGGGGCTGTTTGTTATTCTTGTTTGATTTGAGTGCAATCATACTGAAACTTGATCAATATATATATTTTTCTTTTTTATGAGTGAGCAGTAACTTTATTGATGTGAATGAACTAGGCATAGCTTATGCATACAGGAAGAATACAGAAGAATGCCCAAATAGATTTTAGAAAGAATAAGGGGTTTATTTCTTATCAAAAAAAAAAAAAAAAGATTTAGAAGTGCTAAATTAAATATAAGAACTCATGAACATCGTTTCCATTAAGTACAATGGCTGAAAACCGTAACATTATCGTGTGAACAAAAAACAAATTCTGAAGCTCCGCCATATTTCGCTCCCTATCTTTGTAGCACCACGCATTCCTTTCCAACTAAATACACTACATAAAATACAACAAGATCATCTGCCATGCTGCTATCACCTGGGGACACTTTGGATTCCTTTCCAGCAAGCAAGTAAATCAACCACCTTTGACGGCATGACCCAAGCAACATCCACTCTTCTAAATATCCCATCCCATAACGCTCTTGTCACCTCACAATGCATCAATATTTTCTTTCCTTGGGGTAGGGGTGTGGAAAAATATTAGAGGTGGGTGGGGGACTTTCAAGCAGCACACAAGACTCATCCTGGGCGATGGAAACAAAATTAGATTTTGGATGGATATCTGGAGCGGAGATAGGGCACTCAAGGAGTTGTTTCCACCTATTTATCAGATTGCGAGAGACAAGGACGCCACTATGGCGGAGTGGGTGGATTTTGAGGGGGGAGGATTCTATGGAACGTTAATTTCATTAGAGCAGCACAAGACTGGGAAGTAAACATAATTGTAGATTTCTACAGACTCATCTATTCTCAAAGACTTAACATCCGGACCACAAATGGATTGTGGTGGATCCCTGTGAGGAGAGGGTATTTCACAGTCCGTTCTTTTTATAAGGCCCTCTCTAACACATCTGGTACCCAATTTTCCTGGAGGAAGATATGGAGTAGTAAGGCACCCTCGAAAGTAGCTTTTTTCGTGTGGACAACAGCGTTGGGTAAGATCTTCACAACGGATAACCTAAGGAGAAGGGGGATTATCATAGCAGATTGGTGTTGTATGTGTCGTAGCGGGGGTGAGTCGGTGAACCATCTCCTCCTGCACTGTGACATTGCGAAGATACTATGGAGTGAGGTTTTTGTCAGATTGAATCTTGCATGTGTTATGCCAGAAACTGTGGAAGTAACAATGGCAAGCTAGAAATCAATCCGAGGCACGAGATAGATAAAAGCTATATGGAAAATGATCCCCATTTGCATTATGTGGTGTCAACGACCGGACATTTGAAGACAAGGAAAGATCTTTGGAGGAACTGACTGCATTTTTTTTAGTACCCTTTGTACATGGTCCATTGCTGCGTGTAATGGCATGGACCTTCATGCTTTTCTAGCTTCTAATGTAATAAGTGGATAGTTTTTGTAGCTTAAATTGCTTTTCTAGCCTCAAATGTACTAGATCGTTGTAACTGGCGTTTGCCCATTCTTTGATTTTTTTTTTGATAAGTAAATAATTTTATTAATAGAATGAATGGCATCTTAGCCAGTTACAAAGCAAAACACACATGCCCTCTTAAGTAGGGACGTTAGAGACAAGGAAATCCTGTAGGTCTATGCCGTTAAAATCTACGGCGATGGACCATGTACAAAGAGTTCTAAAAAATAAAGCTTTAAGCTCCTCTACAGTTCTCTCATTGTCCTCAAAAGTCCTCTCATTCCGCTCTTGCCATAAACACCATATTATACAGATAGGAATCATCTTCCAAATGGCCTTGATATGTCTTGTGCCCCGAATCGGAGGCCAACCCTCCATCATTTCCAAAACGGTCTTCGCCATAACCCATGCCAAATTTAGTCTGCCAAAAACCTCGTCCCAGAGAACCCTGGCAATCTCGCAATGTAGAAGGAGATGGTTCACCGACTCGTCCGCCCTTCGACACAGACAGCACCAGTCAGTAACGATAACCCTCCGTTTCCACAAATTGTCCGTAGTTAGGATGTGCCCCAAAGCTGCTGTCCAAGCGAAAAAAGCCGCTTTGAGCGGTGCTTTGTGACGCCAAATCTGTCTCCAAGGGAACTGCAATACAGAAACATGTGTAAGAATTTTGTAAAAAGAACGAACCTTAAAACACCCTCTCCTATCAGGTGTCCACCATATTTTATCCTGACGATGTCTGTTTGGTCTTTGCGAATAGATAAGGCCCAAGAACTCAGCGAAAATCCCCACTTCCCAGTCTTGTGCTGCCCTAAGAAAAGCTATGTTCCAATTAATGTGCCCACCCCCCAGCTCCATAATCTCTGCCACTGTTGCGTCTTTGGCACTAGCTATTTGATAAAGAGAAGGGAAAATCCCACATAAAGCTCTATCCCCACACCAGTTATCCTTCCAAAATTTAATTATCGTCCCATCCCCAAGTTGAAACCTGGTGTTCCTCCTAAACAAGTCCCACCCTTTTCGGATATTTTTCCACATTCCCACCCTCCCTGTTCTGGTTACCTCATTTGAATTCCAGCCCCCCCACAAACTACCATATTTACGGTCAATCACTATTTTCCACAGAGCCTCAGGTTCCTTGTGATATCTCCATAGCCATTTGCCCAGCAGCGCTTGATTGAAGTGTCTCAAGTTGCGGATACCCAAGCCACCATTTGAGATAGGCCGGCACACCGTCTTCCAGTTGACTAAATGATATTTAAACTCCTCCCCTAATCCTCCCCATAGGAAGTCCCTTTGGAGCTTTTCTAGGCGGCCTGCCACAGTTGCTGGTATTGGAAAAAAGGATAAAAAGTATGTGGGTAAATTTGACAAGGTACTTTTGATCAGAGTAATACGGCCCCCTTTAGACAGATACAGTCTCTTCCACCCTGCTAGTTTCCTTTCCACTTTCTCAATTACCGTGTCCCAAATCCTGACAGACCTGGAAGCTGCTCCCAGAGGAAGCCCCAAATAGGTCATAGGTAGTGCAGAAATTTTACACCCGAGATTACTAGCCAACGAACGTATATTTCGGACGTCTCCTATTGGAACCACCTCAGATTTTTCGTAATTCACTTTTAATCCAGAGACCGCTTCAAAACATAGGAACAACGCTTTTAACACGCGCACCTGGTTCTGATTTGCCTCACAAAGGACAAGTGTGTCATCTGCAAATAGTAAGTGAGATATGTTAGTGATGCCTCTAACAGGGGTACCAACTGGGAATCCATTTACCAGGCCATTAGCTACCAAAGCCGATAACATCCTGCTGAGAGCCTCCGTAACTATGACAAAAAGCAATGGCGATAGGGGATCCCCTTGTCTCAAACCTCGGGAGCTCGGGAAAAATCCTTTTGGACTTCCATTAATCAAGACAGAGAATCTTGCGGTGGTAATACACCACCATATCCAAGCCTTCCACCTTTCCCCGAAACCACACCTACCGAGCAAGTACTGTAGAAAATTCCAATTGACATGATCATAGGTCTTTTCCATGTCCAGCTTGCATAGAATTCCAGTGGTACCGGCTTCCTTTCTACTCTCAATGCATTCGTTAGCTATAAGAACCGCATCGAGGATCTGTCTACCTTTGATAAATGCATTTTGCGGAGTAGAGATTATTTTCCCGATAACCCCGCTGAGACGATTAGCTAAGACCTTTGAAATGATCTTATATACCCCCCCACAAGACTAATAGGCCGAAAGTCCTTGATATCTATAGCTCCAGGCTTTTTTGGAATAATGGCTAGAAAAGTGTTATTAAGACTTTTCTCCAATCTTCCATTTGAGAACAGCTCTTTAAATATATTCATAAGATCCTCCCTTATCACTTCCCAACACTCTTGGAAAAAATCCATGGAGAAACCGTCTGGTCCCGGTGCTTTGTCTTTGACCATTTTTCGAATAACTTCAAGCACCTCCTCCTCTTCGAAAGCTTTCTCCAAATTACTAGCATCTTCCAACCCTAAAGTCTCAAAAGCTAGGCCATCTAAGTTAGGTCTCCAGACCTCTTGTTCAGTCAAAAGCTTCTCGTAAAAATCTACTATGTGGCCATGTATGGTTCCTTCATCTTTAGTCTCTTCCCCATCGATTCTAAGAGCCTCAATATTGTTATTTCTTCTATGCGAGTTTGCGGTTCTATGAAAAAATTTTGTACAACGATCTCCTTCCCGTAACCACAAAGCTCTTGACTTTTGTCTCCAAGAAATCTCTTCTAATAATAGCAATCTCTCGTGTTCCGAAACCAAAGAAGTCTTTCTCATCTGTTCTTCTTGAGTAAGGCCACGCCCAGCTTGAACCCTATCTAAATCCTCAATTTCTCTCTTTAATCGATCCTTGTTTTCCCCCACATTTCCAAAAGAATTCGAATTCCATGCCTTCAATTCCCCTTTTAGAGCTTTTAACTTCTTAGTAAAAATGAAACTAGCTGTGCCCTGAAAGTGATACGACGCCCACCACTGTCTGACCCTATCGATAAAACCCTCTGACTTCAACCACATATTCTCAAACTTGAAATACCGATGCCCACTCCGAAGCCCTCCGCAATCCAATAAGATGGGCCAGTGATCCGAGCATACTCGACCCAGACGCTTCTGCAAAACGTCTGGAAAATGACTTTCCCACTCGGGAGAGATGAGGAATCGATCCAACCTAGACCACGACTGGTTGTTAGACCAAGTAGCCGGACCCCCTACTAAAGATAAATCCAAAATATTCAAATCAGAGATGCTTTCTGTAAATTCTAAGCTTGCTGAGCTCACACTTCTATTGCCACTTGTCTCGCTAGGAAAACGAACGATATTGAAATCACCTCCGATACACCACGGGAGCTCCCACCAACTATGTACCCCGGCTAGTTCTTCCCATAGAAATCTGCGGTCCGCATCCACATTTGGCCCGTATACACCGGCGAAAGCCCAAAGAATGGGGGTTTGCCCATTCTTTGATTATTAATACAATTTTACTTATCAAAAAAAATATTTTATTTCTTCTCCTGTTTTATTCTCAAAATTGTACTGATGTTCTTCATTTTAGTCAACTAACCTGCTGAGATTTCTCATTTGGGTGCTACCAGGTTATCCGGAATCATCCATCAGCTCTTGAGATCTATCAAAACAAACTTTTAGAATCTGGGCAGGTGACGAAGGAAGACATTGATCGGATAAATGAAAAGGTCAATAAAATCCTCAATGAAGAATTCTTGGCTAGCAAAGAGTATGTTCCAAAAAGAAGGGACTGGCTTTCATCACATTGGTCTGGGTTCAAATCACCCGAACAGCTTTCACGTGTTCGGAACACTGGGTACGTCTGTGTCCTTTTGGTCAAATTCTGTTTATAGTTGGCTCTCTGACTTCATATGTATGTATGTATAAATGTATTGTCTGAATTAATGTGTGTGTGTATAAATGTATTTATTATATATAAATATATGATGAGATTACTTTGTTGATGATATACAGGGTAAAACCGGACATATTGAAGAATGTTGGCAAAGCAATCACTCACTTTCCAGAAAACTTTAAGCCTCACAGGGCAGTGAAAAAGGTGTATGATCAACGCGCTCAAATGATTGAAACAGGTGAAGGCATTGACTGGGCACTTGCGGAATCACTTGCTTTTGCTACGCTGCTAGTGGAAGGTAACCACGTTCGATTAAGTGGCCAGGATGTGGAAAGAGGTACATTTAGTCATCGCCATGCGGTGCTTCATGATCAGGAAACGGGGGAGCAGTATTGCCCTCTGGACCATGTGATCATGAACCAAAATGAAGAGATGTTTACTGTTAGCAACAGGTATTATGTGGTAACTTTCCTCTGTCGAGTAATTCATAATAATATTAGAATTCATAACAATATTAGACAAGCAACACAATTCCTTGACTTTCTTTACTGGTTCTAGAATGTAATTAGGCGTTCATTTGTATACTTCCTATGTTCAAGGGCTCTGTCTTTTTCATCGTCATTAATATATTTTATCTTTTACTGATAAAAAAAAAAAGAATTCGTTTCTAACAATATTTTTATTTTTTTCTGTTTACCGCCTACAATGACTGTGAATCAGCGTTACGGTGATATGATGCAATTCTTTGAAAATGATTAATAATACAGCATGCGATTGTTCTACTGTTTAGAACTGCTCATGCAATTTTATTCATCGTGTCTAGTAGCTTTTGTTACAGGCCGTGACAACCTGATATATGATTATTCCAGCATGCACCTTGGGGCACTTACCTTATGTATGAATGCTTGTCCATATTTTGTGTGATCATGATGCTGTTTGATTTTTGCATCATAGGTGCTGATGCAGTTTGTTTATCCTTGTTGGAATAAAGAATACTGTAGAAATATATGATGATGATGTGAGATAGTTGCTTTGATGACGATAATTTATGTCTAGGCCCACATTAGGAATATGAATAACCCTCATTGTCATTTGATTCTTAGCCTAATAGATGATGTCAACTTATTTCATCCACGGTTTACTATCTTATATGTTGGAAAGAAAGTGATAAAATTAGATTATATGATTCCTTAAGATAGCACCTTTTGAGATGATGCCAACTTATTTCAAAAGCAGCCATGTCCTTGTTTCTAATGCTCCTACTTGATAGGGCATAAAAGTCTTTGTAATTGGCATTTGGCCATTCTTTGATCAATAATACATGTTTACTTATATAAAAAAAAAATAGATAGCACCTTTTGAACTATTTAGTCATGTGGGATTTTCCCTTGTGCACTTCTATGCTGATAGAGATATTGTTTTATAAGTAATGCTTTTCTTATAAGTAATTTATAAGTAGTGCTGACAGACATTTTACCTATCTATAGTCCATGAGACGCTATCAACTTCTTGTTTTCCAAATTTCCATACAACAAAACAGCTGTCAGCCTAAAATTAAAAAAAGGTTGCTAGATAGTTCCTATAACTTCTAGCTCACTATGTACTTCTTGCTGAATTGGCCCCTTATTAATTCATATCTTACATGAGCAATGTACTGTGTGCAGTTCTCTTTCGGAGTTTGGTGTTCTTGGATTTGAGTTGGGTTACTCCATGGAAAATCCAAATTCATTGGTGATCTGGGAAGCTCAGTTTGGTGATTTTTCGAATGGGGCTCAAGTTATTTTTGATCAGTTTTTGAGCAGTGGGGAGTCTAAGTGGCTACGGCAAACTGGGCTTGTTTTGCTGCTTCCTCATGGTTATGATGGCCAGGGTCCTGAACATTCTAGTGCACGGTTGGAGCGTTTTCTTCAGGTACTCTCCCACTAAATTCACATTGTAATTTATGTATGCCAATCGGACGCTTTCCTGTTATTTTTCTTCAAATGATCTCATTCTTAGTGAAGGAAAATTTGTTTTGTTCCTTTATTGGTCTGTTCTTGGGATGGAGTTGGAAGTAGATTGTGCGTTTAGCTACAATGAAGGAACTTTGAGGTCCTATTAGCTAATTATACATGTTGGAAGAGAAATCAACTTGAACTTGAGGTTTATTATTTGACACATGTTATTTTTTTTTATCGATAACTGACATATGATGGTTAATCTTTTTCAAATTTTTTTATTTAATGTATGCGTGCCTTGGATTTATTGGTGCTTTTGTGAGCAAACATATTGTATCGCCAAAGGTATTTCTTCACGCTATAGTGAATCTCAGCCTTACCTAAAGTCAGTTACATCCAGCAGACTTGTCAGGACTTGGTGGGTGCTCAAATCAATTATGATGATCACCGAAAGAACCTAGAATGTAGTTTTGAGTTTGTTATCAGTTTCTATTTCAAATGAGACTTGACCCTACACCTGCTGCAGATTCTCCGTATTGGTTGAGGAATGCCATTTTATTTTGAATAATGTTACGTACAGTCGTGGAGTGCGCAATTGCAAATATCACTGTTAGAAGATTATTATTTTTTTCATATAGGTTCCATAGTTACTTTTTCAAAGTGATTATGCAGCACTTGTGCTTACAATTGCAAATATCACTTCTCCTGTTTTTATATGGAGAAATGATATTTGCATCATGAAGGGTGCCAGCACCACACTCTTGAAAACGTGAGTAAATATAGGACCCATGTGGGAAAATTAATTTTTAAAAGTGGACCTTACTCTTTTTCAAAAGGAGTGCGATAACTATATCTAGCATTACTCTTTTTTACATAGTTCATTTCCTCCACCCTCCTTACTTGTGTCCCTTCCCATACTTAGATTTCCATGATTTATTGAAGTCATTATTTACCAGCTAGCTCCCAAGCTTATTTCTACTCTTAAATCTTATGGCAGATGAGTGATGACAATCCTTATGTTATTCCTGAGATGGATCCAACTCTTCGGACACAAATTCAGGAGTGCAATTGGCAGGTCGTCAATGTTACAACTCCTGCTAATTACTTCCATGTCTTGCGCCGTCAAGTGAGTGCAACTAATTGAAATATTAGTACTTTACATCTTTACATCATATAATTACTAACAGGACTATAAATTACCTTAAATCTTTACATTTTATTTTTTCACGATTTTCTGTTTCATTGCCTAGATACACAGGGAATTTCGTAAGCCTCTCATATCGATGGCTCCTAAAAACTTGCTCCGTCACAAGGACTGCAAATCTAATTTGTCCGAGTTTGATGATGTCCAAGGCCACCCTGGTTTTGACAAACAGGGGACTAGATTTAAACGCCTGATAAAGGACCAGAATGATCACTCCGATCTTGAGGAGGGTATTAGACGTCTGGTTCTTTGCTCTGGAAAGGTCACACTTCTTACTGCTGTGTTTTTTTTCCTCTTTAATATTTTTAATTAAATATGCTGGTCCTTTTGACGATTCTACTTTGGGATTTCTTATACATTTTACCTGATGGTCATGGTTTTTGGATTTTTTTTTTCTTTTCAATCAATACAGATTTTTCTTCTCCTGTTGGATGCTAAACATTATTGCAAATTCGTTTATCTGCAGGTTTATTATGAGCTTGATGAAGAGCGAAAAAAGGTGGGTGGTAAGGATGTTGCAATATGTCGGATGGAACAGCTTTGCCCCTTCCCATATGACCTCATCCAGCGGGAGCTGAAGCGATATCCAAGTACGTATCCGAAACTTGCAACTAGGAAAAGAAATCAATTATGCTTTATGAGGAGTATCTAAATAACACCCCGCTTGATTTACTAGCGATATGTCACTCTTGGAATGTAAGCTTTGGATTTCTTTATCACCCATTTTTCTTAACCAATTGGGGAATAGGGATATAGATTGGCATATAGGGTAATCTGGGATGATGCTTGATAAATTAATGATCCCACAAATTTTTTGAACCGGCCTGAAAAACACCAAGGATTATGTATATATTCCTAGAATATTGGTGAATTTGAGTAGGTGCAAACCTGAAAGAGTGTGCCTCCTGAGCAGAGCTTTTTTGAATTGCTGAGTCATGGTAGAACGGATTTTGTTGGTTTTGTACTTTTTTAAGTTCTGTTGACATTATGAGGTGAGGCTGACTTTATTCTTATTTGATTCTGCTAGATGCCGAAGTTGTTTGGTGTCAGGAAGAGCCAATGAACATGGGTGCATACAGTTACATTGCACCCCGCCTTTGCACTGCCATGAAAGCATTGAGCAGAGGATCTATGGAGGACATCAAGTACGTTGGCCGTGCTCCATCTGCTGCCACGGCCACCGGTTTCTATCAGGTTCACGTGAAGGAACAAACTGAGCTTGTGCAGAAAGCCCTGCAACAAGAACCAATAAACTACCCTTTTTAAGTCTTTTTCATCTAAAGACAAAATTTACAGATTGAAATATCTATATATGCACCTCTACTCTTAAGAAGGGGCAGGGAATGAGGGTATTTTACACAACTAGAACCGCTGCTTGAATAAACTCCATATGTGCGTGCTACTGAGGTTTTTTCTTTTGTTTTTTGTTTTTTTAAAGGAATAATGAAGAATTTGATCACGCATTTATTTATTTTTTTCTCTGTTAGTCGGAGGTTTTGTATTGGCGTTATTCTGATGTGGTAATATATCGATTTTCTTTTGCTAATGCTTCTGTGAATGTCTTTTGGCCTTGCTTGTTTAGATAAAATTAGATTAAAGTTAAAAATTAAATAAAATATTATTAGAATATATATTTTTTATATTATTTTTATTTTAAAATTTGAAAATGTTGAATTCTTTATTTTATTTTGTGTATAAATCTGAAAAAATTATAATAATTAGGTGAAATGAATGTGTTTAGATAAGATATAAAAACAAATGAGTTTAGGCATGAGCAATGGACAGAATGATCTTCTTCCTTATGGTTTTTAGCCGAATGTTTGAATCTGACATGTTGAAATGCGTACATAAAAAAAAACACTTTTGAGTACCGAAGTACCGAAAGATTTTACCAAATGACATTCGAATCCTCAGATTTTATTCTGCCCCAGCCAGACAAACTGTAAAGTACGTCACGCCTCCACCAGATATACTATACATAATACAACGTAAGAATATAATTATATACATCTCCCCCAGATTGCATAAGCATACATGCTCCTGGTTATCATGTAAGCATCGAGCCTTTTGTTCCTGATTTATTTTCACCTTCGATCTCTTACTATTTAATTTTCTTATTAGTTTCGCACCTTCTCTTTATGGAATCCTTCTGGCGGGCATTCAATGCAAAAATCTTATTTATGGTCATTTTAATTTTCATTATTAATTCTTAATATAAATATATCAATTAGTTGGTATATAAGTGAAAAATATCAAATAAGTTTTTAAAATAAGTGCTACATACACAAGGATTATATATATAAAAGTAAAATTACAAACTGATATAACTTCATGTAATTTATTAGATCTTCTTTAAAAACATAATAATTTTAGAATTTGACGTAACACATCAAATTACATCATTTTGTAGATTTATTTTTACAATTTGTTTGTAACTAAATTATTTTTATTTTTTATTATTTAATATCATGTTAACAGACGGTCAAATGATTATATTTAAAAGAATAAATCATCTTTTTTTAGAGGAGTGTTGGGCAACAGTCTGACTATAGTAACAGTCATTTACATAAATATATAAATATTTTTACTGTTTATATAAATATATAAATAGTAAATTTAGTGTTAATGTGAGTGGCTATTACTGTGATCGGCTGCTGCTCCCATTTTTTTATTTTTTAATCAAATCAATGTGCCATGATATATGTAAATAATAATAATTAACATAAAAATGCGCCGCTATTTGTAAGAGCCGACTTCTTGTAACAAGCACAAAAGCTAAAAAGTCCCAAAAAGTTTCCTTTAATCAATTCCTCTTTAAACAACGGGGAAAGGACCCGGTTCTTACCATTTTCCCTCTCTGATCTCTATATACACACATGCATGGCTCAAAGCCTCCAGGTTGCTCCTTATCTAAACTTGCATGGTTTTCCCTAATTATTGTGCTTTGGTACCGAAAAAAAAGAAAAGAACAAACAGCATAAATGCGAACCACGTCAACGTACGTACCCTTGTTTAGATATATATGAGTCGGACTGCATTAACATTCAGCAAAATCAGTCGATTAAACTAAAGCCGTTCCCTAATGCCTTAATTTACGGCCACTCATTTATAATGCAACCACTAGTTTTGAAAACACAAGTAAATTTTGGATTTTGTTAAGGATCTAAAATGATCTTGACCTCCCCATTTACATTTTTTATGAGTAAAGAAGAAACTAGAAAGTAATTTGTTCGTCAAAAGTAATGGGAATAATTAAACCCACTCTCTCCACATTACCTTAAATTCTTATTAAGATATTATTACGGATTTCAATGGGCTATGGCCGGCCATTTGCTGAGATCGAAAATTAATTAGAATGTAGTACATCGTCACTACCCACACGCAAAACAAAAAAAAAATGCGAATTGCGACATGATATTCAATGCAATTAGTCTAATTGGGTGGTAAGGTGGATGATCAATTGGGGTGCCTAGAAGGATGGGTTTTTTGACTGAAATATTTGGTTTGAATGATAAATGACAGACATGCATACGTAAGTACATGAGTTTCTACGAATGTTCATGAGTTCATCCCTTCAATCTTGTGGCTAGCCAATTTTCAACTTGCATATTGCACTAATATTTATTAATCACCTGCAAGAAATTACTCGTAGTACGGATTGGTGATTTATGTTGTAAACAGGAAAAAGAAAATTTGGAACTCTTTTTTTTTTTTTTTTTTGTCTTGATCAATGTGTGGAAAGTAGTGCAATAAATTTTGCTAATTTGAGTATGTTTATTAATTATTTAAGGCCTATATATATGACTTGTATTATTAGATGCGCTAATACAGATCACTTCCTTTGTATTATTATATTTCTGTCGATTGTGACTGCATGCTAACTTTGTCTCCATACGATCGATTGATCAGAATATAATATAATTAAATTTATCTCTACTCATTATCAGTTTAATCTTTTAAAAATAAATAATAATTTAATATGATATTAGAGCAGAATTCAAATATTGGATCGATATGACTCTATCTTATTTAATTAAATATTTTAATTTGGCCCACACATGCACATACATAAGAGAGAGTGTTCAGAATTGACGTTAGATAGAATATCAATTATTCTGCAGGCTAGACGTTTCAACAAATTATTCGTAGGGAAGAACACAAGAGAGTCATCTAAAAATATAGAGAAGATGCTCAATTGAAAATTATAAAATCAAGCAATATCGAAAATCAGTCTACAAGCCAAACCATATAGCCAAATATCGTTTACATCGAAATTTTAACAAAATTAGCAAAATTTTAATAATCATGCCAAAATTAAATAAAAAATAAAAGAACTAATATACCAAAAATCTGGCCCAAATTGGATTCAGAATTACTTCATTAACGCTAAATGAAACATTAATAAATAAGGAAAAGAAAGACTAAAATTAGGGGCCGGAACGGAAAACAATGGATTTTGGCCTTAAAAAGGTGCACACTAAACGTAGTTTAGTAGTCGCGACGTGTGTGCCGAAGAGAGTTTTTGAATTGGGATTTTATACGTGGTTCTAATACTCATAGCCAAAATTAAGATCAAAATATTAAAACACACTCAAAACTGCCCAAATTAAAAAAATATCACGATTACTTGCCATATTTACGCTAATCTGCCATCTCAAAGTATCTAAATGCCATCAACTTACAATTTAACAATTCAATACCGTCCGACTCCGATCCTCCTGCATTAAGAATATAATACCAATTATAATTAAATTTACATGTTATTTTTATCATATTAAATTTATAAGACAATTGATGATTAATTTATGCCCTCGATGAGAACGTTTTAGCAAATATTTACTCGTCTCGTTAATGTTCATAATTAATTAATTCATCATTTCTGATCAGTTGTTGAGTAAATGATAATTTAATATGCATGGTATTAGCCTTGATCGAATTTTGAGTGGATTCTACGCGCGGCCTGCTCTCAGTTAAAACATCAAATTCTTTTGTTAATAGGTGGGATGATGTTTGTGCGTGCATGCTTTCCAGTTTCGCACTTGAGCGAAAGAATTAAATTAGGATGTAATTATATAAACGATTGAATATATTATTTACCATCCACTTAATTTTTGAGGTGCAAGAAGGTGGAGGGGTATCAATTAGCAAAAGAGTCATGTTTTGAAA
This sequence comes from Platycarya longipes, assembly GCA_036559045.1. Taxonomy (NCBI): domain Eukaryota; kingdom Viridiplantae; phylum Streptophyta; class Magnoliopsida; order Fagales; family Juglandaceae; genus Platycarya; species Platycarya longipes. The sequence continues at coordinate 11,568,640 of CM071790.1, read as the reverse complement.
ACAAACACATTAGCTAGTGACGTTTGGTACTGTGAGAAACTGATCGTTTCGATCATGATTAAGCTAGCTAGATTTAATTTGAGGTGTTTAATTTCAGGGTATTGTTCATGTTCAGCAGAGTCGTGCAGACACAAAAGATGGGTTTTCCCTAAAGGATATAACACAACAAAATCTTCTCAAATTAAGCTAATTTTGATGCATTAATATAATTAGTTTAAAGACCCACCAATCCACCACATTATCAGCATGGACATGTTACGTGTTGCACTGGCTCTCCCCTTCCTTAGTCAGCAATGATAGTGCTTCGTATTAATTTTAAGAAGAAATGATTGCTGGTTTTGAGATTGTGGATGAAGTGAGTTTTTTTTTTCTTTGTGGTATTTCAGTTGTACTCGAAAAGCAAAGCGTATTGAGATTGATTTCATTTATTATGATATATATGAATAAGAGAGAGAGAGAGAGAGTGTGTGTGTGTGTGTGTGTGTGTGTGTGTTTGCTTGTGTGTGTATATAAGGCCCTTAGCTTTCTTCTTCATTTTACAGCTCAGAAGTTCTTTGCATTATTACATGTAATAGAATTACTTGGAAAATCATGTCTATGGAGTCCATTTCTCAACTGCTTAACCAAGTGAAGCCTTTTATGGCAGCAATTCTGATGCAATTTGGGTATGCAGGGCTGGGCATTATTTCCAAGTTTGCCTTAAACCAGGGAATGAGCCAACATGTCTTGGTAGTTTACCGGCACGCCGTTGCCACTGCCGTCGTTGCTCCTTTTGCTATTGTCTTGGACAGGTCTCTCTCTCTCTCTTCCCTTCTTATTGTTTATATGTATGTCGAATATTCTTTGCTTAAAAAGTTGACCTCATGATCTTACGTACAGGAAAGTAAGGACAAAGTTGACCTTCTCTATCTTTGCTAAGGTTGTGTTAATCGCCTTATTGGAGTAAGAATCTTGACCATTGAGCAACATGCAGCTAGCCTTCAAGGGCCTTAAGCGCCAAACAATTATCTTGTTATTAAGCTTTCGATCGTTTTCCCCTTTTCAGACCTGTAATAGACCAGAACTTGTTCTATACCGGGATGAAGTATACTACAGCAACTTTTGCATCTGCCATGTGCAATGTTCTTCCTGCCTTTGCATTTTTGATGGCTTGGGTTTGTGGGTACGTAACTCTCTTTAGTTCTTTCTTTCTTTTTTTTTTTTTAAAAAAAAAAGAGGACAGTATTCTAATTTTATTCATTGCCCTCACTTATGGTGGAGGAGAACCGTGATTACAAGTACAAGACATCTGGGTGGATACAAATATATTAAATATGGGGTGGTGCTTAAAAATTGAATGCTTTTGCAGGCTTGAGAAAGTGTATATTAAGAGAGTGCATAGCCAGGCAAAGGTGTTGGGGACTATAGTGACGGTTGGGGGGGCAATGCTTATGACTCTGTTTAAAGGAAGTATGTTGAATTTGCCCTGGACAAATCAGGGAAATGCTCATCAAACATCTACAAATAATTCTGTAAACAAGCAAGATCCCATCAAGGGTGCTCTCATGATTACATCAGGCTGTGTCTGCTGGTCTGGTTTCATCATTCTTCAAGTAAGCTTATTTCCCAATCAACATGAATTATTTTAACTTTGCAATTTCAGTGCCCAATTAACTCACAGTACAAGTTGTTCTTTTGTAGGCAATTACCCTGAAATCATATCCTGCAGAGCTTTCCTTGACAGCTTTGATATGCTTGATGGGCACTCTCCAAAGTAGTATTCTGGCCCTTGTTATGGAACGGGGCAACCCCTCGGCCTGGTCAATTCACTTGGATGTTAAGCTCTTAGCTTGTGTATACAGTGTGAGGACATCTAAATTTTGTTACTTTTCCTTCTTTTTTTCCGAATTTAAACTAATACATATTGTCTTTTCCCAGTTGCAAGAGAAATGATATTTTACCCACTCACTTTGACATTTTATGCATTTAAAAATTTTTTAATTAATGATTAACAAAGTAATTATTAATGAATTGATATTTTTTTAAAATATTTTAAAATGATAAAAAAAATATGAATAAAATAATTAGAAAAAAAGAGAGAATTTTTTTGCCTAAATGTAACAAAGAGCGGTGTAACTATGCCGCCAGAATAGCACCGCTCTAGTTGCAATGCTTATGAAATGTTGGAAGCTGGCTCTTGGACTAGCAATATTAATACACATGATAACAAGGGATTATGTTTTTATGCAGGGCGTGGTTTGTTCAGGATTTACTTATTACATTCAAGCAGTGATAATGAAGGAAAGAGGACCTGTTTTTGTGACTGCTTTTAGTCCCCTAACCATGATTCTAGTTGCAATTATGGGATCCTTCATTCTATCCGAAACTTTATTCTTGGGAAGGTATTGCTGCGCATTCATCTCATCTCATCTCTAATTCTAGTGCCTACAGAAAATTAAGTGCAAGCCATTTTTTACCAATTAATGATTTCATTAATATCAACTTAAAGGATATTTCTTACCAATTAAATTAGGGTTATTGGAGCAGTCGTGATTGTTATTGGGCTGTATATGGTTTTATGGGGCAAAAGCAAGGATGAAGACCAAACCATTTCAGAGAGCAATAAAGTACTACCAACAACCCAAAATGCGGCTACCATGGATCAAGAGAGTATGATTATAAAGACTACTTCAAATCAGGATTTTGTGGCAATCGACGGATCTAAACTCTAAAATTAGTTTTGTTTTGACATGATTTCCAGTAACGTACCTCTGCAAGTTCACTTCATGTGTGCACATATATATATATATATATATATATATATATAGCATTAATAACGTGGTTGATCAGCCTTTAGGCATGAAACGGGTATGTCCGTTTCTGGTCGATTGATCGTGATCGATGGATATAATTTATAATTCCCTTAAGTAATTACGCGCGCATTGAAGTTTAATTTATCATGCATGATCATGACAATATATATGCCACAGACTCACAGCGCAATTGCCGACAATAATCATGTTATCATATAAACGACGATGTATATGTAATCATGATCATCACGTCATTCGACACGTACGTAAGTCCTCAACGATCCGTTGCTCTCTCAAATATGAAATATAAGTATATATATACCCTTGGGATCGAAGTTAATGACTTATCTAGCTAATTCAATTCCAAGTAGTACTGCAGTTTGTAGCTAGTTTGGTGATCACCAGTACTACTGGCCCCTAATTTTCATAATCAATCACTAGGAATATTCCATCTTACTCATGGAGATGGAATAATATTCCGGAAGTGCTTCATCTTATTAAACACTAGTACGCTAGCTACTGATCATCCGTCTCCCAATATATATTATTATAAAAAGTTCAGCTCTTTTTATGGTTATTTCACACCCAAAATAGCCGCCATATCAGGGGTCTCGCGAGATCATGACACAGATCGATCGACTTGATCATCTACGTCTTGATCTTATGTCATAGCTAGATCACGTACAGAGATCCACGGTTGGTAATTATTCAATATTATATTATGGAATTATCATGAGAGAATAATTATTATTAAAAGGATAATAAATAATATAAAATTAATATATGTCAAAGTTAATGTAGTATATCATAATTACCACAAGAAAAATATTATTTTTTTTGCTATAAATTATCTTCTTACAAAAATGATTATTTCTTTATATATATATATATTCCTTTTTTCAATGCCGAAATAATTAATTAGCAGGTACAATAATTAAAAATGGAAATAAAAGCAAACTGGATTTTCTTTAATATCCAAACTAAAAAGCAACAACCCGCACACACTTCCACAGTTCCACGGGAACACTCAATACAACATTAATGAATAATTTTTCTTATAATCTATATTTGTGAACTACATTGTAAGTTTAATTAAAATGTTTCAATTTCATAATTAATAAATAAAATGAGTTTTTTCAAAATTTTGAATTTTTTTATTTGTAAATAAGAATATTTTAGTCAATTCTATTCTAAAATTGAGATTTTTTTTAAGTTTATTATTTGTATTATAAAGGAGTCTATAAAAATAGATTGTATATAGCATTATGATTAATTGATATCGTGATCGGATGCCTCAACACAAACATGCATTTATAGTCCCACTACTCTGCATGCATGCCATGGCAATGGCAATTTAAGATAATTAAAGCAATTTGGAAGATTAGAGGCATTAATTACTCCAAGATTGGCTTCATTTTCTTAATGAAATGGCTAAAAAAAATCTTGTGGGGATATATCATTCTGCTCGAATTGACTATTGCATTAAACTTAAGTCAACCCCACTAAAACCTTTGAGATTCATTAACTAGTACATGCATTACTTGATTTGTGCATGGCTATAAAGATCAGTAGTACTGCCGGTTTAATATTTTGTTTTTTTCAACATTCGGGACTAGTGGTCATGTTATTCTAAGTTCTAAAAAGTTATACATATATATATATATAAAGAATGTTTAATCCGTGGGGGTACAAAACTCTTTATATAAGTTGGTACTACATCGATCCTGAACTTTTTGTAAAAGCTTAATAATTATAAGCTTTTCAAGGGAACAGACGAATGATTACTGATCTGGAGTTTCTCATAATTCGCTTATTTTTCCGGGTAAAGATATATGTTGTTGTGATTGATCTTTTGCAGTTTGGAAATGCAGGGATAGCCATTACGTTAGCCTACAGGATGGCCATTGCGCGCCACTGTTATTATGGCTGATCCTATCGCCATTGTTGTGGAAAGCCGGTATATAATCTCTCTCTCTCTCTCTCTCTCTCTCCTCTCTCTCTCTCTCTCTCTCTATATATATATATATAAAGATTAATTCATTGCCATTTATTTTGCCTCTTTCATATTATATATTGAGAAAAATGAAGATCTCCTTGACATACTGACATGCATGTACGTATACCCAATATATATATATATATATATATATATATATATAAGGTATCAAGGTCAAGGGTGCCCTTAGATCTCCATCTTACTCAAGGCAATGTTGCTGGGCGCCTTTGAGTAAGAATAATCTTAGAGAATCAAGCTAGAATCAATAGTGGATCATTCTCAATTTATTTTGATCGTCTATGGATGTATATTCATTAAGGTTTAGATGTTAATTTCTCTATACAGGCCTGTGCTTGACGGCCAGAACCTATACTATATTGGGATGAAATATACCAATTCCTCTTTCCCGTCTTTTAATGAACAATATCCTTCCTGCAGTTTCATTTTTAATGGCTTGGATGTTTGGGTATATAAGTTTGAACTCAGCTTTAAAATGCATGCATATATATATGAAGTAAAAGAAGAGAGAAATATATATATATATATATACATGTACTAAATTTGTAGGCTTGAAAGGGTGAATATTTGGGAAGTGCATAGCCAGGCAAAGATATTGGGAACCATTGTGGTGGTCGGCGGGGCAATGTCGATGACTCTAATCCAGGGAAGTGAGCTAAATCTGCCATATTGGACAAATGGAAGAAAACAGCAGCAGCTAGCAAGCTTATTATCAATCTTCAAGAGCTGCTGCAAATAAGCAACGATCTCATGCATCAAGGGTGCTCTACTGATCATAACATCTTGTTTCTCCTGGAGTTGCTTCATCATTCTGCAAGCTGTAATCAGTATTAATTAGTAATTACCATTCTCAATTCAAATTAACGATATCGAAATTTAGATTTTTTTAAAAAAAAATGCTTACTTTTAATACCGATCCCTTTTATTTTCTTTCGATGGCATATATCCATTGTACGTAGGCGTGTAGTACACTAAGATCAAAGTCCTGTATGCCCAGCTCTCCCTCACAGCTTTGATATGCATTTCGGGCATGGTTGAAGCCATCATAGTGGGCTTGGCATTTGAAAGGGGCAATATTAATGCTGCAGTCTGGGCCATATATACACTTTGATTTCAAATTATTAGCCATGCAGTCTTTTTAATTAGTTATGGGGTAAGAAATTCTATCTTTGATCAGTACTACTAGTATAAAAACATTTGAATTGGATATCCATGTATTCTGTTTCAGATTTAAGACAGAAGGATATCTGTCTGGGGCCCTAGCTAGATACATATGATTAAGTATTAATCAGTTCATGAAAGTTGTATTTATGGGGTTATTTTGTATATATATATGTTTATTCTGACTGATGATGAATGCTTCTGTATGTACAGCATGCAAGGGAATACTTTCTGGGGTAGTGTATTTATACGTAACGGGAGTGGTAACGAAGGAAAGGGGACCTGTTTTCTTTTCTGCTTTTAATCGTCTGAGCACAACCGTTATTGCAATTTTGGGCTCATTTTTATTAGCAGAGGCATTGTATTTGGGAAGGTTAAAATTCAGATCAATATTAATGTAAATGTTATCTTTCCATGATCGTTAGATATATTATCCCCTATTTTTTCAAAAAATAAAAAGTACTTGATCGACCGTCGACGTAGATCAATTTATTTCCCTAACATATAACACAACGTCTACCAATATCTTCAAAATTATATAAACTTAGAGAACAATCCAATTTTTTTTTTTTAGTTCTTGATCTACTTATAAAAGGCTGGTGTTTGAAGAATATTCTCTTTGTCATTGACATGATAAGATTAAATGCATGTTTGGGGTTACGGTGAGAAATATTACTTTTAGTTTAAGGCTTATATCTTAAAGCTTAATGTAATAAGCTCTACTACTAAAAAGCCATTTATTGTTTGTGATTCATATGTCTAAAGCACTTTTAGAGTTAGTTACGGTAGTTTTTTAAAAATATATAATTATCTGCAGAAGCTTTTTGATAAAAACTCTAATTTTGTGCTTATTTAAAAAGGCTGATTTTTAACTTTTTTAACCGACTAAAGCGCTTTTAATAAAATTACCAAAACATGTCATTTTTCTTTAAAAGTACTTTTAACTGTTTAAAGGTACTTTTAAAGTTTTGAAACGCAATATCAAACATGCTCTAAGGCCTCATTTGGATTCAGAGATGAGTTAAGCTCGTCTCAAATTCATTATTATATTTTTTTAAATTTCTATATAAAATACAAATCTCAATAGAGTTTTTCTAAATCTCAATACAGTTTTTTCAAATCTCAATTCAATTTTTTTAAATTTTAAAATAATAATAATAATATTTTATTCAACTTTTAAAATTCATTTCAACTCTAAATTCAAACGGCACCTTAATTTATAACAAATATAAATATTAAACTTCTCTTAAAAATTAAATCTTTACCTGTCAACAATTACGTAACGGATTTCAAATAGAATTTTCATTTTCTAGTCTTTACTTTTTATGTAGATTGAAGTGGGCTAAAGGTTATGAACTTAATAATTTCGCTACGGCCTTGCAAGGTTGTTGGAGCAGTAATTATTGTGATCGGCCTGTATCTGGTGCTATGGGGTTAGAGGGGAGATCAACCTGTATCTAATTCAGAGACTGATTCGACAGCAGCAAATGAACAACAAATGGCTACACTTAGAAGAGTTTGGGGACTTTCAAATCATGCTGACAACATTGTACCCATTGATGATTCTGTTAAAATAACATAATTGCTTAGAAATAAACTGGATTTTTATTATTATAGGTTCCAGGCTGCATCCTAAAATAAATGCTAAATCTTTTTGGTTCAAGTACAGTGCTGCATCATCGGCCTTGAATTTTTTTCGTTGTTGGAAACAAAACAGTTGAGTATGGATATACATATATATATATATATATATAAACAGTGGCGGATCCCTAGCAAAACTCTATATCTATATCTATATATATATATATATATATAAACATTTTAATCCCTGGCGTGCAATCCAAAAAACATTTCTTTCCAATTAATAGACAAGTAATACATTAAGGACGAGAATGACCTTTCATTTGCTCACTCAAAGCTCTATACGTCAAGGACAAGAATTACAACAATTTTATCAGGAGTTTGATTTATACGGTTTTCTCAGACTCTTCCACATAATTTGAGAAAATACCAAACAAAGGAAAACAAACGGACTCTTCACAATGAAGCAACTGCAGACAACACTACTGACGCCAAAACCAGGCACGTAATGTCTTGCTGACCTAAAAACTTGGAGAGTACAACCCTAGAGAAACTGATTATAAACCAACCAAGACAAACAACACTAGACCTGAGATCGAATGAACTTCACCATTCAACAGGAAACAAAAAGAAACACTATTTTACTTTGGGTTCTATAATAGCCAAAAAGTATAGGTTTGGGCCAAAACCACCTCAACCTGGTCATTTGTTAATTATAATCAATATATTGGCCATTAAAGGATGGATAAAAGCAGCAAACTTGAGCTTAATTTGCCCAGATGGGAAGGGCACCTTTTCAATCTATAATAAGAAAATGCAGTCAGGATTGCTCGCAATCTTCAATGAGCAAAAAACACCAGATGATTGGTCCAAACTCGCGCATTTCACAAGTATGCATGTTCCCAAAAGTTTCGCCTTAATTTCCACCATTTGCAGTTAAATGCTTCTGATTTTCTATCACTCCCAAAAGGGCCAACTAGCACAACTTTGACCAAAGCACCTAACTACCCCATTGATCAAAGAGAGCATCTTTCTTTTGCGACCACGACTCACACAGGGAAAGGCACCCTTGGTGCTTCAATCACACATCCAAAATGGCTAGATCTACAATCTAAAATACAATACAAAGATAACAAAAATTCTATTAAGATTTCCAGCTGGATAAAGTAGAAAATCCATTATATTTATAAACACCCATCAGCCCAAACTATTAAATCCCAAAAGGAGCCTATATGTTCTATAGGTTGTTGCTGCTATGCACAGATCACATATTCACCAACCTCAAAATCAGCAGAAAGCATGGACACTTTCATCTCAGCATGGGATTATAACCTCATCCTTTCCATAGATACGCTGAAGTTCACGAGTGGCAGCTTGATATGATGCTGGGGACAGGAAAGGAGACAAAAAAGAAAACATATGAGAAAGCCTAACATATATTTAACTTGATCTAGTTAAGTAATAGGTGAAGCAGAGACAATGGAGAGGGAGAATAGCTATCTTCCTGGTTTGATGCTAAACCAGTCACCAAAGTTGTAAATTGTGAATTACCTTTCCAAATTCGGAAATTCTTCTGATTAATTGTCGAACCCGTCACATTTTGAATAGCATCAAACAGAATCTCCTGAGAAGTGCTCTTCAGCTCTTGAACAACAGCATAGATGGTCTTTCCATTCTCAAAGTAAATATGATTATTTGGGTGTTTGGTCTTGCAACCAGCATGACGCTCAAACTCATACGCATTAAGAGACTGCGCGATGCAATAAAAATTACCAGCTTGATTATTAAGCTCAGATCGAACACTCCTTAGTTGCCTTTTTGTAGAAAATTAATATGAGGTGCTTACCTTGGAGAGATTACAGTTGTCGCAGGAACACAAATACCCAGTTCCCTTTATAACTCCTTTAAGATTTTTCTTCCGAACATAAAATTTAAACACATGTAAAATATTAAAATCAAGAGGTCCATAAAGTTAAAATAGCATTCCAAATATGGACAAGCAACCTGAGAGCAAATATACCTCTCGCGACCAGGAGACATACTTCACCGGGACCCCATCGAACATACCAGTTGATAACAAACTTTTGACATTTGAAGGGAAGTTGTTTGGAGGAGCCTTCTTAGTTGTTTTTGGCTCCTTATACCTTGGGTTGGCATCAGTTTTAGAAGTAGGTTCCAGAGCATCATTTGCAACCAGTTCACCATTGGACTCAACCAGATCCTTCTGGCCTGATATTTCTGAAGCTTGAGCTGAGTTCTGAGAACCCATAAACAAATCATAGCTACTAATCATCCCACCCGGGGGATTTGTCTCAGGTTCATCACAAAGACCACCAAAAGATATGGTACTGCTCTCACACCTATTGAAGTTGTGACCCATAGATAAAGCATTGGAATGCCCTTTGACATAGGAAGTACCCATTGATACAATGTTGGAATCTGCTTTGTCATAGGTAGGACCCATTGATATTATATGATTATTCCCCTTATTGTAGGAAGGAGCCATTGACATAAAATTCTCATCAGTTTTACTATACGTTGGGCCCACTGTAATGAAATTTTCATGCCCCTTGGCATAGGAGACACCCAATGACATGACACTTCCATCTCCCTTTTCATATGACTGGCCCATGGATATAAAATTTCCATCACCCTTGTCAAATGGCTGACCCATGGATAACATGCTATTATCTGTCTTGCCAAACTTGTGACCAATTGTTATGAAGTTACCATCCCCTTTATCGAAGGTGTGCCCAATTGACATGAAATTGTTATCTACCTTACTGAAGTTGAGGCCAATTGAGTTAGCATTCTCATTGCCATTACCGTATGCAGCCCCCAATGATATGACATTTTCGTCATTCTTATTATAGGAGGCACCCATAGAAATGCCAGTGTTATCAGCCCTGGTATAAGAGTGTCCCAAAGATTCAGACATGCCATTATCAGAGTTAACTTCATTGACTCTGACTTTCCTTATTCCACTGAAGTTCAAACATGATGCTGGATCTTCAATAGCATGAGACCTAGCCAAACTCACCGAAGGATCTTTTCCATACTGATTCTCAAAAACTTTTACTCCCATACCCATACTTCCACTTTCAACGGAAGGAATATTTCTATCAACAAGATTGACAGTCCGTAAAGACTCAGATCCAAATAGACGGTCAGTGAACTGCCCCGGAACAGACTGGAATCCAGAAGTGTTATCCCATGGAAAAACATTCATTTCAGGAACTCCTGAAACTTGTCTTCCATTCAGAGCTTCTAAAGCCTGCTTCTTGTTATTCAATAAATCTGGTCCACCAGCATCCATAAACCACTGATGACCCCGCTTCGGTTCAGTTCTGGAGGAACTATCGCAGCCCATCTCTCCATCAGTTAGACACCCAGCATCTCTGGAAGTCCAAATGCTTTTGTGATGAAAAGACTGCCAATAAAAACAGCTTAAAAAGGTTGATTTAAAATATACAATATTAAGGAAGACAAATTAAATTCAGGGTGGTCCACAACAATAGATTAGATAATAGTCACTTTTCAATACATTCATATCCACCCTTGTTCATTCAGAGCTTATAAAGACTATACTGAGACCCTCGAGTTACCACCAGAGATGGTCTTTTTTTTTTTATTAGTCTCATTTTACATTAAAAAAATATATATAGTTGCTCCATTGTTCTCCCAAAGAAGCAAAGAACTGAGGAAGAGATTCTCAAAAAAGGCAGCAACACAATCAATATCACTTCAAACCACCAGAGATGGTCTTCTAACACAGCCATATAAATTAATATTTTTCAGGTCTGAGTAAGTTTTAGAAAAGCCATCCGTAACAAAACTTGAAAAGAAGATATTGGGAAGAAATGGTGTTGAAAATGCCAGCTGCTTGCTTTGTCTCATAACCATGAGACTGCTCACAAACTTCACCAAGAATCAGTCCAAAATAACTAAGTTATACTCCAAAACAAAAATCATCAAAAAAATACCTACCTGATGTACAACTGACTTGAAGGAAAACACTTCTTGCATGGTACTTAATAAATTTTCCTTCCAAAGCTTTAGCCTAGTCAAGACCTCAAGGCTGCTTAAAATCCAGTATAAGAGTACCCCAAAATCCTACTCATAAGCATATTTTGTTGCAATATTTTCAAAACATAGAACACATGTGACACAAGGCGCAAATTTTTTTTTTCCGAAAAAAAGAAGAAGCTGTTTGGCGTAATCAAGATCTTGACCATTCTCAGGAAACTATTTGGAGTTCATTGACCTCACAGACACATTCAAATCATTTAGCTCCCAACGAGCTACAATTTCCACTCACCACGTTAAAATTTGGTTCAAAACTCCACTTGCCAAGTATTTTAGATAAATTTTCCACTAGATTTTGTCCCCATAAATCTGTGAGATGAATTTTAGTTAGCCTAAACTTATGGTAGTAATCTCTTTAATTAATTCTTAGAATTCACTACATCACTACTGATCAAGAAAGAATTAACTACATCACTCATTTCCTCTTTGTTATTATATATAATACTTATGCCAACAAATTTTCTTATGCAATTTTATAGCAATGGAATCTTATAAGCACAAAAGAATGCCCAAGGTAAAGGTCTGTATATGGAATCAATGATAAAACCCTTGTTTTTTCTCCTAATTGGCACTAAGTGTCCTGAAACAAAGTCTTGACCAATCTTGGAGGTTCACGGGCCATCAGCAAAAAGTTCCTCGCAAATGCACTTAGGGTAATTCAAAATGAAATTCCCCCAGTCCGATAGTTCCTAGAAATTGTTTGCACCCAAGAGTTTCTAGAGGGAGCATACCACAAAGATCATGGCTCGTATCGCTTGAGCCAACTCCTGGGGATTATAAAACCCTTATTAGCTATTCCAGTTGATGATATGGAACAAATAGAAGCACATCTTTTTTTTTTTTAGGTACAAGCAGGACCACATCATCACTCTCAACAAACCATTTAATTTAGTCCATCAAAGTTGAAACTAAATTTAAAATAGTTCTTTATGAATGGATACAAGGAAGCATTTCTTTACTTATTTACTTACATCATCTACAAGTATGGTTATTTACGAGACAGACTATGCAGATTGGTAATAATTAAGAATATAACGCATAAAAAATCATAAGTTGGTCAATGATACCGGATGAAAAATCAGCCTCACTGTTTTAGATAAATAACATTTAAAAGAAGACTAGAAATCTCAAGATTTAGCATTTAAACAAACTGGGGATTCAACCCATGTATACCAAAATGCCCAGAGCACATAAAAGTAATTGATTCTATCATTCCACACAAAGGAACGCGCATTTTAAATAATAAGCATGTAAAAAATGTTCAAACCATATGAAACAGGAAAGAAGGAACAATCAAGAAATACAGAACACGTAGCACCATACTAGACAAAGCCAAAGAAGACCTCTTCGCGAAAATCAGATACAGGATACTCCCGAAGAACCAACGATTATAACAAATCACTCGCACAGAAAAGGTTCAATTAGAGTTCCGAGCCTACCATTTTGTGCCCCGGCCAGAGCAGGACTCACTGAGTCAGCCCACTCTCACAAAACTCGAAATAGCTTCTAGTGTCCAAAGACTCCAAACCACTTTACCTTTTACTCCGCTGCTTTGCGCATAAATCCACAAAGCCCCGCTCAAAGCCTCGCCGATTCTACCTGCACACAACGGCAAAACCTAATACTTAATAAAAAAAAAAATAATCCAAATCCAAATCCAAAAAATGGAGCATCGATCACGTCCGACATGCAGCCAGTGATCCAGAGAGAAAATAAAAACACACACCATTTTTGAGGTATTTAGATTTCAAAGTGACCGAAGTGGTGATTTTTCCAGAAACCTATTCTACCATTCATACACATGTACATGCGTGCATATGTGTGGGTGTGTATTTGCACACAGGATATGGCAATGGAGGCAAAACCCTAAAATTTCGCGAAATGAGAGGGTCCCGGAGAGAAAGTACCTCCACAGAAGTTGGCCAGAACACTCGCCGGAGATGTTTCCCGGCAGCGCCACGCAGGAGATAGAAAAGATGGAGTAGAACTGTAGAAGAGAGAAGAAAAATAGTCTTTTTGGGCAATGGGAGCTATATCTGAGCTTGTGCTTTAACTGTGACGAGAGAGATTCTATGGAGCTCTACACCGTTGCCATAAATGGTTGGATTCATCCAGACCGTACCCATGCGATTCTGTGGGGCCACAAGTGTGATTTTGACGGTAAGATCATGGCCGTTCCAAGTCTAGCTATATTGGACCTTAGCCTTGGTTTTTGAGGCTGAATAAGCCCATACGTTTTAACATGGGTTAATTTTAGAAAGAGTCCAACAAGCAGCCCCAGCCCAAAGCCCAAACTCAGAAAAAAATGGGACGCCTCAGAGCATACAAAGTTGACCTGGAACCTGAAAGCATGGGATGAACTTTAGCAACCGCGCTTTACCATGTGGGCTGAAGCTAAAGTACACTTTTGAAGAATGTGAGATAAATTTGACTTTGATATTTTATTTACATTGGACTATTCAATTTATATTGAATAGTGGGCTAAAGCTAAAGTCTTTATATTGGACTATTCAATTTATTCATTATATATTAATAAAATAATATTAATTTTTTAATTATTAATTTATTTAATTTTATCATATTTTACCATTTTATCTAATATTAATTATTAACTTAAAATATCCCCAAAAAAAAAAGAGCATGAGAAGAAGAAAGAGAAATAATATAAAATATAAATTTGATGTATCTACAATAACCATCAACTTTGGAATTTATTTTGGAAGTCACTGTAGCTCAAGTCTAATTTTTTGAATTTTAGTTAATCCATTGTGATTATATTTTGTTATATAATAGCTAAGTATGTGATATATGAATTTAGCTTTTAGTTAATCTATTGAGAATGCTCTTAGATGTATGTAGTCTGTAGATTGTACTCAATAATTAAAGTATATGAATATATATATATAGAGAGAGAGAGAGAGTGTGTGTAATGTTATCCTTTATATTTGATGTGTTCTATTTAATTCTATTCCAATATATTTGATAATAGATGCAGTATATTTATTATTATTGGATGATAAAAAACGATCTAATAAAAGATTATCTAATAATATTAAATATATCATATCAGCTTACACAATAAACTGATAATTGTATAATAGTTATATGGTGTTTAGAATTATATATATATATATATATTTATATATATGATGTGGCGCCAGCTTTATCCATTACAGCAATTGCCAGCTAGGATGTCAATATATACGTATGGACACACATATACAAGACGCTGCCAGGTTAGCGTTGGAATCAAACATTGACCAAAAGCGAAGATCTATCGTTGGAATCAAATATTGTTAGTAGTGCAGTTTAATTGGCATGCTGGCTGCATGCACCAACGTCAGCTAGCACAAGGACTATAATCGGATAGAGTACTCTGTGGAGGCTTCTAATGGAAGTCAAATATTTGGGGATCACACAGAAAAAAAATTAAATTAAATTAAATTAATTAGTTCTTAAATTATTAATGCAATAATATTTACGTACGTAAGAGAGGTTGACTCGCCGCGCGCAGAATGAAGTAGTTGTAGACTTGTAGCTAGCTAGCTAGCTAGGATACAAATATACATACCGCCTACATACAATGTATATTGTATGTATAGTCGTCTTGTTGATCAACAACCTTGAAAGTAGAATTAATTAATGTTGGTTGAATTCATGTATCAGCACTACATGAGACTTAGATTTGGTTTGTTTTTAGGTATGAGATAAAAATTAAAAAAATAATAAATTATTATTATAATATATTTTTTTAATATTAATTTTATATAAAAATTTGAAAATATTTTAAAATTTAAAAAAATTAAATTTTTTATTATATTTTATATAAAAATTTAAATAAATATAACGATGAGATTAAAATTTTGATTTGATCTCTCAAAAAATACGGACTCTTGGAAAACCCAAATCCCAAGGCAAGCATTTTTCAACATAATGGCAAATCAAAGTCTTCCTCCAATATCTATGTCTACATCTAACCACCCACGATGGCAACTCCAATATTCATTTTGATTTGTCTATTCAATAGGGATAGAATCGACAGATAAACTTACATAGTACATATATTTCTAGAAGTACTAGTATAAGTAGTGTATACATAACATATGTGGCGGAGTACATTGATGGTCCACCTTGATAATTATTATAATGTCTATTTATAAGAAGGTCGACATTAATTTATATATATATATATATATAAAAAGGTACGTATAGTTGCCCACTGGTTGAGAGACACGGAAGTAGTACTAGAACATTTTACACGGTACGCCAACCTTTCCAACTCCTTTTCATGATTCAACAACGACATAAATATTATTATTCGTGAAAATTAAGTGAAAACCGCGTGTAGTGCATATATATATATATATATAGACGTTAATAAATTTGATCGCTAACTATATACCACAAAGCTGACTAGCTAGTTTTCCGTCCACAAAAACAAATTAATAATTATAAATTAGATCGCTGGCTACACTAGGCATATATTGATCAACGTACGTACCAAATTAATTAATCCCATATGCGCATGATTATTAAATATTTGTTCTATATATATATATATATATATCTTAATTATTTTGACCTCTTGATGATCGTCAGTTTATAATAATTTCAAGTGTACTTGTTTTCCCCTATATATTTGATATATAGAATATTTATCATTCATCGTTAGAATAATCTATTTGACAAGTAATTAAGTTGAATTTCTAGATGCAATTATGCAAGATCGATCCAAGTAGTTAATACGTGTAAATTGGATATATATATATATATATATAAGATATACTCTGTAGAAAATATTAACATAACTGGGGAAAATTATTTAGATCTAGAACATACAGCTAGCATGGTGTTTGAATATATAATAGCAAGTCCGATCGTGACGGCAGGCTCGTGATGAGCACAATTTCCGCTACTAGCTGGTAGTACTGCAGCTTCCTCTTTCATACCCGAGAAGGATTAAGTAAGTGAAATTTGATTCTTCTAGAAGTTAGACTCATCAACTGGACCAGGCTCGCCAATGAAGACTCCTTCTTTGGTTCATTGCACCAGCAATGAGGTCATGCTTACGTGTCCATGGCGGCACATTCACACTGAAGGTAACGTACGACGTAGCATGCACCTCATCCAGATGTACTAACTCTCCCATCGCTAGCTCTTCTTGCCTTGTTGTACAAGTAAAGTAGTGAGGTAATTAGTGGCGTTAAAACTTAATGTTATTCCAAAATGTCAACTTTACAAAAGAAAAGTCACAGTCCCCAACTAGCGAACACGAATCATCCACCCAAAAGCCTATAAATATCATAACTCAAAAGACAAACTAAGTTTCATAATTCAGATATTCCACCTTCAAACAAAACCTAATTAACTACTCTTCTATTCACACTAAACCCTATTTTTCACAACCTCCTGATTTCGGCCATGAAAAGAAGCACAACAGAAAGAGATCATCAGCTTGATCATAACATGACCATGGCGAACTGCTTGATGATGCTCTCTCGTGGGGGTGAACTTGCCATGGACGCTTTCTCTGATCACTCTAGTGGTAATTCTCCTAGCCGTGTGTTTGAGTGCAAGACATGTAATCGGCAATTCACATCGTTCCAAGCACTTGGCGGTCACCGAGCCAGCCACAAGAAGCCAAGGTTGACGGGCAGTGACGAAAGTCCTGATTCACAGTCGCATGATGGCTCCCCAACCAAGCCCAAAACCCACGAGTGCTCTATCTGCGGCCTAGAGTTTGCGATAGGACAGGCTTTGGGTGGTCATATGAGGAGGCATAGGACAAACTTAGCTACAGATCATCATCTTCTAAATCAGAACCAAGTCCGTTTCAATCTCAAACAAAACCTGCAGCGCCAGGCCGCTGCTGACCTAGGTCGTAGTACTAATTCTTCACAAGTACGTGTCGTGAAGAAGACGAGTACAAGTCAGAGAGTCTTGTTTCTGGATCTGAACTTGACACCCTTTGAGAATGATTTGGAGTATCTAAGGCTTGGGAAGGCAGCACCCTTGGTCGATTGTTTCTTGTAATTATTGATTATTAAGTTTGCGTATAAGCCATGTGGTAGCTAGGGCGCGGCTCATCATGATCACGTAGTTTTTTCGATCTCCTTTCTTCTTTTCTTTTTTGAACAGTACTGTACGTACGATATTAAATATTTGTTCATTTATTTATATAGAATAAAACTCAGAGGTCTTTTTATCTATATTAATTGATCTTTTTACATTAATCTTACATGAATACACACATGTTCTTCTCTCTCTCTCTCTCTCTCTCTCTCTCTCTATATATATATATATCAGAAACTAAAGATTCCTTTTATATATATATATATATATATCAGAAAATCATCATATACTAGAGCATATTCAAATGGCCGGATAAACATGATGGACAGATGGCAGGTCTTCGATCCATAGTTATTATCAGCCACTTATGTTGTAACTAGCACTAGCACATACATACACTGAATCTAGATCAGACGTTAGATGGAGGAAACGAGGGGTTAAGGTAATTTAGACGTACGTTCTAACAAATAGACCACTCTCCGCACGAGTGGCAGGTGGAAAAAATACAAATTTAAGGAGATTTTGATCGGTATTATAATATTCTCTATTCAAATATATATATACTTATATATACACTCATAATTAGGATTAATTCATGATGATCCATCCTATCTTATATTTATTTGGCATATATACTTATATATATATATATAATATTTTAATTTATTATTTGATGTGATCAAGCGCGTATATATCATGATCAAATCGATTAATTTTTTTAAATTATAATCAGGCTAATTTAATGAATATATATCACGTGCCCCATTAAAATTACAAAACAAAAAGATGGGGCACCGGACTTTGATCATGATACATGTAACGTACGACGTAAACAATATTAACTCCTTGTAGTGGTAAGCTAGTACGACGTATATATAGTCTAGTACTGTCGTCCACGACATGTACAGAACAGCTTCCTTGCATATAAAAATCAGGCAATTTTTTCACGAGTCATGACTCTGGAAGCTAAAGGGTTTAGTTTAAATAAGGTGGCGATCAACGCATGATCAGTAATTAATTTATTAGTAAAGATTGGGATTTTCTTTTTATAAACTTACGAAGTAAATTTAAAAGAAAAATAGATCAAGAGGATAATTAAAGGCGCGTATCGTAGTGCATTAAAATATAGTACTCGAATTTGCTAGCTAGCTTATAGATATCCGACAAAGGCTTTTAATAATAATAATAATAATCAATCATATATGTCTAATTCATACGATTTTTTTCTACAATATTATGATCTATTTAAATTGCTATGTAGGAAATTATTATTTCACACTTTGCGATGTTGCGTATGAACAAAAAATTAATCAGGGCGATCTTTATCACTGTCATCGTCATTAATTAATACGATTTTTTCTACAATATGATCTGTTTAAATTGATATGTAGGAAATTATTATTGCAACACTCTGCGATATTGCGTATGATAAACAAAAAATTAATCAGAGCGATCTTTATCACTATCATCGTCATTAATTAATTATAAGCTCAAGTTTCACCACCACCATCATGGATGCCATTTATAACGTTTTAAAAATATTAGCATTGGATCCATCATTTTTTTTTTTCAAAAAATATAAATTTATACACATATCAAAAAAATCTGATCATATTTAATCAATAGTGAGGAGAAAAAAAAGTAGAAAAAAGAAATAAAAATAATTTTTGTTTTTAAATTTGAAGAAAACTTTGAATTTACTATTTACTTTTGAAAACAAAAATTATTTTTATTCCATTTTTCTACTTTCTTCTCTCCACTATTAATTAAATATGACTAGATTTTTTTGATATGTATACAAATTTATATTTTTAAAAAAAAATATGATGGATCAAATGCTAATGCACTAATACGAGAATAAAGCTGCAAAGAGAGAGAAATTAATTAATGTATTATCAATAATACTTATGGCCTATGGGTGGACTAGTACTTAAGGCCGACGCTCCTATATATATTTATATATATCAAATTAATTCCATGGAGGTCAGATATAATATATATATATATATATATATATAGTTATCATATATAATAAATAACTGGCAAATTAGCTAGCTAGCCATTTAATTAATTTTTGTCTTTTCTAACATGCAATATTTTGTAGAAAATTAGAATACTACTCATTCTTATAATTGATCTTGTACCGCATGAGTACTCTATATGGTCTCATCTTTTTGAGTACTGGTTGTAACAAACCGATCATAGAAAAAAAATAAAAAAAAAAATAATGCACTATATTTTTTCTTCCTGACACTCACCTCCCTCAACCCTTTGTACTGATCTCGTTCTTAATTTCTTATATTTTTTCGTTCTCCGATTGGACTGGGTCTAGAAAATACGTACCATGGATCTGTTATATTTTAATTTATCTCTAAGTACACTGATATACTTTCAATATCCTATCAAGGTTATAAAAAAAGATATCCTATCACATAATAGTAATATTTATTTGAATTTAAACAATTTTAATGATATATGTAGCTAGCTAGGCCGATTTTGATTGTGAGAATATCACGTTAAGTATTTAATGATTTTTGAATTGTAATATTTATGACGTAGTACTCGAATATCTTCTATTTTTGGTTGCTATTATTAATTAATTAGCATCAAAAGTCGGGGCATTTACGGCCGGGTCTGATCTGAGTACACAATAAACATGAATTCTTAACATCTAATTAACCAGAGAAACCCAATGATAATTAGTAGTCAACATGAGGGCCGGGCCAATATTATTAAGACCCCAATAATTTTCAGTTATAATATCGTTGACCGTTTTGGGAATGCTTTTAGGTTAATGTGAGTGAACTCCAATTAATACTAATGCAGCCGTACGTTATATATAGGTAAAATTAGTCGCGCTTGTTTTAATTTTCTTTTTTGGAGCTTGTGGGTCTGATCTATACGTCCTAATTAATTCTGCATATATACCAAAAAAGTCGTATCATACCCAACAAACAAGACGTCTATTTTCTTCTATGTATAATACTAGATAAAGATGAATAATAAACTTCAACCATGCACGGCACTTACATGGAATTAATTAGAGTAATCATGTTATATATAGTCGTAGGATATGTAAATATAATAATATAATTGCATTAAAAAAAAGTAAAATTTATTATTAAAAATTAACTATTTTAATATAAATTTTGTATTTATTTATTTTTTAAAATAAATATTATACGACATTTATATACTTACTAATTATTATTATAAATATCATTTCTCAATTAAATTAAGGGTAATCAGGTAAGTGATCGGTCATGATCATGACATGATGTTAAGGGAAAAGAATTTGCAGATTAATTAGCTAGCTAGGTTGTCAAAGACGACCGCAAGTTGCCAATTCGGGCGCAGATGATCAGCCTGATCAATGGTCCGCTTAACTCAAAATATAAAAACTATTAATAATTTTGGATTCCTGTGTAGACAAAATATATATTAATTGATCTCTTTTACAATACGTAATAACTAATTCTTTGAATTTCCTTGACACACTAGATTAATA
This sequence comes from Platycarya longipes, assembly GCA_036559045.1. Classification (NCBI taxonomy): domain Eukaryota; kingdom Viridiplantae; phylum Streptophyta; class Magnoliopsida; order Fagales; family Juglandaceae; genus Platycarya; species Platycarya longipes. The sequence goes on along the minus strand of CM071790.1, from coordinate 11,547,426 downwards.
TTTCTGGATAATTACCATATATACCCGGCCTTTAATCATGCACTTTAAAGTACTCCGCTTGATTGCTCACGTGAAACATGCGAGTGTGTATATATTATAATTAAATATAAGATATATACATATACATATATATATATGCTCGGGGCCACTTGCTGGTAGCGTCAAACGGTGCAGGCCAGTGAGGGGCGGATTAGTCAATGTTGACTTGGGATTGGATGACGAAGAGGTCGGCCAAGATAGCGAGTAATTAACTGCATCTAGATTTCTTTTTGGGGTTGGCGAGATGTTTTCAAAGGCTGTTTATAAATTTTGTAAATAGTTGGTGAAATTAAGGTAGCGGTCTGGACCAGTTCTTTGATTAACCGCTACTACTGTTTGGCCGTTCTAGGTCAGTCAATTTAAGCTAACAATTAATAAATCTGAATTTTTCTAAAATACATAGATATAAACAGTTCATGGTGCAAGCATGCAGCAGCAGCAGCCTATGAAGTATAATTTGGGTCAAACATGATCATGTGCAATATATAATATATTATTAATTATTAAGAAGTTCTCGGAAAGTACAGGTCTTTGATTTATAACCGCTACTACTACTGTTGGATTGGTTCCTGGTCAGTGGTCAAGCTAATTAAAGCAGGTAATTGACTTCTCCATCATCATCATCACTACTGTTTTGGTTCTATGCTGGCTTGTATATAGTTATAGTGTGTGGATCGAAAATACAGTCATCGACATTCATGCATCTCTCTGATCAGTCTCTTTCTTCTCCATTAATTTGGGTGTCATTTACATGATTTAGGGGGTCATGATCATGTGGTGATTTGAGGATTGTAAAATAAAATGTCACTCATTTTCAGTATTCTCATGTTTCCAGAAAATATTGTTTTTACTTTTTATTGGTTTAAACGTCGACGTTGGTGTGTAAGAAAAAAAAAAAAAAAATCGAATAATATTATATACAGACTACAGTTATAAATTATATAAACTCTGCATATTTCTTTTGAAAAAAATAAAATTAAAAAATTAATTTTTTTATATGAATTTGATATTGATTTAATTTTTTAAAAAATAAATAGATAATATTTGCACAGACTATATCATTTTAAATAAATTATTGTATTAAAATGAGTCATTGCTGTCTCGGCCTACATGGCAAGAAGATGAGAATAAATAGTAAAGAGTGTCAATAGTATTTATTTTCGGTGGGCCAAGGACGAAAATAAATTAATTGAGGCTTGCTATTGCTCCATCTGGACGTACTGGAACCGTAGTTCCCTGTATCTGATCTGTTTTGGGTTTGTGAATTGTGCTAGAATCATGATTCCATGTGATCATTATGTGTGGGGTATGATGATATGATCTCAAACCATCCGAGTCACCTTGAGGCTTGAGTGGTACTGCAGGCCAGGGCGTACGGATTTACAAGCGAAATCTACGTTGGATCTCACCAAGAAGCTGGGAATTCATTTGTCAACATTGCTCCCCCTTGCATGCGCGCGCAGCTTCTTACGGTGGAACCTTGTTGGAAGATCGGCATTGAACAAAATCCCTGGTGGAGTGCGTGTTGTCCTTTCCCGCAGGAGATCACCGGAGCAACATCCTACTTGAAACGGAGCAAAAAGATAAACGAAATAAAAACAAAACACAGCAGAAACGAAAGAGGAGGGAGAGAGGGAGGAGCAGTCAAAACTCTCATCTTTTGCAGCAATCACCTATTTAGAGCATTCTTATTAAATTATTCAAAATTAATTTTCAAAAAATATAATTTTGCATACATATAAAAAAAATTGGTTATATTTAATAAAAAATAAAGAGAAATTCGTGAAAAAAAAATAAAAATATTTTTTATCTTTAAAAATGAATAATAAAATTAAAATTTTTATCAAATTTGATCGATATTGGACACAATTTTTACTTTACTATTTATAAAAAATATTTTTATTTTTATTTTTTCATTTTTATTTCCCCACTTTGATTAAATATGACAAAAGTTTTTAATAAATATACAAATTTATATTTTTTTAAATTTAATTTTAAACAATCTAATAAAACTGCTCTTAATATTATAAGAAAGAAACTATTGCTATTTACTTCTGGAATCGCCGGAGTAAAAAGACGCAGGCGATTTTCTTGTTTGCTAATTCCCTTTCAAAAAGAGAAAAATATTATTTAAAAATAAATACTAATATAATTTTACAATCTCTAAAATAAGGACGGTGTATAATATTGCTCATAGTAAAATATTTAATAATAATAAAAATTAGTGAATGATATTAAAAAGAATATGAAAAATAAAAAATAATAATAAAATATTATAAAAATATATGAGAATAACCTCTTATAACTATCATATTATCACTCCCTAGTTTGTTTAGAAACATCAATAGTAAAAATATAGTAGAATCTGAAAATTAAGATCTAGTTTATTTTTAGAGATGATGTAAGATAAAAATTAAAAAATAAAATAAAATATTACGACATGATCCCATTTACAAAAACCGTGTAGTAGGTAATCCAAGAAAACTCCAAATATAGAATTAAATATGAGATGTATGAGTTTACAACTCATACCAACCACGTGCTTAGGAACCACTAGGGTGCTAACCCAGAAAAGATTTTTTCCTTGACCTAACTACATCATATCGTTATCAGTTTCACAAGCATTAATCTAGAAAATGACTTTGGTTAATTTAAGGACTTGAAATCAATTACCCCCAGGCTACCAAAGTATTGTTTTGCTTATAAAAAGTAAAGGATGACCCAAGCCCTGTTTAGATTGGATGAGCGACTTATCTTCATTTTATTATTATATTTTTTTAATTTCTTATATAAAATATAAATTTCAATGTATTTTTTTCAAATTTCAAAATAATAATAATATTAAAAAATAAACTAAACTCATTTCAACTCATTTCATCTCTCAATCCAAACGAACTTCAATTTCCATCATCTTTAGTGTTTTGATTATAAAAGTACCAAACTTCTACTTGAAAGGAGTTCTGCCCACACACAAATTCCGCTCATGAATTTTCGTTTGGTAATAAAGTATTTTGATAATATTTCAATACTATTTATTATTTTATTATTACTTTTACTTATTTTTTATTATTTTTTTACTACAAATCATTATTTTTTATTGTTAATATTCACAACATATCGATATATCTAAACATAATCTAAATTTCGTTATCATTTAAAGTATGTTCAAGATTGACGACCAACAATGTGAAAGAAAATAACTAATCAAGAATAACTTCCCATTTCAGCTAACAAAAAGGAAGAGTACTTGACAATTAGTCCCGTTTGTATTCAAAGATAAGACAAGCTCATCTCAACTCATCTCAAACTCATCATTATATTTTTTTATATTTTCTTATAAAATATAAATCCCAATACAGTTTTTTCAAATTTTTATACAATTTTTTTAATTCTCAAGCCAATTTTTTCAAATTTCAAGATAATAATAATATTAAAAAATAAACTCAACTCAATTCAACTCATCTCGTCTTGTCTTCAAATTCAAATAGAACCTAAAATCGTAGACAATTGTCCAAATAGAGAAAGAGAGAATGCTTTCAAGATGTTAGTTTTCCAGATAAGCAGAGAGAAAGATTTTCCCTGATAACAACTGCAGTTTTGTAGGCAGGTTGGCAAGTTTGTTGTCTGTAACTTGAATCATGATGATGAGACAAGGGCATTTCATCTTGCACCTCATCCTCCATATCAATAACTATGTTGTGCAGTATGCAACAAGCAAGAATGATCCTTGGTAATCTATGCTTATCAGGCTTCCACATTACTCCTTGAATTATCTTCCACATCTCCTTCAACCTAGCCAATGCTCTCTGTGCTACCATTCGAGTCGCAAAGTGTCTCTTGTTAAACTCAGACTCAAAATCTCGGAGGGCTCTTCCTTGATAAGGAGTAAGAAGCCATGGCAAAAGGGGAAAACCTGCATCTCCTATTATATATTCCCTTAACTTTTTTCCTTGAGAAAGCTCGACTTCCTTTCCATTCAACCTCTTACCTTCTTCAGAAAGTTTGAAGAAACCTGAGCTTCGAAGCACAAGGGCGTCACTCAAGCTTCCCGGCCACCCGGTAATTATGTCACGGAATCTCATTTCTGGGTCCACAACTGCCTGCAAGATCATGCTGCAGTTTTTCTCATGATCAAGCCAGATGTCATCAGCTGAGTCCATTGTAGGCAGAGTCATCATGATGTGTGTGATGTCTATTGCACCACAACAATTTGGAAGGCCCCGGATTTTCTGGAACTTGGATTTTAACTCCTCCATCTCTGCTTCTGTTGAAGGCCAACAGAGATGGGGAATCCCTCTTTCTTCTATTGCTTCAACAAACCTCCAGGTTATTTGGGAAACTGTGGATTGGTTCATCCCAAATGACTCACCAACACTCGATAGTGATTCGCCGGAGCTAAGTCTCCTGAGAGCAACAGCCACTTGGTCATTTAAAGACAATGGCTTCCCATTTATACCATTGAAGTTGGAAGGCCTAGCCATCATATTATCCCTCACAAGAGAACAAATATAGTTGAATGTCTTCCTTGAGATTTTGAAAACAGATTCAAATTTGTTTGGATTCTTCAAATGAGATAAAGGTCCTGAAAAGTGGCAAAATTGGAACATACTCGCTCAAGGATGTGAACATGGAGAAACCGAACATTAAGAAACAAGAGAGAGAACATCTAGCTACGACAAACCAGACAACATATATTTAAAGGGAATAGTGGACCCTTGTATTTCTTAGCAAAAGCCAATGGTGGACTATTTAGTCTAAACTGTATTCCAATATTCAAGCAAAACCAACAAAAGCTGGTTGTATTCTTAACACGCAAAACAAGAATTATATCACAAGAGAATGGAGAAGAATGAGTGGCTCAGACCTTACTGTATTCCATTTTCTATATGCAGATGTTAGTCCATGGACTGAACCGCATACTACAAAGTTTCCTTTTCTGGCAGGTTTCAGCCACATACCGCAAAATCAGTTTCATCCACGTAATGCTAATATAAAATCATTTGCTCCAATCACTGGAAACCAACACTTCCTGGTATAACAACCATACTTTCTGCTGTCATTCCATGTGTTTCTCTCAAGCACATCCTGAATCTCTGAATATTTCATTTTCTTGATAAAGAAGTGCTAGGTTTACACAAAAATCTTATAAAAGTGATCTTATAGATTGACGTGCATTGATATGAAACGCTACATTTACTTTACAATAAGAAGATTTTTACAATCTGTCACATATCAAGCCACATCAGTATGTAAGTTCACTCTTATACGATATTTGTGCTTTGTGTAGACCAAAGATTTCTCTTCCTCATATACAGTATACTAATATCTATGAGATGTCTAAAAACTTATGCCTTGCTGTCTTACAATAAACACAGGTCCTCTATAACTAAGTATGTTTACTCATATTTCTGCCTCATGATCAAGCTGAAGTATAAACATGTTTCCTACAAGGAATTCCCCAGTTGGTATAAGCGATCTAATGGCCATTAGGGAGAGTTTTTGTTCATGAAAAGAAGAAGCCCTCTCATATTAAATTACGAAAACCCATGGAACATCACTTCACTTAAATTCCCCGAGTTTCCAGAATATAGAGACAAAATTCTGAAGCATGCCCAGTTTAGTTCTTACTTTGTATATAACATATCAACTCTGTAATCCTAAACACTTTCTAAACATAATTATCAGGACCAGTACATAAAGCAAGCTATAAAAAAAATTAGAAAAAGAATAATGATGGGCATAATATGCGCATTTTGGATTCCCATGATGAACACCGACATTTATCCCTTTCCACTTCATTAATACATTTGAAAATATAAGAAGAAAAATTAAGAAATGTCCTTTTAGTTTTTTCAAGCACACAACAACTGCCTAATCTTGTTGGAAGTGTATGGCTAGAAACTTTTAATTGGAGAGCTGAAGCAAGACAGACAACAGTGCCTGGAACTTGGAAGTGTCCCAAATTCATTCTGAACATCCAGGTGATACAGAGCGGCAGTTTCATGGCTCTTTGATAAACAGACATAAGAGACAGAACAAATTTTTTAAAGATTGCTGCCAATTAATAATGTTACCTTCTGAGAATGAGTCTATTTCTAAAAGGAAGAGATCCATGGTTGTTTCAAATCTTAAGCAAAATGAAAATGTTTGTCGATCTCTACAATTATGACGACTGTTAAATATTTGAAAGGGGAGATGTTTTTAGACACGGAAAAGATCTCCTTAGGTATTAAATCCATGGCAAGAATTTCAATTAGTTTCTAAACAAGAATATACTCTGGGAATAAAATACATTGCTTGATATAGATTGAAAAACTTACAAAGGACCATCAACTCATAGATAAGTGTCAAAACATACTGAAATAAGTAGAACAGATTGGATAACTACATCCTCTGGAGAACATACTCTTGACATCAACGGGGTACTGTTTTCTTCTATTCATTGTATTTTGTGAAAGGAGCAACAAATGAAAAACTAGGTGCTCAATCACTCTTCCCTTACCATATTGCCTTGAAGTGTTTTGTGAAGTGGTTTATTTTTCCATTGAATCATTCCCATTATCAATTCAGCTATCTTCTATAGAAATTTAAAGAGGCTTTTCTGAATAATAAATCATAATGTTGGCTTTAATCTTCCAGAAATGTATTAAATCAAGAAAACAGCAGAAATAACTGTATTAATCCCCCTTCCCAACATAATAGAATATCAATCTCCATCATGGAAACCCACTGGAAGAAGAAGCTTATATGCATACCATATGACTCCTATACATAATGACTTGGGAAAACCAAATGAGGGGCAATGAAGCATGGCAGACAGGCTGTTCTGTATGCACGTGATATTTAGTTAGTAAGTCACAGTATGTAGAATTCAATAGATATCCTATCAATAGTGCACTTTTCTTTCTTTGTTCATTTACCCGGATCCCTGGGGAAAGAATTAGTAGTACAATGGAGAGGAGAAGCCCGAAAGATTACTATAGATACACTTACGAGAACATAAGAAACAAATTGAATTGCACAAACATAGAATATATATATATATATATATATATATATATATAAGAAACTTCAGTGAATTCTTTTGTACAAAATAATAATGAAATATTATCGGGTTGCAACATAAAGACAAGAAACCAATCTATTTCTTACAAACTGCGTTTTTCACAAGTCTTAATGTTTCTTATGGATACAAAGAAAACCAACTTTCCTATCCCTTGCAGCACCATATCATCAGGCCACTAACAGAAACATCATTGTATGGAATATTGGAATCAATAAATAAAAGTCTTTCATGGTTTACTGTAGCCATACATACCAGTAAGTTATGATCAAGTCATAATGTGGCACAACTAGAATATTGGAATGAAAGAATCCATTTACAAATTTATCCAATTATTGAAACTAAAATCGACCCATGACCTTAAATTTCAGCAAGAGCCAGGGAAAACCTAACTAATCCCCTCCTAATCATCACGCCAGGTATGCTAAGAAATCGAATATTTGAAAACTGCAGTGAATGTAGACATCGAAAATTTCAATCCAATATTTGAAAACTGCAGTGACCCATGTCTTCAAATTTCACCGAAGGCCAAGAAATCCCAACTGATGCCCTCGCAAGCGGCAAACAAGACATCACAACTCGCACCAATCTGAATGCATAATATCCACAAAACGAAAACATCGAACCAACCAACAAGCAAGCAAAATATGCAAATGCATAACACACAACTGTGGAATATAGTGTACCAGTAATCCTCTGGGAGAAGTCGTCCCACCAATCCAAGGGCTGGGGTTGGGAGCGGAGCAAAGTAGCCAAGACATTTTGGTCAACTTTTTTCTCTGCCCTCTTCTTCCTCTTGAACCCTCTAATGGGTCCCATTGAATACTGAAAACAAGACCCAGTAGAACTAGAGTCAACCAAGAAAATCAAACAAAGAAAGAGAATTTACGAAAAACAACATCAACAAATTAATCATGAGCCAGATTTGAAGCCAAAAAAAATGACAAGTAAGAGGAACATACATATGAAAGGTGATTGGGTCTAGAAGATGACCGCGCTCTATGTTGAAGAGCACAGTACGAGAGGGTGTGTATTTCAGGGATTCTTTTGGCGAATTCAAATCATGCAATAGTAACAGAGTCTTGAGGAATATACTTGAGCAAGAGATATGGGAAAAGGTTTGGACGGGAACAAAAGAAGTTGTGAGTAACGCGGGCTGATATACATACATATATTTTTGTTATGTAAAGACAATGCAAAAGAGGAGAGAAAGGAGAGACTCTGGACATGGATGACCCCTACTTTCAGTCATTGTTCTCGAGTCTATACACATAAATTATATTTGGAAAATATTTTAGACATAAAATAATTATACAAACGTGAATTCATAAGTTAATATGGTTTGATGTGATATATTAGATCATAAAATTATTTTTATTACAAATAAATCTAAAATTTTTTATAAAATTACATCAATTTATAAATTCCCTTAATATAATTTATTTGTATCTATAACAATTGTCATTTTATATGATATGCGCCAATATATATATATATATATATGAATATCTCTATATATTCACACTTTTAGTTTAAGGATGTAGACTAGCCCAGGATTTTCAATTCGTGCATGGCATACGTAAGTTTCAAAATCCCACATCATCCATAGCCTAATGCTCGTAAACTCGTGCAAATTTTTATTTAATTTTAATTTTTTAACACCTATTTGCTATGCCATATGCATATTTAGTTTTAATTTTTTAACACCTATTTGCTATGCCATATTATTATTATTTTATCATTTAAATAATTAAATATTTTATAGAGTTAATAATACAATCTCGTTAAAATCGAGTCACTACTCAAGACGTGACGTTGAAGAAATATCATAAATTGGATACGATTAAGATTAACATTCTTGATGATCAAACCAGAGACGGGAGACAACAAACAGCTTGACTTGCAATGATAAGGGTGTTCTTACATGAATTTATGCGCATTTGATTATGAATTTATGACATAAAGTCTCAAAAAATGTGAAAGAGCATACAAAAAAATGGTGTGGTATGTAATATTTAAATAATAAATTTATATTTTTTTATTTAATATTCTAAATCACAATATATTTATTTACTTAGAAAATCACAATCCTTGTCAAAATTGTTGTGCATTGAATGGGGGAAGCGAATAAAAAACGCAACGCATTAGTTTTTCTTGTGGATTCGGAATTGAATTCCATATGCATCATTAGACTTTTAATAAATGGGCCATATTTTTTTACTACGGGCCGTAAAACCCAACCAAACTAATGATCTCAGGCCTGTATAACTAGTCAACAACAGCCTAGTTGAGCTTAGGGCCCTTTAAAACGTCCAAAACCCTCAAAGTTCAAGCCAATTCTTAAGTGATTGGCATTAAATCCATCGTTATATTCATCAAATATAAATTTAATAATTTTATTTAAAATAATCTTATATTAGACTGATCCAAACTCACAATTCAAACTTTAAGTTTCAATATTTGAGTATCATCTTTCATATTTGAATAATTACTATTCATCCATCAAAATATTTTTATATTATCTTTTAAAATATTTTTTGGATAAATAAATTATAAATATGTTTTTTGATTTTATAAACTATATTTATATTCATCAAATACAAATTTGATAATTTTATTTAAAATAATTTTATATTAGACTTATCAAAACCCACAACTTAAACTTTAAGTTACAGTACTTAAGCATCATCTTTTATATTTGAATAATTATTATTCACTCATCAAAATATTTTTACGTTGTCTTTTAATATATTTTTTAGATAAATAAATTATAAATATGTTTTTTGATTTTATAAATTATATATTATATTATTATTTTAGTAAATCTAATGATGATTATAATATAGGATTATAAATGTGAAAGTATTAATCTTTTAAACTTATAATTTTTATCAATAAAGAAAATTTTGACAGAATCAATACCAATTCTATAAAGATCGCACCGAATCTTTTGATGCACCGTTTAGGCTATGTTTGGTTAGTGATCTAAATTCACATTATTATTTTTATAAACAATAATGTGAATTTATAAATAATTTTTTATTATTTTATTATTTTTTAAATCATATCAACAATATCACTCACAAATCCTCATAAATCGCTGTCAGTTGAGTACTCACAAATCCTTGATCCTTATCGATCCACATCCGATCAACTGCATCAACAACGTAGATGCCTTCATCCTCCCACTGGGAAGTCGGTCGTGTTCTACCGTCGGATTTCCTAAATCCGCTAACACATTATCAATCTTCGAACGCTTTTCCAAGCTAGACTTTGCAAATGACGAAGAAACCTCTTCTGCACTCGGTTTAGTTTCACCACTCCCTTCCATGATCTCTTCGATATAATCTTTCCCTCTTGGCGGCCTCCCCTTGTGATCCTCAGTCTGTGTTGCTGCATTAGCAGCTTTTTCAGCGAACTCTGCAGCAGTTTTGGCCTTGTAAACTTGAAATTCACGAAGGTCTTCAAATGAACTCCAGGACTGATTCTTTTTCCTGAGAATGGCCGGAACAATAATATTGGAATCTAAACTGGAACTGTTTATTTCTGCGGAAATGTTTGATGTTGATGATGATGATAATGCCCTTTCATAGGATCGAAAGCTCAAAGAGGTTTCTAAGAGTTGTGAACCTTTGAGAATGTATTCATGGCCGTGACACGGGTATATGAATTCGTTCTTCGATAAGTCTTGCCACACAAATCCATTTCTGTAGCTCCTGAAACGAAAATGAATTCAACCTTAATCTTCGGATCACGTCAGCGAAATATCTTTCAGATTAATAAATATAGATCTGATGGATCATATCAAATCACTTCATTTCGTAGAATTATTTTTATATAATTTATTTTTGTGTGCGCACTAGCAAGAAATATAAGCAAAATTACCGTTTTGAAGACCAAGAATACAATTTGGCCATGTCCTGTCCTCGGAGAAAATTTAGTCTGTTCATAACATCTGAGCAATAGGCGAAGTCAATAATACAAGTTGTGATGTAGTTTAGCAGTGAGTGAAGACTTTGATGTTTTACTTAATACATTTTGGAATATTTACCTTGGAGATAGAGCCCTCTGGGTGAAGAGAGAGGCACCTCCATGAAGTGAGGATGCTCAAGTTGGCCACTCCGGGAGAGGTAGTAAATGACGGGAACTTTTTCCACCGTATTCTTAGGCTTTGGCTCGAACCAAATCTTAGTTCTCTCAGGGCTACTCTCTCTATCTGGCCATGGCTGCCTCGGCATGCATAGCACTGTTGTTCGTCTTATATTAACAGCCATTGATATAGAGCTAAGAAGTGAAGAAAACTACTCGAGCTTGATTGCTCCAAAGTAGTTGGTTTCTAGATGTTCATATTTCCAAGCAGGCAAAAGTGAGGTGAACTCATGTGCAAGGGATTTTTGTTGTTGGGGGACGTCCGAGTAGAGTGTGATGTCCATATATTTATATGGGCTTGGCTTGGGAAATCATAAAGAGAAATATTCTAATAAAATAATTATATAAAAATAAATTTATAAATTAATATAATATATTAAATTATAAAATTAGTTTTATTATAAAATAAATTTAATAAATTATAAAAAATCATATTAATTTATAAAAAAAAAAATTGCATATAATCATTTTATAGCCGTAGCACTCCTCTATAATAAAAGCATGGAGCGTGATGATTGAGTAGTCAGGCGTAGGTGCAAAGGGACAAAGTGCTATACAACAAGGAGGAAAATAACTGGGGAATCTTTTGCCCATAAACTATTGTCAATGCCGAAATCTTATCACAAGTAGCCAATCTTGAGCTGTTCAATCATTTTATCATATTATAAGTTTGCACAGAAAATCTGTGGAGGAGATCATTTGAAGAATTCCGTGAGACATTTGGGGGTGGCACGTGGCAGTGTAGTACCAATTGCCCACATTTTCCTCAAATCATTGTTAGCAAGCAAGCTCACGGGCCAAAGTGAGATATCTCAAACAAAACTTACATTATCAATCCTCCCAAAGTCAAACCCATTCCCGTGAAACATTGACCCTCAGAAACTGAAAATTGATCTGTTTAAATTGGAATTAAGATAAGATGAATTAGAATAAATTTTAAAAGTTGAATAAAATATTATTATTATTATTATGTTTGAGATTTTAAAAAAATTGAATTGAGATTGAAAAATACTATATTATAATTTATATTTTGTTTGAGAATTTGAAGAAATGTACTAATAAATTTGAAAAGAGTTGAGACAAGTTCAACTCGTCTTCAAATCCAAATGGACCTAAATATGACAATTCCTTCCGATCGAGCTTCCAATTTCCTAACCTGAACCAAGGAAGCCGACAATCTAACCACTGTAAGTAGGGGATTCTAACTCCAGACAAGACTTCTTAGCTATTGAGTAATGCTAAACAATAAAATATGACACATTCATCGCCATTAGTGAAACTTAAGCAAAACGCTGTTGGATTAACTATTATTTATTGTTGTATTTTCCGAGTTTAAACACATACTGCTGGAACTATTAGATTTTCTTCCTTTTTAGTGAAACAATATTTTCTGAAGTTTATTATCACCTTGTTGCTGTTTCTGGAGATAGAAGAAAACAGCAGCAGGCTTCTACGCCATTACAATGTTGATAGTCTTCAGCCGTTCCAATGACGATAGATAAGTTGTCATTGACCTTGATCAAACACGAGGAAAAGATCCACATCTATTATATGCATATCTGTAGGATATAGTATAACATGGTTCCCTGATAAACAAGCAAGAAATACAGGGCTATTTCATTCTTTTAACTCTTCCCAGAAAAGTAAGTTCGATCAAAATTAGGAATATCCACCTGTAACAGCAACCACCAGCGATTGTTCAGGCCATTCCAACAATAAATTGAAAGTTGTTCTGAAAAGAAAAGAAAAAACTCTTTCACCTATCTATTCACTATGACTACTAAACAAAGTCGGGGCTTGTTATACATGCTTAGCTTGCCCCAGAAATTGTTGGATCAGCATTTTGCTTCTTTGGACAAGCTGATGATAGATGGCCCTTTTCACCACACTCATAGCATGTTCTCCTCCTAATCTTACCACTGATAGCACTTGATCCAGCACTCTCCGGATTCTCAGTCTCTTGCCTTGCAGGCGCTGGTCTTGTATCAGTTGAGTCAGCTCCAGCTCTTTTCTTAGGAACTGCACAACTTATCTTCACAGGTCTCCCGCATAGGATCTGCTGATCCAACTTTAATGCCATCGTGAGTGACATACTGTCAGAGAAATCAACATGGGCAAAGCCACGAAATTCCCCTGTTTCCTTGTCCATACCAAAACGTATGGATGATATGTTGCAGTCTGACAAAAGCTTCCTAAGATCATCCTCAGTTACGTCCCATGGCAAATTCCCAACATAGATTCTGTTGTATCCCTCCACTATTTCTGGGGAAAAATTAGATGCTTTAATGGCTCTAGTTACCTTGTATGGCTGGATTTTCAGATACAGTCCACCCCTGAGACATTTTAAAAACTACGTAAGCATGTTGTGGGAATTGAGGTTACTTTTTTTGGGTTTTTTTGTTGTGTTTTGGGGGGGCAATAAATACGCATAATTGAAGAGAACTTTTGTGTACATGCTACTCACATGTCAGACCCATCAAGGGCCAAGGCTCTTTTAGCTGCAGCTTCCGTCTGTAAGGAATTATATAACAGCAAGATCAAGAAAACTAGGAATTAGGAAACGAACTCTGTTCAGCTGTTAAATGTGATGCCATTCTACAAGGAATTGGTCCTTGCGCGCTTATTTTAACAATTTAGTTCAAAGTATCCAAAAATCTATTTGATCCATGTATGCCGCGTGCCTAAGGTAGGAGTGAGCCTACATTTCAAGCCACACTTTTAACACCTTATATGAGTCACATAAATAGAAATGCGTGAAAGGATTCACACAATGCATGAGCATTGGGTATCAACTGTCAACCTTGAACCACAAGTCCACCTATGTAGTACACCTTTATGCCTTTTAGCGTGCAAGAAATGAAAGGAATGGAATTAATTCGCATTGAGACCCTTCTGATTCATATAAGAAAAGAAGCCACCTTCAACTAAGCATAGATATGAGGCGAATCCAGACATGCCTCTCAAAACCATGCCCAAAAAATGTTTTATCTCAAAAGTCAAAATCAAAGCAACCAGTTAGGTAATTGCATTGACCAAGATGTGCAGGTGGATATCATCTTGAACTGTTTTGATTTTCTTCCTTTCCTGTTTTATCATCTAAAAACCCTCGGTTTCCTAAATCCAAGGCCTAAGAGTATACATTCTCAGAAAACAGTTTCCTGCTGTCTACATATATCAGAGGGGCGTTCGATAGATACAAAGGGATGATATTTGAGCACAATCATGGGTTTTCGTAGATTGATAGAGAGATATGATACTGACATATTGATGATTATTGTTCATCTGGAGGGAGAAGATTGAATCTTTTAGATAGAGATTGAGTGATGTAGGTCTCTAAAATTGACAAGCTTGTAATGAACTAGCTGATTAGATATGCCTATCGTGTTCATTGGGCATTGCACATGATGGTGTTCAGATGAAAGCGTGGGGCAGCTGTGTGGCATTGATGTTGGATTTTGTGGTTAGGAGTTTTGGGGATATGTTGGAAGCAGCTATATGTGGAAGTGATTTGATAGTGTTGTTAGGCCTGTAGAAGGTGTAATGGCTGGTGGTTTGGACCATGGGTCAGGGCAGTTGAAGGGAGGGAAGGTTAGAGAGAAACCTCTCTCAAGCTCTTCGATTTCCAAAAAAATAAGGTTGACAGACATTTTCAACTTTTTATCTTCTAAAAATAGTCTTCGAATTTTCTTCTTTCCAAACAAATTTCATAACCAAAATCATTAGGAAATGGTTGTTTAACTAGGAGTCGATAGCAACCATCCCCAACTCGTGAGGAAGTGAAATGAAACATCAATTATAAGTTATGTTAGTTATTAATTATAATACACAAACTTCCTACTCTATACAATCAATATATGGAAGTCATCTACATGCTCACTTACCTTCAAATTAATAATGGCAATTCCTCTGAACTTCCCAGTTTCAGGAAACTTCATACAATCAATTTCAGTTATTGTACCGCAGCCTTCAAAATAGCTACGAATATCATCCTCAGTCGAGTAATATGGAATACCTCCAACATAGATTTTTTGAGTGACCTCCTCGTGTGCTTGACTGTTATAGAAGAAGAAAAGAGAAAAAAGGCATATCTATAATCTGTCAAAAAATACAAAATCATAAAAGATGTAAACAGGGATATAGTAACAGCGAACCAGGTATCAAGCTCATCGTGTTGCAAGACCTGTAAGTAATTTTTTCATGC
This sequence comes from Platycarya longipes, assembly GCA_036559045.1. Taxonomy (NCBI): domain Eukaryota; kingdom Viridiplantae; phylum Streptophyta; class Magnoliopsida; order Fagales; family Juglandaceae; genus Platycarya; species Platycarya longipes. The sequence goes on along the minus strand of CM071790.1, from coordinate 11,531,974 downwards.
CCCTTACATGAAAATGAACACAAAATCTATTTCTTTGTTAAGGAAAATGTAGAAAGTTTAGCCAGTGTCCATCCTGTTTTGCATGAATTCGCAGTATCAAACCAAGTTTGTCTCAACAAAAAAAAAAAAAAAAAAACAATTTCGTCTCTCAATCATTCTAAAAGCACCACATTTTGAGTAGAAATTGCAATATAAACACACCTGTGACTTGATATATAGTTTCCTGAATCAACTCAAGCACTTCCAAAGCCTCAATCAAACAATACCACAACCAAAATCCGAAAATAACTAAATTGAAAACAAAAACTAAAATGAAGCAAATGGGTATATCCTTAAATTACCTATCGCCGTTCCTATTTGTATCTGTGACTCGCTGCGCATCACTTCCAAGGTCAGTACCTTTGTTCTCCTCTTCATTCTTAGCCCTCTTCGTCTTCTTTTTCTTTTTCTTCTTCTTCTTATTCTTCGATTGCTTGATCTCCTTCCCATCTCCATCTTTTACTTCCTCCATCTCCTCTCTCTTTCTCTTCTCCTTCTTCTCATTCTTCTTCTCACCTAAACCCTCGGACCCACCTTCCTTCAATTTCTCATCGTCCTTATTCTCTTCCGAGTTACCAATGCTACTGCTGCTGCTCCTTTTCACAGCCTCGGTTCCCTGCAAAGGAAGGGTTTTTCTGCGTTTCTCTCGCTTCGATAATCTAGGTCTCTGGCTAGCCGAGTCTATAAGCTCTTTGAGAGACACTTGTGGCTGTGTCTTCGGGTCTAATTCTAATCGGGCATCGTTGTTCGGGTCGGTTATGGCCACGGATTTTGCTAGGGACTCGGTTAATTCGGCTCTTAGTTTCTGCTTCAGCTTCTTGTTCGATAAAACCATCCTCCCAAGACAACCAACAATGGCTGCTCACGTTAACGCAGAAAGAGAGTTTGGGTTTCAATTTTTCTTTCCCTTTGTTGCACAATAGCGTGAAAGTGAAACGCCCTGTTTCTCCAAATTGCGTCGAGGAGGAATGCGTAAACGGCATGAATTTATTTTGCCGTTTTCATCGTGAAATTTGCGTTTGTGCTCAAACTTCCTAAACATTTTAATTTTTATCGTCACTTTTAAAATATTCTTTTTGTTATAAAATTAAAAAAAAAAAAACTACTACTATTATAAAAAAAATATAAAAAAAATTTTAAGAACTGAAACTTTATTCATTCAATAAATTTTTCTCATATTTATAAGCATTAAAATCACTATACAAGTTATTATACAAAACTTAAAATAATGATGATAGAGTCATTCATAAAATTATTAGGGAGCAGGATTCGCCCCTAATAATTCCTAACACTCTTAACTAATATCAGTAATAATAAAATTTAATATTTGGTTTTTTCTTATTGAAAATCACTATTTGATCTCACATTAAAAATCTATGATAATATATATTTATAAATAATATCCTCTTCATATTAATGCTCAACGAAAATATAAAATTGAAAATTATATAAAGTGAACGAAATTAATGAAGCTATACAAGTTTTATCTTCCTTTTTTTAACTCAAAGTCAAGGGAAAAAAACTACAATGAAGATGAAATATTGATTGCTAAAAAAAAAATATTTTAGTCAAAAAAGAATTATATAAAAAAATAAATTTATAAATTAATATAATTTAATGCACTATATATATTAAATTATCAAATTATTTTTATTATAAAATAAATCTAAATTATTATATCAAATAACGTTAATTTATAGATTTATATTTATAAAAAATTTGCACTAAGGGGATTGAAGAAAATTTTCTTCCCGGGCCGCATCTATGACTGGGTGATCAGCACGCATTAATGGTTGTTCCCAATAAAAAGATGGCGGATGATCTTGTACAAAAATTCGCAGCAGGGAAATAGTTAATTAGAGAATTTGGTATTGGAATCATTATTATTTGTATCTAAAATAATCTTATATTTCACTTATCAAAATTCATTAATTCAAATTTTGAATTACAGTATTTGAATATCATTCTTTATATTAAAAAATTATTATTCACCTATTAAAATATTTTTTATTATATTTTAATATGTTTATTGAATAAATAAATTATAGATATATTTGTTGATCCTCACATGATGTTTCCAAAAATATAATCATCACCAAATTTGACTTAACTTTGTCTAATTGAAGGAGATCAATCACATGAAAAAGGCTGCTCAAATGAATATGGTTCCAAAACTCTCTGAAAATATAAAGAAAAAATGATTCCAAAATAAAGAATACATCAATGCACCGATTTATCCAAACATACAACTAAATTACTGTTCTGGCCGCAATATCGATCTAGAGATAGGTACTTAATTAATCTCAGCTAGGTAATAAAAACAAGGGACAATATGCCTAAAACTCATTGCTTGGGAGTGGCTGGTGTGTTGGCTCGCCAATAAAGATGTTGTCATAGACAATGGCTGCAATAGCGGCACCAGCCATTGGGCCAAGCCAGTACACCCAGTGGTTAGTCCATGTCCAGCTAACCACAGCGGGGCCGAAAGAGACTGCCGGGTTCATGGATGCACCATCAAAGGCACCTCCGGCCAATATGTTGGCACCCACAATGAATCCAATTGCGATAGGTGCAACTATGCCTACATTCCCCTTCCTTGGATCCACCGCTGTGGCATACACAGTGTAAACAAGGCCAAAGGTCATCACAATCTCCAAAATCACTGCATTCCATGCACTCATGTTGGATGATAGGGAGAATCCCGGTGTTTCCTGCAGTGGGTCAATCACAAAAATTCAAAAATATTCAGACACAAAATTCACATTATTGTACTTTAATTTAAAAGTGCAATGTGTTAATGGCTTCAAAACCAGGGCAAGATTAAAGACTGAAATGAAGGAAACTCCCTCATAATGCATGTACTTGCATATAATATTTATTGTAAATATAAATGAGATTATGCAAAACTAAACTCACCAATTAATCTTGTTTTAAAAAATCTATTAGATCTATTTTATAATAATAAAAGTAATTTTAATCTAACGTACCACATCAAACTATATCAGTTTGTGATTTTTCAATATTTAAAATATTTTCCAATATATATATATATATCATTTCTCATTGGCCAGTTCTTACGTACCATTCCACCAGTGGCAAACTTAAGGAGCCAACAAGCGACAACTGAACCTAGCAACTGCGCAATCCAATACAAGATGCTCCTAAAGAAAGTAATGTTTCCACCAATAAAAGCACCAAAAGTGACAGCAGGATTTACATGCCCCCCAGAAATGTTTGCACCAACCGACACCGCCACAATAAGCGCAAATGCATGCGCCAATGCCGCAGCTACAAGCCCAGATGGTGTCGCCGACCCATTATCAGTAAGCTTGTCTGTCAAAACAGCCACCAATCACAAGCAATTAACACTTTTTTTCTTTTGAAGCTCATTCAATTCCAATTACAACCAAATCATTTGTTTATATTCTGAAATTTTATTTCAAGAATCAAAACCATAAAAAAATAATAATAATATGATAAAATGGATCAATAGTTTGGCAGTCTACTATTGAGAATGAATGGTGATATCTTACTAAAAGCCATGCCAGAGCCTTCGCCGGCAAAAACAAAAATAAGCATAGAGAAGAACTCGGCAAATGCGGCCTTGATCGCATCGGGGCGACTTGCGTCTCCAGGCCCACCAATTGCAATTCTAGTGATCGGCATTTTCTAATTCAAACTAACTTTCAGCTCTTGAGCTTGAGAGTTGAGAACAGTCCCTTTTGTGTACTTTTTACAAGTACTTGGGCTGTCTGTAAGCCTATAGATATACTAGTGTTTAACTGCCAAGTTTTTTTTTATATACCTAAAAAACGGCAAGGGAACCGGTCTAAGCCGTTCCCCTTAAAGACACTCACTGCTCTGTACTAGAACTGGAGTAGGAGTAGGGGGTTTTGTCGACCTCGTCCCGATGTTTCCACGTGTGTGGTGGCGATGAAATTTAGCTACGGCTGAATCGGCGGTGGATCGCCGACGTAAGACCGGCGTGTAGGATGCATGGCGAGTCTTTTGATTGGGACGAACGGACCGTTGAACATATCAAACTAGACAGGTTTTTGTAGTGTGTTGGTGGGGGCCACGGGGATTACGATGTGTCCGCTCTTGTCCAACAAGTACGTACACTACTCTTCCTCATATAACATTATTAAAATTAATTCTGCTACATATCTTACATATTTTTTATATATATTATTGATATGATTAGTTAAAATAATTAAATTATACATAAATCTCTTAAGAATAATATTAGAATTTGTTTAGATAATGAGATGAGATAGAATGATTTTAAATAAAATTTAAAAATTAAATAAAATATTATTAAAATATTATTTTTTAATATTATTATTATTTTAGAATTTAAAAATGTTAGATTAGAATTTGTAAAGATTGAATTATTTATTTTATTATGTTAAAAAAAATTTTAAAAATTATAATAAAAAAATGAGTAAGACTTGAGATAATTTCTCAATCTAGACAAAATATTAAATACAACCGATCATGTTTATCCAATATTAGAATAATTCTTTATATTTTATATTCTACACTTCAAATAATAAATGTTAACATGACACGTTATAAGTGACTGTCAATTTTAAGTAGTTGGACATAATAAATTATTTAAATGTACCATATTGGTAAGAATTACTGTGAATAATTAAATTTGAGACACAGAAAATGGTTAAATGTTATCTATCCTAATTTTACGACTATTTTCTTTTTGGGCCAAGAGGGAGTGGAAGTCACATGTGGCCCAACTCAGCAGTCAGGTGAAGCCCACTGAAACGCCTCCCACTCATTAAACTACGTATTATCCACTGCTATCCGATTGGGAGAAAATGAAAGCACAAAAAAGAAAGGGCACATGACACAACCTCCTAGCCAAAACAAAAGGCCGAACTACCCTGTCCGATATCCACATAATTATGAGAAGCTAGATCCCGCTTCTCACTGTCAAAAATGGCAGTCTCTTCACTTTCCCTGAGCTGGGTTTCAACCACCTTATCCAACAAGGTCAGGGCATGAATTTATTTCCGCACAGGCACTCTTTTATTCAGACTTTATATGTTTCTCGAAGATAACTCATGCATTTTTAGCTATATGGGCACCATTCTTCCAGTCGAAACTGCTTCATTCAAAGGATTTGCATCGAGGAACTGCATTTTCTTTGACTAACACCATCGCATGCTCAAGAGAGACAGCCTCCGATGAAGAAAGTAAGACACCCACCTAAATTCTCTTCGCACTTCTGATGCATGTTAGCCACTGGTTAATTTCAAGTTGTTTTAGGTAGTAGATGTTGGTTTCTGCTAAATTGAACCCCGACGACATCCACTGCTAAATTTGCCTTTGACATTATTATTAAGCGTCTTGTATATGGAAAGAAATTATTTGTGGGGTTGTCCGATATCGAGTTTTGGATGGTCCTGGTCCAATTTTTAGTACGTTGAGCAGACTATTAGTTTTATACTGCAGAACTAATAAATTGTTCCGCTTAGATGATTTTTTCTAACGAGGAACTTCAATCTACAAGTCTTTTTTTCCTTCCTTCCTAGTTCCTATAAACTTGAATGGTGTATAGTTGATGATTAGATTGGGAGCTCTCCATAATATGGATAAAGAGGGTCATCTGTTACAACTGAATCCTTGAGGTTATTACGGTGATAAATTCTGTAGTAGTAGTGTTGTTGAATGGGAAATACTCTAGCTATAAAGAGATTACACAAAAATGATCTTACAAACTGACATGACTTGACGTGGTTCATCAGATTATGAAGTTACTTTTATTATAAATTTTATTATAAAGTAAATCTAATGAATTAGAGTAATTATGTCAATTTGTGGAATTGTTTTTGTATAATTCCTTTGTGGATGTAGCAATACTCTGTTTAAATTGTTGATCACATCAGCTTGTTTTAGATGATGGGTAGATATGAACCAAACCTTTTCTGTAAACTTTCATGCCTGCAAGATCAAAAGTCATGACTATGATGAATTTTAGGCAATTTCAAGAGAAGGCTGCTGCTGTTGAAAATTGGCATACTGAGTACAACTTTCCTCCCTGCAAGTTCCCTTTTAGCTGAAGGTAAAAAGGTTCATTTGCAGTTATTTCCATATATGACTATATATTCTATTTTCAACACGTTTATTTGCTAGGAAATAATAGTTTGACGCTGTGCCATGCCATGCAGAAATACCAAAAAACTATCGAGCTTTTGTGGACTCTGCAGATGGGTATTCCTATTATTACCCTGCAGATTGGAGGGTAAGAGTTTTAGTTTCATTCTGATTTGGAAGTCTAAATTTTGGCTGCAAAGATTTTATCTTTTGTGCCTTGTTCAGGAGTTCGACTTCAGGGCACATGATTCTGCATTCAAGGACCGATCCATGCAATTGCAAAATGTTAGAGTGAGATTTATACCAACTGAGAGAAAAGACATTCATGATATGGGTCCAATGGAACAGGTAAAGTGTAGCAATTTGTTCAATGCCTTCTTTTCAGAAGACTTAAAAAATGGTCTTGAATAGTTTCTATGCTTAACAGGTGATTTTCGATTTGGTGAATCATATATATGCTGCACCGAATCAAGTAGCTACTATATATGACATGAAGGAGGTTTGCATCTCTCTCTTTTCCCACATCCTCTCTAGAAAAGATTTGTAACTTCAAATTCTGCAGTAAAGATATTGATGATACCCCAATGGATGCAGAAAACCGTTGATGGGAAAAATTATTACACCGTTGAGTTCGAACTTACGTCTCGGAATTTCTCAACCACTTCCTTTGCAACCATAGCAATTGCAAATGGTAAGTATCCTGCCATCTACAAGTACTGTAGCCATGTATGTTTTCTTCCTTTCCTGAACAGGAACTGCCCTATACCATGTTAGAGAGGCGCGATGCCACATCAGCAGACTGCACGTCGATTCCCTATAGAATTACTGTTTGCTCTTTGTACAGGGAGATATTACACGCTGATTGTTGGAGCAAACAAAAGACGCTGGAAAAGATATCGCGACATGCTTAAAGTGGTAGCAGACTCTTTTAAAGTGCTAGACATCTGAAATAATCTATCTGATTAGAGCTGGCAATCTCGGATGTGAAAGTCACGATTTGTTTTCATTGTAATTGATCGTTATTTTTTGTTAGATGTATATACTGAACGAAAAAGCTTTATACATATAATTAATTATTGATTTGTCGCTAGACTTCGACTAAAAAATATCACGGAAAGACATATTGTTTTATCCGTGATCAATGTTGTTCCCAAAACTGAAACCCCACGTTTTCTGCCTAAGTTAACTTCCTTTCCATCCAAACATTAAAAAATAAAATGAATTCCCGGGCAAACATTTTGGAAGATGATTTCGTGCTCGTATACTCTCTACTTTCACGCGATTCGAGTGTTTTGGCCTGGGAATGCAAGTCAAAAATCATGCCTGTCTCAGTGTAACCGTAAATGAATGTTGCAGTCCACAACTACTATCATAAGTTGGTCGTTGAAGAGTTGAACACCATACAAAGTGATTATAGATGGATCAAAAGTTGGTCGTTGACTGATGATGAGACGTCGACCAGACAAAGTTCCCTGCCGACTACTGCCAGGCATGCCAAGGATAGACGAGGGATCGTAGCAAAGCCGAACACAACACTGTCGGAGTTTATACCATAACAAGAAAACCGGGAATACCTGATTTCTGACACAGTAAAAACATGCAACATTCAAATACTCCCAAGCATAAACATCATGAACACCAACTGTTCAGAGCCTCAACAATGGCAGTTTCTTCGCAAAACTGATTAGCTTGTAAATTACAAGTCTCTATTTACAAAGATTACAACTTCTTACACCTCTTTAACTTTCTACATTTTACACGGATGGAAAGCAAAACTTACAGGAAGAAGTAAATTCAACGAGAGAGAGAGAGAGAGAGAGAGAGAGAGAGAGAGAGAGAGAGTCCAAGAAATTTGCTAAAAATGCAAAATGAAATCACACCACAGTAAAAATCTAGAATTAATTCCAACCCACTTTCTGCTTGAGAAGCAAATCAATTTAACACGGAGACAGAGACACAGCACAATGCCAACCTAGTGAAGCTCGCCTCCAAAAGAATATAACCGGCTTCAAAAAACCTATTTATAAAACCTACTTTTGAACAATATAACTCCCACTGCCGCCACTGGATATACAAACTCACCCTGCAGTATAAAATGTATTATGCGCCTCATCAGTCTCATTTCTCTTCCCACCCACTCTGGACTCCACCAATATTATAAGAGAACCATCGACATGGACATCCCCAGTAATTCAAAAGGAGCAGAGTGAGAACTATAGATGAATCGAACCTAAAAAGTCACAAAACTGATTCTAAACAAGTCGGTGCTGACGCAAACCCTTCCCAAAATGAGGTTGCATCAGGCGCACATATAGACCATTCTTTGCCAGCAAAGAATCATGGGTCCCTTCCTCTACAATTCGCCCTCCATTCAGAACGACGATGTTGTCTACATGTCTCATCATTGCAGCTCTATGGGCTATCAGAATGGTTGTTTTGTTCCCCATGATCAATGTATCGAGGGCCTCCTGCACCACCCGACTTGACTCAGACTCAATGGAGGAGCTTGCTTCATCTATTAACAAAATGGGTGCATTCTTTAGCACTACCCGAGCAATTGCAATCCTCTGTTTCTGGCCCGGGGTCAGATCTACACCCCTCATCCCCACATGTGTGTCATAACCATGAGGCAAACTGCTGATGAAATGGTGAGCATTTGCTATCCTAGCAGCCTCTTTTATCTCCGCTTCACTAGCATTGTGCCTTGCATATATTATATTTTCCTTTATGGTTGTCGAAAAGATAATTGGTTCCTGCTGAACAAGACCTAAGTGGTTCCTCAACCATCTCAAATTATAAAGTTTTAAATCTCGCCCGTCCAGTAGGACTTGACCAGCAACTGGATCATAAAATCTCTCGATCAGAGATATTATGGCACTCTTCCCAGACCCTGAAACTCCCACCACAGCCACAGTTAGTCCCCCACTGACCTTGAGACTGAGATTGTTCAGTACCAAAACTTCTGGGCGTGTAGGGTAACAGAAATCAACGTTTTTCAACTCAATGCTTCCATAAACATTAGGTGGCTTCAAGGCTGAGTTATCATCTGGGTCAATCTTAGGTGGTCGATCTATGATTTCAAAGACCGAACTAAGAGAATTTCGTCGTTTAAGTATGTACGGAGCCAATCCAAAAGGCTCCACCAGTGCAAATGTTGCAAAAGAAAAAACCATATATTCCTTGATAGCAGTAGGTAACTTCATATAGCCATGTTTAACGGAGTATGAGGTGCACCAGAGGAGAAGTGCATTACAGGCAAAAAGAAGAAACTGTGAAAAGCCAAAAGCAAAACCGATGGCCATTCCATGAAGGAAACTCTGCTTAAATATTTTCCTCAGTTGAAACCTGTACAGCTCCATTACCTCGTTACCAGCACAGAATGCTACAACAGTGTATATGTTTCTAACTGCATCCTCAAGGACCAAAGATGCCTTCCTGTGCATCTCCTGGATGCCCCTTGAAAATCCAGCAAGCCATAATTTCTGCAAGATTTAAACAATGCTTCACTCTTTTGTTTTTCTTTTTCCTTATGGTACAAAAATTGCTTCAATAGAAAAAAGAATGCATCAAAGTGAACTCAGCCCCTAAATAATTCTTATATCTACCAGAATACCATTATACTAGACTGACAGAGATTTCATATATCCAGGCAGTTCAATAAGGTCAACAAGTTGAGTAAAAGATAAGACAAAAGTAGATTCATAATATAAAGACAGTATAGTGATATCACTTAAAACTTAATATAGCCTATTTTTGTTACCATTGTGCTGCAGTGTAGGCAACTGTGTTGAAAACTTGGAGAAACACTCCACTATTAACAAAGAACGTTTCAAATTAATTATTTGGGAAAATCAATGGGAATACAATGTGTGAGGGGTGATGTTATGTAGACACGGGCTCGATGCATAAACTGTTGTTGTGGGACTCATGTGATGGGCGTTGGCTTAGATAAAGTAAACGTTTAGATGGGATTTCAATTCTCGCTTCTTGCAAATAGGAGTTTATTATTTCCTCCTTCAGAAGTCTAGCTATCTTGTCAATACCCTCGTGCCTATATCATAAAGAGAATTATTAAATCATATCAGGTTTTCCCACACATGCCAAACAGATTTTGCATTATTTTCAGATGTTCCCAAAAAATTAAAAAAAATGGAAGACAACAAACATTTTCACCGAAACATTATCAATGACCTTTACAATTCTATGAACCTTATAATTATTTTATATTTATGCTCATTTAACACAAATGCCAAACAGATTTTGCATTATTTTCAGATGTTCCCAAATAAAAATAATAATAATAATAATATTGGAAGACAACAAACATTTTCACTGAAACATTATCAATGACCTTTACAATTCTATGAACATTATAATTATTTTATATTTATGCTCATTTAACACAAATGGATGGCACAGCTCAACAGGTTCAAAGGCTATTGCTTTGCAAATGTTGTAAATAGATTTGTAGTGGGAAGCAAGTAGAGGTGATGCAAACCTGTGCAATGGCAGAAACAGTGAGGACCGGAAGGGTTGCCAAAGCCACAAGTGCCAATCGCCATTGTAGCAACATCCCAATAAGAACAGCCACAATAACAGCAGCACTGTCCTGTATAAATATGGAAAGTCGGTTGCTAAAAGCTGCTCTCACAAATGTAGCATCATTTGCCAAATGCATGGATAATGTGTCAGCACTGTTTTCCTCTTCATCGAACCATCCAACTTCATTGCGCAACATTGCTGTCACATCATTGGAATTATGTGAGGGGAAAAAAAAAATGGTCATCTCGAGAAAACTACCAGGAGAAAAGGAAATAAACATGCACCTGAGAACATCATTCTACGAACTCGCTCAGTCATCTTCTCCCCCATTATACCAAAGTAGAAGTGCTGCAAAAAATTGGCAACAACTGTCACCATACCCATGCATGCAATGATCAAGCACCATCTGTCTACTTCCTGCCAAGAGTGATGACCATCCAGTCTATAATATGCTGTCACTATCAGTGCAATAACATAAGCAAGAAGAGGATTAAAGGAACCAAAGATGGCAGCACCAATGCTTCCTAATACAGCATAGAGCCACTCTGCAAGACTAAGCTCTGCCAACCTAAAAAATGGTGGTGCTTTGCGATGCTGTGTATTTTTTACTTCCTTCATTTTCACTGTAAATTCATCAGATTGACTATGTGGTCGGCTAAAAGTCTGTGAATGTGAACGTTCATTTTTGGGATCAGATGTCAAAAGGGGTGAAACAGGGGATTCAGGGTCTGAACCATTTGACGTTTGTTGATGTGTAGACTGAACATCAATCTTGGGTAGCTCCGGTAATCTCATTTCAAAGCTATCCTGACTTCTTATCAACTGTTCCTTATTGGTTGCATCCATCAGCTGACCATTTTCCAGCATATTCTCTGGTGGGGAACTCCCAACTCTTGGTGAATCCTGCAAGTTACAAGTGCTATCTGGGGGACGGAGCATGCCAGGAACTCTCTGGAGAGAGGGTGATTTCACCATTTTAGGAGATGATGGTTCTTGGAAGTTGTAACTTGCAGCAGAATCCTTTTCGATCTGGAAAGTTGAAGTCTCGTTATAGTTTCTCAATGGCATCCTGGACATAGTTACGAAAACAGAACCCATCAAAATGCAACTTATCAAAAAAGTAAAAAGAAAATCAAGGATTAAAAAGAACTGCAATTAACTTTCTAGCAGGAAACACCAAAAGTCAACAGAAAAAATCTCCTTGAAAAATCTTAAACTGTTCCACCCAATCACCCACAATACTCTATGTCAGCAAGTGCACACTTTGCTCGTGTTATACCTTCTAGGAAGTTTTGCTGCTTCTTCGGATTTGAGAAGCTCTGCATATAGGCCATCGAGGGTCAATAATTCATCATGTGTACCCATTTCAACAAGTTGACCATCCTCCATCACAGCTATGTAATCAGCATTTTTTATAAGACTGAGTCGCCGAGCTATTATTATAGTTGAACGTCCCAACATGAGGAGATCTAGAGCCTCCTGAACAGCTCTTTCAGCTTCAAAATCAAGTCCACCAGTAACTTCATCAAGCAGAAGAATCGATGGATTTAGAAGTACCGCTCTAGCAATAGACAGTTTTATTTTCTGCTCTTCTGTTAATTCTAAACCACCTCTGCCCACCTGAATTACAAAATTTAAACTTTATCAAGGCCACAATAACATGAAATGATACAAAAAATGGCAAGATATATAGGTTTAAACTGGTAATTTTGTCTTTCAAATTTTACCTGTGTGTCATATCCTTTCTCAAGCGAGCTGATTAAAGTATGTGCATGCGCTATTTTAGCAGCTTCTTCAATTTGATCAAAGGTAGCATCCCGTCCGTAAGCAATATTGTCTCGTATGCTCAGACTTAGCAAGGCAGGCTCCTGGGTTACGAGACCTATTTGGCTTCGTAGCCATTCCAATTTCAGGTTCCTAATATTTTCTCCATCCAAAAGAACTTCTCCTGCATCACAGAATGAAAAATCATAGGAATCAGAAATCATACTAAGGATTTCCAGTGTAAGCCCTTCCTAGTATATTATATGATCATTGTACTGCCCAACCTCTCCCAATTCAACACAAATACAAACGTACAATATAAAAAGAGAAAACAAATAAAGGTACGAATGAAGACTGTCACACCTAATGTAGGATCATAAAACCGCTCCATGAGTGGGATGATACTGCTTTTTCCAGAACCATTTCTGCCAACAAGTGCCACAGCTTTCTTAGAAGGTATGGTAAGATAAAACCCACTCAAAATAGGGATTTCGGGACGAGACAGATAGCTGAAATATACATTCCTAAACTCAATATTTCCTTGAACTGAATCCAGGGTGATTCCGTCTTGATTAACTGTAGAAGATGATCTGCTTATCATCTCAAAAAGTCTATAGGCAGCAATTCGTCCTTGCTCAAATGAATAGAAGTTTGTTGCAGCTTGATTCAGCCCCCTATAAAAAATAACCCATTAGAAAAGTAGTGGGAATTATGGTCATGACACGAGTTTAAGCACAATACTTACAGGCCACTTAAAATTATAGCAAATAGGGCTGTTATGATTTCACCACCATGAGCTTTTCCTTGTTTAACTAGGAACCTTCCAACCCACAGTTGTAAGGCACAAGAACATATTGCAAGCCCATACGTAAATCCAAGACCAAGTCCTTGCACAAGGCTTATTAATATACCATATCTCAGAGTTGCTTGTAGTGATGTTGCATAAGAATACTTCGCCAATGTATCATTTGTAAAGGCATACAATGTCCTAATATGGGAGACTGCCTACATGTTTCAAGAAATTATTCACACTTCAGAATCCTGGCATTAAATACTTCACCAAAATGACGACAATCACAATACAAAATTATTGCCATTATTTGAACTACCTACCTGTCACTTCATAAAACCAACAAAGAACAGAAAAGCATTGCTTGCTGTGTCCTTGGAAAATAACTTTGGAAAACAAAAACCCTTCATAAACATGTTATGAACATTGATTTTTTTTTTTATAAGGAATTGTGAACATTGATGTTAACAAGAATAGCCTTCAAAAAGCTGTTTTAGGATTTCTCTAGGAAGAGGAAAAGTGCTTTTTAGAGAATAAAACCAAACAGGTCTTGTACATCTTTCGGTACTTGACAAATTGCTCAGACAAAATTGAGCATCGCAAGGTTTTTTTTTATAAGTGAAATCCACTCAGGAGCTATACACAGCCAGTAACTCATATAGGGCCAAGTGGAAGGCAGGCCCGTCTTTCTTTCTTAAAAATAAATAAATGAATTACCCTTTCAGCAGTCAGAAAGATACTCTGTTATCAACTACAGCCAAAAGGATACACTGTTGGTTTCTAGTAGTACAAAGCAATGGCACATTGCTAAGGCTCGTCAGCCAAGTCTGATATATAAACCCCTTACTATCTATCACCTTTGCAGCCAACCCAACAAGGAGACATTGTCAATCATTCATTTCCAGAGTCTATTATTATTACTTATCAAAATAAGTCTATAATTGTTTTGAATGCAGGAGAGGGTTAGGCCTAAGCCTAAGTTCAAAACAATCAAACAAAGGGCGAAGGAGATTAGGGAGATGAGAGGGAAGTCTTTTTTTTTTTTTTTTTTTGGGTGGGGGGGGGGGGATGAGTAAAGTGTTGTGGAATAGAGGACAAATAAATATGAAGGAACTATTACAAGACAAAAGGAAGAAAACTTTGGCAGAAGGTACACCACCACCACAGTTTGGCTTTTTTTTTTTATATTATTCGAAAGCATTGGTTGGTGACTTTTAATAACATAAAGGGTGAAAAGAAATCGATATTTAAAACAAAAACAATGATCTCAGTACTCACTCTAATTCGAATATAAATAACACAAATACTTTCATAAATAAAATAACAACAGAAAAAATAAAGTTTTTTTTTTATGACAGGAGAACCATCTCACAGCACAGCCCTTAGGACTCACCCATGGAACTAAACCCAGGCGGAGACTAGCACAGCAACCCACCGCTGTGGCCTCCCATTTAAATCTCAGTTTGATCCCAGGGGAAATCGAACATGTCACATAGGGCTCATGCACACAAGTTTGCCCTTACCACTTGAGCTACCATGGGTGGGTAAAAAAAATAAAGACTTTCCCCTTAATGAATGCAAAAAAGTCTTAAAAAGACCAGAAACAGCTGCAAATAAATTTGCCTTGGTGCAACCATTCAGCATATTAATTTTAAACTCCACAACTTCAAAAGAATCACATTGATGCAGATCTAGAGATACAATGAGAATAATGAGCCGAAATTATAAAAATAAAACATTAGATCCATAGCATGTGAGAAAGATTATCCTTCAAAAGACCAGGAACTTTTTGTTTTGGGGAGAGGGAGTTATGTTAAATGGAAAGAGCAATATAAATAGACCTGTTCAGCAATGCTAGCTGCTTCAGCATATGCATCTTGGATATTCTCAGCAAGCCTGTGAAGAAAAATATTTGATATTCCTCCAGCAGCTACAATGAATGGGCCAGTGGCTAATGTTATGAGTGCAATCTGCCAACAGTTGACAAAACCAAGAACAAGACCACTGAAAAAAGTAGCCATATTGTGAATATAATTTCCAACCTGTATCATTAGAGATGACCAATAAACAGATTAGACAAAACAACAAATAGAGAGAGAGAAAGGGAGTAATAGAATAAAGAAAAATGCGGTAATATGTTACATCTTAACATACTTTTTCACTAAGAGCAGATTGAATAAGCAGCACATCACTCAGTACTTGGCTCACAATGTCCCCATTGTTCCCATAGGTATCGAAAAAACTCATGTCTTGGTTAAGTAACACTTGAACATATCTTGACCTGATGACACCTGTCTGCCTTTCCCCAGTAAGTATCCAGCATGAAACCTCTATTACACACAAAAAAAGTTAGTACTAAAGACTGCAAATATAACACAGAAACAGTAGTTTGGTAATGACTAAGCTTGATAAATAATTTACCAATCCAACCAGCAATGAAAACGCCCACAGCAATATACAGGATTGTTAAAGTAAGCTGCAGCAAAATGATAACACAACCAAGTGAGAATAAGTTCATATCTTCAACTTCTAGGTCATGAACAAAAACAATTCATATTTCACCTTCTAAATCAAATACAAAAACTAACTTAATAAACTTCACACATGAAGTGCGAAACATGCAACACACAATAACAGAAGGCTGTTACTTCCCTAAGTTCCCTTAGAATCTTTATAATCAAAAAGAAAATCCAGAAGCCCGGGACCCAAACTGTGTTTATAGTTTCCGTGTATCTCAGTCATTTGAAGGAATGTTTTGATCAACTGCTAATTAATTTCACACAGAAATTTGACATGCTGCATACTTCATGGAAAGAAATATAATTATTGCATCAAGATTTTCTTAATAATAAGATGAAACTAAATCCAAACATCCAACTTATGCATAGGAGATGAGTCAAATCACACTCACAACCTATATCAAACTTATGCATAAGAAAACTGACTGGACATTATAGAAGCAGTTAAAACGTGCAAGCCTCTCATATCCTTTCCCACATCAACCCCAGAGTCTTTCTATTACCATCGCAACATCTTTCCCTTTTAAAATAAGGAAAGCCTAATAGAATAGATTGAGCAAACATAGTTAGCTTATAACTTCAGTCCATTTAGTCATAAGAACAGTTGGAAGTTTTTGCATAGAAAATAGAGATTCCATTTTTATTTACAAATAAAGAACGAATTATTGAATTTCGGGTGAAGATCACAACAAAATCTTCAACACCCTCAAATCATAGATTCTGATGACCCACATAAGTCTCCTAATAAATATATATGATATTTATATATGAAAAACCAGTTCAAAAAAAATAAAAAAGAAGAAGAAGAAGATAACATCTCACCGAAAATCATGAACTTCTTAGTACTTGGTTATTAATGAAACAGCGTAACCAAAAAGAATCAAACGGAAGCTGAATTGCGAACTCTGTATTCTCTCGTTGGTGATATGAACTAAACACAATAAGCTGCACCAAGCTTATCTGGCAAAGTTACGCTAAATTTTAAAACCCTAGTTCATCCCATTTACAAAAATGTAGGAAGCTGACGCAGATACATCCCAGAAAAAAGAACTGCGAAATTAGGGTTTCTAAAGCTGTAAATTACCTCTCTAAACTTTTCCAACCGCTCATCTTGTCTATCGGGGCCGATCCTGATAACGTGGATGATCTTGGCGAAGTAGTGGAGATAAACGACAAGGGCAGTGCCGTGGGCGGCGGCAGCGAGTGAGCCGACAAGCATGAGGCCCCAGTCGAGACAGTCGGCGCAGACGAAAAGTTGCGAGAAGGGGACGGCGGCTGGCGGCAGCTCGATATCCTCGGGGTCCTCGATCTCCTCTTCAGTCTCGAGCTGCTGCCCCGGCGTGTCCATGCTCTGGTCCATATAAGGGGACGGCGACTCTGGCGGCTCCGAAACTTCGGACACGGGAGTCAATGGCTGTATGTTCTGTGGGGACCAACCGAACAGCCCCCTAGAGATCATCATCTTCGGGGAGTAAGTCGGAACCCTCGAACTCGAACTCGTAATCGGACTTGAACTGACTGAAACACCAGCTTCCCGGACCTCCTCAGATAAAAACCGATAAATTTTCAAGCGCAAGAGTATTTCGGGCTTTGTGCTTTCATATAATCATTGTTATTCTTTTTCGCCTTTTTCCAAAAGCAGAGAGAGAAGATAACAGAATGGGGTCGTCGCAGGTGGGAGCGCGACCCGGTCAAACAAGGCAGACACGGACACAGAGGGAAAGAGAGAGTCGAGACTTGGGGTAAGGGATCTTTCCAGGTTAACGGTCAAATGCCGTCGATGCGTTGCATAAGGGCGGATACGCACGAATGTACATAGAGATAACGAGATTTGAAGTGGGGTGCGCAATTCGTAGTGTAAATTCCTGCCAAGTCAATACAAAGGTCAGGCTGGTTTGGATTAGAATTGATTTGAGTTTAATTTATTTTTTTATATTATTATTATTTAAATATTTAAAAAAATTAAATTAAAATTTTAAAAATATATATTAAAATATAGAAAATTTTTATTAAAATTTATATTTTATATAAAAAATTAAAAAATATAATAATAAAATAAAGATAAACTCAACTCACACTCTAATCCAAATAAAAGCTAAAGCTCTACATGTTCAAGTAAGATCTGCCAAAAACAAATTTATAAAATGGCCACTTTACTACATTATAATTTAAATAAAAAATGTATTAAAAATTTTAAATTATAATTATATTTATAAACTTAGATTTATAATTTAAATCTAAAAATATATTTTTATTAATTAATTTTAAATATAAAAATAATTTTTAAATCTATGAACTATAATCAATTATTGAAGTGGTTGACAAGTAGGGCTATTCAAAAATTTCAATTTTTGAATTTCATCTGATTTTCATTCTGATTTCGACTCCGATCGAAATCAAAAGTCAGAAGTCGAAATCGGAGTTATTCCGACTCTGAAATCGGAGTTCGAAATCGAAAATGGAATCCAAGATCGCTCCAATTTCTGACTCCAAACTCCAACTATTTATATTTATATATTATATATTGTGTATAAAACATTATAAATCCAAATGGCCAGTGGTTTAAAAGACGTTTTATCCACTCTCACATCTTGGGTTCGAATTCGCGCGGCCTTTATTTCTCTCATTTGCAGCCTTTTTTTTTAAACACCTTAAACGACGTCGTTTTACAGATTATATATATTCTTTCCTTCCATCAGAAAATCCTAAGTACGACGTCTCAGACTCTTAGATCATCCTCTCCTCACTTCTCTTCCCCTAGCACCTATCTTCTCCCCAATTTGGCCTCTCCTCTCTTTTCTCTTCCCCCAACGTCTCTTATGCTACTGTTAATGTCGTACGAAGTTCTTCCTTTCTCCATCACTGCTGAGGGTCTGGGGTTTCAATTTCTTCAAAGCCCAACCATCACTGCACTGCGTTCTTCCCTTCTCCATCACTGCACGAAGTTCTTCCCTCCAAATCACCGTTGTTGATTCGCAATGGTAGTAAGTCTTTGATACGCAACTAAAATAGTAGATTACTAGAGTTTCTGTGGTAAATTACTAGGGTTTCTGTGGTTAAGTTCTATGATTGTTATGGCTAAAATGTATCATTGTTGCCATATAAATTTGGGTTTATGTGGTAGATTACTAGGGTTTCTATTATATATTATTAGTGGTTGATTTCTATGGTAGATTATTAGGGTTTTGTTTCGGTGTTTTGAACAGCAAATTTCAACAAACTCCGATTGGAGTTCGCAAGTTCTGAACTTTGATCGGAGTCAAACTGCGACTTCATTTAGGAGTCAGAGTTGGAAATCGATTTTGACTCCGACGGATATCAAAGTCGGAGTCGAAAACTTTGAACTTTGACACCTTCAAAGTCGGAGCCCATCCCTATCGATAGGCAAGGAGCGAGTCGGGACAGGATAATGGGTTTGACCTCATTCCATCGTCGAGGCAGGGTATCCCACCCCTGCATCCCAAAGGCAAATGTCCAGGAATAAAAACCTCACCCCTGCTCGTGTGGGTTTAGGGTTTAAACCCTGCTCGTGTGGGTCGAGAGCAAGTAGGGTACCACTCTTTCTCATAGGGTGCCAACTTAATTCATCTTAACATTTAAAATGTAGCTATAGACTAAGTTGGTAGGTTGATACATGGGTCAACTTACGCATGGTCTAAATCTAGGGTTATAATCAAGCCGAGTCGAGCTGAGCTTTACTTGTCGAGCTCGGCTCGACTTAAAATACTCGAACTCGATTTTTTTTTTGTTCGAGATCGACTCAATAAACTAAACTCTCAACTTGAGCTTGAGCTCGATATCATCTCAAGCTTGAGTTTTTTTTTTTTTTTTGAATAAAATTCAATAACTAATAAATTAGATTAATTAAAAAAATAAAGATCTAATATTGAATTTGTACAATTAACAAGTAGAACTTCTATTGAATTATTAGATTTTAAAAATTTATAAATAATTAATATCTAACTAGTTAATATTTATTCATATAATTATATATTATATGCCTACATATATTATTAATACATATAAATAATATGATAGCTTATGTTTATTTTATATGTGGTTCTCACATATTAATATATGAAATTATTAAATTTTATCAATTAATTATTATACAAATTATAAATTATACTTATGAAGTATATTCAATATATAGACATAAATAATTAGATTACATATTATATATTTAATCATAAAAACAATATGCTTATATTATTAGATAATATATATATATATGTGTGTGTATGTACATATATATCAATATATGAATAAGTTTTAATCGAGTCAAGCTAACGAATCGACTCGAGTATAAACGAACAGACCTTAACGAGTTTTAACTAAATCGAGCCAAGTTTTGTCACGTACGTGTTATTTATTAATTTAACGAATATCTACTTTCTTGGATAAATTTTTTTTTTTTAAGAATCAAATTCAATTCAAGTTTAATCAAATAAGTATCAAATATACTATCAAGTAGCCTGATTGATTTAAAATCATATCTAAATCCATCGAGGTAACATTGCTGTCCAACGTGACGTCCAACGTGATGCTTATACTGTAAGATCCAAAGAATGCCAGAAGTTAATTTTTGAATTTTTTTAGACGTCTTGAATAATAGGTGCTAAAAGCCTAAAATGATATTTTTCACCGATTATTAATTTCTTATAAATAAAGACTACAATGATAAAAATTTAAAATATAAGAAGTCGAAAATTCAATTTAGAGCTTAAATGATATAAATAAAATGTTTTAATATTTAATGATATTAATAAAAAAAAAATCAAGGCCTGAGGGAGGTAGGGATGGACATTATAAAACAAAACAAAAACAAAAAAAGGATTACAACGTTCTTTTTTGCTGCTGAGTCCGGTCCATTTGTTCTGTTCTATTTTTTGTAATCACTAAGATTCATAATAAATAATCAAGGCCTTCTCAAAATTTAAAATAATAATAATAATAATAATCAAGGCCTTGTCTTTCGGGGGGAAAAAAATTTAAGGTCTTAGAGCATTAAAAATGGATTCATTAATTTTATTTTTAAAAAAATATAAGTTTACACATATATCAAAAAAGTTTAATTATATTTAATTAAAAATGAAAAGAAAAAAGTTAAAATAAAATAAAATAATTTTTTATTTAACTTTTAAATAAAATAATGCTCTTATCTCTCTTTTTATTTTTCTTGTTTATTTTTATTTTTTTTAACAAATTACAAAATGAGTGTGCAGCTAAAAAAGTGGAGATGTTTTAATTTGAGAAATGATAAACCTACAATAATTTGCACAATATATTACACAATATATGTTGTACAGTAGAAATTTTTTTATAATGTGATGTTAATTTTATGAGGCAGAATATAAAAATATCTTTATTTTATAATTTATATTGTGTAAGTGTTGTGAAATATGTTGTGTATATTACTTCCTTTTAGGTTTGGAAATTTGACTCATGATAACACTTTTATTGGATTAGCCAAAGCTAAAGTACATTTTTAACCAATTGCATCCTTATTTTAACTTTTAGTCATTCCATTCATATAATCCTTACATTGAAATGGTTATTTTCACAAAAATATAATAATAAAATAATATAACTAACTTTAGGCTTTGACTATTTATACTAAATTTTCACATTAGATTGTCTATTTATGAATATACATAATAATGAGTAATTAATAATTAAATATTTTATAATTATTTTTAACTATTAAATTAATTAATTTTATCATATGTGACTATTCTATCTATTATATTTTAATAAATAATAATTTTTTAATTAAATTATGAGTTTACAAAAGTAATTAGTAATCACATTATATTAAAATTAAATTAGAAATTGATATTTTTTATAAAAAAAAAAAATCTACATATTCCTCATCTAACTATATTTTTTTTTTATCAAATAAGATTTAATTTTCTCTACCCAAGAAATATAGATAATTCATTTTCAATCCAACTATTTACTTTTGTCAAACTTTCTTTGATTTAAATTTATCATCCAATCATCTTATTTTGCCAAACTTTTTTTTATCCAACAACCAAATATACTCAACTTTCCATCCAATAATATTTTTTTGCCAAACTTTCCTCTATCCAACAACTAGATGTACTCTATGTTCCATCCAACAAGCTTTTTTAGCCAATATTTCATTCATCAAACAATCATATATACTATATTTTACCAACCAATCATCTTCTGTTGCCAAGCTTAAATTATAATTAACAATCACATCTACATTTTATTATCCAACTATTTTCTATTACCCTACTTTCTTATATCCAACAATCATAATATCAAACTAAGTAATCAACTATAGTTCATTCCAAAATGTTTTGTTGTAACTAATAGTCTTGGAGCAATCTTATAAATAGACCAACCCCCAATACTTATCACTCATCACATACAAAGTCTATTGAGATTTTCAATATTCATTCTCTCAATTCTTCCACAGCACACCATTCAGTTATCCATGAATCCTTTTTTCAATGATGACCATATTTTATACGATAATTATTCTAATCATGAATATGATATGATACAAGCAATGGCACAACATCGAAAGCGAAGGTAAGGCCATCCTTCATCCCAATATAATTATAACAAATCAAATAAGAAAAAGATGAGGGTGCATGTATTTGAATACTTAATATTAAAATGAAATGAATGCAAAGCTGTGTATTAGTGCAGAAAAAAAAAATCCATCTAGTGGTCTACTATCTTGCATGCAGCCCAATATTACATAGTGAATCCTAACAATAACCCTTACTTGGTCAGGATCAAACAGTGATGCAAGGTTTAATTCCTGAGATAGAATGATCAAGAGTGTTAAATGAATAAAGCAGATGAATACCAAACTAATGCAAGTGAGCATGGACACCTGATTTGGACAACATATGTACCCGTGTGTATATATCAGTATCTTCAATGTTAATGTTATCTATAGATGTATTAAAAGCATAATCCATTCATAACTAAAGATCAAGTTAAAATGTAACAACATAAACAATTGTATGTTGACAGTTGATCATCTAAGCTATAATATGTTGACTAACTAGGGTAACCAACATATACAGACCAAAGAGATGCACAGAGAGGGCATGTGCTCTCTCAGAACACATAATGATGGTAGGAAACGTTAGATCTAAAGAGTCATTTCTTAATTTTTGAGCCCCAATAATTTTGAGCACTTAATGGATAAGATGGCTCCTAAAAAACCATTTTCTTTCTTTTTTGATAAGTCCTAAAAAAAATTCATTTTATATTTGGTAAGCTCAATAGACATAACAATATTCATATTCAAAGGCAGGACAGGAGGATGCCATCTAAAAAAATATATAATTACAAATAAACATTGGATGAATGAGTGAATGGTAGAGATCAGAAATATAAGGAAGCACGAGAGAGGCTGTGTGGAAAACAAACTCAAGCAGGGAGAAGTGCAGATCAGCAGAAGTGAAGGAAGCCAATAAAGGAGACATTTAAAGCCATTTTTTATGTAGCTATTGATGAATAGAAAGAGATAATGGGTTTGGGTGTCATCATCCAAAATTGGAAAGGTGATATTGTGGCATCTTGTTGTGATTAATTGAAGCTGGAAGCCAATTGAGCAATGGCAAAAAGCATAGCTCTGAGGAAAGCAGTGTAATCATCCTCTGACTCAAACTTGAATATTTGATTCTTTGAAAATTGGGGTTCCTCCATCTTCCATCATGTAATAATTTATTCTTTTAAAATTCAAACTACTTAATATATAAAGATGGTCCTAAGTTAGAGATAAGGGTTCAAAAACATTAAACTTAGTACTTTCTTCCAAGAAATAAAATGTAACAACAAACAAGGAAATGAAGGAAACGGTTTGCAATTTGCTTAAGTGTTGCCTCTACCAAAAAATAAAACTTGACTCAACCAACTCATGTCAAATGTAAAAAACTGTTGCCTTTATGCTCTATATCTTTGATGAATTAGACAACTAAATAATCTTGAGCAGTTATAACGATGGATGATGTCCTATAATCTTGGTATAGAAAATGCATTTGCAATAGGACCCACAAAATAAAACAAAGAAATGAAAACATTCAATGGTCTGTCTAAAGTCGAAGACAATAAATTTTGTATTGGCTCATTTCTTATATACAACACCTCTCTCTTTCTTTAATTAACATTTTACATTATGGATGTCTGTAGTTCCAAAGAAAAATATATAAAGACAGAAAGAAATTTTAAGAGATGTCAGTTTATCATCAAGTGCTCAGACACCATTCATCATCCTTTTTCTTTTTTCAAAACTATGAACAAACAAAAAAAACTAAAAACAGAACAAGAAAATTATGGACATGCCCAAGTCTGCTATAGATACCTATTTCGAAATGCCTAAAAACAGAACAAACACAAATTTTCCCAATACACAAACTAGATAAAATAAGTTAAATGGTAATTGCACAATGGAAATAAGGGGTAAAAATATGAAAAAATTAAAACATTTTGAACTATTTAAAGGGCTCGATTTGCATAAAAAATTACATTCAAGAATAAATTTTTTCGAAATTCTAAAGTTTGATTGAGATGAAGAATCCATTCCCACATAGAGAAATGGAGTATGATTAAGGTTTGGAGACAGAGAGCACCTGCTTGGTGGGAGGAGACGATCAGCGAGAGAGAGGAAAATGGTTGCTTTTCGAAGTGGGAGGAAACGATGGGATATGCTCCATGGCACCGCTGCTGTTGCGTGAGTTCTTCTTCAGCTTCAACGAAGATAAAGTGGGTCGAATGGGAAGAGACGATGAGAATACTCTCGTCGTGGACCTGCTTCACGGTTCTCTTCTTCTTCATTGTTGAATAAGCGATTGGGTGACGAGAATGATTTTGATGGAATGAGGAAACAAAAAATAAATTCGAACACGAGGTGAGAGGAAAGTAAGAAAGAGAAAAATAAAATAATATTAAAATATACGTTTGGCCAATGTTAAGACCGGCCAAATTTGACTTTTAATTTAATTTTATTATTCATGTGGCTATAATATTTGGCTTATAGCAAATTTAATGTAGACTAAATTAAGATTTATTATTTAAAATTTTATCGGATTTAACTTTTATTTAATTTAATGAGAGTGTTTTAAATGGGTACAAATCTCAGGGTCCACTATGAACCCAATACAGGTGTCAAATAGCTGCCCACATTCCACGCTTCCCGTAACGGATATGGTAAATTGACCGACGACAGAAAAAAGCTAACAAGATACAGTAATGTTAAAATCACATATGCGATTTTTGACTGGAAATTTCGAAGGTAGTTTTAAATTTTTTTTTTGGATTAAATAGTTGAGAATGTATTTTAAAATTTAAAATGTTTTAAATATTTAAAAATGATGGAAAAAGAATTGATAAAAAAAAACCAAAAAATAAAAAAACAACTTTTAGCGCGGGATCCCATTCGGGACCCGCCGTTTGTGGCTGTGTCATCACACAATAAGATAACAAGGTCTTGGGTTCTCCACCACAAAGCTCGGAGTTGGAAATTCTCTCTTTTATACTCCCAACTCTCTACCACCATTTCACACGCAGAGAGTACCAACAATGGCGTCTCTGCAAAACTCACCTACAAAAACTTTGTTCCTCGACTCTTTACCTCAGGTTCTCAAGTCTCTTCTTTTCTCCCACTCTATACTAAAACAATCCCCATTTTAATTTTAATTTTTATTTTCTCCTCAAGTGCCTTTTGTTTTATGGCTCAGTTACAGAAGCATAGTACGTTGCCTTGTTGCCGAAGAGGTGGCATTTCATTTCTGGTCAAGAACGCGCAAGCAGCAACGTCCTCATCAGGATCTCTTTCTCAAGGTTAAATTTTCTTTTGAATCTTTAATTAATAATGCTCTGCTTCTTAAATTAGGAAACTAAGGAAAGCAAGAGTGGCTAATCTTTTTTTTTAATGCGCACGCTGGCTTTCAGTGCATGTAATCAGTCCTACCATTTTGGGGAGTGCATTGTTTTTTCTTTAATTTAATGCCAAGAAACTCAAACTTCCACTTTGCCTGTTAATTCTCCCTAGCTGTTTGCCACCACTTCTGTATCTTAAATTCAATTCAAATGTCCATTTGCTCTAGCCTCTTACCTAGTGCAATAGGTCAATTAAGTCGAATCATCGATAGGTTCTTGATATGTGCTTGGCTAGATGGATGGTATTAGGCACAAGGCTGTAATTGCTTGTTATGATTCTAGGTTGATTCGTGCATACATAGACATATATAATATGTGTATAAAACTAATACATATAAAATATGTGGATATTCGAATACTATATAGAACATTAGTCTTAACTTATTCCCCACATTTTTCCATTGTCAATGTAATTAGTGCATTCAACTTTTGGTGGACACTAATTACGCATGTACCTTTAAAAACACGACAGATAGACCTGGAAGACGCCAAATGCTAGCTGTCGGGACAGTGGCCCCTTGGGTTGTCATCTTCAATCAAAATTCCAGATCGTGTAAGTATTATTAATAACTATGGGGCTAGTTTTACTCTCCTTTTTTATGGGGCTAGTTTTACTCTCTCTCTTTTCTGTTTTTTGTCTTGCTTTGAAATCTGCCTTTCAAGGAGTTGGGTTTTCCATATCTTTGTACTAACGTAGTGCTCATCTAGGAAAGCAACGCCTGTTCTCTGTGTAGTGCATTGGTTTCCTTAAGTAATGATGGCTGATATCCTAAGAGTACACCCTTGATATGGCTCAGTTGCTGCAGAAACTAAGAAGGGATTTCTGCCAGTCACGGATCAGAAAGATGGATATGAATTTCTTTATCCATTTGGGTGGCAGGTGTGCTTTGAGCAGTTTTATCCACTTCTCTTTTGTCTCTAATATCTGCATCTCATGTTAGTCTTTGTTTAGTTATCTGTCAGTGAACTGCTAAATACCAAAAGTTAAGAGTAGCTCCTCCATGTTTTGATGTCTTGGGAGTTGGCAGGAAGTAGTAATTGAAGGTCAAGACAAGGTTTTAAAAGACGTTATTGAGCCATTAGAAAATGTAAGTGTGAGTGTGATCCCAACAAGCAAACAGGACATTCGAGACATTGGGCCACCCCAAGAGGTTAGCCTTAAAATTTCAAATAATTACATCTTTAACGATTTTAATGTGCCTGTTTCTTTTATTAATGTGTTTTGGTTGTTACGTACTCACAATACAATGATCACAGATTGCAGAAACTTTGATCAAAAGGGTATTGGCCCCTCCTAACCAAAAAACAAAGCTAATCGAGGCAGTAGAGGTTTGTATTGCTCCATAAGTTTGGTTACTCAGAGTATACTTATAAATAAATAAATAAAAATAAGTTTGGTCAATCAGAGTGTATTTAAATTATGCTTATATGGAAATCATAATATTCCCTGTAATATGGCAATTTGTTATCTTGGTCTCATCTCTTCTCAAACCTTGATTTATATTTTGCCGTACCTCTTTGGCACAGCAATGTGAGAAGTGTCTTAGTTCTGCTCTGGATGACCATTGTTAGTTTGTCTTTACATTTAGTCCACTTTTGTCTCCATGAAACTCAATGCTATGTCATCTTTCTACTTTTTAGCTGAAGAGTACACTTTTTCAGTTTCTTTGCTGGTTGACCTGTAGAAAAATATGCTTTCTTTGTCGTTTTATGGGGAAGGATTAAGAAATTTTTGTCGGTTTTATATAAGAATGGATAGCATCTTAAGCTCTGCCTCAGTGAGCCCACCTTAGAGAAGTTAAGTCGTTTCTGAAACCATACTTGTCGTAGATATCTGTTCTTGAAATTTACTTGCAAACAGAAGAATAGACCATATATTTAACTAATATTCCAAAAAATATTTACTGGTCAGTTATCCTTTCTATTGTACAGCATGATGTCGATGGGAAAGCTTATTACACATTTGAGTTCACCGCTCAGGCTCCAAACTACACCCGCCATGCTCTCAGCACAGTCTCCATAGGCAACGGTATGTCACATTTCCTTTATTTCAATATGTTAGGTGCATCAGCAACACATTCCATATGTTGTTTATTGGATCCAACCCATGAAGTTGGGTTGCAGCAAACGCTATGTTAAGCTGCTTTAGAGAATATGTTTTTTTTTTAGTAAGAAATTTTATTGATCGAATGAAACTAGGCAAAGCCCATGTACACGGAAAGTATATAAAAGAGACCTAATTACATTTTAGCAAGCTGAAAAGAAAGCAAAAACTCAAACTTTAGAGTATACGTTCAACTCAGTAGTATAATCTGATGTCATGTTTTCATTAGGCCTAATTCCATCCCTCCTTTTAAAAGTAAATATCATTAGTAATTCCCCTCACCAATGTATATTTCTTAGTGGGCTAACATCACAACTCGCTAGGAGATTTGAAACTGACATACCAAACAGCTTGTTATGCCACCATCTTGAGGTAGCCACGTAAGATTCAGCATCTTTTACAAAATTTTGTTTTTTGTTTTTTTTTCACCGAGAATCACATTGATGATGGGCAGGCAAGTTTTACGCTTTAACCACAGGAGCCAATGAGAGGAGGTGGGAGAAGATGAAAGACAAATTGCATACTGTCGTCGATTCCTTCAAAATCTTCAATGTTTGATGTGGCCGCTCAATTTTCCTTTATAAGATTAGAAGCATCTACATTTGAACTGCAAGCACCCACTGTTCATTTGCTCGAGTTGTCCACGAGCCATTACCAGTCGGTAATCATTTCTTTCTGCCTTCTGGCTTTCTTTTATGGAATTTCCGGTAAAGACAGTGTGTCATTCAATTAACATATTAAAGAGCGAGTACCATAATGAGAGGTTCTCTGTTGTTCCTAATGAAATTACAATGAAGATCATATATATAACTCGTACTTCTTTTCTTGTTTTTTTGGAAAGCTGGTGAGGAAGAAATCTTCTATTTTTATATTGAAGGTCGGGATGACCATATAGAACTCAAATATTTTGTAAAACTCTAATAGATGGCTGATACTCAGGCGATAAAGGTGAAGATAAATGGCATTTTCCTCTCTCATTTCCTCCAACAATGAATGATAGACACTTTGACTAAAGCAAATACTAAGCCAAGAAAGTATCACACCAAACTAATTATTGTTACCACTGCACAGCAGAAATACATGTATTAGAGAATGAAACAGGGCAGCTTTTGATCCAATTGGCAGAGTGCATCATCAAAATCTCAATGGTCTATGCACCATCGTTCGGTCGGCTTTGGTCAATAGAAAATACTAACAATCCCCGTAGAAGGCAAGGGAAGGATCTGGATCAATGTTAAATTCCGCTAAAAATATATTGCATTGCAAATCAGAACCACAACTAATTCCCAAAATTCTAATCAGCATCCAATCATAAAAGCCCGTATAGAAAACATTGTTTCCCATACAAATTTAACATAGGCGCCAAGCCTATCACAATTCCTCGTACAAACAAAACTGTCATCAAGGAATGAATCAATTAAGACGAGGAGGTACTAAAATTATATATCTTAGATGATGCCAATCTTGTTCGCCACGTCTAATGCATCATAGTCCGGTGTCAACCTAACATAGGCCTTCTTGGTTCCATCAGGCCTGCATAAAAAAATTGAAGGGTCAGCACACAAATGGCAAATAAATATCTAACTTTCCCAGTCCTTGATGTTTTAAAAAGTGCTGGGTGTCCGAAAAAAGAGTAAACTTTTCCAGTCCTATATGTGAAAACCTAGTGTAAAGGACAACGGAAAGCAATGAACCTTAAACCTTTAAGGCAGTATAGCACCATGGATTTACAATCTATAGCAGAAATATGAGTGGTTTAGTAAGTGCAGAGCCTGGCAATGCGTCCCTCCACATAAATCTTACAGGTTTCAAATGAAGACAAAAGGTTTACAGGAACCATTACTTCTATCAGAAAGCGCCTCTCTCTCTCTCTATAAGCACGAAGTGGGAGAGAAGGGATTTCATAATTGGGATTTTAAATAAGAGGACCTTTTCATTTTTCCTTTTTCACATTGAAAGTAATAAGAATGAGAGCAGTCAAGCTTTTTCTTTTTATCATTCTGGCATTGAGCTATTTTTCCACAGGACCTCCCCTACAGTATTGTCTCCGCAATAGATTTAACCACCAACTGTTCTATGATTATGCATGTTAAACTCGTGCCTCATAAAAAAAAGGTCAAGAAGTAAAACACCTTAACTGGTTTTTACGCTCTTGATTGTGAATTAATGAAATTTACCTGATCAAAGTGTTCACTTTCTTGGCCTGAATGTCATACATTTTTTTCACAGCAGCTTTGATCTTCTTCTTGTCAGCACGAATGTCAACAATGAAAACCAGCGTGTTATTGTCCTCAATCTTCTTCATTGCAGACTCAGTAGTCAAGGGATACTTGAGAATCTGGTAATGATCCAACTTATTTCTTGGGGGAGCACTGATGCGAGGATATTTAGGGTTCCTTTCCTTCTTCAATGTCTTTGGCCGATGAAATGTGACTGATGTCCGGATCTTCTTGGCTTTCTTCTTAAAAACTGGACCTGATTTCACAGCTTTGGCAGCCTTCAAGGCTTGAGCCTTTGGATCACCCTTTTTAGTAACATCACCTGCAAAAAGATTAAGTATTAAACTTAAGTACATCAGCAACTCCAGACATCTTTTACAAAGAACTCCTCACATGATGATCAGTGAAGGTATTCCCACCCAAATGGTTATACTCATCCGAAAAGAAATGAGAAATGCACATCCCACGGGATTCAGACACAGAAGAAGCAAGAAGAGAAGCAAGGAACAAAAGAAAAAGATATGCAACAGCTAAATGATGATGAGCAATATTAGTTGTGGCCATACATGTATACTTTTAAGGGTAAAAGGAGTGAAGTCAACAGAAATGGGAAAGTAGATCACATTTCCTAAATTTTCCATGGAGTTTCAGCCTCATCGCTCCCAAGAGAAAATCAAATAATAGATGCGCTCATGTCTGCCGGAAGATCCGAGGATACCCAACTATGTAGTTTAAGGTATGAAGACTCGCCAGAAAACATATTCAAACGTATCTCGGAATTATGATGCAACACACGCATAATTATTAAGCCATTACTCATAATTATAGCAAAATCATTAATTTTACTGATCAAGACACGTACGAGGCACAACACACTCAGTTATACAAACGAAAACTTTCATCATGGTCAAAAACAGAAAGCCACGACAAGAATCTTTCAACAATGAAACCAAAACAATACTTAGAAAGGAAATTGGAAGAAAAAATGAACCTTTAGCAGGAGCCATTGCAGAATGAAAAATGCTCTAAGCCTCTACCCAAAGCACTTCGCCAACTAAAAAGACAAATTACAAAATGAAAGCGCGTTAGTCCTCACCAATACTAAGTTTCAGATCTAGATAACAAAATTGTCATCTGAGATAGTGATATCGAATACCGTTTACGCACATAGAAACTGAATTAATAACACAGCATAAAGGAATACGGAAAGATTTGGAACCTGTCAGAGACGGAGAGGGCTGCCACGGCCGTAGAGTAGGGTTTTGCAACGAAGAAGATGAATGTTTCTATATATAGACAGTGGGGAATTACATATATAACCTTACTTTGTTTTGTTATTTTTAAAAAATAAAAAATAAAAACAAATTTCGTTTCAGATCGAGCATAAGCCCAAGCCAATATAATGGGCTGGACTTTCGCGATCTTAAAATGGTAACTATAGTATTTTTATAGGCCCACGGAAGTTCTTTCCCTCAATTTTCTACGCCGAAAGGAAAAAAAAATGACAAGAGAAACGTTGTTATTCATTTTTGGAATTCTTATTTTTAAATATATTTTATTTATATATATATGAATCTGATGATATTTATGTGAATTATTTGGATATAATTAAAAACAAAAAGGAAAAAAATGGAGAGAGTAGGCAATATCTTGGCTTTTTTGCAAAACTCCATTTAGCATAATGTAACAATCCACACAATACAAAACAGGAAAGCAGATTAATCCAAATCATCTGTAGATGGTTAAAGCAAAAACAGCACAAAAAGTCTATTTCTGTAGCATATTCTCCTCACACAACACTTTCTTGGGACAGTTTAGCAAACTACAGTTCACTTTTATTCCGAGCAACGCAACCATATCGCCCCTAGCTCCTATGCGCCTGTATTCCCAAGGAAAACACTGGTTAGAACTGTCTTGGAACCCAGGGAGGCCTTCAGCAGCTTCAAACCCTAACAACAAAAGGACATGGGGATCAGTATGTATGTACGTCTGAGTAACGTCTCAGTCCCCACAAAATTATATTTAAAACCTAATGAAGGTGAGAGAACTTAAGATTAATGAGAATCATATATAGATCATGACTAATACTAGATGCAATCCTAGAATAGACATATATCCTACAGTCATTTTGAAAAAAAAGCAAGATATTGAATTAAAAAAAATTATGCGGTGCTTTGCTACTATCATTTTAAATATATAGATATACCTCATCCATGCCAAAAGTAACCATCCTCTCTTCAAGAGAACCCAATTCCTGGACATTGAAGTTGTTGAGCAAGGCTATACCCGAAATAGTAGACATGGGTTTGACTACCAAGTCATCCATCACCATGTAAGTCACCACCCCTTTCACAAAACCTCCCTCCTCGGACGAACTCTGATCTCTTGTTGTCGGTGGAGCAACAAAGGGAATCTCGATATTCATCAAATCTTGACACTGAGGACAGATGGCTTTTGGATTATCAGCCACATGTCGATGGTAATCGGAACACATGTTGTTAAGGACGTATTCTGCTCTCTTGTTTACCGATCCCGTGTATCTGTAACCTGCAAAACAAGGACAAGGAAGGTCGGGGTCCGGGACCGCTCCGACGATCAAGTTAGTGTATGGGAGAAGATATATGATAGAGGGAATGAGAGAATTTGTGAGCGTACCGTCTTCCCGTCGTTAGTTAGGTGCTATTTATAGGTATTCCTCTGGGGAGTCTGGGTGGTGAGAGTGCCGGAAATCGGGACATCACCCGTCCGTCATCCTCGATAAGGAAACCTGGTCCGATTCGGTCGGTCATATCGCATTAATTGAGTATCCCTCCAATTAATGCTCAATTAGACCCTTTTGGACGGGAGCATTAAATGCAGCGGTATCTTTTGTCAATTTAGTAATTAATACCGTGTGTTTGTGGCGTCTCTGCATTAAATGGGAGGGGGGTCTGTAGACCGGCGGCCGTCTGTCGGTCATAAATGAGGGAGTGTCTCGATGGGAGAAGACCCAGGAGACATATCGATAAGTGAGCCGCCGTTCTGCTCTTAGCGTGTTCTTGAGACCGATTTTGCCATCTCCTGCCCAGATCGGGGTAACCAGGAACTTGGCTCGTCCCCGATTTCGGTCTTCCCCGTTGAATTCGGACGTCGCGTCGAGGTGGGTGCGGATAACGAGCCGTGGGCCTGCTGACCTCGTGGGCCCGGGCCGGGCAAGTTTGACCCCCTTTCAGTACCCCGCGAGTTTTCATCGAAGGCACTTCGATGGAAATTCCGAAAGTTCCAGAGCTAGGGTCCTGCTTTCCTTCGATTGTACTGTCCTCTGACACAGGGCAGTGTTCCTCTATCTCCCCTCCCGAGCGGGAACACGAGGTCGGACGTGTTCGGGCGGTACCTGCTGACGTGTCGTTTTGTTTACCGACCGGACTTCAGAGGGACGATTTGAATTCCGACTAATTGATGCCGAATCGTGGCCCGTCATATTCCGTGTCAGGCATTCAATGCAGTTTTGAAATTTAATTGTGCCGTCGTTCCGATTCCCGAACCGTCAGTGATCCGTTATTAAATGGTGAGGCGCACGCGCGTGGCCATCATTAACTGACTTGTCATTTCGGCGCACGCTTCTTTACTCTGATTGGCCAGTTCGGGGCGTGCTCTCTGTTCCCAAGGGTCACGTCTGAGGTGACAGTTTCGGCGCGGCGGCCTCGTTTCTTTCCCGCATTAAATTTTGCTTCTGGGTATAAATTACCCAGCGGTCTTGTCCCTGTCCTCGTTTCACTGTTTGCTTTCTCGCCATTCTGCTGTCCTCCTTCCTTGCCTCTGCTCTTCGCCATTTTTTATCTTTCTTCGTCGCTTCCTTGCCAATCTCTGCTTCCGCCCCCATGGCCGCTTCTGATCCATGCCCTTTCTTCGCCGGCAACGGCTGGGTGTCCACCATGCAATCTTCCGATGTGGACACGCTTAGGAAGAAGCACCACATTTCCTGGCGGCATACCTTGGAGGCCCCGGGGGATGGAGTCAGGGCCTGTGAGCGCGATGGGAGGGCTCAGAAGGTCGTGCTCTTCTCCCTCATGCTCTCGAAGGGACT
Organism: Platycarya longipes; assembly: GCA_036559045.1. NCBI lineage: Eukaryota > Viridiplantae > Streptophyta > Magnoliopsida > Fagales > Juglandaceae > Platycarya > Platycarya longipes. The sequence continues at coordinate 11,497,887 of CM071790.1, read as the reverse complement.
ACGCCTCCCCTTCATTCGACCCGTTCGGGAAGTCCTGCACTTCTTGGGCTTGGCTCCTGTCCAACTCATGCCGAACGGGTGGCGTATCCTGCTGGCCACCTGCGTGGCGTTTAGGATCGTTCTTTCCGGGAAGAACGATCCCTATCCCGACCTCACCGCTCGAGAATTCTTCTCATTGTACCGGCTCCTTCGTCGGGACGGGAATGTCGCCGGCTTCCAGATAAAGCCGAAATGTAGGCTGATCAGGATGGAGGAGAGGCATTCGAGTGCCCGGGACTACCACAAGAGGTTCTTCTACGTCTCGGGCAGGGAGTGGGAGTTCCCGGAGGGAGAGGGGAGCGATTTCCCCGTTCAGAAAGACTGGGGTTTCCTCCCCTCCCAGATTGGTTTCGCCGCGGGCCGATGCCTCTTCGCGTGGCTGCCGAAGGGCTGCATTCTCCTCCTTCAACCTCCTCACCATTTCTTCCAACGCTTCCAGTCTTTCTTCCATCGACGGGTCTGTCCGCTGGTCGTGCTTGGTCGTTTGGGATAACAGTAGGGTAGACATGCAGAAAGTACGTTGATCAGAAACGATCGAATCCCACAGACGGCGCCACTGTTAAGGACGTATTCTGCTCTCTTGTTTACCGATCCCGTGTATCTGTAACCTGCAAAACAAGGACAAGGAAGGTCGGGGTCCGGGACCGCTCCGACGATCAAGTTAGTGTATGGGAGAAGATATATGATAGAGGGAATGAGAGAATTTGTGAGCGTACCGTCTTCCCGTCGTTAGTTAGGTGCTATTTATAGGTATTCCTCTGGGGAGTCTGGGTGGTGAGAGTGCCGGAAATCGGGACATCACCCGTCCGTCATCCTCGATAAGGAAACCTGGTCCGATTCGGTCGGTCATATCGCATTAATTGAGTATCCCTCCAATTAATGCTCAATTAGACCCTTTTGGACGGGAGCATTAAATGCAGCGGTATCTTTTGTCAATTTAGTAATTAATACCGTGTGTTTGTGGCGTCTCTGCATTAAATGGGAGGGGGGTCTGTAGACCGGCGGCCGTCTGTCGGTCATAAATGAGGGAGTGTCTCGATGGGAGAAGACCCAGGAGACATATCGATAAGTGAGCCGCCGTTCTGCTCTTAGCGTGTTCTTGAGACCGATTTTGCCATCTCCTGCCCAGATCGGGGTAACCAGGGACTTGGCTCGTCCCCGATTTCGGTCTTCCCCGTTGAATTCGGACGTCGCGTCGAGGTGGGTGCGGATAACGGGCCGTGGGCCTGCTGACCTCGTGGGCCCGGGCCCGGGCAAGTTTGACCCCCTTTCACATGTAATATTGCTTTCCGTTGATGGATTCATCATCTGTCAGCAAGAGAGGAGCATTATAACCGGCAGTGACAGCAACTTTGGGCTTCAGAAGGGTGTCCTTGTTCTGGTTAGGCTGCATGTATGTCTCGTTCAGCTTTTCTATGCTTTCATATAGATTGCTTAGGCAACCTACCATACCATTCTTTGAGATCAGGAGCCGAGTGACAGTCCCAACTGGGAAAGAAAGTAGGGCAAATAGAAAATCCACGAAGTCCTTCCCAACTTCTGCAAACAGGACTTTGCGACCCTTTGTATCTACAAGGAGCTTAAGGCTAATTTCAGAGGATGCCATTGTTGCTAGTTGAAGTGTCTGTGTTTCGGCATGTTTAAGAAATGCAAAAGATGAATGCAGACTAAGTGCTCGATAAAATGACAGACACAATACTGGAGAGTGGAGAATAATTCCTCTCGGTTTCTCTATTTCAATACATGATCATTGTGTACAATGTACATTCCTTATATAGCAGAAGTATAACAGAATTGATATTTACATCCAATCAGATTGTGACAGCTGCCCTAGGTTTGTTACAGCCTATTATTCTAGAAGTTTACGGATGATTCCGTGTGATTCTCTGCTGCTGAGGTGATATGCTCTGCTGCAGTCTGCACTACTTTTTGTTGATGCATTATGGTGCAATGCCTTAATACAGTAGGGCGTTGAGGTTCTGTATATAATACGGCCCGAGAGAGGCTCCATTACTGCGACATAGGGAAGAGGAATGGTCGCAATAAAGGGCAGGCTGAGCAGCATGCAATCGTTGGTTTTCGCATGGTACCATTGAGAGCGCTTAATCCTGCTTTATCTGCATGGGATGATGTTACGAAAGAAAGTTAATAAGCTGATCGACATGGCTGTCTTGTCAAGTTAAAAAAAGAGATTTAATTAGGAGATAACTGAACATATTTATTTATATATATATATATATATATAAATTAAACTAAATGCTCTGTCTTTGTAGTGGTATTCGGTTTTCTTAAGAATATAGTGAACCCAGAAGTAATAATCCTACAAGTTATCCAGAATTTAGGATTATCCCAAGTGCTGAGCAGAGATACAATCCATCCCTAAGTATCTTCTGAACCTTAATGTCTGCGTGATGGAATTCTTCGGAGTTGAGATCAACAAAATCCAGCGTGCCAATTCTATATGGATGGAATTGTTTCAGTTTCTTAGTAATAATGGGTGGCAATACTCTACCAATATAATAGCCACATGTACAAAAGATTAGAGCAAGATATTAGGGTAATTTGGCCTCATTTGTTTTCTCATATAAGATGAGTTGAAATATAAATTAAAAATTAAATAAATTATTATTAAATTATATTTTTTAATATTATTTTATTTTAAAATTTGATTACAGGAGAAACGATGTTATTCATTTTTGAAATTGTTATTCTAAATCTATTTAACTTTTTTTAAATTAATTTGGTGATATTTATGTGAATTTAAAATAATATGATCATATATACATCCTAAATGCCTTGTCTGATTTTAGTGAGCAAAGACATTGTTGGTAAATTGATATAATTAAAACAAAAAAAAATCCGGAGTAGGCAACATCTTGGCTTTTTTGCAGAACCCCATTCAGCATAATGTATAAATCCACAATACAAAACAGGAAAAACAGGTTAATCCAAATCATCTCTAGATGGTTAAGCAAAAACAGCACAAAAAATCCATTTTCTTTAGGATATTCTCCTCACACAACACTTTCTTGAGACAGTTTAGCAAACTACATTTAACTTCCAAATAAAGTAAATAATTGGGATTTTATTCCAAGCAACCATATCTCCCCTAGCTCCTATGAGCCTGTATTCCCAAGGAAAACACTGCTTAGAACTGTCTTGGAACTCAGGGAGCCCTTCAGCAGCTTCAAACCCTAGCAACAAAAGAACATGGAGATAAGTACGTACGTCTCAGTCCCCACAAATATATATTTAAAACCTAATGAAGGTGACAGAAAAATTAAGAATAATTAGCATATATATGGATAAGTTATGCTAGATGCAATTATGGAATATTCATAAGTACTGCAGTCATTTTGAAAAAGATAAGTGAGGTCTATTATTTAAAAGGTCTACTATTTAAAAAAATATATGTATGTAAATTTTATATTTATTTATTTATTTTCAAAATAATTGTACAATACTTGTGCACTCTTGACTGCTACTATCATTTCTCAATATAAATATACCTCATCCATGCCAAAAGTAACCACCCTCTCTTCAAGAGAACCCAATTCCTGGACATTGAAGTTCTTGAGCAAAGTTATAACAGAAATAGTAGACATGGGTTTGACTACCAAGTCATCCATCACCATGTAAGTCACCACCCTTTCACAAAACCTCCCTCATCGGACGATCTCTGATCTCTTGTCGTCGGTGGAGCAACAAAAGGAATCTGAGTATTCATAAAGCGTCTACACTTGGGACAAATGGCTTTTGGATTATCAGCCACATTTAGATGGTAATTGGAACACATGTAATATTGCTTTCGGTTAATAGATTCATCATCTGTCAGCAAGAGAGGGGCGTTATAACCAGCAGCGACAGTAACTTTGGGCTTCAGAAGGGTGTCTTTGTCCTGGTTAGGCTGCAAGTATGTCTCATTCAGCTTTTCTATGCTTTCATATAGATTGCTTAGGCAACCCACCATTCCATTCTTTGAGAGGAGCCGAACGACAGTCCCAACTGGGAAAGAAAGAAGGGCAAAAAGAAAATCCACGAATTCCTTCCCAACTTCTGCAAACAGAACTTTGCGAGCCTTGGCTTCGATAAGGAGCTTTAGGCTAATTTCAGTGGATGCCATTGTCGCTAGTTGAAGTGTCTGTGTTTGTTTCAGTAGGGCGTTGTGGTTCTCATGTATATAATACGGCTTGAGAGGGACTCCATTACTGCTACATAGGGAAGAGGAATGGTCGAAATAAAGAGCGGCAAGCAAATCGTTGGTTTTCGCATGGTACGAAACAAAGTTAATAAGCCGAGTTTAAAAAAGAAATTTAATTCAGAGATAACTGAAAATTTATTTATATATAAAAAAAAAAATTAAAATAGCAACTCTTTTGAGATCGTCACTCTCTATGGTTAAAAGGTCGATCGAATGAGACTTCGCTTCATGATCCAAAAGAGTTCTTAAAATTAATTGCTCTGTTTTTGTAGTGGTACTCAGTTTTCTTATGAATATAGTGAAACCATAAATAATCCTACAAATTATCCAGAATTAGGATTATCCCAGGGGCTGAGAAATACAATCCATCCCTAAGTATCTTCTGAACCTCTCAATGTCTGTGTGATGGAATTCTTCAGAGTTGATCAGCAAACTCTGAACTGCATTCAGCGTGCCAATTCTATATGGATAGAATTCTCTAAGTTTCTTAGGGATAATGGGTGACAAACTCTACCCAAGAATTGCAAGAGGTACAATATTAGAGTACTTTGTTTCACCACATTCAGATGTCCAACAATGACGAAGTCAGGAATTTGTTTTAGGGGGCTAACAAAATTAAAATAATATACATAAAATATTTTTTTGTTCTATTTTTATACTCAATGATAGAGCCAGATTTTTTTTACAAAATTATTTTTTTTTCATTTTACTATTTTATTATATCATTTTATTTTATGTAAGATATAAATTATTTATTTTATTTTTAAATTAGATCAAAATAATTTTATAGGAAGATAATATAATTTTTTAGAAGAAGGTTAATTCAAGATAAAATTAATATCATCTTATTACATTATAAAAAAAATAAAAATAAAATAAAATGAAACTAATATATATCCGCCCCTGATGTCCAATGAATGACACGCCACATAGCTTATTTAGGTTCCGTATGGTTAGTAAAATAAGAGAGATAATTTCAGACAAAAATTGAAAGTTAAATAATATATTATTTTTTTAAAATTATTATATTTAAGATTTTGAAAAGTTTAATTATTTATTAGATTTTGTATAAGAATTTGAATAAATTATAATAATGAAATAAGATAAAACCATCTCTATATTCAATCGAGGCCGTAATCTAGAAACCTTGTTTCAAACTACTTCCCAGTTCTCCCTTGGAGTGAAATGTATTATGAATGTATTGAGTTGGAATGATATTGTTAAACCGTTGCATGACCATCCCGCTGGCGCTGGATGTGGTGATTAACCAGTAGACTATAACATAATATGGGACAAAAAGATACTGTCTGCTAAGGCCTTCATATTGTTTCTACCAGTTTAATGTACATGAGAAATGAGGGCTACAACACTGTAAAACCAGGTGACGAGCCACAAATAACTTCGAAAGCGGCCTCCTCCTGCAAACAGCATATAGAAAATATCTCAATTAGATATACAGGATAGAAGAAAATAGTAGAATGATATTCATAAATATAAATATAAAGTCTATTTACTCAAACAGCTAGACACTTCATTAGGTTATTTTGCCAAACAGACAACAAATATAAATTTTGAATTCTAATTTTCCACTCACCGTAAAACATTACACATTACTTAGCCTTATTGCTACTGTCGGGCCAACCATACTTGTTCTATTGTTGTTTGCATTTCTATTAACCTCATTCTCTTCTCCAGAAAATTGAGCTCGTTTGGATCCATAAAAGAATGGAAGACGCAGCTTAAAACTAAAAATTGCTTAAAGATGGAATAAATTCGAATTTTTTACTTCTTTCCTTCCTGTTTACCGCATTTATGGATTTTCCGAGGATTCCAAAAAGGAACCTCAAAAACCAGGCTTAAGCTTGTTGTAATACACAAAGCTTTGAGCTGGGTTTTCCGGCTATTATCTATGCAAGCATGCTACTTCAACAATGTACGCCCAAGACATTAGTTATGACCGTTCAAAGGCCAGCTGACGAGTATGCCAACGTAAAATTGATGGAGCAGATGCTAAATAATTGAATATACCATTGGCAGTCGAACTGTGGGCCAAGCAGCATAGGTTTAACTTTAATCTCAATGGAAAACTAGCTGTCCAGGTTTTTTTATTTTTACAAGAAGCTGTCCCGGCTTATGCATATAGTCAAAAGAAGAGTCTTGCTTGAATTTAGCACGTTTTTGTAAGAGTTGATCTAAGAAGATTAATCTCCAAGAAATTAATCTGCGATAAAACCTGATACCCCTATTAGAACAAGAGACGCACCATCATGTGCTCAAGGTAAACTATAAGAGAAGTACTTAGGTGGATGGCCATTACCTCACTGGTTATTTTGCCAGGGTAAGTCCATCTTGATCCCTGAGAAAGTTGCAAGGAGTTAAGCCAACCTAAGAAACAGACAAAGATCCAAGGCATTGGATTTCAGACTCTTCATATCGCCGCTACAATGAACTCAGCAATGAAAGAAACTCTATCGGCTCTTCATTTTCTTTAACAATCTGTTGATGAACAACATCCAGAGTGCAAATTAGAGAACCTACTAGGCATTGCAAGAAAGAGAGAATGCATAAACCTTGTTATAACCTATGTTAGAAAATAAAACAGAAAGTACGAAGCAGTTGTCCTTTGGAAAGCTGGACCAGAATGTGCTAAAGGTGAAATGTTATATTATAAGAAGTTATATGTGATCGCTACTTAACCGATCAAAGCTGTATCTCAAAACCAAGAAGAATAGATGGAGCAAATATAGCCCTGATAGTTTTACAAATAGCAGAATGTTAAAAATATATATGGACGCAATCAAGGAAATTGAAAAGAACCCGCAAGTGAACCATGAGGGCAAAATCAAATTTTATCAAGACAACCAAATTTTCTTGTCAGGATGCTCCCAAGATTTCCAGAAGCATTTTAACCTAGATGTTTCCACTTGCAAGCCCATTTCACATACCTAGAAAGAGTAAAACTTATTCAATTACGAGCTTGACAAAATTTTCACCCTTATTGCCGTTGAAAAGCGCAATCACACATAAATAAAGATTATCAATGCAGTTCAAACAATATAGGGTCAATAACATAAGTATTCATTTTATTTTACTTATAAAAACATAAGCATTCATCTGAAATGAGTGGGGAGAGAGAGAGATAGGCCCCTGATAAGTACCGCCAGTTACAAACAAACACCACAAAGGGAAAACCCTGATCGGTATCACATGTTCCGCCTAAATTGAAAAACATGCTAAACTTGATAACTCATACTGCCCAAACAATTAAACGTTTTAAAGGTAATAAAGGCATTTCTATGACCTTTAAAACGCTAAGGCTTTAAAGTACAGTGGATGGCGAATCTGTATCTTCTGACAAGACATCAAAACTCGAAATAACAAACAGACTAAATTATACAATACATGAATATTTCCTCAAAGTTGTAGGCAGGTTGAAAATGATAAAAGTTCTAGACAAAAAAGAAGAAAATAACAAATAATGCAGTAAGTGAGGAATAATACCTTGATAGTGGTGTCTTTCGGAAGACCCATTTGGGAAAGAGCATCTCGACCAATTTCATTCCAGTCAAGCTCTTTTGAATTATCTAACTCTCTGTCACTTTCCAATCGAATCCGTTCATCATGATCAAAAGACCTTCCTACCCAAAAATATAATATTCTATTCTCATTTTTGCCTAACCCCGGAGAGAAAATAGCGAAAGCATCTTTAGAATTCACATTACTTGAACCAAATGTTGCAATCTTCTCTAAACTGGGCCACCGACATACTAAAGGTTGCATAAGCTTACTAGGTGCTGAACCACTTTCCTCTATCCCATTTGAGACAGAAGACCCCAGGAAATTTGCCAGCGGATTATTTCTCCAGAATTGCGTTAGATTTCCCTCCCCACTTTGAGCTACATCCTTGGACTCTAAAACATCTTCTATCCTATCCAGTTCACATGGAGCGCAGGTATTATTGTTTATCCTGACTCCATCTTCTTGATCAGCAAGATAACATGAGGGAGTATATATCACCTTCGAATTATCAGCCATCAATGGCAGTTTCAGAGATTTTGATAAGCTACCCCTGCGCTCAGCAAGGGAAGGTGAAAATATTTTAGATTGAGCAGAAGTGGATTTTGAACATGGCTGTGAAAGAAAATTGACACCAACAACTTCTGGGCCATCAGAAGTTTTGGACGACAAGAGAGACAAGTTAGAAAGGTTAGAAAGCGTTGAAGATACTGGAAGAGAACATGAAGTGCCGGATGGAGAATCCAGAGAGGACTTTGACAGATGCTTCGAATTAGTGCTCAAAACCGAAGCGATGGAATTTGGAGAGAGATGTGAAGGTGAAGAAGCAGAAGATGATGACGAGGATGAATACGACAATGACGATGAAGGTGATGACAAGTTTGTTGATGAATGTCCTATCATCCTAGAATCTGAGTAGACCCTGGAGAGGTACAATGTGGGAGCTGTCACAAACTCCTTCATGTCGCCAGATGCAAACTTACGCCTTAGTACACCCCAACTGCTTTCTCTAGCAGGAAGTTGGGTTTCATGTTCATTCTCAGACGACGCAGATGGAGGCACAAAGCCCCCCCTAATAGCTTTCTGAAAAATCTCAAAATCGACATTATATAGGACTACTTTCCTGTCACCTGGGACAAACGTGACAGTCGATTCCCCAACCTCTGCACCATTGCCGGGTTTATCCATCAAAGGTAAGAGGTGCTTAAAAGCATCCCAAAAATGAGCCGGTTCCTCACCTTCTTTGATCATCCTTACCGACCCTTGCACTCTCTCATACCGGACAATCTGACTAACAGCCCCTCTAGCATCCTTTTCCATTATGGCTTCACAGTTCTTGCCAATCCAAACATATACTGCAGAAGGTATATGAACAATAAATGCGCCCCTCGAATCAAGCGCAGAAGGCGAAGGATCATTCAACATTTTTGGGACAAGATGCAAAGGATCATATGGTGAGTGTGGGGCCATCCTATACATTCTCAATAAAGAACTCGGGCTAAGAGGGAATGCATGCACTCTCTTTTGGCACTGCAACAACTGGCAAGCAAAACCCATATTTGGATCCGCAATACCCCTCGCCGCCTTGACATACTGAAAGGCATCATCAAAACTCTGCCCTTCTCTCCACATTAGGTAGGCAATCACCAAGGATGTAGACCTAGACACCCCTTGGTAACAGTGAACAAAAACCCTTCCACCTTGTTCTCTAACATCTTCAAAGTAGTCAAACACATCATATAGGATACTAGTAATATCCTCTGACGGGCTGTCCTGCAACCACAAAGTTCTGTACACAAGATCCGCTTTGAAATACTCGGGACAAACAAAACCTACACAATTCAGAACATGCGTAATCTCATTCTGTTTTAGTATATCCCTATCTCTTGCAACCGCATCCCCACCAAGATATATGTGTTCAGCCACTTTTGAACATTCCTTATCAAAGAAAGCAATCTTATCCCTCTTCACAAGCCCACCATTCCTGTCTGGGTTTCGCTGAACTGATGACATATCAAGCTTTAATCTATCCCCACTTCCTCTCCCACTAGGTGTAGGCGGTCCAGGCCACTCGCCAATATCGTCTGACCCTGCCTTCGGCCACTCATCCAAGCTCCGGCGAGCAATAGCCAATGGCTGTAGCGGGGGCAAACATGACCGAGCCTTGAAATTCTGATGGGAACGCGGGGTTAATGGAACAGGGAACCGACGATTTTGCCCATTATTGTTTCCTACATTACCATTTGGATCCCCACAATCTTTTGCTTCAGCATCTGGGTTTTGAGAGGCAGCACGGGAAGAGGACCATGACGCTGAGCGTATAAACATCCTATGGTTGCTGGAAGCTTGACAAGGAGCCCGAGAATTACTGGATGCATCCTCTTTACCCACCATGCCCACTTCAAAATTTCCTATCCCACTATAGAAACGGAAGCAGACCCAGAAAGCTGGGAAACCAAATTATTTACATACTATCACTGGTATGTGAAGCATGGGGGGGTTAACCAACATACGATGAATTAAACCCGTATCAGATCAAGCGCACTGCGACAGATAAAAATAGATGGTAAATCGCCTACACAAAGAAAACAAAAAAGAACAATTAAGCAGATAATACAAGGGGTGTAATTAAATGGAGACTGACAGTAAATAAAGGAGTGAGCATTCTCAATTTGGAGGGAGAAGAAAGTGGCAAATCTACAGGACAAAATAGCAACAAAAAAGTGGAAAATTCAGTCTCAGCCTTGGAGTGAAATGCTTAAAAACAACAAAACAGAATGCGATGAACTGAAACGAAATAAATTGGGCAAAACCTCATAATGAACGAAACGATAGCTTAAATTACTAGGGTTTCTTTTTTCTTGTGTTTTGTTTTCCCGTGATGCGAAGTTGAGAAAGAGGACGTTAGATTTGTGACTTACAAAATGAAGTGCGGAAAGGCAGCCATGAAAAGACGAAATTTTAGAGAAAGAGAGAGGATGCGGGCGAGAGGGAGGGAGGGAGGGCTAGCTCAGAGCACGAAGAGTGAAAAAGGAGGCAACACTGAACAATGAGTAGAAATTGGGGGGTAGGGGAAATAGGAATCCTTGCCAACGGTTGTGTTATTATATTTTAATTTTAATTTTTTTTTATAGTTATTTATTAGTTTATTTGACCGCGACTGCGACTGCGACTGCGACTGCGACTGCGTGACGTGGTCACGTGAGGACCTAATTAACCTGCTTTCTTTCTTTATTTATTTTCGTAAGCGATAATCCGAGCCTTGATTACCCCAATTCGCGTGAAAGTTTGGCCCGGATTCCAGAGTAAACTCAACTCAATTTATTTTAAATTTATTATTATATATTTATTTTTTTAATTTTCATATAAAATATAATAAATAATTTAATTTTTTCATATCTCAATTTAATTTTTTCAAATTTTAACATAATAATAATATTAAAAAATAATATTTTATTTAATTTTCAAAACACATCTCAACTCATCTAATTTCATATCTCAATCCAAATCACTCCTAACTTCTTCAACACACAATAAACCTCCTTAAATTATTTTTTAATCTAAACACTATACATATTGAAGGGGATAAGTAATATTATATATAAGTTTAAATTGCATTTAGATGTTAAAATTAATTAAAAAATATTATTCAAATATTATTTTTTAACATTATGAATGTTTTGAAATTTAAAAAAATAATTAAATTATTTATTATGTTTTGTATAAAAATTTAAAAAAATATATAAGAATTTAAAAAAATTATAATGATAAAATAAGATAAATTGAGGTAAATTTAAAAACAAAACTGGGCAGCCTATACATATCATTACTTTAAACGGGATTATACATATCATTTTTACATATGCTTTGAAAGACAATGGATAGCACCATATTTCCCTTGAAAATTGGAATAACTAAATTAATTGAGATGCATCCAAAGAGATAAATCACAATCTACACGAAAAGTTTAACCAATTTCTATATAATCTTTGAAATTGTTATAAGATTGGCGAGATATGGTTAAAGAATAAAGGGTATTACTCGTTTGATTAAATGGATTGAGTGACAGAGCCCAGCATTTAATTTTGTTAGGAAGGCACTCACTCGACTTTGAAAGTCCTTCCGAGTCACGACCCGAACTCGCAAACAAGACAAGATTGCAAAAGGGTAAAGATATTAAAGGAGTGGAGCCGTGAGGATAAGTTGAAGTTGTCATCTCGATGGAGTCCTACCTTGTACTCTTCTGCATTTCTTTCTACAAGTAATAGGAGACCCTTGAACTCCTCGGCTATTACCACCTATGAGGTCTGGTCAGCAAGTGTAAACTACAAGTCCAATTCAATTTTGTGGAAATCAAGAAAACTGGGTCCCTCCAAACATGGGATTGGAAATTTAATTCATTATTGGTAGAATTCAAAGTACCATTGGTAGACTTGAATACTTCAGCCTACAAGGAACCGGACCGAACGACATTCTTTGAGACAAAATGCCAGAAAACTCCCATCATGGAGAACTTTAATTTAGTGAAGTGCCTCAGGAATAACTAATAAGGTCTCTGACAGGGACATATGAGAAAAAAAAACTTAACACACTTTATTTATTCCAAGTAAATTACAACAACAGCACAAACATCATCAACACCAAACCACTAATAGATTTCAGAGATTACCTCACAGTCATTACTGATCCTAATTTTTACCAAGCCCAGGATTTTATATGCGGATATATGGGATGGCTGACAACAACCCAACAGCAAGTCATTACCATACAGTACTGGATTTATTTCTAGGAAATTTCCAGATCGCTTGCATTCTTTGAATACCATGTACAGAAAAATGATGCGTGGAATGCTTAAACTCACCTGGTCTCATCATAGAAATATTATTGACCATAGCATGATCCTGGACCAATTGGAGGGGTTCGGGCATACTTATTTGTGACAGGGGCAGCTGGAACCCCACGCCTATTCAAGAGACATCGGAAGTGTTGCAACCGGGGTAATGCAGTTGAGTTAATATTTCCTGTGGATATAGCCTCCCTCCTGCTCCACAAGCGCTCTACAGGAAACAACGGAAAATTCTCATCCAATATTTAAGACAATAATTTTGAGCATCTATAAATTGCAAAAGAAGACAATAATAAAAACAAGACAAAATGAAAACATATGATGAACTTGCTCGCCCTTCCAACCTCTCTGCAAAACAAGTATTTGTCAGTGTGGAAGTGCGCCTATTGGTGTGTGTAATGTATCTTAGACCTCACACTTTGAATGGAAATCCAATAGATTTTGCTTGGGCTTTTCCGGTTCACGCTTCAAAAATCTATTAGTGCACATGGTATCTTCTCTCTCTCTCGAAATATTTTGAAAGATCACCATCACTTCCCAATTGAGAAAACCTCGAAACAAGTCCATTAGTTGTAACTGGTGATTTTCTTCCAATAAAGGCATACCTGCAGCTGCTGCAGCTCGAGGCCATATTGTTTGCTGAACAACTGATGTATCTGCTGTTTCACCCCACATGCAAACTTCTCCTCCAAGCACAAGCTCTTGCTTGTGAACATCATTTACTCCCTCTAGTGGTTCAGCAGTGTACACTTTATCCCAAGGGACATCCAAATGATCAAGATACCAAACGCCTTGATTGCTGAAAATGCATCTGAAGCCCTTCTCAACTGCCTTCGGGCAAACACCGGGGCCCAACCTGTAGCAACACACAAAAAATAATTTTTAAGTTGACACAATTACAGAGTCAGCATTATACTAATGTGATACTTATCCCAGGACGAGAAACTCACCAGTTATGCACTACAGTCTGTGGATTAAGGTTTGCCGCAAATGTATTGAAGGTTTCTTCCCTGAGATGTAAAATCAGAATCTGTCACACATTTCGGTCTTCTAATAAAGGGAAGTGGACATTTTTTATTATTAATTTTTTTTTTGCTGAGGTCAATTGTAAGCTATGCATGTTGAATGTTAATTTCTCCAAGTATTTTCCATTTCCATATGTTATACTGATATACTAGAACTTCCATTTAATATCTACAATTAATGTATTGAAGTACCTATTAAAAACAGATTTTTTACAAGTAACACAGTTAAGATAGTACGTAATCTTACTGTGGTAAATTAGGACATACCAATTGACAGGCGTCCAACTTTTCGAAATTGCGATTTCTTGAGCTTTCAGTACGAAATACTGGTAGGCATCTTTAGGGGTCATGTTTCGATCCTGAAGCCTGCACATTGAACAGTTGATGAAGAGCGTAAATGTTGGTCGATGTCAGATAAACATCACTAAATGGAAACATTTGATAAAGTTAAATTTTTTAACACCGTAGTTCAAGGGCCAACATAAGCTTGCATGGAAAGTGACTGCTATATCATCCCTCAACACCACAATGTTATGTTTGAGTCCAACATTCAAGCATAACAAACATCACTTGTATGCTATTGACAAAGATACTCCAGCATGAATTTTAAAACAACAATAGAAATACAATTATCCAATGCTAACTTATTGAGGGCAACTTAACGGGGGAATCTCTTCCATTGCAGCAGATAAATAAGAAAGAGAACTAAACCAAATTATGAGAAAGATGAAACTCAGTGATTTGAAACCAAACACGCCCTTGAGTATGTAACCAAGGAGTCAACATAGTTATAGATGTGGGTGCTAAATCAAAAGATAATATTATCAAAGGTCCTTCATAGAGTATTTTTATTTTTATAGGTCTTCATAGAGTATTTCAAAACTCAATTTCTTTTCTTTCTTTTGAGAGTTTGCCCCACCCCCCCACCCCCCCGCTACTCTTTCACTGAGCTTATACCATCAAAATGAAACATTATACCATCAAAACTGACTTGAACAGACCCACAGAGTTTACAAATAGTAGTTCATTTCTTATTTCCTGTTATATTCACACTCACATAGATGGAACAAACATAAAAGTAAACATTAGAGGACTAAGATTATTCTGAGTGCGGCTACATGGTCAACACGTAAAACTTTTTTTTTTTTTTAAAGTGGTCAACACGTAAAACATAGTGAGTAAAACTAAGTGATCACATGACCAGATTCCCAACTAAAAAAAGTTGAGGTATGTACCATTGTTTAACATGTGGAGTAGTGCTCCAGCAATCTGTCAAATAGAATGATTTCATATCAATAAACATCAGAAGGCTGGTAGCACAAAACTAGAACTGAGGGAGAGAGAGAATTGACACACACAGAGTTACTTGTCAGGCAAGTAAGGATGAAGTTTATTACCAACAAATATATTAGGTTCATTTAAGCTTCCTAACCATGAAGTCAAAGTTTATAGCAGATATTGTGGCTTTTGACAAATTAAATCACGGGGGCCATATTTATGAGATTTTCAAATGCATATAAAGCTTCTCCATTGACTTGAAAGAATTATAAACAAAAAATTGAAGAAATGGACAGGGGTAGGTATTTCCAATAACTTTGAGAATGCACAATTTCAGTGAGAGGTCATCACTACAATTCTAAGGGCTTCAAGATTTTCACCTCCTCTACAACATTTGGTTATATAAATATGGATTAGCAATAAGCTCAAGCTTTTTTTATTAAAGCAATAAGTTCAAGCTTCTAATAATAATAATGGACAGTTAAAAACATTATTCTTTTTCAAATTATCTATCAAAATAATAATAATAATGGCGGGAAAAGAAAGAGACTTGTGGTCTCAATTCTTTCGTTTTTTTCTTTATTGGTAATTGCAGTCTCAATCTTAGCCCCCGTTTGGATTCGAAAATCGTTTCACCTCATCTCATCTCATCTCATCATTACAACTTTCTCAAATTCCCACACAAAATATAATAAACAATCAATTTTTTCAAATCTCAAAACAACAATAATATTAAAAAATTATATTCTAACAATATTTTATTCAACTTTCATCTTTCATCTAAAACCATCTTATTTCATCTTATTTCTAAATCCAAACTGGGCCTTAATAGATTAAAAAAAAAAGGACAATATACATCAATCTTAACACAAACTAAGCTTTGGTGCTAAACATTGTTTATTTGCATTCAATCTCATAATGCATGAGGAAAATAGTTTTAGTTTTTCAAAATAGTGATAACAAAATCTTAGCATGCAGTAAGAAAGCCAGTCAATCTAACCTGTATTAACTTCATCACCACCCAAATGGAAGAGCTCAAAGGGGAAAATCTTTCTCATATCTGTAAAAACACAAATTGCTAATAAATAAACCTACGAAGAAGAGAAAGAAAATTTGAAGCAATATGAAGGAAAAAATCAAATAAATTGCAAAATTATGCATTACTCCTCCCTTGCTTTTCCTTCCAAATTTCACTAAAATTTCTGTGTAACCATAAACTTCTTATAGAGATACACTTTCACATGCTTGTTTATATCACACGGCAGTGCACCTATTGATCTTTGAATTATGTAGTACACCCCTCAGGATAAATACATCTAACAGCACATGAATCAAATAAGCTTTTTAACTAATATTTATAAATATGTTGCACAATTTCAGTGTAGAGAGGAAAACAAATTACATGATTATCAGGGAGAAGGTTGTAAAGGAGCTTAACCTGTCAGAATACCAGAGATAACATCAAAACTGAAGTTTTTTGTCACATCAAGTGGCTCTCTACATGAAGGAGAAGGCCAAAGATCAGGATATCCAGCACCCCTGCATAGAAGGTATATCGCACGATATCTCATTGAGGAAACATATCAATATAAGATGAAGTATTAAAAGAATTTTTATCTTTTGTACTTTAATTAATGAATGCCTCACAAGTTTCCTCTAATGAATTAGAGGAAACAGCAGAAGAAATCAACCAAATTCCCAGCTCTGCTAGAAAAAATCTCAAGATAAGAGTTTACAGACCAGGATTCTACTCCATGATTATGGCAATGGAAGGGGAACATAACCAAATTATGGGTTGAAGGCCAGAAAGCAATTTCCTTTCATTTGGGCAGGACCCACTACTATGCAAGATCCGGGCTTGCCCAAGAAGATTTTTTATTGAAAAAAGGTTTCTTTTACAGTCTTTAAATTCAGAAAGATTCTTAGCCTCAATAATTAGGCCATAGCATAAGCTTGACCTAACCAAAAGGTGGACATTAATATGTGCTTTACCATGATTCTGCATGACCAGGGATATCTACTTCCGCCATGACATTGATACCTGTCACAGACGAGGTGAAATAATTAAGAAAAATAGATAAATCCAACACTCTTGCCCTAAGATGATTCAACCTCTTTAATTCTAATTTAATAGCTGAAACTTGCTCCATGGCCTACTGTGAAAAAAATTATAGTTTGACATTTACAACCGACCTTGAGATGCCACATTTCTAACGCATGTAAATTCAATTTGAAAAGGGAAAACTTATGAACTTCAACGTCCAGACACTTTTTTCAAGCGTCTTACTGAAGCTTCAAAAACTATAATCTAAAACAAACCTCTCATTTTGGCAAAGCTTCAGGTTGATGAACGAAAGTTGAAACATGAAAAGAAAACACACTGTTAGCCTAGGGCAGACAAAGAAAGCATAAAAGTATAAGCAGCATCAGAACATGTACAAAGCCATGTGTATAGAGCACAAATATAGAAAAGAACCAGTTATATGTTTGGTTATAGCAATGCACCAGCAAGTCATATATCTTGTGCATACTGAAAGCATGACTTCAAATTTTTTGTCTTCTTTTTTATGTACCGTGCTATGACTCACATATTTACCTAGCTTCGGTGTTCTCGATACAACACGAGTTTTGCAACTCTCGTCATGAAAAAATTAGTTCTTTGTTGAAGACAATAGCATCATATGGTTTGAATAATTTTATAATCCAACAATTTTTTTTTAGAAGTCACAAAATGTAAGTGATATGGTTTTAAAACTATTAGACAAGTAACTCCATGATAGGAAATGATAAAATTCTAGGAAAAGTTACTGAATATCTCTAAAGCTAGTTACTCAGAAATTTAAAGTTTCTCCAGATATCTTACTTCACAATCTCGTAAGCATCCTCAACTGTGTAACGTTCCGACTTGGTGTATGAACCTTGCCACAAATTTGGATACGTGGGTACTTCAAGAGGAAATGACTGCTCGTCTATGATGTGCCAATGAAGGACATTCTACCGAATGCAATTATCAATTTATCAGTATCAGACTTGCACATAATTAGAGAGGCAATGGATGAAATAATCATCAGCCCAAGTCCTTGAGTAAAATTCAATTGTGAAACACCCCTTTGAACGGAATACCAATTAACAACTCTTACAAGTTTAGAATAGGACATAGATTCAATTATCTGCTTAATCACGTCAACCGGTAAAAAGTGCCTCGAAGTATCTGCAAAAATATGCCAATCAAGATGGGTGTTAAGCAACATTATAGGACACAGTTAACATATAAAACAACATTAAATGACACATTTCCATATGTATACATACAAGATATAGTTATAATAAATTTACAACCATACTTTCCAAAGACATATGTAGCCTACCCAGAAGAAGCCCGCGATATGGAAATCTCGGTTTGTCTAGGATGTACCAAGGAGCCTTGTATACTTGTACTAACTTAGTTCCATAATCAAAAGCACATAATTGGCTGAAAGTCTGGAAATCATAAAATAGAATAGTCAGCGATGGAAAACCCATAATGCTCGAGACGATCACCAGCTTGCCGATCTCTTCTAAAAAGTGCTGCAGAAACAGGAAGGGATGATTGCAATGCATGCAGTGGCAGGCTTCAACAATGCCATCATACATACCTCTAATCCTCGCAAGGCGCCATAAACAGTATTTGCCTGCAATAAACAGAGTGTCAATACAAATAAACTCGTGACTGACTGCATAGAGTGAAATACGCAATGACGCATCACAGAGATAAAGAGAATTTTCCATTCAATCGCCAAAATAAAGATAATAACCAAAATGCCCCTTCATTGAGCTTTGCAGCACAAGAGAAGCTAAAGCTAAGCTCTAGCCTTGAAATTACCTCAATTGTCGCCCCCCCAATAATCGACTGCCCGTCATTCTTCGCAATATACAAAGAATAGCTCTCATCTACGCCGAGTTGAAGCTGAAAAAAAAAACAAACAAAACACTTCCAAATTCACCGACCCCAAAAATAATAATAATAATAATAATAATAATAATATTTTAAATTTTAAAAAAAAAAATTGCCCAGAGTCCGTTCAAAAACAACTCACTTCTTCGCTATCAGAGTGAACAATGACGTTCAACTCGCTAATATCGTACACGGATCTCCTTCCCCTAAATCTACTAAATATAGAAAACGAGTCGCTGTGTTTGAACACAATCGCTCTGTATCTGTCAAACGCCGCACTGAGGATACCGGAGCTGCCACCTTTTCCGCCGACGGTAAGCGAGAGGCTGGGGTCAACGGAGAGCGTGTCGTTACGGAAGGTAAACTCGGAGGGCAGAGGCCATAGGTAGGTGAGAGAGCCATCGATTTCTGGGACGAAACCGAGTACTAGGGTTCTGTAAAGACAGGGTGCAAGTGCGAGAATAAGGAAGAGGGACTTGAAGAGATCGACAAGCATGGTTTAATTGCTGGAAGTACGAATGGATGCTCCCGAGTGTCAAGTTGTCAACGATGATAAACTAGTGCTCTTTGGAGTGGGTACGGATGGGGAATCCGTAGACTGCAATATTTCCCAATCCCTCGGCAACATGGACATAACAAAACGACAGAACAGAACGACAGGTGTCGTTGGTTGCAATAATTTCTTCAAAATTTTTAACTTTTTTAGACAATTATTGTATTTTTTTTTTTAAGGAAAATGATATTTTATGACACTTTAATTGATATTTTATACATTTAAATTTTTTTTATTTTTAATTTTATTTAATGATTATTAGTACATTGATAATTTTTTTATATTTTTTAAAAATATTTTAAAATGATAAAAAAAAATAGAAAAAAAATTATTTTTATGTAATTTTTCTTTTCATATTTTTTTGATATTTTTAAATATTTTAAAAAAATTTAAAAAAAATATATCAATACACTAATAATCAATTTTTTAATCATTAAATAAAACAAAAAAATTAAAATGCATAATATATCAAATTAAGGTATCAAAATAAAATGACATAATAATATTGCCATTTTTTTATAAAAAATATTACTTTTATTTCAATAAAATAAATTTATAATTGTGATCTAGTAAACAAGATAAATTTAGAATTAATCAAACAAATTAATGTAATCTTGTTCAATTTTTTTATATTGAATATTATCTTAATTTCTATTTATTCTCAAATGATAATATAATTGTTAAAAAAAATTAATTTTTTGTAAAAAAAAAAAGAGAGAGAGAGAGAGAATAAAATCAAATAACAGCCACTATCATCTTCAACAACATCGTACGGACGTAACGGACTAAAGTGAAAGTAAGGAATCCAAGCAGGGCCTAAATTTTTCTACAATGCTTTGGCTTATTAAGATCATTAAGATTACTTTGGTCTAAAGATGTTTAATATCGAGATTGGAACAGTTTTAAGAAACTTGTGAAATTTTTTATTTCCAAAAATGACCTAACGTGTTGACAGGTTTAACAATTCTTGAAGCAACAGTAGAGTTAATAAATTTCTTGGACACCTTCTTTGTGTCGTGGAAAATTGGCAATAATGACAATGTATAAATTAATATTTTGAATTCCCTTATGGCTGGTTGAAATGTTCGACATTTTTCATTCTAATATAATATTTGGTATTATATACTTTTTTATTATATTTCGCTTCAAATTTTGACCCATTTCGATTCGTTTTGACTATTTCAGTCAAAATTCCAACTATTATAGCCTCTATTTTTTTTTTATCATTTTTATAATTTTTTATGTTTAAATGATATTTTTTTAACCTTAAATTTAGATTGTATTTAATTAATTTTATAATATAAAATAATTTATATACTTTTATTTTTTATAACTTTATTTAAATATCATTATTTTTTAATATTTTATATATTCTTTTTTTTTTCCTTTTTTTTATCTTAACTTAAGTTTGTATTTTCTCAACTTACATTCATTTTATAAATCTTCAATTCTTTCAATATATATATATATATATATACATAATATACATACATATATATATTTATTTTATTATTTATTAGTTTATATATACATATAGATATTTATATATAATATATAATTAATTCTGAAATAGCATGTCGAAATATACCAAAATTAAAATATTTTATTCTAATAGATCAAATTCAAAACATTATTATAAAGCATAAACAAAATAATGCTTTTATCAGAATATAATTTTAAATAAAAAATGGGCTCATCAATTTGATTTGATGTCCCCTTTTTATATGATGATCTCGTAAAATCGTCGATTATATTAAAAATATTTAAAAACCATGTAGGTTTAGATTTCGTTTTAAATTTAGATTTTTTAGTTCAGTTTAATTTTAAATTGAATTTAATATCTAAATATTCAATTGTTAAATTATTAAATTTAACTCAATTCAAAATTTCTTTTCACATAAGAATCACAACTTAAAACCTCCTTAGATGTGATATCACAATATTTTTTAATTCAACATTTTTTTATATATAGGATCTATAATTTTTTTCAACTTCCCATAAATACATCTAAACTTATATTAATATTCAAATAAAATAAAATCAATGTTCAATCTCATCTCATTTTATTATTATGATTTTCTTAAATTTTAATGTAAAACATTATAAATAATTTAGTTCTTTTATATTTTAAATAATATTATTATTAAAAAATATTAATTAATAGTATGTTAATCAACTTTTATTTTTTATTTCAACTTATCTAATTTCAAAATCACTATTTAAACGACAATTTAATCTTTTATATTTGTTTTAACAATTGCGAAGTTATTGAAAATATTGAAACATTCTTAACTAAATTCACCCATTGTTTTTCAATATTGTCCACTTATAGATGAAAAAATAAATATTATAAGGTTTATTCATCTAACATCACGTTAGTTACAACCAGGGGCGAAATTAGGTAGTGCATTAGGGGGCTACCGCCCCCCCAAAATTTTTTAAAATTGGAGCTTAGTATATAAATTATTAAACTATAGCCCCCAATGCTAAGATTTTACCATTACTGTCCTCCCAAGTCTATAATCTTTAGTCCGAAATAAGTAAATATTTTGGAGAGCAGAACATTACCTGTAGTTATAAGTTTAAACCAATGGTTTATGCAAGAAACTAATCACAGCTTATACAGTCCATGCAAAAAACAGACTGTCAAACTACCTCGATGGAACCAGATTACCAATATTAGTTTTTGTACAATACTACCGTTGCAACTTGCGTGTTTGGATGGGTTCCCTTGGGTGTTGCCGTGTTAGTATGTTGTCATATATAATTATATTAATGGTTTGTGGTTTGATATATGATCTGTGGTCTCATTCTTGCCAAACTAAATTTATTCATCTACCAGCTTGGGTGTTGCAAACTTGCAAGGTGGAACTGACCAACAATTGTTGGCATGCTTGGTGTAGGCTTTCAGGTTTTACCGTTCAGATTCTGTGTTCTAGTTATTCTTATATATGAAATTAATATAGATTTCTAAGATTTGTGCTATTGAGTGCTATGCATATATTATAATTTATAAATATATATATAGATAATAGATTAAAGTTTTAGCCTAGCAAATTAATATATATAGAAAAACATACATAAATTATAACATAGATTTGTACAGCTGTATATATATAATATATTATATCATACTGATTTAATATATAATGTATAGATTTAATATATAATGTCATATGGATTATATATTAATTTGTGCATATATTATATATAGTGATACTGATTTTCTGATTTAATATATTATATATTATGTCATATTGATTTTGTCATTTGTGCATATATATATATAGATTTGTGAGTTCTGTATGTATACTTATTTATGTTGTGCATATATTATATATAAAACATATATTGATCGCCCTTCTAAAGATGAAATCCTAGGTCTGCTCCTGGTTGCAACCTAGTCTCTATGAAAGAATCGATGTTAATACTCCGAGTCTTCAAATTTACACTCAAAATCTTTGTTGAGGATGTTGCTCATTCTCCATCTTACTTTCCTTATTTTTCTTTGTTATGAATTAAAACTTTACAAATTTGGCTTGACCAATGAAAAAGACTAAGAGCATTCATAATGACTTTTGTAAAATACATTTTTACTTTTTATTTTTGTAAAATATAAAGAAAGTGATACAAAAGTTTATTATAATGAATTTTGTATTTCTATCTGTATTGAGAAATAATAGATGCAGTCTTGAACTTGCAAGCAACGTGCAGTCGCTTTAAAAAAAAGTAGGGTCCACTGATAAAAAAGTTTATTATAATGAATTTTATATTTCTATCTGTATTAAGAAATGATAGATGCAGTCGTGGACGGCGTGTAATCGCTTTAGAAAAAAGTGTGGTCCACCGTTAAAAAAACACACCGCTTTAGAAAAAGTGGGGTCCACTGTTAAAAAAGTTAATTTTTTTAACAGTGAACCCCACTTTTTTCTAAAGCGACTACACGTCGTTTGCAAGTTCATGATTGTATGTAAAATTACTCATCTGTATTATATATTTTGCTACAGTAATTTTTTAGATGTAGAGAATACTAATTACAATTTTAAAATATTTTAAATTAATTTTTTTCTTTTTAAGTTTCTTTTCTTATTAAAAAGTTATCAAAAGATAAGATAATATTATTGATATAAAGAAAAAGTATTTAAAATGAATAAAAAGTATTAAAAAGTATTATATTTAAATAATGTAAAAAAAATAGATATTGTAAAAATAAATATATAAAATAGAATATATAGATTTTGATGATATACTTTTAAAGAATAAGATTAAAAAAAAAACCATTGAGAATACAGGCAAACCATTTGGCTAAAGGTAACTCAAGACTTATAAGCACTATCATAAATAATTTTGGAGTTCATTATCTTCAAATTTTAGGCTTGCCTATGTAATGCATTTTAAGTCTGGTATGACTATTTAAATACATCACATCTAATAATTTTATGCTCCATGGTTAATAGTAACATTGTTTTTTTCTATTAAAAAATATATATATACATATATATAGTTACATTGTTTTAATTACAATAACGCTTTTTTTGTTTTTTTTAACAATTACAATAACGTCTACAGCTAAACGAGTATTTCCAACCCGTTTCTTTTTTTAATTATTATATATTTTTTAATACAATGTACTGTTTTCAAACCCAGAAAAGTCCCAGACTCGCCAAGCATCATCAACATGCATCCCCTTTGATTTTGATCCAACACATTTTGTGCCAAGAGTTCCTCATCTTCTCATCCCCTCTTTCTACCAAACCCACACAATTAGGGGGGAACCTACTTCTACAGCCCCCCAAAATTCTTCAAAAAATTTATATATAATATATAAGTATATATATTTACATATATATAATATTAAATTATCCCTCAAATTATAAAAAAAATTAAAAATTACCCCCCCAAATTTTTATTAAAATGTCAATACACATATAATTTTATTCTAACTTTTAACTTTATTGAAATTCAAATTTCAACTCGCGTAGTCTCATAATTATTTTAACAGTCTAATTTTGAAAAAAATATTGTTATAAATTTATATGATTGTCAAAATTGATTAATTATACTTACTTATATAGTTTCACTCTAACTTAATTGTATGATTATGAGATATAGTTTGTTAAAAATCTAACATCGATATATCAGTAGTTATTAGAAATTTTTTATGTTTATTCTTTATCTATAATTTTTTTAAATCAAAAAATAATATGAGCAAGTAAAAAATTTGATTTTTTTTAAAAAGACGTAGATAATTCGAAAAGTAATACATTTAAAGAATTCGACAACGAAAAAATGTGATACTTCTATCATATCTTTTTAAAATTTATATATAGCACACATTTTATCGATCGTCTCCCCAAATACAAAATCCTGGTTCCGCCCCTGCACACAATCCCTACGTGCTTCGTCCTCCAATCTCTATAACATACCTTTGACCCATAGATTTTACACTTTCTTTCACACAAACTAAATGGAGATTGAGGAAGTGAGAACTTTAAATGGGCGATAATGGGAAACACAAGTGGAAAGTCTCATTCCATCGCTTCAGCACTGGCTCTAGCTCAAACTCTAATATGGAGTCCAAGCCAAAGTTATAAAAACCGTTATGTTTTGGTCGAAATTGTCGAAAAAATTCGTTCCAGAATAGTGGCCGGAACGGTGAAGGCTTGTATTCCGTTCCAGTCTGAATTCTGGCCTATTTCGGCCAGATTCCGGCATACCGGCCTGGATTCCGGTCATTCTGGCCCATTTCGGATAAACACATTTTTCTTGCTCTTTTTTTTTTTAATATTTATGGGCTACAGCATTATTTCAATATATTTTTTTTTCTTCATTTATTTTTATTTTTTATTTTTTGAAACTTTTATCATTTATTTGGTTGTTTATTGTTATTAATTCCAGACAGTTATATCAACCGAATTAGTTTTACTTTTTAATAATTATTTTTAATAAATTTCAATTCTTAAATTTATTAAAATTATTAGGTATGTATGTTTTTAATTAAATTTGTATTGGTTTATTTTAAAATATAGTTATTATATATAATTTATTCATATAATATCTATCCCGAAACGGTATCCGAAATGGTATTAGTATCGAAATTTTTCGTTCCAGTGCTTCAGTCGAAATGGTCACTAGAACAGAATTCATAACTTTGGTTCAAGTAACCCAACAAGAGATTCATCTGTCCCATTTCTCGCTCCTTGATGTCCAACCCTTGTAGTCATCTCGTTTGGCCAAACCTTCGAGCGCATCTCCATACAAGTCTGCCAGGACCTTTGGTGTTTGCCTAAGCTCGAGGATAGGTCCAGTTTAGGAGTGGCAATATGTTACACAACCTATTAATCCAACACGAATACGATACGATAATAGCAAGTTAAGATTTAATCTTAACAGGTTCAAGTCAAAATAAATTGACCTATTAAGAAATGATTGCTTAACGGGTTGATAACAAGTCAACCTGTTTTAACTCATCATGACACGTTAAGAAAATTAAATTTATAATTATACATTTATACCTAAAAGTAAAATTGTTAGAATTTTGTAACCTTTTGATATTTTAATTGTTTAGATTGTATTTTTGAACTTGTAATTAGTGTTATAATTTTTATAAATATTGTAATTTTAATATATATATATATATAAACTTATGCTGAATTTAATCAAGTCAAACAGTTTGATTTCGGACATATTTAACATATTTACATAAATGTTGAAATGGGTCGTCTTGTATCGTGTTAACATATTTTGTAATATTAATTAATGGGTCCAAATGGGTTGACGCGACACAACATGTTACGTTAACAGGTTGTGTTAGGGTTTGAAATTTTGACACAATAAGGTTAACGAGTTGGGTTAAGTTTGATCTATATAGTATAACATACATATCTTGACACAACCCGAACACGACCCGTTGATATGATTTGACACCTCTAGGTCTAGACCAGATTTCACTACTGTGAAATTAAATTGAGCCATCAAATCCACAATCCTCAACTAGGGCGAGAGTTCAGGAATGCATTATCCCCGTGCACCAAATTACTACACAGTATAGCAACGGGTCCAATAAAAAATGGTGATAGACAGGTATTCATGCCCCAGAAGCGACACGACCAAGCATTAAGATGGTGGGTAATGTGAGCAACTTCAAAGTATGTTGTAGCTATTTTTTCTATTGTTTTTGGTATTCTGAATGACTGCAAGAGTGCTGCAAAGGAGAGAGTGATTGAAAGTTGCAAGCATGTAAGAGAGAGAGAGAGAGAGAGAGAGAGAGAGAGTGAGTGAGTGAGTGAGTGAGTCATCGATGAGAGGAGATTCGAGACAGTGAGCCATCAGCGAAAGATAGGAAAGTAGGCTATCGGATATATGGTAAAAGCATTGGGACTAGTTTCACATAAAAGTGGGCAACGGATATTACCCGTTTTTTGAGGGGGGGGATTTGGCTAACCGATATTGATTAACACATACCGAGTCGAGATTTTCAGGCCAGTCGACAAATCATGTGGGGGGCATTTTTTGAACAATCCTAATATGACTCACAAACTATTATTATTTTTACAAATCAACTTATATAATTTGAGATCACTTCAAATCTAAGCACAACCTCAGCGTGCAAGTCTTGAACAATCAAATTAAAGAAAAATGAGATTTAAATATGCCTCATCCCATAAAAATAAATATATATATATGCCTCACTTTTTACACGCATGGATTAAGTGAAATTTATACATCTAAATGTACATTTAAAAAAAAAAGGAATACAAATGTTAATAGATATTATAAAGTTAATTTACTATTATTTAATAATTATTCACTAATTATTTCTATTATAAATGATAAATTATTTAATTACTATTAATATTTTTAAATATTTTAAATATTTAAACAGTTTCTAAAACTATACGAACTATTTTCTATTTTAAAATTTTTAAGATATCAGGCCTTTATTGAAGATTTTGGGCTTAGCTACTTGAATCCTCCTTCATTTGTGTCCCACGCCATCGAGTTAACAAAGTTGTTAGCCCTTATTTGGATTCGAAATTTATATCAATTTATCTCATCGTTATATTTTTTTGAAAATTCACATAAAACAGAATAACCAATTTAACTTTTTCAAATCTTAAAACAATAATAATAATAAAATATATTTTAATAATATTTTATTCAATATTTTATCTTTTATCTAAAATCATCTCATCTCATTTCAGAATCTAAATTGAACTTAATCAGTTGTAAGGGTTCAAAAGACTCCCCCATCCTTTTCTAGTTGGTAGTTACTAGAAAGCGGGTATATTAGAAATCTTTTATATACAATCAATTGCTTATTTATTGTGAGATCCCCTTTCTTTTTGGAATATTGTGTAGTGAGCCCTTGTATTTGAACTACTTAACTAGCAAATAATTAAATGTAACAAAGTGATAGAAAAGATGTGAGAGAGAGAGAGAGAGAGAGATTGCTGTTATGGAGTTGGCCTCATTCCAATCCCAAGCTCTGTATTTATATTGAAGAAGATGAATAGAGTTAAACAGTGTGTTTAACTCATTCCATATGATGAGTAGCATTAAACGATTTACCTTTTATTCAAACGGCTCATCGTTTAAACATTACTCATTAAAAGAATTACAGAAACGACAACGTATCAATTTATTTACAAGTCTTTCAATCTAACGACATCGTTTTATAAAACCAACTAACATAACAACTTCTTATTTCTTATTCTTCGTAGCCTATTTTCTTCACAGCGTTATAACATCTCTTCTTCCCTTTCCAGGCATACTTCCAGGTACATAACAAATACCCTCCCCTTTTAGAAAACTCTGCACACAATGTGAGGGTATTTTTCACGCAATTTTCAATAAGACTCACATTTTGATTTTCTTTAAAGGTGCTTATTTCCACTGTATCAAAAATTCTGTGAGAGGCCTGTTATAAACTTTCCTGGTTCTTCTTTGCAAGATTGCTTATGGTTCTGATGCCACTTCACCTTGAAAATTAAGAGTAGGTAAAGTAGCTAATGGTGTAATTAATTGGCCTAATTTCTTCTCTAAGCAGGAAACATGAAAAACAGGATGTAAGCTTAAAGATTTAGGCAAATTCAACTTGTAAGCCACTTTGCCAATTTTCTTCAAAATCTAAAAAAGGGCCATAAAATTTTGAAGATAATTTTAAATTCTTCCTAGTAATTAAATAATTTTGCTTGTAGGGTTGTAGTCTTAAGAATACCTGATCCCCAACTTCAAACTCTCTTTCATATCTCAATTTATTAACCTGCATCTTCATTCTTTCTTGAGTAGCTGTTAACTTTCTTTTTAACACTGCCAACACTTCTTCTCTAGTTCTCAAAGTCTGATCTACTTCCTGGTTAACAAATAATCCTGGCACATAACTCTGCAGCTGGGTTGGTGGTCTATCGTATAACACTTCATAAAGAGCCATTTTAGTAGACGAATGATATGTGGTATTATACCACCACTCAGCATGAGTCAACCATTCCTTCCATGCACTGGGTTTATCAGCGATGAAACATCTCAAAAACTGCTCTAACACCTTATTAACTGCTTCTGTCTAGCCATCACTGGATGGTAAGCCGAAGAGTAAGCCAAATGAACTTCCTGCAATCTAAATAATTTTCTCCAAAATAAACTTGTAAATGTTGCCCATCTATCAGAAACTATTGTGCTAGGCATACCATGCAATTTAAACACATTGTCAAAGAATACCAATGCCACCTTTGATGCTATATAAGAGTGTTTAATGGCCATAAAATGTGAATACTTTGACAGCCTATCCACAACCACTAACACTACTGAATACCTCTCTCATATTGGCAAACCTTCTATAAAATCTATAGATAAGCCTGTTCAAACACATTGAGGCAATGTTAATGGTTGTAACAACCCAGGGGTATGAATTATCTTAGCTTTATATCTTTGACAAATGTCACATTCTCTAATCAAAGTCTTAATTTCCTTTTTCAACCCAGGCCAATAGAAATCTGCTATAGCTTTGTGCAAAGACTTGTGAAAACTTGCATGACTAGCATATGGACTCAAGTCGGCATAACTCAATAGCTAATTTTTTAGCATTGGGCAATCAGGGATATAAATCTTTCATTTTCTCAACAAAACTCCTTTACAAATGAACTTGTCACTTGTAGGAGATCCTTCTTTCAACAATTCCAACTGTTTCTTGGCCACTGCATCACTAGCATGAGCTTGTTTCAACTCAGTTAACCAAGATGGCACATGAAATGATATTGCAAAAATTGTTGCCTCTTCTTCTTGATTATCTCTTATTGACAAAGTATCGGCTACTTTATTCTCCACCCATTTTTTATACTCAATACAAAATTCATAATCCAAAAGCTTGGAAATCCATTTTTGCTGAATTGTTGTACTTATTTCCTATTCCAAAAGGTACTTCAAACTTAGATAGTCAGTTTTGATGGTAAAAATCGATCCAAGCAAATAAGGCCCCCATTTTTTAATAGCTAATACAAGTGCAAGCAACTCCTTTTCGTAGGTTGATAAAAGCAATTTTTTTCCTTTCAATGATTGGCTTAAAAAAGCTATAGGCTGCTGATTTTGCATTAATACAGCACCTATACCCACTCCACAAGCATCACATTCTATCACAAACCTTTGATTAAAATCTGGTAAAGCTAAAACTGAGGGCTTAATGATAGCTTGTTTGAGCTTTTCAAAGGCTTCAGTTGCTGTAGCATTCCACACAAATGCATTTTTCTCGAGTAAGGAAGTCAATGGGGCTGCAATTTGACCATATGATCTGATAAACTTCCTAGAATACCTAATTAATCCCAAAAAACCTTTTAAAGCTTTCAGATTTTTAAGGATTGACCAGTTTTTCATTGCTTCTAATTTCCTTAGGTCAACTTTTACGCCTTCATTGAAAATTATATGCCCTAAATATTCAATCTTCGAGCAAGCAAAATAACATTTAGACTTCTGTGCATACAACTAGTTTTTCTTCAATACTTCCAAAACAATGATAAATGCAAAAGATGAAAGGCTAAATCTTTGTTATAGATTAAGATGCCATCAAAGAACACAATGACAAATTTCTTAAAAAATGTTTGAAAACATCATTCAGGAGGGCTTGAAAAGTTGATGGTGCATTAGTGAGTCCAAATGGCATAACAAGGAACTCATAATACCCCTCATGTGTTCTAAAAATTTTCTTATGCACATCTTAAGGCCTCATTCTTATTTGATGGTACCCGAATCTAAGATCAAGCTTATAAAAAATGGTTGAGCCAAATAATTCATCAAGTAGTTCATCAACTACCGGGATGGGATACTTATATTTGATTGTTGCTTCATTTAACTTTCTGCAATCCATACACATTCGTCAAGATCCATCAGCCTTTCTAACAAGTATAACATGTGATGAAAAATGAGATTGACTTGGTTGAATTACTCCATTTTTAAGCAGGTCAGCTACTATATTCTCAATTTCTGTCTTTTGAAAGTGTGGATACCTATAAGACCTCAATGATATAGGTATAGTCTCATCCTTCAAGATTATTTGATGATCTCTGGATCTATGTGGGGGTAATTCTTTAAGTTCCTAAAAAACCTTGTCAAACTGTTCTATCAACTTTTGAACTTGTGCAGGTATAAATTGATGTTTATCACTATCATCTACAGTAATCAATTGGAGCCAAAAACCCCCTTGAACCCACTTTTGAAATGGCAAACAATTCTTTATCATCAATTAATTCATCTCTAACTGATGATATACCCTTCAAAATAATTGATATGTTGTGATGAACAAACTGCATTTATAACTAAGGGAAGTTTAATGTTATGGATCCAAGAGAATGCATCCATTGAACTCCCATGACTACATTACAACTGTCCAAATCCAAGGTAAAAAAATCCACTACAAATTGATTACCTTGCATGAATAAGGGTACATTAGCAAGTTTACCCAAACTATGGGGAGCTATTCCATTGGCCCCTCTAACTTTCATAGCTTTGCTTTTATCTATTGTCAATCCACATTTAATTGCTACGGTAGTGTCTACAAAATTGTGGGTACTAGTAGTATCAATCAAAACAACTACTTTTCTTTTATTTATGTGACTCAAAACACGCATAGTTTTAGGATGAGGGGTATCTTCAATAGCTTGCAAAGAAATTGAGGCAATATTAGCTACTGTGTTATCTTCATCCGTCTTGGTATTCTTCTATCTCTTCACCAAGAACATCCATGCCTTCCAAAAGGTAAATCCTTGGTTTAGTGCATTTATGGTCATGGATGATATTTCTCATCACAAAAAGAAGCATAACCCATTTTTCCTCATTTCTTGCATCTGTAAATCAGAACTCTTTAGATAGGGTAACTTTGTAGTTCATGCTTTTTGTGTACTTGTAGATTGAGAATTAAAACATTAGTGTTACCATCAATTTCATTTTAGCAGCCCACACATATTTTTCTTGGATCTTTGCGAATCCAAATGACTTATTAAGAGTCGAGGGCTTAAGCAAATGAATTGGTAGCCCAATTTCGTCCTTAAGTCCACTCAAGAAACAACTCAATTTGTTTATCTCTGTTACCCCTCTAACTCTGTTAGATAACACTTCGAATTGTGCCTCATATGTTGTCATAGAATGTGTTTACCTCAATCTTGTCAATGCCTCTATTAGATCATCATAAGTTGTGGCCCCAAATCTCACTTCAACGACTTTTGAAAATTCTTCCCAATAAGAGAATTCTTTAGTCTCACTAACATCTTGATACCAGATGAGAGCCTCATCATCCATATGAAATGAAGCCAAGAAAATCTTATGATTATCTGGAATTTGATGGAAGCCAAAGTACTGATTGGCCCAATACAGTCCACATGCATTGGATTCTTGCCAAAAAATATTGAAAAATCAATTTTGACCCCTTTCAACAAGGATCTATACCTTCCTCATGAACATGAACTTCTCTGACATCTTTCACATGAATGTCTTAATTTCTAGCATGATTATGATGATAATTAGATCCATTATACGAAATCTTGGATATCTGCTCCATGATATTCGTGAACTTCTTTTCGTGCTTTTCCCTTTCCAATCTTGTTGCTTCTTGCTGCTGAAACATAATAGAAATAGTATCTTCAATATGCTTATGTTGTCTTTCTTGCATAATACGAACTTGATTAATGGCATCTGTCATCGAACGAGTCTCTGCCATTGTATTGATTGCTGATACCAATTATAGTGAGCCCCTGTATCTGAACTACTTAATTGGCAAGTAACTAAATGTAACAGAGTGATAGAGGAGATGAGAGAGAGATTTTTGTTCCAAACTTGACCTCATTCTAACCCCAGGCTCAGTATTTATATTGAAGAAGATAAATAGAGTTAAACGATGTGTTTAACTCATTCCATAGGATGAGTAGCATTAAACGATTTACCTCTTATTTAAATGACTTGTTGTTTAAACGCTACTCATTAAAAGAATTATAGAAACGACAACGTATCAATTCATTTACAACTCTTTCAATCCAACAACATCATTTTATTAAACCAATTAACAGAACGATTTCTTATTTCTTCTTCTTCGTAGCCTATCTTCTTCACAGTGTTACAAGTATCTCTTCTTCCCCTTTCTAGGTATACTTCCAAGTACATAACATATTGTTGGACTGATGGTTACACTCGGATTCTTCTCTATCACATTAGTAGGGGAATAATAAACCTTTTTTCTTTTTGGTTTCTCTTTTCTGGTTGGTACTTATTAGAAGGCGGATATATTACAATTCTTAGCCAGTTATGTAAATTTCCTACTCATTTCACAGATTTATAGCATAACTCATCAAGTATTTTATATTAAAAAAAAAGACATACAAGCAATTACATAAGCTATTCGGCTTATGCATAAAAAAGTATGTAAAAGAGTACGCAAAATGGTTCTACATAGATTTTTTTAATATATTAATATCAGCAGCTATGCCAACTAAAGGAGAATATTTAGATTAGTTAATAAAGCATGGCTGCAAGGTGCCCCATAAATTATGCTTTTGAATGATAAGCTTCCGCGGTTGCAATTGCATTTCAGTATAAGATTATTAGTATTCAATCGACTAAAATTTGAAGAAAATTTTATATTTATTATTTATTTTTAAAAAGTAAGAATATTTTTATTTTATTTATTTTTTATTATGATCAAATATAATCAAATTCTTTTAATATATATATAAATTTTTAACCAATTCAATAAAAATGTTCTAAATTATTGTTTCGCGGACATGGTTGGTTGCAGCAGGCAAAGGCGACCGCACGTGGGTTTGACGTTAAGGAGGGAATCGTCATTCGCCAAACCAAGCCCGCCGCTGCAAATCCTGTTTCGTTATTTTAAATACATAAAATAGATTATTCTTATCAATATTTTAAATAATATTATATCCCATGAAACTTTTAAATTTAAATCAAAACTTGAAAAAAAATCTCGATCATGTGTTGATCCTCGGAAGGCGCGTAACCACTTGTCCACTTGTATAGAGAATCAAATGGCAAGTCCAGTTCGGAGTTCAAAATGGGGACCATCTGAAATTTGAATAATGCGGCTCAGGTATCAGTCCGTGATTCTCCTCGGCAATCTCTGAGAGCACTAAGAGCTATCTCATGAATTGACTAAAAATCATTTAAAAAAAAATATATTTTTATATAAATAATAAAAAATAAGTATTATAATTAATTAAATATAACAATAAAATATGTAAAAAAAATTCAAAAAATACTCGAAATGAATAATAAAATCAAAATTTATTGCAAAGTTTATTGCAAAGTCAAAATAAAATAAAATTTATCAAAATTTTACATTAATCTGATTATCTCTAAATAATTTTGTCTTGATAAATAGTAAATTATTCATCCTCTTCAAATATAACAAATTATTATTTATCAGCTATTCTATTATTTTATTTCATCTATTCATCCCATATGAGAAAAGATATAATTATAAAAAAATATTTCTTATACCTAATTAATATTTAATACATTACATGCATTTGTAAAATTAAAAAATAATTTATTGTTTATTAAAATTAAAATTCAATATATTAAGTGTATTTGTAATTTTTTTAAATATTTTTTATATTAAAATATATAATATTAGATTATTATTTAAATTTTAATTTAATTAGATCAATATGAATTTCTTGACTATAAATCATATAAATTATAGTTAAAATAATAAAATTAAATTTTAATTTAGACTTAATAAATGGGGCCTTAATTTTGATAACATCGTTATTAATATTATGAGTCTTGACTCTCTTTCTCTACCTATTCTACCTTCCATTTTCTTTCAAGAAATCCTAACCGTCCCCGTGCCGCGAATTCTGTACCACGTTTTTTTCCCCCAAGCTCTCGGATGTTAATCCCCACGCAGTATCACCGTCACCTAATCCGATATCTTATCCCCACTCCAACCCTCATCCACATGGACCACATGCCAACAAATTCAAAAGAAAAATGAGGGAAAAGTTACATTTAGCAGCGTACTTTTCTTCACATAAACAGTATTATAAACAATACATTATTTATGTGAGAGGGAATGCCTGACTGTGACTACTCCCAACATTGCCCAATCCAAAAAACCATATCACACGCGCGCCAGATTGCCGTTCAATAACTTTTCGTGCTCTTCGTTACTTTCCGCGGTCAAGAATTTTCCGACTATAGCAGCCACAGCAGTCATTCACCAAACATCACGAAGAAGCCCTCTCGTTTTCCCAACTTTATTTCCAATCTCTTCATCGAGGTTTGGGAAAGAGGAAAATGGTGGAGCCGGAGAATCTCGAGAGCGACGAGGAGCTCTCGCTCTTGGCTCAGCCCAACTGTGGTGACGGGTCGTGGCGGTTGAACATCGACGGGGTCCAGTTATGCCGAAAGCAGAAGGAGAAAAAGCCTCCTCGTGGCCTCCACGACTGCCTGGGGGTTTTAGGTATTTTCACTATTCTTCGTGGTTGGTAATTTGTTGATGATCTTTCTCTTTTGGTCTCTAATGGGGATATTCTATTCCGAGTTTTTGCTTGTTTTGGTGTTATTTCCATAGTTATGTCCCTCTACATTAGGGTACCTTATCTTCAGTTGACAGGCAGTGGGAGTTAGTTGATTCTTAGTGTTTTATCTTTAAATTTATGTGAACCAGTGGTTGTTATGTATGGGAAAAAGCATATTGGTGTTTTGAGCTTCAGTTTGCTTTGCCATATATAAGGCGTGGTACAAATTCCTGGGTAGTGGTGAGAATTAGGCGACAATTCTGGATTTCGCTTTGTAAATTGATCGTTAGGAGAGTAATTTAATTGTTGGTGGAGGCTTTGAGACTTGGATTATTATTTTTATTATTATTATTTTTGTTGGAGGAGGGAGGGAGGGAGGGAGGGGGGGGGGGTGGTCTGCTTAGCTCACGAGTTGGTGCTTGCTTGGCTGGTTCAGGTTGTTTCTGTGTGTTGGCATGTTTGATATTTTGTTCTCTCATGTAAGCAAAACTAGGAATTTTGGATCGTAGATAGCATCCTATAAGCCTCCAAGATGGAAGAATAGAATACTTTAATGTATTAGGGGTTGGAGAGGTTTAACGGTTCAGCATAGTATGATTTTATGAATAGTTTCTCAGATATCCTTGTATATTTGAGAAGTCACTAATTTTCTTCTAAAAGGTCTAAAACCCGCTAATTGCATAGCCTGAGTGTGTCACTGGTTAATTCTAAATAATAGTGGGAGAGGGAGAAGCTATGACTTGGAGAAACTGGGCAAGTGAAATTGATGGAATGATTCTTCAAGTAATATAACTCACAATCAAGACTTCAGAGATATCATACGAGTGCCTCTCAATTGTTCTGCTTGATGACTTCAGGTCCTGAAGACAACGTGGCTGACTACTATCAGCAGCAGGTAGAAATGCTTGAGGGCTTTAATGAAATGGATGCCTTAGCAGAGCGTGGCTTTATTCCTGGGATGTCAAAGGTTCATATGATCATTGCAATTTTCAATTCCTTAAGCTTTTATTTTGTTTGCATTTGGCTCTGTAGCTGAAAACTATAATCGTGCTATTGTTATGGTTAGGAAGAGCGAGAGAAGTTGGCTAAAAGCGAAACATTTGCCATCAGAATATCAAATGTTGCAAACATGGCTCTCTTTGCAGCTAAAGTCTACGCATCTGTTCAAAGTGGTTCCTTAGCTATTATTGCATCCACACTGGACTCGCTTCTTGATCTTTTGTCTGGCTTCATTCTGTGGTTTACTGCATTCTCTATGCAAACACCCAACCCTTATCAGTATCCTATTGGAAAGAAACGTATGCAGCCATTGGTAAGTTATCCTCTAAACTTTCTTGTGATATTGTAATCTATATGCTTAAGTTTACAAATGAACAGTCCGGTGCTGGTGCGGCCCAAGTTTATGCTAAACATGATTATTTTACTTTGCATGCATGTATGGCGCTGACTTAATGCACCACCTCATCTTTGTCAAATTACTTTCTGCTGGGCCATTTTGATTCTAGATGACTAATAACCAATTCAATTGTTTTTGCCAAACTATTATTTGTAATCGTAGTATGTGAAACTGATTTTATCAGCAAGACTAGTTATCAGTCACTAGCTTTAGATGGATATCACTTGACTTATATTTGGTTGAAAGGACATTGCCTTGAGTAAAATTGATATCCGTCCGTGATTTAATCAATGGAAGGAAGGGAAATTTAATATGTTTACCATGAACGAATGCATGTCTTCTTCATTGCTGTTGTTTTGTACTTATGACATCAGGGAGGTTCATTTTATTTCACTCAAAACGGAGGGCTCTTGTTTTGCTAAAAAATCTTTGTAGTCCTTGCAAGTGTTCATACATGCCTTACTTATTAAAAAAAAAAAAAGTGTTCATACATGCCTTGCAACATAATATTACTACAGTCTACTTATATAAAAAAATACATAATATTACTACAGCAGAGTTTGATACATCTCAACAATTTGCAGGGGATCCTTGTATTTGCCTCAGTCATGGCAACTCTTGGACTGCAGATTATCCTGGAGTCGATGCGGACACTATTCTCTGATGTAAGTGGGTGTGGTTGCATTCTTAATGTGGTTAAAACGATTCATTTTCCATGACTGTGATAATTAGAAAGTTCTGAATAGCTGGATGCATTTGGGTCTTGAGATCTTAAACCGTCTCTGATGTTTTTTTCTCAATATTCATGTGCTTCCTATCAGCATAAGTTCGACTTGAGCATGAAGCAAGAGCAATGGCTTGTTGGCATTATGCTTTCTGTGACTTTGGTAAAATTCCTTCTGGTTCTTTATTGCCGTTCTTTCACTAATGAGATCGTCAAAGCTTACGCCCAGGATCACTTTTTTGACGTTATCACCAACATTATTGGACTAGTTGCTGCTCTGCTTGCAAAATATATTGATGATTGGATGGACCCCGTTGGAGCTATCATTGTAAGTCCTCTCTCTCTCTCTCTCTCACACACACACAGATCTTTTTGTTTCTTCTTATGTTCAACATGGGAGTTGTGCACCTATGCTGTAGGAAATGTTGCTCATTCCCCTCTCTCTCTCTCTCTCTCTCTGTGAGAGGAGATTTACACTGACATATCATTTTGGACTTTCTACAGCTGGCTTTATACACCATCCGAACATGGTCAATGACAGTGTTGGAAAATGTAAATTCCCTTGTGGGAAGATCAGCTGCTCCAGAATACCTTCAGAAGCTAACTTACCTCTGCTGGAACCACCACAAGGCCGTGAGGCATATTGATACGGTCCGGGCATACACCTTTGGGTCACATTACTTTGTGGAGGTTGACATTGTCTTGCCAGCAGGCATGCCGTTGCAAGAGGCTCACGACATAGGCGAATCCTTACAGGTGAAGCTCGAGCTCCTGCCTGAGATAGAGCGTGCCTTTGTACATCTTGATTACGAGTACTCTCACAAACCAGAGCATGCTCAGGCAAACTAATCCCACTGCAAACATATTCGATAACTTGTAGTAGATCTCGTAATTCCAAGGCACACTCGATTACGGGTTCCTGTTTCCACTTTTTTTTTTTTTAAGTGTAGAGATACAAATTCTTTCGGCTTTGATGGCTGTTGGGTCGGCGCTGGTCCTGCATCTTAACGCGAAACATTGCGCATTTGAGTGCATACCCAAGTTTCGTGCAGAGCGAATAACTGATGGGCCTAAATCCCTTCTTTAAAAGTCGAAAAAGTAGTTG
Source organism: Platycarya longipes (assembly GCA_036559045.1). Classification (NCBI taxonomy): domain Eukaryota; kingdom Viridiplantae; phylum Streptophyta; class Magnoliopsida; order Fagales; family Juglandaceae; genus Platycarya; species Platycarya longipes. Next base: position 11,459,254 of record CM071790.1, on the reverse strand, counting down.
TTGTATGCCAGGCGGCCCGGCCCAGGCCCTTTAACATGTTCGACCTTCTGGGAACAGTTGCTTCTTAGATACGCAAATGACGGATTCGATTGAATTGAAAATAATAGAAAATCAAACACGTGAAACTTGGAAGTAAAATATATGAAGAAGCGTATTCAATATGATTGGCCGGCGACCAATAGAAACGCACGTGGTTTGGGATTAGTTGGAAGTAAATTAATTCAGGTCCAGCGACAAAGTAAACGTGCACGGAACTGACAGTGGCAGACTTCTGTCCAAATCATTTTAATTTTTCTCCGACTCGCCTTGCATCTACTCTTATTCCCGTCCACATACTTTCCCCATAATTTCCCGGTAAAATGACTGGCTTCCATTCCGATTCCTACCGTACTTGAATTTACTGGCTTTACCTAAGAAGATCAATTTTGGGTAAATATTTGGATTTTTCGATATTTGTTTTTTTATGTAGCTTCGTCACAATTCATTTTGTTTTGAAAATTTGCTTTTCTCAATTCATAAGTTCTGTTATTCACAGTCATTCTTATTTATTTTTTGTGTATTTATTCACGTAATTGATTAAAATATTTATTTTATATTAAAATAAGACAAACAATTATATATAATAAAGTGCACAAAAAAAAAAAACGCAAAGAGATCAAACCTTGCATCCTCCTTATTTATTTGAAATTTTGAACCTCCTTATTTATTTGAAATTTTGAAACAATTTTGACCCAAAGTATTTGTTTCAAAATTTCCTCCAAAAAAATGTATATATCATAAGTGATGTTGTCATCCGGATTGGTGCAAAAATGGTTATTAAAATAATGACAAGTAATCATGTCTAAAAGAAAATGTATGAATTCGCATACACCAAACCATCTCATTCTTTCTGCAATTTGGTATTCTCAAAAACTCAAAACCAATTGTAGCATACCCATAACATTAATCTTCCAATTAATTCTTTTGTTGCCGCCATAAACACGCTTTTCATTCTCATCATCCTCTTCTGAAAAATCATCTCTTAAAATAACCCAAATAATGACTACCTCCAAAGGTGGCACATTTCTGAATGTTACAGATGTTTTGAATTATTCTCTAACAGATTCGATGAATCATACATTTTTTTAGTCTCTCAAGAAAGTATTTAACTTGAACGTTTCTGCTGCTCGATGCAACATATCATCACAGGAGATCAAGTGCAAAATAATGGAGAAATAATTAGTTTCACTTTAGGATTTTACTTTTTTGAACTATCAAATATCGTTCAAGTACCTAAACATGACATTATTGTTGGACCTTGCACTAGTCTCGATTAGTGAGATAATAAACCATGGGGATTCACAGAAAAGTCTAGAAATGTTTTCATATTTTGTAAACTTTTAGGCGTTTAATTTGTAACCATGGTATTCCTCTACCACAAGTGAGGGCATATCAATAAACTTGGAATGGGGTTACGAGACGAGTGGCTACCGACTCTTAAAAAAAAAAAAAATTCAACGAAATGTTCTAATAATAATAAAAAAAAATTCATTTTACCTATTATTTCAGAACATTTTTTTGGCTACTAAACAAATTTTAGGGCAAATTATAGATTGCAAATAAGAAACCCAAAAACAAGAAAAAGAAATATCCAACTGAAAATTTAAAAATGATTGAGGCTGAGGGGTGCTTTAGATTTTGGGAGAGATGAGCAACAAGGGGATTGATCGCACAAATAATTAGATGGAGGCTAATGTGTTGTTTCTCGATAATATTTACTCAGGTAGCAATCATATAATTGGGTGGGTGCAAAACTCGGATCACAGTTTAAAATTCGGTTTGAAATTTAAAAATTTTCTTAATTTATTTTTATTTTATTATTATATTTTTTTAATCTTTTTATTTAAAATATAAATTTTTATATATATTTTTTAAGTTTTAATTTAATTTTTTTAAATTTTAAAATAATAATAATATTAAAAAATAAATTAAATTCATGTAACTCTTGTATCAGTTTAACTCATGTATCATTTATAGCCGAGCTAGGATTGATTTCTATACTTACGTTCGACGAATGACCTCAAAGGTCTCAAACCGCCGGAAGCAACCGCCATTTTCTAATCTTCCCCCAGCTAAAATTAACTCAAATTCCTGGGGAGAAAATTCCCGTGGTTTTATGTATTTATTTGAAATGATTTTCTCTTTTTCATGATCATGGAAGTGGACCATCCTGGGCCACCCAAAAGGTACACCGGTCTGAATCACCGATAGTTAAGTGACCAGATGCGCCGGCGGTGCGCATGGAGATAACGTACGCATCGCCCAGCTCACCCAACCTTGCGGAGTCGGAATACTCGATGCCGACGTCGACCCGGCCCGTGAAGATCATTCCGTTGCAGCACCCCAGCACGTCGCCGTCGTCTTCTACTTCATATCCGAGCGCCGTTTTCTCCAAATGGACGTTGAAGCTGCAGAGCATGACCTGGGTCGAGTGGATCGAGCTCTTCCTCCCCTGCTCCCGTTGGATTAGGACTTACAAATGGAGGGAGTACCTCCAGATAGATCTCATGGCTGGGACGACCGTCGGTGTCATGCTCGTCCCCCAGGTACTGATATCCTATACTTCCCCATTCCTTCCTTCGAAGACAATAAAAGAAACGAACGCAGCATACAATTCTTCGGTGTAGATAATGTTTCCATTGTATTGATGATTTTACTTCTTCCTCTGCGACCAAACGGAGTTATGATTTCTGTTTAATCGTTGCGGAAATCGAGGAAAGGAAAGAAAATGAACTCTTTAAGTTTTTGTTTTGAAAGATACAGGGCTCAGCTCAACTAAGGTGGACTGTTGTTTTACGATTGCTCGAGTGGAAAATATGTTCTTGCAAATGATTCTTCAGTCGACATCAAAATATTGAATATTTTTATTTTCCGTTCTCTGGCAACTCAAAGCTTTCCTTGTGCATGTATTTTTTGTTGATCGTATGCCTTTCTCTGTTTTTCCGCTGAACCCGCTGTAGAATTATCTAGTCAAACGTTGATTATTAGACAGATTTCTACAGTTCTAGTAGGTAGTTTTACGGAAGTCATGGTCCAGTCTAAGAATTAATGTTGGAATTAAGGTATTGGATTTTGGCCGTAAGCTTAATTGTTCATGATCTGATAGCTTATCTCTCTCCCTCCCTCCAATGAAGTTTCAAAAAATTGTTTATTCACTATTACAGACCCGATTCCAATGACTGTAACTTTGACCCGACTTGGGTGCTATGTACCAAGCGCTGATACAATTGGTGATTGGTTGGCGCGATACGTGTCTGATTGCTGTTTCTATACTCTATTCAAACCACTGAAGCATCAATGCTAGTTGATTGTAACTTCTAACGATATTACTGCTGTTTTCTTCCTTGGTTTTTTTTTTCATTGATACATGGCACCTTATTGGAATGTGATTTGTTTTAATTGAATATTTGATATCATGGATGGATGCAAGTTGTTTTGACTGTATCTTGTGAATGACCAGGCGATGTCTTATGCAAAATTAGCTGGGCTCGAACCAATATATGGACTTTGTAAGTGCCATACTGGATTATAATGTTATTACAGTTTTGATTTTTAGAAATAATTTTTAGAAATATCGTCTTGGCATGCTTTGATAATTATTATTGAATTATGATCGAAACCGATATGATTTTTAACAAATGAGTGAGAGAGCTTGATTTTGATATAGTGAATGGAAAAATAGATCCATGCAGAACACCAGATTAGACATGGTAATCAAGAATGAGCATCTTCTAATTACGAGCTGGTGTAGAGAAGTTTAATATTGAATTCCCTTGCAAATCAGCTGTTGATTTGGTTCTACTGTGCTTCTTCCTGATTTAGAGATAAAACTTCTTGAATTTTTGATTTGCCAATTCCTACAAGAGAGTGAAAACTTCATATGATGTGAATTTTGCAAAGTAAGGAAAAAAACCTACTGGGTCTTGAGGACTCTAAATTGTGCCTGTCTTCAATCTTCACCTAACACGTCCTTTTGCTCACTGGACACATTCGGAAGTAGTGTTTCAGTTATGATAGATCTGATTGCTACATACCAACAAATGTTGCTAAATTTCTATTGAATTATATTATTTTCTTTCACTTTTGTCTACTGTATTATTTTATTTCACCTCTGCACTTTAGATAGACCTCTGATTTTTTCCTATATTAAATCTGCTTATCAAACTTTTGAATTGTTACTTCTGCTTTTGCAAGGAAGACTCTGGTTTTGTGCCTATATTTGTGTATGCCATATTTGGGTCATCTCGTCAGCTTGCAGTTGGTCCAGTAGCATTGGTTTCTCTCCTGGTCTCCAATGTCTTAAGTGAAATTGTTGATTCATCTGAAGAATTATACACAGAACTTGCAATATTGCTGGCGCTTATGGTTGGGATATTCGAATGCATAATGGGGCTCTTGAGGTTCCTTTGCTTATCTTTCTCTTCTTGAAACTAGTTCCAAAATGTAAATTGGGTCTTGCTGTGGTAGATAATTTTGTTGGCATAGCTTTAAAAACCTCAGTAATTGAGCATGCCATGGTTCATTTTGAACAATGATCGTGATTTCTCATGCATTTTATTTATGTGTCCATTATGTGAAATTTCAGGCTTGGGTGGCTTATTCGTTTCATCAGCCACTCTGTAATTTCTGGCTTTACAACTGCCTCAGCCGTCGTGATTGCGCTATCTCAAGCAAAATACTTTTTGGGATATGATGTAGAGCGGAGTAGCAAGATTGTGCCATTGATTAAGAGCATCATAGCTGGGATAGATGGGGTATGCTTTGCATGCTGAAGTCGTCTATCCTTCGTATATTAGTTTATTTGTATGTTAGCTGGTCTGTACATTTCCCATCCGTTCCTAACCCTGCCTGATCCTATCCTATCTGTGGTTGTTAGTGGCTTCTTAACTAATAGGATCCACGGAGGGTAATGGAGTATTGGGAACAGCTTTCAGCAGCATGTCAGTGCCTTGCTTTGTGATGGACACATGTTTTTCGTGTGGCTAATAATATTGCTTATTTCTTTGCTAAAGATGGTGCTCAAGGTTCTGATAGAGATGTTCATAACCCAAAATGATAGTCATGCATTATGATTTAAATGATGTTCCATGAGAAGTGAGGGACATTTTGGCCATTGGAAAAGCTGGTCCACCTTTCATGAGATGTTAATAATCCGTTGTTTTGTGGAAGAAAGGGTGGTTGTACAGGTCCTTTTTTTTTTTTAAACTTTTTGCTTGGTGTACTGAGGTTTGCTCATAACCCAAAATGAGCTGTATTGGAAAGTTGATCGGTTTTTGTTAAAAGAAAAAACTAATTAGAACCTGTCAGAAATATGAGGTTGTGAAGATCTTTTTATCTATAAGATCAAATGTGGAGGCTTCTAGGATAAAATCTTGGATATAAAACAATCCCTTCAGACTTATTTTTCAATTTTAAGAAGTCATAGGAGTTAGTTTGGAATGTAGAATTACTGAAATGTGGAAGCTGAATTGAAATAAAAGATTGCGAAAATGGGTAGTTTGCATCGATAATTGCCAACTTCAGTCGGCTATGTTGCCTAGCATGCCATGGTTTTCAGCATTGAATAAGTCATGTAGCATTGATAATTAAATATTTCTATCCTAAGTTATAACAGCTAATCATTTTAGCATACCCATGCTGCCTTGCATATTTGCTTATCAGTTCTATATTTAACAACAGGAGGTTTTTCTTTTTGTAGTTTTCATGGCCTCCTTTTGTAATGGGATCCATAATACTTGCAATACTTCTGGTCATGAAGCACCTGGTACGAATTCATTGTCTTTGTTTTGAAGGGACATTTGTCTTCACCTGTAATCTAGTTATGATTTTGACATTTCATGTGTAGGGGAAAACAAGGAAGTACTTGCGATTCCTGAGAGCTGCAGGTCCCCTGACAGCAGTTGTTTTGGGAACAACTTTTGTGAAAATATTTCATCCCTCTTCCATATCTTTGGTGAGAATGGCATATGTTACACTCTATTAACTAAATGGGTATCAGATCTAGTAATTTTGTCATGGAAATATTGCTAGTTTAATGCTTCTGGATTAATGACTTAAAGATGTCCTTGTATATCAACCAGAAAGTGGTAATCATGATTCTATCATAAAAAAGAACTATTTCTAGTAACATCCATGAATTATCATCTGCATAACCATGATTTAGGTTAAAGTGACTATATAATAGCAATTCTGATTCCTTTAATCCTAACAAAACATATCCTTTATTTTTTTTTTTGATAAGTAAAAATTTGTTAAACCAGGCAAAAGTCAATTACAAAAGTTCACGGCAATTACAAACAAAGAAATCGTGACCTATCCACTAGGCACATTAGAAGCTAAGAAATCATGTAGGTCCATGCCGTTGCAATCCACGACAATGGACCAAGTACAGAGGGTTCTAAAAAATAAAGCAATCAATTCCTCCTTGGTTTTCTCCTTGTCTTCGAATGTTCGCTCATTACATTCTAATCAAAGACACCACATGATACATATGAGAATCATCTTTCATACAGTTTTGATATGCCGCTCGCCTCTAATAGAGTTCTAGAATGCCATTGTTGCCATTACGGTCTCTGGCATAATCCAAACTAACTCCAATCTACTAAAGACCTCACACCAAAGGGCTTTAGCTGTCTCGCAATGTAAAAGGAGATGATTTACTGACTTCCCCCATTGCGACACAAACAACACCAGCCTATGACAATAATTCCCCTTTTCCTCAAGTTGTCTATAGTAAGAATCTTCTCCAACGAAACTGTCCAAACGAAGAATGCCGCTTTTGGGGGTGCTTTGTGTCGTCAAATATTCCTCCACGGAAATTGCGTCTCCGGTCCTTGACTGAGCACCTTCTAGAAGGAATGGACTGTGAATTTTCCTCTGCCTACAGGATTCCACCATAAGCCATCTTGAGTTTGGAGGCTCGGTCTTTGTGAGTAGATGAGACTGAAAAAATCCGCAAAAGGAGTTTAATTCCCAATCCTGTGCTGCCCGGTTGAAGTTGACGTTCCAATGTAGACGGCCTCCATTTGCCTCCACCGCCTCCGCCACAGTGATATTTTTTGCGCTAGCGACCTGAAAAAGAGAAGGAAACAAGTCAATCAAGGCCCTATTGCCACACCAGGCATGCTTCCAAAATCTAATTCTTGAACCTGCACCACAAAGAAGCTTAGTGTGCTGATGAAAAATTTCCCATCCACTTCTAATATTTTTCCACACTCCTACACCACATGACCCCTTGACCGCATTGGAGCTCCACCCTCCCCATGCTTCCCCATATTTGTGATTAATCACTATTCTCCATAGAGCTTCTGGTTCTTGATGATACCTCCATAATCATTTACCAAACAACACTCGATTGAATAACCTCAAATTACGAATGCCCAAACCACCTTCCGATGAAGGACGACACACATTCTCCCACTTGACTAAATGATACTTGGACTCCTTCCCCAATCCTCCCCACAAGAAATCTCGTTGCAGCTTTTTGAGGCGGCCAGCCGCCTTAGCCGGGATTGGAAAAAGAGATAGAAAATACGTGGATAAATTGGAAAGAGTACTCTTGATGAGGGTGACACGGCCCCCTTTAGTCAAATATATCATTTTCCACCCTGCTAGTTTTCTTTCCATTCTTTCAAGCACTGTATCCCAAATCTCAGCTGCCCTTAATGGAGAACCTAGAGGAAGTCCCAGATATATCAATGGAAGAGAGGAAATCATGCAACTGAGGGAACTAGCCAACTGTTGCACGCACGTCACCAATGGGAACGATCTCAGATTTATTATAGTTCACTTTTAACCCTGATACTGCTTCGAAGCAAAGTAAAAGAGCCTTTAAGGCTCGCACTTGACCTAACTCCGCCTCGCACAGAACAAGAGTGTCATCTGCAAACAACAAATGAGATATATTAGCAAAACCTTGATGTGGTGTTCCGATTGGAAACCCTTTTACCAAACTATTATCCACCAGGGCCGACATCATCCTTCTCAGCGCTTCCATAACCAAAACAAATAATAACGGGGATAATGGATCGCCTTGTCTCAAGCCACAAGAGTCAGGAAAAAAACCTTCAGGACAACCATTTATCAAGACTGAGAATCTGGGAGTGGATATGCACCACCTTTTCCACGCCGTCCATCTTTCCCCAAATCCATATCTGCCAAGAAGATACAAAAGAAATTACCAATTCACGTGATCATAGGCCTTTTCCATATCTAATTTACATAGAATCTCATTCCCACCTGCTTTTATTTTACTGTCAATACATTCATTTGCTATTAGGACAGTCTATCTTTCACAAAAGCATTCTGAGATTTAGTAATAATCTTCCCAACAACCTCGCTGAGACGGTTAGCCAGCACTTTCGATATGATCTTATAGACCCCACAAACCAAGTTAATAGGTCGAAAATCCTTGATTTCTATGGCCCCACCTTTTTTGGGTATGAGAGTTAAGAAAGTAAAGTTGAGACTTTTTTCAAATTTCTGGTATAAGAAAAACTCCTGAAACACTTGCATGAGATCTTCTTTGATTGCTTCCCAGCATTTCTGGAAGAAACCCATAGAGAAACCATCAGGTCCAAGCGCTTTTTCTTTGACCATTTTACGAATAACCTTAAGGACCTCCTCTTCCTCAAATGTCCTCTCTAAACGAGTCACATCATCTGGGTCAATAGTATCGAAAACGAGACCATCCAAGTTAGGTCTCCAGTACTCTTGTTCCACCAACAAGTTATCATAATAGTTGACAATGTGACTTCGGATAACCGTTTCATCTTTACTTTCCACACAATTAATCTTAAGCATCTCAATGTTATTATTCCTACGATGGGAGTTTGCAACTTTATAAAAGAATTTTGTACATCGATCCCCTTCCTGTAACCACAGAGCTCTTGATTTTTGGCACCAAGAAATTTCTTTCATAAGAATGACCCGCTCAAGATCTGCTAACAAAGAGGTCTTATGCAATTGCTCCTCCTGCGTGAGGGTCCGCCCTTCTTGAAGTCTTTCTAGATTCTGAATATCCCTCTATAATGCATTCTTATTTTCTCCTAAGTTTCAAAACAATTGCGAATTCCACAACTTCAGGTCTTCTTTTAAGGCTCTCAGCTTATTAGTAAAGATGTAGCTGGGGGAGCCGTCGAACTGATAAGAGGACCACCATTGTTTAACCCTTCAACAAAACCGTCTGACTTCAGCCACATATTTTCGAACTTAAAGTATTGCCTCCCATTCTGAAGACCACCACAGTCTAACAGGATCGGCCAATGATCAGAGGATAAACGATCTAGACACTTCTATATAATATCCGGAAAGTGGCTTTTCCACTCTGGAGAAATGAGAAAACGATCCAACCTAGACCTAGCAACATATCCTTTATATATATATATCACTTCTCTAATGTGGAAAAGCCATATCCTTCTACTGCTTATTTAGGGATCTCTAAAACACTTCAACATTTTTAATCTCAATTATTGGTCATAAACTAGCATGCACAGCGATGCTCTTATATATGTCCCACATACTGGGCTCTTGCCTATTCTCATGAATAATAAAATTTTGTTTACCAATAGAAAGTTTTTTGGTCATAACTTATGCTACTTTCTGCATATAATCATGGTCTAAAGCGGCATCATGTGATGACAAAAAACTTCAGATAAAATTGCTACTCATTTGTTCATTTTTTTAATGTTTCCTTTTTACTTGTCTTAATGTTTTATCTTAGGCGAATAACATCTCAACAAGACTGACAAAGGATGTTTGGTGTTGTTTAGGTAGGAGATATACCTCAGGGCCTCCCAGGATTTTCTGTACCCAAAAGTTTTGGGTATGTAACATCTTTGATTCCAACTGCTCTTCTGATCACTGGTGTAGCTATATTGGTAAGAGGCATTGCATTGACCATTCATCATGTAAATTTTTCTTAGATTTAACTGTAGTACTGATGAAAATTATGTTACATCTTTAACTCTAGGAATCTGTGGGGATTGCAAAAGCATTGGCAGCAAAGAATGGTTACGAATTGGATTCAAATCAAGAGGTATGCCTTTAAAAGGCAGAATGCAGACGCCTTTAGATGTGTGCATATATGCAACATAGATATTTGCAAAAGGTGCTGATTTATTTACAAATTAATGAGTTGGCAAGCATGAATGCCCGTACACAGTTAAATATGTATGCAAATGAACTATTACCCATCCATGCCCTCCAAAAAAAAAAAACAAAAAGGAAGCATGTACATTTTCTGTCATTTGAAGCAGTTTAAACTCTTCTTTTCCAATGGGTTCAACTGCAATTTTCGGATGGCTTCAATATTCTAAATTTCCCTTTCATAAGTGGCTAGATAGTGAATGTAATGTCTAAAATCCAGTCATTTTCACACATTTTCCAGTCTGTGTTTAATGATCTCAGATCAGCTGATTTTGTATGAAGTGCATGATATCCTACCTTCTTGGGTATAACTTGTTGGCGTGAGTTGTTATATATTGGTAGATGGGAGAAGTTATAGGAAGAGGGATGGAAAGAAATCCTTTCCTTCTCACGAGTACATGATTATAGGAACCGGATTGTATAGCCAAAAATAGAAGATTTATTCTGGTCTTATATATTTGTAACTAACGATTATGTAAATTATTATGAATTAAATACAGAGTAAATATTTTGACATAACTATGATTCAAATCTTGACTTTTGGAAGTTTGCTTCTTCTTTTTTTGTGATTACTTTCTGTTATGTTCCTTGACATGGTGCATGCAGTCGAATAATTTAATTGGTTTATGGGAATGAAGTTTTGATTACACATTTTAATATATATGCTCTTATTACAATGAGGTGAACAGTGTGTTTCATTTTGATACCAAATCAAAAATAAAACTTCTTTCCATAGCTATGTGGAAAGTTGCATATTTTGACAGTAATGCTATACAGTCTAAAGGTGTGCAAGCCCCATGCAGGCCTTTTTAGAGAAGGTAGGGCCCATCATGAAGAGTGGGTTGTTTCACGATGGGTCCCTACTATGCCCCACTTAACCGCATAGGGGTTGCATACCTTAGACTATACAATCATTTTCCATATTTCAGTTGGTTTTCAGTTTCTCTTAAGATGCTTTCGTTCAGTTAATATTTTGTGGCTTTTCTATCTATATAATGTGGTAACTAGTCCTTGGGCTGACCATACACGAAATTAGCAGGAATACTCAAATGAGCACCTTATAGTGGCATGTTTGTTATGTTTTTTGTTTTTAGTTTCCATTTGTGAGGCATTTCTCTGTGCCATATAGCCCATATCTTCATGTAGTTCAATGAGAAAACAAATTTTAAATTCATACGAGTAGGTTTAATCAGCTAAATGCCTGCTCTCTTAGTTGTGCCAATTAACTTCTCTTTCTTGTAAAATAATAATTTATTGTTGTTTTTTATACTTATCAAAAAATAATTTATTGTTGTTTTCAGTATCATTTTCTACATATAAGAGTCTCTGCTTTTGTTTATTTTTCCTTCCCCCCATGAAATTAAAATGGAATTCAATGGAGTTGATAATGTAGCTTGACAGAAACTGGTATCATGAAGGTCATGCATGATGCATAGGATACAATCTGCAATTTATTTACCATTTATTGCTCGTAATTCCTTGGGTTGCACTGCCCATCTAAAAAAATGACAGGACTAACAATGTATTTCCACTGATTATGAAGTTTTTGTTTAGATGTGACTGTTTATTATAGAGGACAATGCTATATTATGTGCTGAAAAAAAGAACCGGGTGGTGTTGATCTTTCATGGTGGTAATTAGCTATTTTAATATTAGGACATTGTGCAGTCGTTATTTTGAGCAAAGAAATATCTAATGAATATTCTATTTGTTTTAAACAGTTGTTTGGTCTTGGAGTAGCCAACATTATGGGTTCATTCTTTTCAGCATACCCTACCACAGGTGACACTTCTGCAAGATTCTAAGATCTGCAACATGAGTCCATGTTTCATAATTAGCTATGAGTGTTTACAGAAATGATCTCTTCATTCATTATAATTTTATTTATCACTACAGTTTTAACGAAACGTAGCTACTTATTCGAAATAGGCTCATGTTTTTTGAATGTAACATGCAGGTTCCTTTTCTAGGTCTGCTGTGAATCATGAAAGTGGAGCAAAAACTGGCTTATCTGGCATTGTATCCGGAACCATAATGGGTTGTGCCCTTCTATTCTTGACTCCATTGTTTGAATACATACCCCAGGTTTGTTTAACTTCAACAGATTTCTTGTCTAAGTAGGGATGCAACTTGCAGGTCATGTTTAATAGCATGTTCTGCCATGTCCTTATTCTTAGGGGTTTCTAGTATGAACAGCTCAGTTTGCTTATTGCCTTATCAATGATTTATTATGGGAACCATGATCTAGGAAGTTGACATTTTATACAACATGAGTTGGTATCTATACTGCTGCATGTCCTTTCTGTTCTCTTGCCTTCGAACTTTAATGGAACACTAACCATGTATTTGTGATCTCTTTCATATCAGTGCGCTCTTGCTTCCATTGTGATCTCTGCTGTGATGGGTCTGGTGAGTATTTTTAGTATTCCATGCCGAGGATACTTACTTTGTCAACTTTCTTTAATTGATAGACAATTGAATTTGCAAGGTGTATGAGCTGACATTCATCATACTAGGGCTGGTAACCACCATTACCATGTTCAGGTCAAAACTTTTTACGTTTTTCTGTTTTTCTTTTGGATGTATCGTTCCAGGTGGATTACAACGAGGCTATATTTTTATGGCGAGTAGATAAGAAAGATTTTCTTCTTTGGACCATTACTTGCACTACAACATTGTTCCTTGGTATTGAGATCGGTGTCCTTGTTGGGGTGAGTACTTGATACAGTTTACCATATTAGTTTGCATTATGACTCATATATTAATGCATCCAATATATTTGAAAGCTTTGTGCCACAAAATTTTGGGGCTCTTTAAACTCCCAATATGGTATCCAAAGAAGCTTTGTATCATATTGCGTCTGATAATAATCTGAATCTCAGTACATGTTTCTTGAAATTATTTTCTGAACTCTATTTATACAAAAAAAAAAAAAGGTTTGTTCAAGCTTTTCCTGTGCTATAATCATAAACATCTAAAAGTAATTTAGCAGTTTTATTTATTTTGTCTGAAAGGGATATTTCACATGATTCGATATTGCATAAGGTGCAAACTAGAGACATAATAGATATATCTTACACAAACATGTAGGTTGGTGTTTCGCTTGCTTTTGTTATCCACGAATCAGCAAATCCACATATTGGTAAGTAGCTTGATTCATTTGGTGTATGCCTATTTACATGTACCATAGAACACATAATTCCCTAGTGAGCTCTGGTAGTAAAAAGTTTATTTTTACTCAGTGGGTTTCAGCTAGAAATAAAAACTAGGAGCTCAATACTGGTGCAGTTTCAATTTGCAACCGTGTTTAGTTTCAGGTATGGATACCTGTATCTTCTAATTGTTAATTTGGGGTGTACTGCAGCTGTCTTGGGGCGTCTTCCAGGCACTACTGTTTATCGAAACACTCAACAATATCCAGAAGCATACACATACAATGGAATTGTGGTGGTTCGGATTGATGCTCCAATATATTTTGCAAACATAAGTTACATAAAGGAAAGGTAAAGATTATTGTTTATTTATATTGAACAAATCCAATAAAGTGACAATTCCATTGTACATGTTAATTCATATTGCTAATATTCACAGTTGATTTGTGCTTACCAGTTTCTGCAATTTAGAGATGATATCTAACTCGTACATATGTCGTCTGTCAGGCTACGGGAATATGAAATTGTTGTTGATAGATCTACTAGTCGCGGACCAGAAGTTGAAAGAGTTTACTTCGTTATTATAGAGATGGCACGTAAGTCTTTTTCTGCTTCTTTGAGTTCTATCTACAGTACTGTTCTGGGTCATTATTCATGCTGAAGCATCCATGATGTCTTATCTACTCCCATGTAGCTAAAATCATTTCCTCCATAAAAGTGCATACAAGTAATGTGATTTGTAGATACATTGCAATACTGGCATGTAGTCTCAGATGAAGAAATGCTTAACTGATGACTATAAACAGTTCATGTTGAGTTGTTTGTTAAACTAATTTTTTTTTCTTTTTTCTTTTGTCATGAATACATTGGGTCGCCCTCCCTTGTTAATCCAGAGTTCAAAGTGAGTTATTTTTTCTTGTTATTGCAGCTGTAACGTATATAGACTCCAGTGCTGTTCAAGCTTTGAAAGACTTGCATCAGGAGTACAAATCACGTGACATCCAGGTTAAATATCCCTATTAAATGAGTCTATAAATGTTCTTTTTTTCTTTTTTAGCACTCTGAATCTCTCAATACCATGATGATAATGTTATTGGCAATGTCTCGGTTGTTTGCAGATTGCCATTTCCAATCCAAACAGAGAAGTTCTGCTCACCTTATCAAGATCTGGCGTTGTTGAACTGATTGGTAAGGAGTGGTACTTTGTGAGAGTGCATGATGCTGTTCAAGTTTGCCTTCAGCATGTTCAGAGCTTGAATGAAACGTCAAGGACATCAGATTCTCAGCCTGTTGATAAACCAAATTTATTTCAGAGATTATTGAGACAGAGAGGGGAGGATTTGGCAATTGCCAACTTGGAGTCGGGCAGCCCGCAATCGGAGCCATTACTGTCCCGAAGATCTTGAGAATTGCTTGATTATTTTATATTTATAATAAAATGTCAATAATAAAAGTTTTAGATTGTTTCTTGCAATTAGCCATTAGGTTCCATTGTTATATTATATAAACAATCAAGTGTTGGCTGAGCTTCAGCACTTCCAAAGAGATGGGGAGGGATTTGATGGGGGTGGGAAAAAGAAGGATGCCCCCCATGGTGTAGCTACTTAGGTTTCTTGTATGCAATTTATGATTTATATCTGGGACCCAAACTCCCCTACAAGCAATATTGCCTCTCTGCAATTGTCATAGTTGAATAAGTTTGATTTACTTCCTATTTGAGCAGGAGCTGTTGTTTAAGAGGGCGTGGGGACACAGACTTGAGTAACATATTTTGCAATTTTTATATATATATATATATCATTTAAAACTAAAATTTTGTGCATGGAGCTGAGGCAAATATCCGGGTTGAGTACTATTGGCTACGTTGGAATGTTGAGTTGAGTTGAATTGAATTCTTTATGAATAGTAGTGAGTTAAGATGATAGAGTGAGTTTTATGGGGTTCACTTAAGATACGTTTAAATGTGTTTAGGTGTTAAGATAAGTTTAGATATATTTATGGAAAGTTGAAAAATGTTGTAAGTTGTGTAAAAAAGTGTTGAATTGAAAAAAATTGTGAGTCTCATATGTAAAAGTGTTTTGAGTTGAGATGATTTTAATAATTTGGAAATTGAGAACTTTGGTGTTTGGATGGTAGATTTAGTTTAAAATTAGATTGAACTAAATTGATTTAGTGGAATCTAACAATCAAATTTATTTGAAAAATGTTGTCTATCTATCGAGAGTGTCACTGTCCATCGATTTTAATTAACGATAAAAACAAGTTTTTTGTTTTAATGAGTTTGTATTTTTATTTTTAAATGTTGGAGGAGATTTCTCTTCTATCAATAGACAACATACAAATATGGCAATATAGCATACCTAGTCTAACATAGCTAGTTGTCAAAAGAAGAAAAGACTCATTGAAAGAAGCATACGTGGAATCCTAAAACGGATCATGTGATTTTTACAAAGGATAATGGTACAATGCTTACTTTATTTGATATTTTTTATATTTTATTGTTTTAATATTTAATTTTATTTAATGATTAAGGAAATGATTATTAGTATATTGATATTTTTTTCATATTTAAAAAAATATTTAAATATATTAAAAAAATATGAAAAGAAAATTAACAAAAAAAATCATTTTTTTCTATTTCTTATCATCATTTTTTTTTTCATTTTAAAATATTTTAAAAAATGTAAAAAAATATATACACTAATAATTATTTTCTTAATCATTAAATAAAAAAAAAAAATATCAAAAATATCAAATAGAGGTGTCAAATAGAACGACATAGTAGCATTTTCCAATGCATTAAGGTGGTCCTGGTGATCAACATCTTAAGAAGCCAATGCCATGTCTCTAACACCCATCAACAATCCCCGCCATTGGCTGTAGTTAGCTAGATAGATACAATTAAAGAACGATTAATGGGCTTACAAATTAAGGACGTTGGGGTGGACATCCATCTTCATGCATCTGTTCTTGTTCAATCAAAAGAGCAGGTTAGACTCTGGATTGAGGGTTAATCTCAATTTATTTTATTTTATATAATTATTATAATTCTTTTAAATCTTTATATAAAATATAATAAATAATTTAATTTTTAAAATTTCTTAAATAATAATAATATTAAAAAAATACTATTTTAATAATATTTATTTAAAATTTATATTATTAAAATTTTATTTCAACTCATCTTATTTTAATTTATTATCTAAAACTCATCTAAAGGTGAGATATGCTCACACACAAAGGCAGAACCCTCAGGGCCACAGTCCACAAATCAAGAGAGACGCAAGTTTGCGTTGGATTCGGTCATGGTATTTGGTGGTCATAAATTTTGTGTAAATTATTATTATTATTATTTTAAATAAGTGATAAATTTGTAATTTTTTTAATAATTTAATATAGTTCAATTTAAAATTTAAAATGTAATTTTATAATTTCATATAACACTTTAGTTATTTTTAATTTTTAATTTTTTTATAGACCAAATATTTATCAAGCTACCTCACACGACCCAAATCTGCTTAACAAAAGCAACCTAGTTGTGTTTTAAAATTATTTTTACGTATATGATGTGAGGGGGTTTTAATTTTAAAAATTTCTCTTTTAAACAATTACGATAAAAAAAAAAAAAAAAGCATATCTTTGTGGCGCGAAATACGCTAACAAAGACAAGACAAGTAAACTATGCGCGCGTAGTACCAGAAACGACAGAATAACAAAAAGAAAAAGAAGAACCCCACCATCCAACGCGCACACTCGATCATCCAGTTCAGTTTTTCACTCCGTTTCGCATCGTTCCCATCATTTTTCTCAGCCTAGTCTTCCTCAAACGGGTCTCTGGTTTCTTTAAAATCCTTTTTTGGATCCAACTATATATCCAAATCCCAATTCCCAGATTTTTGTTTTCCCGACCAATTTGCGTGTCCAAAGTTGTTGCAATTTTGACCTTTCATTGGATAACAGTTTTGGTTGACCCAACTTGCCTAAATGTCGGCGCGTCCTTTTATTGGTTCGCTTATAACAAAAGCGTAGCGATTCGGAACTTCATTTGATAAATTTATGATTGCATGGAATGAAGTGGGTTCGTCGAGAATTCTTACCTGGCGTAGGATTTGAATTATGGGTGCGCATTAAAAGCCAGAATCATTGTCGTGGTGCAGAGAAGTGCCAGAAAAAAGGTTAGCTTCTCTGTTTCGGTAATCAATACGCAGGTCATATATTTATTATTTACTGTGTGGGAGATTGAGATTCATGGTTTTTTTTTTCCATCCCGGTGGGGGGGGGGAGGGATTTGATTTCGCGTGTGCTTTTATCATCACAGGTCTTGTTTCTCGTGGAAATTTAATATGAATATTCTGTTATAGGGAGATCAATATGATTTTTTAGAGGTTTTGTTTCGATGAACAGTAGGGTGGTTGTAAATTATTGTGAAACTGTTTTGATTGATTATTATGTCGGATTGTCCTTTTTAATAATCGATGTTAGGTTCCAATTACTCATGCACTTTACTGACTCTTTACACTTCTTTGTCTAATAAACACATACCAAAAAAGTTGTCTAAATTATTTCGTCTCTGAATGTTGATTGCTTGAAACTTTACTATTTTGTGATTACAGAGTGGCTGGAAACTTTTTATTTATCTCACAGGACGCCCACTTAAAGATTTCAGAACGGATACACTACTTGTTTTCAATATGTTCAATTTATTTATTATATATTTTTCTTTCATATTAGATTGATTTCTGAGCTTATGGGCATGATCTAGGACATGATGTTCCTGATTCTATGGAAGTTCTCCTTTGCGCTCGCTCTTTTTGTGTAGACTTAAATTTGCTTGTTTTAGATGTAGTATGTGGAGGCCACGAGCTTTTCCCGTTCTTTTGTAAGCCTTTTAATTTGTTATTCTTGCCTAAGGTCTATATGTGCCTTCATTTAAATCTTCCAAAATTTCAGGAACCATGGAGGTTTTAAGACTCACAAATGTTGCTGGAATTTTTGCATCTGACAGTATTGTTGCGAACTGTAGCAAAGGAAGAAAATGGTACGTTGCTCTTGATGTTTTTTGTCATATGGAGATTTTCAATTTTGAGAAGTGGTTTGCTGCACTTTTTAATGATTGGAGGCCTGTAGTTGTTCCTGTCTTCATATGGCGTTCTCTCTGTTTGGTGTAGATATATACTTGCACTTTCTAAAAGGCGCTTGTGTTTTAGTGAGTGTTTGTTCAAACTAGTGGAAGTTTTGTCAAAGGAAATGGAATCCAGTCAAACAACATCAAGTGTTATTGCAAGATTGATGGGTCTTGATGAACTGCCGCTTCAGCAACCTGTTCAGAAACAACAAAGGGTTCTTTCTGAGCATTACTTTCAGAGGGTTGCTTCTATAGGTGTCAGGGGGAAGCGTTCATCTCATGAGCGTCCTTCATTTAGGATGAACAATGGAGAGCGTGAGGAATTAAATTATATCTTTAGAGTACTGGACACACTAGATAGACATAAGCAACATAATCTGTCTGTTGAAGAGGGGAAAGCTAGCTCCAATTCATCAGAAGAAAAATTGGGATTCGTAAGGCATAATTTTCCTGTTGCAAAATACATTTCAGTGGATGAGAAGCTTCAAGACCAGGCAGAACTTCCAGATGCACTAGATAGTACATATACTAAGAAGGATCCCTTTCCAAGATATCTCCAAGAGCCAGATTCTTCCTTTGCCAAAAACTTTCATAATTGGCAAGGTGTACCTTCTTACTCACGATCAGGCAATGTTCCAGTCTTGAAGTCATTATGTACTTCTTACGGTGTCAATATTAGCAAATGTAGAAAATTAGGGAGGAAGGCTTTACAAGGAAATATTAAATTGCTGCACAAACCCGAGAATGGAACTAATAGAAGTCCCCATGGACTTGGAATTGACGATATTTGTATGCTTTCGAGATCTCAATTGGAGTCAAACAGTGAAACATGTCATTCCCCCATGAAAGTTGGTATTTTGAAACCAAACCATGGTGAGGTAGAGAGTGATGCACGTCATTTTTCTTTGTATAGTTCTTGTGAAGGTTCACTTTTGGGTGATAGGTGGATTAAAGAGTTTCGTCATACTGAAAATGGGGCATATGCATCCAGGGAAGCAAAAAAGAAAATATCAGACCAATGGAAGACAGACAAGAAGGTCCGAAAAGATGAATTGGCTGGTAGAGTCAGTACTCTTGGTGAATTGTTTGACTTGGCTGATGATGAAATTGGAACAAGAAATATTTATTACAAGCCTAGTACGCATGGCCTGAGCAATCGGACTGGTCCAAATGATCAAGATGGTGATCACTTAAGCTTCATCAGCACGAATGTTTTAAAGGATGGGCCTATGACAAACTTTTCAAGGTCCACGTTTCTTTCTGCACCTTCTGCCACTGGGAATCCCAGACCCTGGACCAGATATGAAGGCCTTGAAAGTGACTGGTATTTAAACCTGGAAAAGCCTGTTAATTGGGCGCAACACAAGTCAAGAAAGAAAACTTCACATCAGAAAGATGGTTTAGAATATAAATACTTAGTCAGCAATAAGAAAACTCATTCCTTTCCATGCTTGGATTTGGAAAGTGATGATAATGTAGAAGCAGCGATGTGTGTAGTCCTGGATGACGTGAAGGTCAAACTTGAGAAGGATCTGTCTAATCAGAATTGTATGAGTTCTCAGTCTTCAAGCCCCACTGTTTCTCCCTCTGCTTTGGAAAATAGTTGCTTTGTGTGGGACACATGGGTGATGGAAGGTGAGATGAAGAACAAGCTTGACAGCAGCAATATGGATGAATGCAACATTTCACTTCCTCAGTCCTTAGTTTCCAATGTTGCCTCAGTGAGCATGGGAAACTAATGTGGTGGCTGATGCAGAGTGTAAGGTCGTGGGTGGGGCTTCTGAAAATTCCAAGGAAGAGCAGTTTGAACCAATCATCTGTGTCTTAGAGACAAATTCTGATTCTTCTAGTCATGCCTCCGATACCTTGATTCGACAGGTTTGATGTTTCTCTAATAAGATGGTTAATTACTTAGTTTATTTATCTTTCCTAGGCTCTAAGAAATATATAACTAGGTATTTCCTAAATAAGAGTTTTTTTTTTTGCATGCTTGGTTGTGATGTTAAACTTCGTCTGAATGCTTTATGGGACAGTGACCACTCTCTACTTTGTTGCTATTTGTTTAAGCTCAATATTCTAAAACCGGTATATATATATATATATATATATATTTCATCTTGACAACATCAAATGGTATCTGAGGGTAGACGCTGAACATTAAATTTCAATCATACCTGCAAAAGGTAATACTTATATGAAATCGTGATTTCAAATGTGGTTCGAAAATCACTAATTCATTTTTAAACTGTGCTCGCTTTGCTTCCAATAAAGAGAGAAGCTATTCAAAATTAAAAATAAAATTTGTGTGCAGTGTCTGAATCCAACACCATTAATCTGTGTCTTATCCTTGTTTCCTCTTAAATTTGGTTTTGTTTTTAAATTTGAATGGTCGGTTCATAGCCACCACATGTGTGTCTTCTGTATGAATGATTCTCTATAAATTGTAGAATTCTATCTGTATAACTCTCATGCCAATTATGATAATCTTTATCTTGGTTTTTTTTTTCTTTTTTACTTGTCTATAGATTTATTTACCAATATTTTGCTTCACCAATACTGAATTCTGTCATATATTGCAGAGAACAATTGTTGGATTCCATGAAGAAGGTGCTGTGTACTCACGGTGCTTTCAAACAGAGCCAGAATCTAGATTGAGCTCGGAGGAGGCTTGTCATCCTAGTCCAGTTTCAGTTCTGGAACTACCTTTCGAAGAAGATCTTTCATATGATTTGGAATGCTTAGACAGTATCAGCACTGACATCTGTGGTAAGCTCATCAACTGCATTTCATGATTTTAACCCACCTTTATTCTAGTTCTTTCTATATATCTTCTTTCCCTTTCTTTGGCTGGGTTCATCAGTGCAACTTTCTGATATCAGATATCTCAGAAACACACTCAGAAGGACCTGGGATGATTGTGTCGAGTGATGAAGATTCCAGAGAAGGATCTGTAGGTGACCCTCAAGAAAACATAGGGTTAAAAATGGGATTGTTTAGAGTTGAAGAAAGTAGGGGTTACTCATACCTTATCGATGTCTTAACTGAAGCAGGTTTCCATGGTGACATCCTAAATATGGACTTTGGTATCTGGCACACGCCAGAATGCCCAATAAACCTTTCAGTTTTTGAGACCCTTGAAAAAAAGTTTGGTGAGCTGGTTTCCTGGAAGAGGTCGGATAGGAGACTTCTCTTTGACCAGATAAATATGGGGCTAATGGAGATTCTACAGCCATGCATGGGTGTGCCCAAATGGGCAAAGCCTGCATCCAAAAGATTCAACCCTAGGCCAAGTTGGAACATGTTTGAGGAAGAGTTATGGATGTTGCTGGTAAGCCAAGAAAAGGAAGCAAGCATGGACTTGGCAGCAAATACGCTGCAAAAGGAACTGGGTTCTGTAGATTTAGGAGATGATATCGATCTTATAGGCAGAGAAATAGAGAGCTTGTTGATTGATGAGCTTGTTTCAGAGGTTGTTAGCATGGGCACATTTTAGACGTCAGCATGTTAATGTTTTTGGAGGATATAAATTGATTGAAAAACATTTTTTTGTTCATTTTTTCCCCTAAGCGTATGAGAGCCATTCAGAAAAGTATGTTTATGTATGTATTAATCGTTTTGATGTGATTGGAAGGGTGTGAAAAGTATACAGATATAGATTAGTTTTGTCAGACAAGTGTATTGCTATTATGAAGAGGTCATGTATTTTTCTGAGGGATCTATATATCATACTCTCAGGCCTGATTTGTTTTTTGAGTTGAATTGAGATATAAATTGAAAGTTGGATAAAATATTATTAGAATATATTTTTTTAATATTATTTTTGTTTTAGAATTTGAAAATGTTGAATTGTTTAGTTTATTTTATTTGGGAATATGAGAAAGTTGTAATGATTAGACTTGCATCAAATTCTTTCTTATTCATTCAGTCATTTAGGTATTGAAGTTTCAAAATGTCTTGTTAGTTGTTAGTGTGAAACCTGCTCTTTTTGAGTTGAAAGTGTTAAAGAACATTAGTTGATATAGGGATTTGCGATGACTAGCTTCTGATTTATCGTGAGCTCTTTACATTAGGATGTCTAAATTTAAACTTCTGTTTTTCTAATGTAAGTCATTACAAGAAAGTGACCAATTTTTTATGACGAAAAGACTATTTACAATCAAAACAAACTCATTTGAGTTGAAATGGTGTTTTTGTTAGAAATAACTAGTCGCAAGTAAGTAATTTTCTTGTGCTCGATGTTAAGTTCGCTGCAATATTTATGGTGTTGCCAGATAGAAGCAATCCTGATAACGCCAATCAACTTCTGCTATTTTGAGTGAGCTCGTGTCAGTTTTAGAAACCCATTTTGCAGTTAGCAAGAAGTACTGTGGGTTCAAGCCAGATAAATGTAGCGTGTTTCCTTTGGTGAGCTAAACCCTTGCCCTCAGCCGAATCATTCTTTAATTTTAATCTAATTTTAAGTTTTAATACTAATTCTCTTGAACTAATTTACACAAAGTTAGGATCCAAACCAAAGCATGATACACCAACTCCATCGTACCAACTCCTATTTCAAAGCTCGAACTATATATAATATATACGTATACTTACCCTCAATAATCCATTACCAGAATACCAAATATTAACAGATTAAAACGTTTTTGTTAGTTTATATGGCTTTGGTGAGTCTAATTTAAGTCCATATTTATATCTCTCTCTCTCTCTCACACACACACACAGACAAATGTTTGTGTTGGCTATATCTTTATGGAAAATTCTACTTGGCATCTTCAGCATCATATACTTATTTTATTTTTTTCTTCATTATTTTTATAATAAATATGTAATGTATGGATGATATATAGAACAATTCAATTAGTTTAATAATAATAAAATAAAATTATAATTTTATAAAAATGGAAAATATTAAAAAATAATTAAAAAAATATGAAGTGTGTGGTATAAGATGATGAATAGCATTCCTCAATATTTATATCACACACAGACGAGTGTTTGTGATGGCTATATATTTATATCACACACACAGAAACAGTGTTTTTATTCTATATTAAATCCGATCTTGTATTGCATTAAGACACTAATTTCTTTTAATTCAAAGGACATATATTCGCATTCAGCTTCACACGTTTAACCAAAAGATACATGAAATGAACATTGAAATAGCCAGAGGACTGTAAATTATAAATTTTACAAACACAAACTACTCAGAAAGGTAAACACTGAACTGCAAGATCGTATCAACACCGTCCGTGGTGTGTTGATCCTCTTGATGAAGCGTCTCAACCGTAGCATATCCTTTCGCATTCTCATATTTCCCGGTCCCACCAATCACTACAATTTGAGATTCATGATTTGCAGATCGATGCACCCCAAATAAACTGATTGCATCCTCCGCCACCTGAAGATGATCTCCACCATTAAGACCGTGATGTAGCAACGCCGTCACGGCGATTGTCTGGCTCGTCCCGTCCAACGAGCTCGACAAGTAAAAACCTTGTGCTTTGCCAATTATAGCAGACCCCAGATCGTGACTTTCCGACAACTCGTCGTCAATCACCGTCAACGATCCGAACATGAGCTTTTGGAGTGTGAGTCCAGATGGCAGCTGCCCGGCAGTGACAAATGGCAGGTTACCATTATTATTGTTGATGATGCCGTTGTTGCCGCTGTTTTGGATGACGGTGGAGGCTTGGGGGCCAACGCCGTTAAGGCCTACAATGTTGGGGAGGTTGTTGTTGTTGACGATGCCGTTAAGGTCTGCGTTGCTCAATGGGACCCCGCCGGTAAGTGGGAAGATGTTGTCATTGGGCTGCGTGAAAGGAAGGCCGTTGAATTGGGTGTTTGTTATGATCCCAGTGACAACCCTGGCCGATGGATGTGTGCCACCTAGGATGTCATGCATGAAGAAGGTTAATGCAGGGGTTTCTGGAGCAACGGGTTTTGCCACCGTGGCACTGGTGCCAGTTGGGGTATTTGTGGGACCAACTACCGGTGCCACGCCAGCAACAGGTGATGCCACGGTGTCGGGTTCTTCGAGCTCAGGTTGTGGCGCGTCAGCATCTGGTTCTTCTGCTGGGCTAGCTGTTGGTGTGATGTCAACAATGGGGATTTCAGATTCTGGTAATGGTGGGTTTGTTTCATCTGCTGCGGGGGTGGCGGGGATTTGGCCACTTGGCAGTGTGGTGGTGGTGGTCAGACCCACATTTGGGACAGTTGTTGCAACAGGATTGGTTGGCTGGGGTGGATCGGGGAGGACTGAGGGCTCTGGGTCTACATCGGTGAGTACCCTAACAGAATTGGCGCAGTCAAAGGTGATGGCTAGGAGCAAGAAGCAGATGGCTTTGAATGTCACACGTGTGAGAAGAGAAAGCTTGGCCATCTTGGGCTGTGAATTGGGACTTAATTTAGTTGATGAGGGGGAAGTATTCATGTATGGGTATTTATATACTGTCAATGGAGAGTTTTATGAGTGATAATATAGAAGTGGAGCTGATACGGTGGAGTTGTTGCACCGTTTTTGGGATTCAAGTGGAGTAGACCAGTGTTGGGAAAGTAGGACAACTTCCTAATGATAATTGTGGACTATTTTATTTAGAGAATATCTACATTTATTATATTTATTTTCATATAAATAATAATATATTATTATATATGTAAAAATGAATATGATGGATATGGATTTTCCAATATTTTTGTTTTATTTATGATTATGAGTGAAGGAAGGTGACTCAGAAACGACAAAAAAATGGCACAAAAAAATAGAAAAGAAAAGAGGGACTGTGTTCATATGAACAAATATATAATTTAAGTGATAGGAAAATCATATTTTTAGTCTTAAAATATCTTATATATTTTTTTGAAAAAATATTAAATCTTACATCTAGGTACAAAATATATATTTTTAATAATAATTTTATATTTTTAGATTTTATTTGGATTGAGAAACACTCTTAACTAATTTTATCTTATTAATTTTATTTTATCTCATTCTAATATTCTAATTTTTATAATTTTTTTTATATAAAATATAATAAATAATTTAATTTTTTCGAATAAGATTTGAAAAAAATATTTTGTGCGCGCGACTGGGACTCAGAAGTTAGAACTATAAATTTAATGACAAAATTACCCAACACATTGAAGCAACACCATGGGACAAGCTAGCGCACCACGTGCACTGGAACTGATCGGCTAGGTCAAATTGAACCGTCCGATCCAAACAAAGGCGGAAAACGCATTTCTCTTTCTCAATTCTCATCCCCCCCTTCTAGGGTTTACCGCATCACACTAGTTCAGTCCCTCTCGCTTTTCATCTTCTCTTCCCCAGATCCCCCAAATACTACAAAAAAATCACCTCCACCTAATGATCCTCTAAAACCCTAACCCCTCCATTTCCCCTTCATTTCGTAAACCTAACCCTACTCTACTTCCTGAGCCATGTACCTGTACAGCCTCACTCTCCAGCGAGCCACCGGCATAGTCTGCGCTATCAACGGAAGCTTCTCCGGCGGCAAGACCCAAGAGATTGTTGTCGCCCGCGGCAAGCTCCTCGAGCTTCTTCGACCCGATGACAGCGGTAAGATCCAAACCCTTCTCTCCGTTGAAATTTTCGGCGTCATTAGGTCTTTAGCTCAGTTTAGGCTTACTGGGTCTCAGAAAGACTATATTGTTGTCGGGTCCGATTCCGGTCGTATAGTTATCCTCGATTACAATAAGGAGAAGAATGTTTTCGACAAAATTCACCAAGAAACTTTCGGGAAATCGGGCTGTCGTAGAATAGTTCCGGGCCAGTACTTGGCCACTGATCCGAAGGGTAGGGCGGTGATGATTGGCGCTTGTGAGAAGCAGAAGCTTGTTTATGTGTTGAATAGGGATACGGCAGCGAGGCTGACCATTTCCTCGCCATTGGAGGCGCATAAATCGCATACGATAGTGTATTCAATCTGTGGAGTTGATTGTGGGTTCGATAACCCGATATTTGCTGCCATAGAGTTGGATTACTCGGAGGCAGACCAGGATTCAACTGGGCAGGCAGCAAGTGAGGCCCAGAAGAATTTGACTTTTTATGAGCTTGACTTAGGGCTTAACCACGTATCTAGGAAGTGGTCGGAGCCAGTTGATAATGGCGCAAACTTACTTGTTACTGTTCCTGGAGGAGGGGATGGGCCAAGTGGTGTGTTGGTTTGTGCAGAAAATTTTGTGATATATAAAAATCAGGGACACCCAGATCTTAGGGCTGTAATTCCTAGACGAGTAGATCTGCCTGCTGAGCGAGGGGTTCTTATAGTTTCAGCAGCAGTGCATAAGCAGAAAGCGATGTTCTTCTTTCTTTTACAAACGGAGTATGGGGATATTTTTAAGGTTACTTTGGACCATGACAATGACCATGTTACAGAGTTGAAGATTAAGTACTTTGATACAATTCCGGTTACTTCCTCCATGTGTGTGCTGAAGTCAGGGCACTTGTTCGCTGCTTCAGAATTTGGGAATCATTCTTTCTATCAATTCCAAGGGATAGGTGATGATGCTGATGTGGAATCTTCGTCGGCTACATTGATGGAAACAGAAGAAGGTTTCCAGCCGGTGTTTTTCCAGCCTAGACGACTTAAGAACCTTCTTAGGATTGACCAAGTGGAGAGCCTAATGCCAATAATGGACATGAAAGTGGCTAATCTCTTTGAAGAAGAAACGCCCCAAATATTTACTCTTTGTGGGCGGGGCCCTCGTTCGTCTCTTAGAATGTTAAGGCCCGGTTTAGCTATTAGTGAAATGGCTGTGTCTGAGCTTCCTGGTGTGCCAAGTGCAGTTTGGACTGTGAAAAAGAATGTTAATGATGAGTTTGATGCATACATTGTGGTGTCATTCTCAAATGCGACACTTGTTCTTTCCATTGGTGAGACAGTTGAAGAAGTTAGTGATAGTGGGTTTCTTGATACCACCCCCTCACTTGCTGTTTCTTTGATTGGTGATGATTCTCTCATGCAAGTTCATCCCAATGGCATTAGGCATATTAGGGAGGATGGGCGTATCAATGAGTGGAGGACTCCCGGAAAGAGGACAATTTCTAAGGTTGGCTCTAACAGACTTCAAGTGGTCATTGCACTTAGTGGTGGTGAAATTGTGTATTTTGAGGTGGATATTACTGGCCAATTGATTGAAGTGGATAAGCATGAAATGTCAGGTGATGTGGCTTGTTTGGACATTGCCCCTGTTCCTGAAGGAAGGCAAAGATCTCGTTTCCTTGCGGTTGGTTCATACGACAACACAATTCGTATCTTATCATTGGACCCTGAAGATGGTATGCAGATTCTGAGTGTGCAAAGTGTTTCTTCGCCACCAGAATCTCTCCTTTTTCTCGAAGTGCAGGCATCAATAGGTGGGGAGGATGGTGCTGATCATCCCGCCAGCCTTTTTCTTAATTCTGGTTTACAGAATGGAGTTCTGTTCAGAACAGTTGTAGATATGGTGACTGGTCAGCTTTCTGATTCCCGGTCTCGTTTCTTGGGACTGAGAGCCCCAAAGCTCTTTTCTATTATAGTACGAGGCAAGCGTGCCATGCTTTGCTTGTCAAGTCGACCTTGGCTTGGTTATATTCACCAAGGACATTTTCTTTTAACACCTTTATCATATGAGACTCTTGAATATGCAGCATCATTTGCCTCTGACCAATGTGCAGAAGGTGTAGTTGCTGTTGCTGGTGATGCTTTGAGGGTTTTTACTATTGAGAGACTGGGAGAAACATTTAATGAAACTGTAATTCCCCTAAGGTACACACCAAGAAAGTTTGTACTTCAACCCAAGCGAAAATTGCTGGTAATTATTGAGAGTGATCAAGGAGCATTCACAGCTGAAGAGCGTGAAGCTGCGAAAAAGGAGTGCTTTGAGGCTGTTGGAACTGGTGAAAATGAAAATGGTAATATGGAGCAGATGGAGAACGGTGGTGATGAGGACAAAGATGATCCCCTCTCGGATGAACACTATGGCTATCCCAAGGCAGAATCAGACAGGTGGGTTTCTTGCATTAGAGTTCTTGACCCAAAGACAGCTACTACAACTTGTCTGCTGGAGCTTCAGGACAACGAAGCTGCGTTCAGCATATGCACAGTGAATTTCCACGATAAAGAATATGGAACTCTTTTAGCCGTTGGCACAGCAAAGGGACTACAGTTTTGGCCCAAAAGAAGTTTAGCTGCTGGTTTTATTCATATTTATAGGTTTTTAGAGGACGGAAGGTCACTTGAACTATTGCACAAGACACAAGTGGAAGGTGTTCCTACTGCTTTGTGCCAGTTTCAAGGAAGACTACTTGCTGGTATTGGAAATGTTCTCAGATTATATGATTTGGGCAAAAGAAGATTGCTCAGAAAATGTGAGAACAAACTGTTCCCCAACAGTATTGTCTCCATTCACACTTATCGTGATCGGATATACGTTGGCGACATACAAGAGGTATAATTGTTTTTCCTATTTTGTTCCTAGTTTGATTGGATATATTTGGAGACATTCAAGAGGAACTCTTTAGCTTTTGCTTGATCAGATATCCATATATGTTGTCAACTTTTATTTTTGGGTTAGAGGTGATGGGTTTATTTGCTTGGGTGTATGCTGGGTGTGCAAAAGTGGCTTTTGCACAGTGAATTTTATTTCCCATCTTACTTACCCTTTTTTTCTTCATTATTCCATAGCTAACTATCTTCTTTGTGTGCTCTCTGCAGTCATTCCATTACTGCAAGTACAGACGGGATGAGAATCAACTGTATGTATTTGCTGATGATAGTGTTCCAAGATGGCTTACTGCATCATACCATATAGATTTTGACACCATGGCTGGTGCAGACAAGTTTGGGAACATTTATTTTGTGCGGTTACCGCAGGATGTGTCGGATGAGATAGAAGAAGATCCAACTGGTGGGAAGATAAAATGGGAGCAGGGGAAGCTGAATGGAGCTCCCAACAAGGTAGATGAGATAGTGCAGTATCACATTGGTGATGTGGTCACCTGCTTGCAGAAGGCATCTCTAATTCCAGGTGGGGGGGAGTGCCTCATATATGGCACTGTGATGGGGAGCTTGGGAGCATTGCTAGCATTCACCTCGCGTGATGATGTTGACTTCTTTTCTCACTTGGAGATGTATATGAGGCAGGAACATCCGCCTTTGTGTGGAAGAGATCACATGGCTTATAGATCTGCTTATTTTCCTGTTAAGGTAATCAGTTATTATTCTTTCTTTTGTATTACTTGTTGCCCATCTATTCATTCATAATGGATAATCGGATTTTATGGTTTTTACATTCTTCCATGACCTTTGTGCCTCATAAGGGTATTGATATGTGTCTTTCTTTAGATTAGGTTTTTGAGATTCAAGGCTTCTTGCTCTGGTTTTAATTCTCTTAAAACTGGTGGATTTTATCTTATTTATTGTCTATTTTTATTAGAATTTCTGGAATTTAACTTTTAACTGGTCTTATGCTTTGTGGTAGTCTGGATCATTGGTTTGCTATTTCTGGTGTAGACCAAATGTTGTTGGTATCATGAAAGGTTTGATTTCTTACGTCCAGAAATGTTGAAAATTATCTTGTGTACATGGATTGCACGTTTTGCATTTTTAAATTAATTTTCATTGCTTACCAAAAAAGATGGCAATATTTCATCAAGAGTGCCTTTTTGGATTAGAGTCACGTGGTGATGTCTTTCTCATCTTTGTTCCTCTCATAAACATGCGTCAAACATAGATGCATGCATACCTACATACAATAAATTTCTTTGCTGCATCCAGTGTATTGTTGTTATTATTGCAGTTTGAAGTGTGTGTGTGTGTGCGTGTTGTGGTCCATTGCTGTGGATTTCAACGGCATGGACCTTCATGATTTCCTTGTTTCTAATGTGCCTAGTTAATAGGCCTTGTTAACCTTGTAACTGGCTTTTGCCCTTTGTTTCATAAATGTGTGTTTTTTTTTGTATCTCGTAATAATTTTTTTTTGATAATTAATAAGAGAACTGCATTACCAAGTAAATATGACATCTCATAATATATAATTAAAAGGTTTATTGTGTGTTTTGAGTCAATGTGGGGATCATATATATAATTAAAAGGTTTATTGTGAGTTTTGAGTCAATGTGGCGATCATGTTCTAACTTCCTGCGATGAATTGTTTTTTTACTTAGCTTGCTTCCTTCCATGATTCTTTTGGTTCCATTAATTACTGCCTTAATTTTTTTCACTATGAAATGGTTCTGAAAATGCTGTGTTATTATTTTGTAGGATGTGATCGATGGGGATCTATGTGAGCAGTTCCCAACTCTGCCTCTGGATTTGCAAAGGAAAATTGCTGATGAATTAGATAGAACACCTGGGGAGATACTGAAGAAACTTGAAGAAGTTCGAAATAAGATCATTTGAGGAAAACTCAACTTAAAGGTGCCTTTTCTCATTCTATCTATCTAGGTATTATGATTAGAATTATGATTATTACTACTATCATTATTTTTTTCGTTTCCTTGTCTAGATTTTTGGTTCATCAATGCTCCTACATGTAGGAGGAGCACATTAGCATGTACGGTTATTTCTTAATGTTTATGTGACTGCTTAACATGCATGGGCTGACAGCTGAAACTGTTGTTCGCTTGACATGTTACTACGTATATTCCAAGGTTTTAGATTTAGGGCATGTCTGGATATCTAGAGTATATCAAAATTTTGTTAATAGTAGTTAAATGGTTTGAGTGAAGATGTGATGTTGGGTTTTGGGAAAGGAGAGAGAAAATGTTGAATAAAAATAATTTTTAAAATAAGTATTGTCTTTGAATTTATAAAAGAGGATACATAAAGTTAAAAAAATTGTTTGAATATAATTTTTTAGTATAATTTTTGTTTTTCACTTTTGTAAAATTCTTATTTGATTTTTTGTTTTGAGTAATGATTAGGTATGATTAGATGAAAAAGTGAAAATTTTCAATTTGAAAAGTATTATGTGTTTGGGTGATGTTTGGAAATGAAGTTATGAGAAATTTGGGAATTTTGAGAATTCTCATGTTTGCCAAACATGCCTTTAATCTGCTTAAGGCAGCACAGCACGCCTGTGTTTCCTCGGTGTTCACACCTAGGAAAGAAGGTATTAAAATCCTGAAATAAGCCTTTAGAGCTCCTGGTAGGTTCACTTTGATTTTTTATTGAAAGACACTCTGATTAGAATTTGCAGATTAGATGAGCTTATATAGCTGGGTGGGGTGGCATCTCCTAAAACGATCTCTTCAGAGCAAAATCAAGGTTTGGAGAGCAGAGAGTTGCGTCGCGTTCATACAAGGAAGCACTTTCCTCTTCGGCACCAAAACAAGGAAGGGACATGAACGTTGCTGCGAGGTCCTTACCTAGAGGTTCTTGGCGTGATGGGAGAGCTACGAGACAATCTGAAGCCTCGGGCCACCCCTCTGACAGGTTTGTGACACCGAATGTGGCATGGGAAATCCACAGGCTTTTGCTGGAGGTACAAGGACAGTTGAGGTCGTTGCAGAGGGACATGGAGAAGGTGGTACGAGTTGTTGGGCCATTTCTGGAAGGGGATGACTTGGGGGGTAATTTGGTCATGAGGAAGCCAATTTCACGTGGCAGGGCTTTGT
The DNA here is from genome assembly GCA_036559045.1 of Platycarya longipes. Lineage (NCBI taxonomy): Eukaryota > Viridiplantae > Streptophyta > Magnoliopsida > Fagales > Juglandaceae > Platycarya > Platycarya longipes. The sequence continues at coordinate 11,427,174 of CM071790.1, read as the reverse complement.
TTCTTGGGTTGGGGGGTTTTGTTTTAAACAAAGGATTGAAAGGGGCCCAAGTTAGTAAAAAGGGTAAGGGGAAGTGGAGCTGGCATAAGGCAAATAGGCCTAGACCCACGAACTTGAAACATACCCAAGATAAGGGTGGGGCTTCGTTGAGGGTCTCTGGGCCTCTCCAACCTCAAGCCCATGGGACGGAGGGATCAGGAGGCATGCCAGGTGCTGGGCTTGGGCTTTCCCAGCCCATGGCCCATCTTAGGGGACCTTATCCTGTGGGGCAAACCAATCCTGGGTCGGGTTTCTCACAACCCAGTCACCCAACGACACTGATCTTAGATACGTAATTGGATGGTCTTAGTTTTGTGCTGGAAAGTTTGCCGACGGGGGTGGTCCTGGCATGGGTAGCTCAAATGACGCCAATGGTGATGGCAGCGGCCTCCATCGATGCTCTGGAGGTGCATTGTGCTCATAAATTGTTAGTTGAGTTTGGAAAACACTTTTCACTGATAAGGGAAGCCTAGAAATCGCCGCCTGGGGGTGGCAAAGTGTCCTTGTTGCCGGCACACTCGCGTTTGTACCCAGATGATTATTTTGAAATGAATGTTACAGATGAGGACTTTGAAAACTTGATGCATTCGGTTGATGATGAGCCTTTGTTTCAAGATTCAAATGGTTTGCAGGGATTAGATGAAATTTCGGTTGGAGAAGATTTTCAACTCGTCCCATTGAATTCTGTATTCCCTAACCAAGCTACAGATAGCCTTGGGTATGAGAAATCTAAGACTTCTTAGTAAAGCTCTTCTAGGAAAATGGCTTTAGAGATATCATATCAAGAGCAATGCTTTTTGGAGAAATTTAGTGGACGTCAAATATGGGAGAATGTGGGAGAGTTGGTGTACAAATGAAGTTAGAGGGGCTTTCGGGGTGGGATTGTGGAAGACTGTTCAGATGGAATAAGGGGATTTTGTAAAAGCATACTCTTCTTATGGTGGGGAATGGGGCTAAGATATACTTTTGGCGACACAAAGCACCCCTGAAAGCTTCGTTCTTTGTTTGGATAGCGTCGTTAGGCAAGATTCTCACAACAACCAACTTGAGGAAAATGGGGGTCATCCTCGTAGATTGGTGTTGTATGTGCTGTAGCAATGGTGAATCGGTGAATCATCTCCTCATACACTGCATGACAGCCAGAGTTCTTTGGAATGAGGTTTTGAGTAGATTGAATTAAGCATGGGTCATGCCGGAGACTATGGTGGCAGTAATGGCAGCTTGGCCTCCCATACGTGGCACGAGACAAATTTAAGCTATATGGAAGATGATTCCTATATGCATCATGTGGTGAATATGGCAAGAGTGAAACAAGTAGACTTTTGAAGACAATGAGAGATCCTTAGAGGAGCTGAAAGTTTTATTTTTAGCACTCTTTGTAACGGGACCACTGTCGTGGATTTCAATGGCATGGGTCTCCATGATTTTCTTGTTTCGGCTTTGCCTAATTGACAAGCCTTGTATTTGGACTTTAGTATATGGTGTTTCGCCTTTTCTATATAATAAAATCCTACTTATAAAAAAAATGGTGTGAAGGGTACGAAGAGCAATTGATGGCCTTATTTATCGCCATGGAAGCTAGCCACAACCAAAATAGGAAAGGGGCTTCTAAACAAAGTCGGGAACTTAAAAGGGTGAATTGGTCAATGATCACTGAGGGTCCACCCAGTAAAGGAAGGGTGAAAGGAAAGGGGCTGGCGGTTCCTCAATGAAACCAAAAATTGGGTCTTTGGAATGTCCAATGGCTTAATGATACAAACTAGTGTCTTCGGATTCGTAATATGCTACGTGAATGGAAAGCGGATATAGTATGTTTACAGGAGAAGAAGCTGGAAATGATTAACTGGAGAATAGTGAGAAGCTTATGGAGTGGTATTCATGTGGATTGGGTGTTTGTGGCCTCCTTGGGGGTGTTGGGTGGCATTGTGGTTTTGTGGGATAGACGGGTGGTGGAGAAACTTGATGAGTTTATTGGAAGGTATACGACTTGTGTTCTTTTAGATGTATCTCTGACAATTTTGTGTGAGCTTTTGTAGGTGTGTATGAGCCAAATATGGATGTTGAACGTCGTCTTTTGTGGGAAGAATTGGCAGGGGTTTACAGTTGGTGGGAGATACCGTGATGCATGGGAGGAGATTTTAACGTTGTCAGATTTCCCAATGAGACTAGCAGTAGGAAAAGAGTGAGGCCAACCATCTTGGATTTTTCAGAATGTATATCTGATCTCAATTTGTTATATCTACCACTCGTAGGGGGCCCGGTTACTTGGTCGAATAATCAGAGTTGGTCTAGACTAGATCGTTTCTCAACATTGCCTGAGTGGGAAAGTCATTGTCTTGCAAAAGAAATTGGGACAATTATCTTCGGACCATTGGCCCATCTTGCTAGATTGTGGCAGACTTTGGAGTGGTCGTCACTACTTCAAGTTCGAGAATATGTGGTTGAAGCCAGAGGGCTTTGAAGATAGGGCCAAACAATGGTGGTCATCGTATCAGTTTGATAGCTCTCTCAGTTTCATCTTTGCGAGCAAATTGAAAGCATTAAAAAATGATTTAAAGGTGTGGAATACTCAGTCTTTTAGAAACCTGGGAGAAAAGAAGAATCGATAGATGAGAGAGATCAAGGTATTAGATAGGGTTCAAGGAGATCGATCTCTCACTCAGGAGGAGTAGTTGCAGAAGACTTCTTTGGTCACAGATTTGGTGCGACTGATCCTTTAGAGGAAGTGACGTGGAGGCAAAAGTTGAAAGCATTATGGTTACGAGAAGGAGATTGTTGTACGAAATTCTTTTATAGGATTGCAAATTCTTACAGAAGAAATAACAACATCGAGGTGTTAAGGATCGATGGGGTAGAGTGTAAAGAGGAAGGGGTTATTCAAAACCACATTGTCAATTTTTTTGAGAAGCTGTTACAGGAACATGAGGATTGGAGACCTACCCTGGATGGTTTCGTATTTGATACCTTAGAGCCAGATGATGTAGTTTGGATGGAGCGGGCTTTTGACGAGGAAGATGTGTTAGATGTTGTTCGAAAAATGGTCAAAGACAGCACCTGGGCCATATGGGTTTTCTATGGGATTCTTCCAAGATTGTTGGGGTGTGATTAAAGAAGATCTAATGAAAGTTTTCCAAGAGTTGTTCTTGGTGGAAAAATTTGAGAAAAGTCTAAACAACATTTTCTTAGCTTTAATTCCTGACGCCGGACAGAATAGCGATTATTCTGCAGGCTAGTTTGAACAGATGAATTCACAGGGAAGAACACGAGAAATTCGCCCAAAATACAGAGAATACGTCTCTGAGAAAAACTGAATATTATCAAAATGAAAGAATGTCGAAAATCAGCCCACAAGCCGGACTAAATAGCTAAAATTCGTCTGTAACCGAATTTTACCAAAAATGGCAAAATCTCGAAAATAACGTAAAGTTCAAATTTAAATTAAAATAAGCAATCTGCGAAAAATCCGGAACAAATCGGATTTAAATTGACTTCCTAACAAACATACGAAATATTACCAAAAATAGTAAAAAATAACTAAAAATGACAATTCGGAAGGGAAAACAGCGGAATTTGAGGTCGAAAAAAAGGCACATGGAGCCATGCTCAATGTGGGACAGCGTGCGCGTCGAAAAGAGCTTTCCGAATTGGGGTCTTATGCGCGATTCTGACACCCGTAGCCAAAGTTATGGCCAAAAAACTGAAACGCATCTAAAGAGATCACGATCACTTCCAGCTTTTACGTTGATCTGCCAATTCATGGTACCTCAGCGCCATCAACGTGCAATCAGACAGCTCAGCATCATCTGTCTCGGATCCCGCTGCATCAGTCGGGTTGAAAAGAACTCGTCCTCGAGTTCAAAGTAGTGTCATCAGAATCCACAAAACAAGGGCTTAGGTGCTTCACATTAAAGACATCAGAAGTCTTTAAATGACTAGGAATGCGCAACCTGTAAGCATTATCATTGATCTTCTGCAAGACCTCACATGGTCCAATCTTCCGGTCCTTAAGCTTACTATACTCGCCAACAGGAAAACGATCACGAGTTAATACAGCCCAAACAAAATCACCAACATCAAAAAGTACCTGACGACGATGACTGTCAACCCGAGTCTTGTACTTGGTATTGCTCTCATGAATAGCCTGTTTCACCTGCTCATGGATGCCCCGAAGATGCTCTGCCATCTCATCTGCTTTAGTACTGAAACGTCCTATACGTGGAATAGGGGCTAAGTCCAGTACCCCGGATGGGTTTTGACCATAGACAATCTCAAATGGGCTTAAGCCTGTGGTTCTATTTTTCGATCTGTTATAGGCAAATTCCGCTTGAGGTAAAGCCAAATCCCACTGTTTCGGCTTAGTTCCGGCCAAACACCTCAAAAGGTTGCCCAAACTCCGGTTCACCACCTCGGTCTGACCATCTGTTTGAGGGTGGTAGGCGCTGCTAAAATTCAACTGTGTCCCCAATTTCCCCATAAGCTCTTCCAAAAATGACTGATAAACTTGGAATCACGATCGGAAGTGATAGTCCGAGGAACACCATGTAAGCGCACTATCTCCTTGAAGTAAAGATGGGCAATTCGAGTAGCATCCATAGTCTTCTTGCAAGCTACAAAATGGGCCATCTTGGAAAATCTGTCAACCACAACAAGGATAGAATCTGAGGCCCGTTGGGTGCGGGGTAAGCCCAACACAAAATCCATGCTGACATCTAACCAAGGTGCTTCAAGAATAGGTAAGGGAGTGTACAGGCCCGCATTGGTGAGAACTCTCTTAGACCGTTGGCACACATAACAACGCCACATAATGAGCCACATCACTGGTTAGCTTAGGCCAATAAAAGTTAGAAGAGATAAGGGTCAGCGTCTTGTCTCGGCCTAAGTGTCCCTCATTATGAAGTTCACTTATAATTTGTTGTCTCAATGGACAATCTGAAATGCACAACTGTAATCCACGAAACAGATAACCATTATGCAAAATAAAATCATGACGGCGACCATTAGTTACCTCCTGGAATATCCTTCCGAAGGAAGGATCAGCTGCATACAAATCTGGGAAAACCTCAAAGCCTGCAACTCTGGTACTCATGGTAGTGAGAAGTAAAGTACGACGGCTTAGGGCATCTGCGACGCGGTTGAGGCTCCCGGCTTGGTGCCTCAACGTAAATGTAAACTCCTGCAAATAAGCCACCCACTTGGCATGTCGTCTACTTAGCTTGTGTTGGCCATTGATATACTTCAGGGCCTCATGATCAGTGAACAGGATGAACTCCCTCTGTACTAAGTAGTGACGCCAATGCTTCAGAGACTGAACTATGGCATAAAACTCAAGGTCATAGGTGGAATAATTTTTCTTTGAGCCCGATAGCTTTTCACTGAAAAAAGCAACTGGACGTCCTGACTGACTCAGAACACCACCAATGCCAACACCAGATGCATCACAATTTACCTCGAACACTTTGTCAAAATCAGGAAGTGCCAAAACTGGCGCCTCGGTCATCTTCTGCTTGACCAGCTGAAAACTAGTCTCTGCCTCCTCAGACCACTTGAAATCACGTCCTTTGAGGCACTCTGTGATAGGAGCAATCAGAGTGCTGAAATTTCTGATGAACCGTCTGTAGAACGATGCCAATCCATGGAAACTTCTGACCTCGTGCAAGGTCCTTGGTTTAGGCCACTCCAAGATTGCGTCTATCTTTGATTGATCTGCATGAACACCATCAGTAGACACCACAAAACCAAGAAAAGTTACAGAAGTAGTGAAAAAAGAACACTTCTTCTGATTGACAAATAGGCACTCTGTTTTCAACATCTCAAAAACAGCACGGAGGTGGTCAAAGTGTGAGGCCCATGTCGGACTATAAATGAGAATATCGTCGAAGTAAACCACAACGAATCTCCCCATAAAAGGCCGCAATATCTGATGCATAAATCTCATAAATGTGCTGGGTGCATTGGACAGCCCAAAAGGCATGACCATCCACTCATACAACCCGTGTTGCGTCTTAAACGCCGTCTTCCACTCATCTCCAGGCCTTATTCTGATCTGGTGGTATCCGCTTTTAAGGTCAATTTTTGAGAAGACCTTAGAACCGGATAGCTGATCCAACATATCATCCAGGCGGGGAATTGGAAACCTGTACTTCACAGTAATTTTGTTGATTGCTCGACTATCAACACACATACGCCAGGAACCATCTTTCTTTGGCACGAGCAGGGCAGGGACTGCACATGGGCTCATACTCTCACGAATATAACCCCTCTCCAATAACTCCTCCACCTGTCGCTGCAACTCTTCAGCCTCCTTGGGACTAAGGCGGTACGCTGGTCGATTAGGCAAGCTCGACCCTGGAACGAGGTCAATTTGATGCTGAATATCTCTCATAGGCGGTAGCCCAGGAGGGAGATCCTCTGGCATCAAGTCAGCAAACTCAGCCAACAATTGCTGCACCTCTACTGGAAAATCAGAGTCTACGACTACTGCATTGTTCTCGCAAGGTAGTAGAGCATAGACCACGTCCCCATGCTCAATCTCATCTAAAAACCTGGACATAGAAAGCAGGTTAGTATTATTGGCTACCGGGGTAGGAGTGGGTCCTTCCCGCCGGGGCGCCAATACAATCTTTTTTCCCTTGATGTTAAGGGAATAAGTATTTTTCCGTCCATCATGAATGACACTGCGATCATACTGCCAAGGTCGACCCAACAATATATGACACGCATCCATACAACATCACACCAGGCATTATCGAAATATTTTCTGCCAATTGAAAAAGACACAAGGCATCGCCTATCTACTGTTACCTCACTGCCTTTATTCAGCCATGACAACTTGTATGGCTTAGGATGACGGTCTGTCTTCAACTGCAACTTCTGGACAGCTTCCTCGGATACTACATTCTCGCAACTGCCGCTGTCAATGATCATTTTGCAGACTTTATCTGCAACTGTGCAGGTTGTGTGAAAAATATTGGTTCTCAACCAATCATCCCCTGAATCGCCCTTGGGAGTCAGTAGACTCTTGCGAACGACCAGAGTCTCATGGCCATCTCCATGCAGCACATCGTCAACTTCATCATCGTCATACACGGGCTCGCCAATTTCCTCAGGCTCGTCTACTATGTCATCCTCAATCAACAAATTTTTGCCCTTTTGATTAGCAGGCTTCCTGCAATCAGTCGCTTTATGCCCTTGTTCCCCACAACGAAAACATCTAGTAGTAGGGTTAGAATTACTCTGGGATGGCTGCTGGACAGGACGGGAATCCTGAGGGCGAACTGGACGACTGTTTTGATCGTTCCTGATCACTGGCCTCCTGTTTTGCTGTTTTTCTACAGCAAGTGCGCGCTGGTATGCCTCTGAAACAGTCCACAACGAGTGAAGGTTGAGGACGTCTTGCAAGGGTTGGCGCAAACCCCCCAAATATCGCGCCACCAACTTCCTCCGTCTCAAATAAATCGTTCCGTGCGACCAACTGGTAAAATTCTTCTGTGTAATCATCGACTGATCTCGCGCCCTGCCTCAACGCATGAAGTCGCTGAAACAAGGTTTGAGTGTAGCCGAAGGGAAGGAAGTGACCCTTCATCTTCTTCTTCATCTTCTCCCAATCAGTGATCTTGGCCTTGCCCTGCCTGTCGCGTGAGCGTCGCAACTGCTCCCACCACGCAGATGCTCTGCCTTTGAGTTTGATGGCGACCAGTTTCACTTTCACACGATCAGACTTCCTTGTAATCAAATATACGCTCCACTTCATTCATCCAATCAATGAATCCCTCGGCCTGTAACGTACCAGAAAACTCGGGCAGATCGACCCGAAAACCGAGGTCTACATGACGCTCCTCCCGACCACGGTGCTCCCGGAATAGAGCACGATGGTGATATGGGTTTTCGAAAGTAGACTCAGAATCATGATCGGAGGTCTCATGATCCTCAAGATCGCGCGCTGCCAAGCGCTGGGTTTAACTCGGCGACTTGCCTCCGCAAATCCTCAATCATCGCATCCTGAACGCTACGATCACGGTACTGGGCTTCCTCCTTCGGACCCTGCCCACGACGACCGCGACCACGACCACCAGCCATTGAAACTGATGAAATTTCACCCCAGGAAGATGTTGAAGCTCTGATACCAACTGACGCCGGACAGAATAGCGATTATTCTGCAGGCTAGTTTGAACAGATGAATTCACAGGGAAGAACACGAGAAATTCGCCCAAAATACAGAGAATACGTCTCTGAGAAAAACTGAATATTATCAAAATGAAAGAATGTCGAAAATCAGCCCACAAGCCGGACTAAATAGCTAAAATTCGTCTGTAACCGAATTTTACCAAAAATGGCAAAATCTCGAAAATAACGTAAAGTTCAAATTTAAATTAAAATAAGCAATCTGCGAAAAATCCGGAACAAATCGGATTTAAATTGACTTCCTAACAAACATACGAAATATTACCAAAAATAGTAAAAAATAACTAAAAATGACAATTCGGAAGGGAAAACAGCGGAATTTGAGGTCGAAAAAAAGGCACATGGAGCCATGCTCAATGTGGGACAGCGTGCGCGTCGAAAAGAGCTTTCCGAATTGGGGTCTTATGCGCGATTCTGACACCCGTAGCCAAAGTTATGGCCAAAAAACTGAAACGCATCTAAAGAGATCACGATCACTTCCAGCTTTTACGTTGATCTGCCAATTCATGGTACCTCAGCGCCATCAACGTGCAATCAGACAGCTCAGCATCATCTGTCTCGGATCCCGCTGCATCAATTCCCAAAAAGGTTGGGGCCATAGATATCAAGGAGTTTAGGCCGATCAGCTTGTTGGGTGGGGTGTATAAAATTATCTAAGTGCTTGCCAACAGGCTTAGTGTGGTAATTGGGAAAATCATCACTAAACCCCAAAATGCAGACAGATTCTGGATGCAGTCCTTATAGCAAATGAATACATCAATAGCCACTTGAAATCGGGTAATACAGGGATTTTGTGCAAATTGGGCATGGAAAAGATGTACAACCATGTAAACTTGAACTTTCTTTTGTATTTGCTCAGACGATGTGGGTTTGGGGATCGGTGGAGGTATTGGATTTGGTGGTGTATTTCAAAAGCAAGATTCTTGGTTTTGATTAATGGTTGCCCTGAAGGTTTCTTCTCGAGTTCTCATGGTCTGAGACAAAATGGATCATCTTTTGCCTTTATTGTTTGTCATTGTTATGGAGGCTCTCAGTAGGATGCTTGCAGCTTTGGTGGACAATGGCCTAGTAAATGGTTTTCCAATCGATATCCCCGAGAGGGGCATTTCTAATCCCTCTCATTGGCTGTTTGCAGATGACACTCTCGTTCTTTGTGAGGTGGATCAAAATTAGGTGCAGGTTTTGAAGGCTTGTTTTCTTTGGTTTGAAGCAGTTTCTGGTTTGTAAGTAAACTACGACAAATCAGAGATGATACCGATTAGCGAAGTGCACGACTTAGTAGAGTTGGCTGAAACTCTTGGGTGTAGGATTGCCCGCTTACCTATGACATATTTGAGGCTTCCATTGGGGTCAAGCTCACGAGCACCAACAATCTGGCATACGGTCATTGAAAAAATGGAGAGGAAGTTAGTAGGATGGAAGATGATGTATTTGTTTAATAGGGGCCGAATCACGTTGATCAAGAGTACTCTGTCTAACCTATCCACGTATTTTCTATCCCTTTTTTCCATCTCGGCAAGTGTGGCAGGTTGGATCGAGAAGCTTCAACGAGACTTTTTATGGAGAGGCGTGGGGGAGGAGTTCAAGTACCACCTAGTCAGGTGGGAGACGGTTTGTCGTTCTATTTCAAATGGTGGTTTGGGTTTAGTAACCTAAGATTTCTAATAAGGTTTTGTTAGGCAAATGACTGTGGAGGTATCATAAGGAACTTTTGGCCCTTTGGAAAATTTTCATAGATAACAAATATGGGAGTCTTTTTTTTTTGGGGGGGAGGGAGGGAGGGGGGGTAGGAGTACTTGCGATGTTAGGGGCGCGGGTAGAGTGGGCTTGTGGAAAAATATTAGAAAAGGGTGGGAACACTAGAATTTAGGTGGGCACTGGCATGAAAACAAAATTCTGGAAGGACAGTTGGAGTGGAGACAGGGCGCTATGTGATGTATTTCCTTCACTTTATTAGATTGCAAGTGCAAAAGAGGCTACAGTGGCGGAGGCTATGGAGTGTGTGGGCAGGAGCATCAGTTGGAACATTCCCTTCAACCAGATAGTACAAGATTGGGAAGTGGGCAATTTCGTGGATTTCTATGGCCTCATCTACTCACTTAGTCCGGATGTGGCGCGAGAAGATGGTTTGTGGTGGTCACTTGCAAGGAGAGGACTTCTTACAGTTCGTTCATATTATACAACCCTTACATTAGCACCCGATTCTCACTTTCCCTGGAAAAAGATATGGCGCCACAAGGCACCCCTTAAAGTGATTTTTTTTTTTGTGGACAACATCGTTAGACAAGATCCTTACTACAGATAATTTGAGGAAAAAAATGGTCATCATCGTTGATTGGTGCTGCATGTGTTGTCGGGAGGGTGAGTCAGTGAATCTCTAACTACTTCACTATGAGGTAGCCAGGGCTATTTGGGATGAGTGTTTTGGCAAACTTAATCTAGCTTTGGTTGTGCCAAAAATTGTGTTAGCAACTTTGGAGGGTTGGCTTTCGATTCGGGGCACGAGACAAATTAAAGTCATTTGGAAGATGATCCATTTCTGCATTATATGGTGTTTGTGGCAAGAGCGTAATGAGTAGAGAGATCACTTGAGGAGTTCAAAGTGTTTTTTTATAGAACTTTATGTACGTGGTCCATTGCCATGGATTTTAATGGCATGGACCTTCATGATTACCTTGTAGCTAATGCACCTATTTAATAGGGCATGAATTTGTATTCTTGTAATTGGCATTTATGCCCACTCTTTGGTTAATAATACTTTTTGACTTATCTAAAAAAAAGGATTACATAAATTAAGTTTACCAAGCTACCAATAAAGGATAAATGTAAAACAATAATAGTAATTATAAATACATATATATATATATATAAATAATATTTATAACAGCAACAGCAGAACTAGAGTCAAAATAAGGTGTTTCTTTTCTCAACTGGGATCGTGAACAGAAAATATCTTCCCATAAATTCTGTATTGCCAGGTCATTGTTCTGATCTACGTGGAATTTTTCCATTAAACAGGTGAGGGGATATCAGTGGTTCGTGCTCTATACGAGGCACCCTACTGCTTGTTGTTGCACTGATGAGAGAGCATGCGCGGCGCACAAGAAATATCCTTTCCGACTCTAGATGACACAGTTGGGACAAGTTAGGTTAGTTGGAACAAGTTAGGCTAGTTGGGAAAATTGGAAAAAGAAGTCTGCAATACCCACATTCCCAGACTGCATTTTTTTGTTGTAATTAGTCATTTGACATTGATGCAATCTGTTCATGGAATTATGTTTATTGACTGCTCTATGTACTTGTATATCTCTATCTGGTGTGTGCGTTCAATGCCTGCAAGACTTCTAGATTTGGTGTAAACTTATATTATTTATCTGGGTTGTTAAAATCTCAACGTTACAGGATAATGTCATGTGGAAATGATAAAGGCAACAAGTATGCTTGTAGGCTTGTAGCAACCAAGTTGGGTTTTCCATTGCTCTAGTGGGTCTTATTAAATTGTTTTGGATTTAATCCTCATTCCATGATACTCTTTTACAACTTTTTTACAACTGCCTTTTACAACTTTTTTACAACTGCCTTTTTAAGTGAGTGGCATTTTTGTATAATAATGATATTTTTATCACCCTTAAAAATATCATCCTCTCACTTATCAAAAAAATTTATCATCCTATCTAAAGCAGTATTATACAAAATGGTTGTATTTGTATGATTACTCATTTATATGGTTATAATTTCGGATTTGGGGCTCGAGGTATTTAGTTTGAAACAGGCGTTCAGTTGTGAAAAAAAATGCATTAGAACTTTAGAAGCCCCACTTCCAACTGGGAAAAAGAAGAAAAAAAGAAAAAAAAAAGGATAAAATAGATTCTTTAACATTGAGAAATGCTTTAACCAGAAAAAGTTCTTAAAAAAATATGAGCCTATAAATCGAAGGCATGTATCCCGATTGTAAAGTTTTTTATTTTTTATTATTTTTTATTATTATAAAGTGAATTTAATGTATAATATAAAATCATGTAAATTTGTAATTTTACTTTTGTTGAATTAGCCGTAGCATCTCTTAACAATATGCCAACTTTGATGTTTATATTATTTCAATGTCGGATGGCTCTTGTCGTTAATAATTGCAGCCCGATAACTGTCAGGTTTTATAAAAGCCACTATTATCCTGTCAGGTTTTTTTTTTCCTTATTTTGAGAGATGGTTTTCCTTTGTGCTTTTTGTTGGGTCTTTATTGGTTAGTTAGGATTTAATCGAATTTCCAATCAATTCTTTTTCAGCCAAAAATAGCTCTCCTTTTAAGTGCATAGCTTAATATTAACACGAGTCGAGACAAAGCATTTAAGAAAATTGCTAGGAAATAAAACGAATCCCCTGGTTGTTTACTTCTGAAGGCATTTGCTAGCGAATATTACTGAACCTTATTTAATATAAGAAAAAATCTACGTACAAGCTTGGCTTGTATAAGTCTCACTTACATAAATATAAATATATGAATAGTATTTTCACTATTTATGTGGGTGAAATTTGTATAAGCTGGGTACGTGAACGGTGTTTTTACTGTTTATGTGAGTGGAACTTGTACGGCATTCATCATATTTATCCGCCATGAAACAACAATCATTTGCAATTTTCTGGGTTTTGTTCAGTCTGTGAGAAACCGTCGTTTTCATGCTTCTGCTCCCACTCCAACCTTGGATTTCCTACGATGGATTTCTTTTCCAACCAATCGATGATGTCCGAAAATACACAGTCCGAGTTCTCTGGTGGCTCTCCGTAGAGAAGACCATGCCACATTCCTGGATACAACTTGAAGGTTTTGTCGTGGCTGGAGGCCACATCATAAAGCAGTTTGCTTACCGATTTGTCGGTCACTCTGTCCTCATCCCCATGGAGCACTATAAATGGTAATGAAACCTACTCGAAAGACAGTAAAAATGATAGTTGATGAGTGTCTAATTATCGTGTAATTATTTAAAAAAAAAAGATTTATATAAAAAAAATTAAATTTTTAATAATAAATTTTACTTTTGTTCAAAGTATCGTGTACGTCACAATTGCACGTAACAATTGAAATGAAAGAAGAAATGCATACCTCTTGAAGTCTCTGCTCAAGCTCGGAACTGACCCTCAAAAGTTCATAGCCGGTTTTCAATCGAGGCCGACCTTTATAGCAATATGGGTTGTCTCTAATCTGTTATTATTTACGTACATATGTTATCATTAGCACTCGATACGTAGTAATTTCCAATCGGTACCGTTGAAAGTAAAGTTTTGACTATTATACTGATGTCAGGATCGATCAAGACATTAAAATAAAATATTTTAATATTAATATATTTTTGAAATGTCTATTTATAAAAAATTATATATATAAGTACATATATAAATTATATTTTAAAAAAATAGTCAATATATGAATAAATTATATATATAAATACATATATATAAATAATCTAGTCTAAATTGAGATTAAAAAAAAAAAAAATTAAAATCTAGTACAACCGGTACAAGTAGGTACGACTGAAATACCGGCCAGTACAGGTTGATACGACCGGTATTGGGCCGGTACGGTACAGACAGTATATCTGTACTGCCCAAGTGATCAGTATGGTATGTATCGACCGATACGGTACGGTTTCAAAATTATTGGTTGAAAGCTTAGTAAACAAGAAAAAAAAAAAAGCTTTTCTTCAACAAAGTAAGGAAAAAAAAAAAAGAAGAAAGTAAATTAAAGCCTTATTTGTTTTGGAAGATGAGATAAAAAATCTAAAATATATCTAAAATTTATCATTATATATTTTTTTAATTTTTACATAAAATATAATAAAAAATTTAACTTTTTCAAATTTCTATATAAAATTAATAGTAAAAAAATATTTAATAATAATATATATTTTTTATACTTTTATCTGATCTCTTCTTTAAAAATAAACAATAACTTAGGATGAAGATATATACCTTTTGTCTTGTCTCGGGTACTTTAAAGGCAACATCGATGATATCTTGGGTTGGGATTATTTTCCACGTTGGAATTACGCTGCAAAGCTTTGTCAAAATGGATGTCACCACTGGATGTGGCCTCATTTCATCTGCTATCTGTCAAAAATATGAAGTTGAAAACAAATTCAAACAAATGTACAGTAGATCTGGATTTAAAACATGCCCAGATCTCAATTTGTGGAAAAAACTCGTTCGCTAATGTTGACAATCGAATCCAGACAGGCGACAGCGATCCAAACGAAAAAAAAAAAGCTAGAACTCCTTGGGAATGAGTCTTTTTGTCCTTTTTTGTCAACTAAGGCTACGGTAGAACAACTCATTCTAAAGTGACCAAGAACTTCTTTGGGCTTATATCTTCTTAGCTTATCAAAATCAATCAATTTATATTTTAAACTACTATTAAAGATTTTAAATGATTTATCAATGTGAAACCATCGCCTTAAGAACATATATGGTACCTTACACATAGGTGCAACCAAGACTGCACCATCCCAGTAGTCTGGCTTCTTCGTATGTAATAGTAGAATCATTGCCCCTCCCATGGATTCTCCCAGCAAATATCTCATCTTCCCTTTGTTTTCTTTTCTTTCTGAATATCACCCACCAACCATAAATCAGTTAAAACACCAAAAATTCGAGAATTTTAAAGCATGTTAAACCAGAGAAGCATGTCGAACTTTGAGAATAGTCAATTTTGCATGTATGGGTGATAATGACTTTGAGAAACACCTTAGTCATAGAGTAATTATATACATAAATAACTTGATGTAATTTGTTAAATTATAGAGCGGGATTTGACGATTATATGAAATTATGTCAATTTATAATATTATTTTCATATAATATTTTTATAATTATAGCACTCCTCAAAGAATTTTCTTTTACGTGCAAACAGAGAGCGATCAGAGTAAAATCTGACCACATATGCTTGTGAAATGATCAGAGCAGTCATCGGCAACAACGTCGAAACTGTTAACGTAGCCGGCCAATCCTTCTGATTTCCCGTGGCCTTCATAGTCTATCCCGTAAACCGCAAAGCCAGCGTTCACAAGCCTGGTCGCCGTACCTAATCCAATCACAACCAGTTTATATATAAGCATAGATTTATCGATTTTTCTTCTTCATTTTGTTGTTTGATTTGTAATTATATATATATATATATATTTGGTTCTCAAAATTATACAAATAATGAAGCGGATGAGCAAATTAATACTGACTCTTCATGGTGATGCTGCACTCCATGGCATAACCGTGGCAAATGAAAATCAAGGCTTTAGGTTCTTGATTCACTGGAAGCCATCTGCATGTGAAAAGCTTCAATCCGCGTGGATTTATTATGTACTCCTGGAAAAATTTGTTTGAAGATTGAGTTACAAAAATATATTTAATCACAATATATTCAAAATACATTCAGAAATTCCAAGAAAAAAAAATGAGAAAAAAAAAAAACAGGGCTAACCTCTTCATATCTAATATCCCCTGTTTGACGGTCCGCCTGTGCCTGCAAACATGTTTAAGGAACAGATAAAGGGGAAAGTGCATCAGCATCAGAAAGAGCTAAAATGGGTGCAAGAGAGAAATAGTACTCATGTATGAGAGAGAGAGACAGACCATGAAGAAATGATGAACAGAATGGAGTTCAGAAGCTCGAGAGAATTAAGGAGAATTAGCAAAACATCAAACTTTTGAATTACGTAGCGTACGTGAAAGATCACTATGAAAAGGAGATTGAAAAGTTTTGAATATATAGCAAATAAGGAAAGAAAGATAAACAAAAGAGCTGAATGGATGGGTTTTTATAATCGGAAAAAGGAAACGACGAGCTAGCGGAGCTCATGTGAGTAAAAGCTTTACACGTTCAACCCTATTAATTACAAACGGCCCAAAATTGACTCTCTCTTCGACGTCGGAGTATGATTATGACCAATATTTAATTTACTCGTCTTTTTACTTGGAAGCTAATTAATAAAGGATTTGATAGAAATCTGAAACTTAAATCAAATTTTGCTCATTTCTTTAATTATATATATATATAAAGAGAATAATACTATGCACAAAATCTAAATAGACGAGTTATTTGTCATATAATAGTGAGTTATTTGTAAGAGATTAGGGTATTTTCGTTTGTATTCATAATTTATTTAAATTTATCTTAAATTCATTATTAGCTTACTTATAAAAAAAAATTCACACAAAATATAATAAATAATTCAACTTTTTTAATTATCAATTTAATTATTTTAAATCTCAAAATAATAATAATATTAAAATATAATGATTCAATAATATTTTATTAAATTTTCAAAATTCATCTTATCTCATATTTGAATCCCAAACGAGATCTAGATAAATAGTTTTTTTGAGTCTATTTTTTTATAAAGGCATGTATATGATTTGTCTATTCAAAACTTGGATAAATTATTTCTTATATATATATATATATATATATGTAAATAAATTTATTTATCATCATCTTTTTTATTATTCTCTTACTATTTTAGAATATAGCATTAGATGATAGATTAATAAATAGTGGAGCCAAATTATAAATTGTTAGTTATCCTTGGTTATATGTCATTCTCTTACTATATATGACAACATCTGGCCCTTTAATCCAAATTGCAACTTGGCTTGTAAGTTGACTCTTTCATATATCGTATTATTTGTCTTTTTTGGCATTGAAGTACCTCAACTAGATAACCTTGAAAAAGTATTATTTATGCTATATATATACTTAATTAATATAGCCGAGCGGGATATGAATACGTATAATTAAGAACGGAAATATATATTATTTCCGTCATACAAACAGATCATAAGAAAGAAATTAATAATAACAAAAAGATATCATGATTTGATCCTAATTCCGCTCCTAAATTAACTGATATGATCTATTTTCACTGGATTTTGTTTGAAAACTTCTTATGGCCGGGCGCGCACATGATATTAAGTGCCACGAATCATTTTTTTTCAGGACAATGCTTGGTGTCCGTCAGCGTGTCCTGCTAGTTTGTCCCGTTAGTATTAAAATATATCTTTTATATTTTTATTTATTTTTCACATTATTTTTTTAAAATATTTAAATAATTTTAAAAAAAGAAAAAAAATACAATATTAGTAAAGAATTTTTTTAATCATTAAATAAATAAATAACAAAAAATTAGAGAGCGAGACAATCTAACGAGATAATCCAGTAAGCTAAAAAGCATTTTCCTTTTTATTAATATTAAAATCAATAGTTAGTTTTAAGATTGGAAAAACTACTAGCTAGCTAGCTAGTTAAGTCATGATGTGGTGGTCTTAAAATTAATAGCCAAATTATCATGTACAATACGGATTAAAATTTATATATGGTGTCGCGCGGAGTCATATGGAATATATATATAATTTGTGAGTCGAAAACAGCATGCATGCACCTAGCTAGTAGGAAAATTTGTGATTTTAATGCTCATTAATATACTAAATTAATTGAGATATATACTAACTTAATTAATTTAATGATAAAACTTATATTTTAGATTATTGTAATTGATTTTTGATTTACTAAAATGTTCGGAGTATTTGGATATAATAAATTAATATCTTTTGATTCTTAACATGATGATCTAATTCCTAACTAATAAAAACGTTTTTGAAACCAAGTTTCACGATGGAGAAGAATCGCTTAGATAATATTCATGTACTCCTAGCTACTCTTACCTTTTGGGGTCGATATATATCCACTTGGTGCAGAAATTGAAGCACGTATAAAAGGACCCAGGACGGCAGTTTTGACTGGCTAGCTGCAGCTCAGTCATCCATGAATCTTGCTGACACCAAGTGCCAACAATTGGCTATTTGGCTTAATGGGACCACTCGCCTTAATTGCATTTGTGGATACATATAGAACAACATGACCCAACTTGGATCAGCTGGATAAGGTTGAATGTACTACCGTACTTGCATGTACATTTTCTACTCAAATTTAATGATAGTAATGCAATTAATTGTCTGCATGTCTTTTACTATTGTAAGAAAGAGGCACTCATACGGCTGGTCCTTAATGTCGGCCGGCCGGGGGTTATGTTTGAAGTGATTATTTATATAGTTCCTCTTTTGTGGATGACACTCGGAGACGTCATGTATAAAATTATTTAATTTTCAATTATTTATCCTTAGTTCTGACATTTAGACGGTAGAATTTGTAGTTGGTGTTCTGGTATTATTATATAGCATACTCTACTATTATTAAGATGATTTCAGATGTACAACAAAATTGGAGAATCTGCGAAATAACTACACTAGATTTGAGACATTATTGACGAAGTAATATCGTTTCTACTGTATATTCTGATCTAGAAATTTTTCTAACAAATATATATGCACGCCAGTATTAAGAACATGTGTTATTTTCATGAGATTAATAATTAGATACAAATGAGAGTTATGCATATATAATATGTAAGTCTGTAATAAGCAGCACTTAATTCATATTTAAAATGAGTCAGATTTTTTATTATATGGATCATGTATATTGTTATATATAATATTTCCATTCATGTTCATGATTTATAAGAAACTGACAGGCCAGATCAGTACGTAGGGACGACAACGCTGCCAACAAAATGGAGCAATGCACTTGAGTTCTCTCAATGATGTTCTTTTTCCTCTGTTTGCTTGGTGCGCGCTTAGTGGTTATACCTTAGCTTTAGTGCTTGGTGTCCCATCGTATACCTCGGGATCCAGAGTAACTTAAGTATTTGTCTGATGCTGGTGGGTGTACGTTAATGTTGTTTTATTCAGTAATGATTTTCAGTTTTTTTTTTTTCCCCGTAAACTTCTGTTATGGTTAAGCAGAACATCAGGCCTCAGACACAAAGAATATCACAAATTTACAAGGTAAAAGCCAACCGGATGGAAAAAAGTTATGGCCGACATGTGATATAGCATCCAACTGTAAACTAACAAGAAATTAGGAGATCTAAAACCCTAATATATTCTTTGATCAGCTGCATACAGCTTTTTGGCCAGAAGATAGGCCATGTGGCCGGGAAACTTAATAATTTGTAAGTTATGTAGCTGATGATTAATTATTTAATTAGCCCGATCGTTAATTTATAGTATTCATACATATTTAATTCCATACAGTACTTTGCATTCAAAGCCTGCACTGAAGGCCGTGGGCCATTAGATTACATACATAATTATTATATGTCATTGATTGATCTTGTTATTAATTTTAATTAGTACTAGACGTTTATTATTAAGTTAGGCTATCGAGCGATCGAGCTAGCTCCTGATATATGGGGGGCTCGTCAACAACGACGTTCCAGTATTCAAATTCGAGGTAGCTAGATTTTGACATTCGAAGGGGTGGCTGCTCAAAGTAGTAAAGGGACGTTATTAATGATAAATCATGAGTCTTATTCATCAACAATATCGACCGATCCAGGACTCCCATGTAACCACCACCCTGTAGTACGTATCCCCATTTCCCACTCTAGTATTGCAAGAAAACTATTGATTTATAACAAGTCAGCTAATTTTAACAAATTGACTATTTACAATTAAAATAAATAATAAATTATAATCTTTTCATCATAAATAATTGATCATAAAAATTCATTTTTTATAATGGACAGCTTGCTTTGAGTACAGTTGGTACTGTTCCAAAGCAAAGAGTGCACACCATGACTAGATCGAAGAAAAACAAATCATGACTATATATTGATATTGATATTGATCATGATGTTAATTTGCATTATATATTAATGTGGGATAGCTAGCTGTTACATTGACTTTGGATCATAGACGTACATTGACAAGTTGATCGAGGATGATGGATGCATGACGTGCCCTCTTTTCATGGGTCAATATTAATAATACACATGAAATAATATTGTTGAAAAAGCAACCGAAATTAAAGGATAAGATAGAATATGGGGACGGTGGGGGGAATTAAGAAGTATAACCAATATCGTGTTGGAAAGACTGAATGAATTTGAATATATAGCAATAGAGCAAGCAGATCATCAATGGTTTATATTTCTTCAAAGAAATCAAACAACACATGATATATTATATATAATTACCGATCTTTTTTCTTCCAGCATATTAATTATCATATATGATAGAAAACCGCATGCATGTTGCAAAGTCAAGGTCTAGAATTCAATTGTCACCTTAGACCATGCATATATAAAATCAGATATTATTAATACCGATATTATATGATAATGAAATGCATCAATAGTAGGCCAGGAAGGACATGCAATATTTAAGATCGATGGGGGTCAATCATGCAATCAAATCATGTATTAGGCAAAGGATTTAATGACTCATTAATTAAATGGTATTATGAGTCAGGACTGATTGGGTTTTCTTAGAATTTACATTCAATAGATTTTCTTAGATCAATTACTTGCGTCCGGATTTTAAGATCTAAATTTGAAGAAAGATATATACAATATTGTACGTGTTGACCCCTAATGTATATTTATTTTGTATTTAAAATACTTGAGAGACTAATTTTAATACAATAAATATTATAAAATCCGAGCGTAGGACTGAAAATAATATGATGGTTCTCACTTTGACCTTCAAATCGTTGTCACGAATCACGATTCTTTCAACTGCGAGGTAGTATTACAGAGTGGTGTGGTCCTGTGGGAGTAGCTTCGTATGGAGAGAGGGTTGGTTAAATTAATGGGCTGGATATAGGCCCAATATATGGACGGGATCATTTCTAGAAATGGGCTGCATTTGGTCTGAATATATAAATTCTTAAGCCTTCTTAAGCCTAGTCCATTACTGGAAAGAATAAAAGTAAAGTAGCCTAGCCCATCGTACCAGCCCGATCCTGAATTCTGATACAACCCTAAACCCTTAAATACGAACCTTCAACCCCCCAATTTTCCAGGGTTTCGTTCGAAGAGAAATAGATCCGCCGCAGGGAAGCTCCGAGACTTGCAGCAATGGGTATATGTCAAAACTCGATTTTCTACTCTTCCTTTCAACTTTTTCCGCTTTTTGTGTTTTCGAAGAACCTGTCTCTTCTAATTCTGATTTGTGTTATTATTGCCTTTGTATTTGTGAAACTGATACAGCGAGAATCAAGGTCCATGAACTGCGTCAGAAAACCAAGGCGGATCTGTTGAGCCAGCTCAAGGATCTTAAGGCCGAGCTTGCCCTCCTGCGCGTCGCCAAGGTCACCGGCGGTGCACCCAACAAGCTCTCCAAGATGTACTTTTTATCACTCTATTTTTTCCTTCTGATTTTGTTTGTAAAGCCAAGTATTTGTTTCTGATTATTCTGTGTTTCATTGTTTTTTGTTATTACAGAAAGGTGGTGAGGCTGTCGATTGCGCAGGTGTTGACGGTGATTTCCCAGAAGCAGAAGGAGGCGCTAAGAGAAGTTTACAAGAAGAAGAAATACCTTCCCCTCGATCTGCGTCCCAAGAAGACCAGGGCCATTCGTAGAAGGCTGACCAAACACCAGGTAGTCTATGCTTTGATAGAATTATCTAGTTTGGTTCCTTTTTCTTCTATTCTCGAGTTTCCTTAATCTCTTATGCTTCTATGTTATTTACGATTCTAATTGGGATATAGTTTATTTTGATATGTCATAAAACTTCATTAAAACGCCCAAAGGGCGCAATCCAAGTACAATGCTAGGAAGTTATTTATGTCGTTTAAGATTTGCGTAGCTGAGAATGGTACACGGCAATGGTACTAAGTTTAGTTCTAGACAGAAAAGTACTGTTAAGTTTAGGAACGTTTAACAGGAGGACTCGTGTTTTGCATTTCTTGTATTGTAGGGATTAGTTACTTGGGCCATATGATTTAAGATTAGGTCGTTTAGGATAAAAACAATGTGAGGTCAAATGACAGTAGCAACAAACTGCCAAGAAGTGATGAAGTTACGATCTTTGTTGTGTAGTAGGACGTTGGTTGCTGTTCAAGGAATGAGGGGAAATATATATATATATATATATATATATATATGATGGTCTTTGTTAATGTAAAAGCTGAATAGCTCATTTTAAGACATAAATGATAAATTCCTTCCATGAGCAAGCAACCCTGAGATTTCCTAAGTTCCAATCGTCTCTCTTGTTTCCTTTGGTTATCCGTTGTCTGTGTTTTTACGAGTTGTGTTGATGTAGCTTGCCCTGTTACCTAATATTGAGTTTGTTTCGGTCCGTTTGCCCAGGCATCATTGAAGACTGAACGAGAGAAGAAGAGAGAGATGTATTTTCCCATGAGGAAGTATGCTATCAAGGTGTAGGGTGTAGGGACTTCAGCTTGAAAGATCTTGTTACCTTATTTTAAAAAATCCCCTCGGTTGATAAAATTTTGGCATTTGTTTAGTCTTATTCAATGGTTAGAGGACTTAATCTTACGTTCTTGTTTGATGTTTGAAAGTTGTGGATTAACTCGTACTGCAGTGGGATGAAGCTATTCTTCTTTGATGAATGCTAAGTGATCTTTTTTCTTATTCCTTTTTTTTATGGCCATGTTCTTTCTGTTTTGATCAAGCGAAATCTGTAAAAAAGAAATTTAGTTTAGCCTTATGATTCCGCTGGCCTGCGGTGAATGGAACAAACTCGATGATATGCTTAGCAATTCTTATAAAAAGGAATGTGGAGCTGGTCGTGAATTTGTCACGACTCATGACCTCTTAAATGCTCGAGCGTCCCGTCGATGCGAGTTCGATGGCTCGTTGTTGGTAATAAACATTCTTTGGTTCGTGTTAGATGTTTTGTGGTTCAACAATTCTTGATTAGAACTTGGTTGAATTAGGTTTTTCTGTAGCGTACGACTTCAGTTCTCATCTTCCAAATTACTTCCTTTAATACGAAAATACGTATGGATGGCTTCGACAATTCTTGGGAAAAAAAAAAACAAATTTCTACTAGAAATGTATTATAAAACTAAAAAAATACTATAAGAGAATTTGTGAGAAAGAAAATGTAGAACTTTTATTATTATTCAAGTACTGAATGAATTTTTCTCTCTACAAAATGACCAGAATCTCTCATTTATATATATATATATATATATATATATAGCTTATTATGCATAATGATGATCAACATTTTCTGCCAAAAGTGGAGAAGGAGGGGGGTTTACGCCCACCCTTTTTGACTTATGAATAAAAAGACGGGTTTATACTCCATTCATAAAAAATATGCCTCGATAAAATCTTGTGAAGAAAAAATTCAGTGGAAGAAAAAACAATGGCGAAGGAAAAAGAATACAATATTCATATGTACCGCCAAGTACTTTTAAGATTATCTCATAAGACCTTGTAAAGGAAAATTTAATGAGACAAAATATTAGCAAAGAAAAAATAGTACAATCAGCACAAATTTTCAAGACATTTATTTCTCCTCAAAAGTGTATGACGATAGATCTTTAAATCTTTGCATTCTAATATTTTGCACAATTTTCTTGAATGTCGTAATTGGTAACACCTTCGTGAATAAATCTGTCGGATTATCACTTGATCATATTTTTGATATATCATTCTCTGATTTGAATGATACAAGCAACATTATCTTTGTATAAAATTGTTAGACTATCATTGATCATCGAAAGATCGCACTTTTTTTGAATATGTAAAATCACTGATCTCAGTCAAATACACTCTAAACTTGTTTCATGAATTGTAATTATTTATGAGTAATTTGAAAATTTGAGTTGGATTACTTCTGGTGATACGATGTATTTCTATTATTATCCTATTTAGTGTTGTCGCTTCTGGGATTCACTCTTCTATAATTCTTTTTACCACGTCTACGCTACCGATTTATTCGAAAGGATGCACCATTCGCTTATGAAAATGATGTAAATCTAGTATTATTTACTTCAAGAAAAAATGTTGAACCAGTAGAGCGCGACTAGTAATTTCTTAATAAAAATTCATTATTTAGCTCAATTACTAGAAGACAAATTAAAATTTCAGAATATTTGTTGAATTTTTACTCTCGATACTGTTGCTGTAGGAGCACATTTGAGGTATGAAAAATAGTATATGTCTTCTTTTAAAATATCATCATCAGTGACCTTCTCACTGCATAATTTTAATATTGACCTGATTTTAAAGAGTGTAGAGTTATATTCACTACCACTTTTAAAAACTTGTAACTTCAGGTACAATAAGTCATAATTAGCTTTTGGGAGGAATACATATTCTGGTGCTCATATCTCTCCCTTAAATCATTTCATACAGTAAGATAATTTTTCACCGTGAGATATACAACACGGTCCTGCAGAGACATATGATTTCGTTCTTTGATTATATCTTCTAAGTTAATTATATCCAAATGGATCTTATCAAAGATCCTGTATAAATAATTTTTTTTTACAAAAATGTCTTAATAATAAATTTTAATTTTATAAGATTTGATATTTTCTACGTATATGAATCACAAAAATAAATATATGTATCTAAGAAATATATTCATATAATCATTAGAATAAAAACAAAATTTTATCAAATATTCAACAATATTACCTTTTATATTCACATCGAGAACTGTAAATAATATATTGAAAAACTTATTTGAAGTAGAAAACTACTAGTTTCAGTATCGATAGAATTTCGTGCTGATAACGTATTATAAAACTAAAAGAAAATAATACTACAAGAGAATTTGTGAGAGAGAATATGTATAACTTTTATTATTATTCAAGCACTGAATGAATTTTTCTCTCTACAAAATGATCACAAGCTCTCATATATATAGAGCTCATTACGCAGTGCAATGATTATTCACAAAACAAAAGGAGAAAAAAATGGGGAACATTTTCTGCCAAAAGCGGAGAAGGAGGGGGGGCTTACGCCCATCCTTTTTGAATGATAATCGGCAGATACTTCGACAATATCGACCAATATTTCGATTATACCAACTAATATTTCAGCCTGTGTTTCAGTCGTACCAGATTTTGACATTTTACTTTTGTTTTTTCAATTTCTTGCTATTTTTTTTATTCCAATTCAGATTAGATTATTTACATAAATATATATATAATTTATTTATATATAGACTATTATTTTGAAATATAATTTATACATGTATTTATATATAATTTATTTATATATAGACTATTTTAAAATAGTACACGAAACAATATCAGGATCAAAATATTTTATTCTAATATTCAAAATATCGCCCCAAACCCACCAGGCCTAGCACAATCCACTCCTAAGATAATGCTACCTCCCCCGGTCGCCAATGAACTCACGTTATCTCAAAAGCATGAGAACAAAGTAAATTACGACATTTATTTTTTAAATATTTATCATCCTTTCGTGTTTTATGATTTAGTATTAAATTATGATAAGATAAATGGTAATTTAAAAAAAAAAAAAAACAAGAAAATGCTTCTAAAATTATTAAATTTTTTTATTATATTTTACCTGTCAAGCAATTATTTTGAGTCTTTTTGATTTGCAGGGATTAGTGAGACTGCTGATGGAATCATATATATACTCAATACTTGGAACCGGTCGCATTTGTTTAAAAAGTCAGATCTTCCGAGAGAATCCAACATAGAGTGAGGTGAGAACATTCAAGAGGAGTTCCCATCTCTTTCATGATGAGGTCCATTATCATCGATAGTCACTTCCGAATCTGGTTTTGCTAGTTCAAAGGTTCAATTACGATATTCTAAAACTCTTTCAACATTGTTATCCTACAAAAGTCCGAGTGGCCTATATGGTCGACTGTCACTATTCTTGGATCATCGGAATGATAATATATCTAAATATATGCTATAAGTTTTTTACTTCATGATCATGGATCCCCATGGCCCTCTTCACGTCATATGCTGCCTTCTATTCTCAAATTAAATTTTAAAAAATCAAGGGCGACAAACAAAAATAAATTGATAGAAAAGATTGGATTTCAAGTTGTATTATTGCTTTGAATGCTTCCCAAATTAAATATAGAAACAACTGTTCTGGTCAAAATACAATAATACAAACTGCATTTCAACTGTTGGTATAAAAAATCATTAAATTTAATGCATCAACAATCAAATATCTCACAAAATATATTCCTTGTAAAATTATTACAATTACGATATTGGAATTGCAATGAGAAATATAACTTATAGTTTTAAAACTTTTAACTTATAATATAAATAATAAGTTTTATTATTAAAAAGTTATTTATCTTTTGGTAACCATATGTTTAAAATACGAAATATGTTATATCTATCTCGAAACAAATTAAAAAAATAATTTTCAAGGTAATAATGACGATCATTTATTTATTTTTTAAAATATTATGGTATATCTTAAAAGTTTGAAAGTTATAATTATTTAAAAGTTATATAGATATTTTTGCCTATTGGTAGTTTTTTTAAAATTAGAACTATATTCCAGATTATCTGAAAAAGTATCAAATATTTTAATATGTAACATTTAAACAATCTATTTTTTTTTCATTATATAAAACTATTTAAATACTTTTAAAGACCCCTAATGCAATTCCAAGCAGGTCTTTTAGATCTTGTTTGTTTTCGAAAATGAGATGAGATGGGATGAGTTGAGATCAAAATTAAAAGTTAAATAAAATATTTTTTTAATATGATTTTTATTTTAGGATTTGAAAAGGTTAAATTGTTTATATTATTTTATATTAGATTTTGAAAAATGTGTAATATTTAGATGAGATAAGACGAGATGAATTTAAAAAACAAACTAGCCCTAAGAGTTGGATATGAACAGAACACAATCTTGCTAAGTCCACTTAATTGTTAATGCTGATATTTGGAAAAAAAATTCAAAAAAACGAAAAAATCATGTTTACGGACCTTATATAAATACAAAGACAGAACTATTTAAAGTCCATGCACAATGGACGTGCAAAGCCGCAACCTCTCTCACTAGACCAATTCTTCCCCGTTGAAGACAAAAGGAATATAACAATCCAAACGATAGTTCTAAAATCATGATAAACGGTTCAATTAAAATTTAAGCATAAAATATATCTATTGATTTCGATATCGGGGTGGATATATTTTGATATCTCTTCTCAATTTTTGCTAACAGAAATGGTCAACTCATTCCCAGTCATTTAAGTTTATGGTGATTGGGGGCGAACACTAATTACTATCCTGACACGTGTACATCCAACCGAGTCAATCAAAGATTCTTGTTAGTGCAATGAAGCAAATTTACCTTCGTCGAGTGGAAACTAGCAGCTTTGAGCTTTCTTCCTCTTTATAAACCCCGGAAACATGACCCAAAACCAACAACTTATAACTGTAACACACACTCTCTCTCTCTCTCAATAGTCAAAACTTGATTGAGTTCATCTTTGAGCTTTGAAGCTGTTCTTCAGTTTTGAGTTCGTACCCTTCAAGGCTCCATGGAAATATCAGAAACCCCAAAGAATAACAAGTTCACCCCTAGAAGATTAATCTCAAGCCTCATCTCTTCCTCTAAAACCCTTTCTTCTTCCCATTTATTTCCAAGCTCTCGCTCTAGTGTTCCCTCTACCACTACCATCAAATTCTCCCAATCCATGATGGAAGAAAACATTGAAAATGCTGAATCAATCATCTCCAAATGGGATCCAAACTCCTCCTTGAAGACCAAAGTCACCTCTCTCTTCCACCATAACAGAAAAGAAGCTCACGAGTTTCTCAAGTCTGTTAAGGACTTGCGACGAGCTATGCATTTCTTAATCAATGAAAATTCTACGTCCAAGAAGCTCATACTTGCTCAGAATCTAATGCAAATAGCCATGAAAAGGCTTGAAAATGAGTTTTATCAGCTTTCCAAAAACCATGACCATCTTGATCCAGAATCGGTATCTGGGCGATTCTCAGGTGGGTCAAGAAATTCGGATGGTGAAGATGAGGTTCGAGCAGATGAGTTCGAAATTTATGGTGAGTCAATCACTGAGGTGGATAAACTCTCAGCAGTTGTCATGACAGATTTGAAATCAATAGCCGAATGCATGATTAGTTCAGGTTATGGAAAAGAGTGTGTGAACATATACAAAGTCATGAGAAAACCTATAGTAGATGAAGAATTATTTCACCTTGGAATCAAAACTTTCAGATCTTCTCAAATTCATAAAATGAACAGGGAAGACCTTGAGCATCTGATTAGGAAGTGGATGAATGCAGTAAAGATTGCTGTGAGAAGGCTGTTTAGTGGAGAAAGAGTCCTCTGCGACCATGTGTTTTCAGCATCTGAGATGAGCAGGGAGTTATGCTTTTCAGAAATAACCAAAGGAGGAGCAATCAATCTATTCAGGTTCCCTGAACTCATTGCCAGGAGGGCAATCAGTAAGCATTCGCTGGACTTTATCTTCCAGCTAATGGAACTTTATGACACAATCTGTGTGTTGTGGCCAGATATTGAACTGATATTTGAATTTGAATCAACCTCAGCTATCAAGTTACAAGCTCTTTCATCACTACTCATACTGGGAGACTCCATTCGTACTATTCTGTCCGAATTTGAATCAACAATCCAAAAGGACTCGTCAAGCACTCTGGTGTTTGGGGGAGGCGTTCACCCGCTGACCCACTCAGCAATGACTTACATATCTTCACTTGCAGATTTCAATGGTGTTCTGTCCAACATCATTGCGGATAGCTCACAGTCATCGACTTCACCACTACCAGAATCTTACTTTGAGAGTCCACCCATGGAAAATGGTCCAATGCCAGCAGTGTCAGTCTACGTAGCTTGGCTCATATTGATTCTTCTCTGCAAGCTTGACAGCAAAGCTAAACGCTACAAAGATGCCTCTTTATCGTACCTATTCCTTTCCAATAATCTCCAGTTCATTGTTGAGAAGGTATGCACAACCAACCTGAAGCACCTCCTAGGCCCTGATTGGGTATTGAAGCACACCGAGAAAGTTAAACGATATGCTTCAAACTATGAATCAATAGCTTGGACTAAGGTCATATCATCATTACCAGGGAAAGATTCCGCAGAGATTACTCCTGAGATGGCAAAGGAGTGCTTTAGGAGGTTCAGTGCAGCTTTTGAAGAAGCATACAGAAAACAGACATCATGGATTGTACAAGATGGAAACTTAAGGGATGAATTGAAGGTGTCAATAGCGAAGAAACTGGTTCCTGTGTATCAAGAATTTTTTGATACATATTTCATGATGCTAAGTGGGGAGAAGGATATGGAGTTACTGGAGAGGTTTTCACCTGATGATTTGGGGAATTACTTATCAGATTTATTTCTTGGGACTTCCACCTCAGGCTGTTCTACTTCTACATCATCATTGCAGTTAGGGGGATGTCTACCTTGCTAGAAAAAATACTGTACGTACATTACAATACAAGATGCATGTAATTCAGTTGTTACTGGTATTGGTGCCTTTCTAATGGTCTTTCAGATTTTTCAAAAGGATAGACAGAGTAGGCCATATATGAATGATAATCATTTTGGAACAAAAAATATTCCAATCAGCGTTTTGGAGAATATAAATAGTAATTTGAGTTGAATGCCACAAGAAATATAAAACGTACATATACGATAAGTTGATATCTCAATCTAAAAATCCTCATCACGTATCCAGATGTGAATATTGCAAGTTAAATAAGCAATCTATGCCAACTTATCAAGTTTGACAATATCATAACCTGAGTAATTCCGAAAAGTCTAGTACAGAAAGTAAACTTTAGAAGACAAACAGTTCACATGAAGTGACTGAATTAGAAAATAATTTCTGTAGAAATACAATGCATAACAAAAAAATGTCATACTTGAACGGTTGACATTTTCAACAGAAATCTTCCCTGTCTGGATCTGGTCATGTTAACTAAAAAAAGTAAATAAACTTGTGAATACCACAAATTAGATGTATGCCACAAGTTGATTTTATTATGCTCAGGTTGGTCTTAAGTTGACTGAGCAAGCTTTGAACTATATTAATTCACTCTTACACATATATGTTGCCAGCTATAACATTTCAACTTCCAACATTTTTAAGGAGAGGATAAACTCTGTAGAGAAAATAAGTACAAATAACCTCCAATATATAATGATATTAATATAACTATGCAGTTGCCTTCTGTTCTGCTGGCCTAGGAATGGATTGCCAACCTGTACAGACGTGGAGAATATCTTTAAGAGAATCTGTGGGTGCTTCCATTGTCCATGTCGGGTAAAATTCACTTGGATGGAACACACATTCTTCACTGGCCCCTGTCAGTAAGCAAGCTTGACCTCCATTCAGAAACAAGTCTCCCTCAGATCTTATTGAGCCGGACTTTGCCTCTTCCATATCTGCTGCCTATGGAATCATTGCAAGAAAAAACAGTTGAAACACTGACAGGAGAAGACCATTTTTCTAATCGAGAGCACATCAATGCATATAGGTAGCTTATATCTTCGTAGTTGGAATGATTTACTGAATAATAATAGTTCTGCACAGTCAAGTCTAGACACAAGAAAGATACCGAGAACTGAGTATAAGTATATGCCACCTTTATGGCCAGCACGCCAAAATTTTTAACAGCCAACCATTGATTTTGCACTTGAAGGCCTTGTCCATGTTACAGAGAAGACAATAACTACAAAGATAATTTACTGAAAATGTAACACTACTCATTCATTGCTTAGGGCTACATGGCCAACCAATTAAGAATGGCAGAATAACAGTTATACTGCAATTGAAGCACCATGGTAGGCAGGGTAGTCACTCAACAAGCAATAGCATGGAAAGTGGGAAGCAAAAACAAGTGGAAGCTGGAGCTCCCAGGCAAGGCAAGCCAGCATGTGTTAAGTGGTATCCAGCAAGAGATCGGGAAGCAGCAGTATCAGGAGATTTACCTTCTCTGTATAATATTCAAAAGTCTTTTTCTTCTGTCCTGCTTCATATATGTTGCATTGAGAGTATATCTGAAAAAAAAATCAATAAAGAAATGGCTGAGATTTTGAACTTCAGATAAAGGCCATATGCCTGCAGATATTCTGGATGCAAACAACTTACGATGATCAATCAGAAAACGAGGAGCCAACTACCTGTGATTCCACACTGGCACAAACAGCATATATACCCCAGTTTCTGCTGTAATTGTTGTATAGATGAACTTTTCCAAATCTAACACGAGGGTGCCTTTGCCGTGTCCCATCGAAAAAACAATGATGAATTGTCACCCGAATGCATCTATCGCCAATGTGAGAGGGGTCTGCCCCGATAAGCATTGTCTTGTCATGCTGAGTAAAGTAACATCTGGTAGCAAAAGAGGGATAATCCATCAGAACTGTTTAATGCAAGTACTTACTCTGACTCTGTAACGTGAGATAATCAGCACACCTTGAAATAGTTATATCAGTGCTTTGTCTGGTAATGTCTATAAGTCCATCGTCATAATCACGAAGACTGCAGCGGTCTATCCATATGTGCCTTGCATTTGGTTTTATTTGAATACCATCAACATCATGCCCTCTACCACCTTCAAACTGAAGGTTGCATATGATTATGTGTTCACATTCTTTCAGCCTTAAGCCCTTGCCCGTGAGCTTTATCCTTTGACCCCGACCATCAATTGTCTTATAAGATGATACACTCAAGTAAGAAGAAAGATGAATCACACCTGAAACTTCAAAAACAATCCATAGAGGCTCTTTTCTACGGCAACCTTCACGAAGGGATCCTGGACCATCATCTGGACACAGAATATCGGCAATTTGATCTACTATAAATAACTTAATGCACAATTCAGAAAAATCTCGAACACTTAGCAATGTTGATAGATTAGAACTCAATTAAAAATATTTATTTCATATAATGCGATGCATCAAGAAGGAAAAAAAAAAAAAAAAAAGAAGAAAGAACTGTTATAGATCCAAAAGACATAGCTGGGCTTCTGAGATACAAAATAATTGTTAGAAATCAGCTATATGGAGACTGAAAACTGTTTTAAAATCAGCATCGCAAGTAACAAAAGGCATTTTAATATTATGTAAAAATGTATATAGAGGTTAAGCTTGCTTCAGTAATGTATTTATATAGCGTACCATAGAAGAAACGAATATACAAAATAACATACCTACGGATCAAAGATACAAAACGAATTTCAATCACGTATCAACAACCTCAAATCCAGAACTTCTCAAGGGACGAGTAATCCGATCCCATAAAACGATACACTGGAAACTGGATTGGACATTCGAAATTTTTAGCGAGATTTAAACCACAAATCCTGATTTAATGCCTAATTAACAGCTTCTTAAATCCATATAAATCGAATAAAGAGCAAATCAAGACCTAAGTGTGACAGAATATCGACCAAAAGCTAGAGACAAAGATAACCTGAGAGAGTGGTGACGTAATAGACCGGCCCATCGAGGCCTCCGACCGACAACCTCCCGAATCCCTCGGCACGACCAGCTAGTGATCTCAGGTTGGAATCCACATCGGCATAAGGTAGGGACGCCATGTTCGTCTTCGTTGGAACACGAATGCCGAGCCTGAAACAAACCGTTAGTAGGGAAAGGGCCAGTTAAGAAAAGCCGTTAAGAGTGATGCAGCCCAACGTCGTGGAAAGCTTAAGAAAAATGCCGAGAGTGGAATTGAGCTGAGTCCCAATGGAGTCCATTCAGGACAAATCCATCGTCTGTTGGTATGGGCTGAAAACGAACTGAATTTGTCCCACAGCCTTTACATAAGGTTTATACAAAAATCTGTCTAAATAAGTTTACAAAGTAATATAGTTTAATTTAAATCATCATATTTTAAAACTTTATTTATTTTAATTATACCTGATTTATTTTAGTAAATCATGTTAACGTGTAAATTTTAGACACTTCTCTAATATTAAAATTAATTATGATACTTATAAGTTATTAGGTTAAACACTCACTTAGTATGAGATTGAAACAATTAAAGAAATCAAAATACAAATGTCTTTTATACTAACTAATGTTGCAGACTTTGATACCAATGTTGACTTGTAAATATATTTTCCTAATAAATATTTTGACTACAAATAGTTTAATTCATTATTAATATATAGTCATTTTTTTATATAATTAATATATAGTATTTTTTATAGTAGTTATATAATTTATATATTGTAATTTTTTTATATAAGTACTATATATAGTAATTTATTTTATATAATTGCTATATATAGTACTTTTTAATATAATTACTATATAGTAATTATGAAAAAAATTGAAATGCTCATGTCTTTATTACTTTCTCTTTTATCAAGTGTATGGATGGTAAGCTCACTCACTTCTCCCTAAAAAACTAGGCTTTCTTAAGCTTCGAACGGCGTTGCGGCTGGGAGAAGGAGGGGGGGGGGGGGAGGGGGGGTGGGTTTTGAGTTGTGCCTCCACCTCCCCTCTCTTCTCCTCCCCTTTTCCTTTTCTTTTTCCTTCCTCCACTTCTCTTCTCTCTCGGCCCCTCTCTCTTTCTTTGTGGTTTTCTTGTTTTTTCCTCTTCCCCTGCGCCTCTTTCCCATTTGTTTTCGGTTTTCCTACTCCCTTTCTTTTCTACTTCTTTGTTTTTGTCTTTCAAGTCTCACCAACGGAGGTTTTGGTTTCTTGGAGGCTCCTAGGGGAAGTTGGTCCCGCAATTTCCAATGGCCAATGCATTACACGCTCTCCTCCGTAGTGCTTCCAGTGTGCTGATCTGTTAGAAGGGGGAGGAATCGTGCTTTCCAGAGCAGCGCGTGAAGCCACACTCACCCTACATCTCTGTAGGCTGATCTTCTTTGTGCCGCCTCCAGGAAAGGCTTTCCGCGGCACGCGCGACTCCACTGAGCTTCTGGCCATCGACTGTTTTGATCCTAACTCTCGCCATCCTTTAGGGGCGGCGCGTGTAACTCACGTGTCACCCTCAGCTGCAAGTCTCTTAGTTGTTTCTCGGATTTATTTTCCTCCAAGATTAAAAATCGGGTTTAGGTCCATGTGAATCGGTTTTTTCATTTGTTTCATTAATGTGTTGTATTTTCTTTTTATTAATAAAAAACAAAAAATATGTAGTTTTTAGGACTTTTGGTTCTTAGAGCGTGTCCCTAACTTCTCTTAGAACAAGATTTGGATTTGTTTGGTTATTTGGTTATTATTCTGTTTGTTTTAAACAGAGTTTGGTTGTCTCTCAAACAATATTTTTGAGACTTTTGTAGTTATGATTAAAAAATATCAGTCACTTTTAGTGCATTGGGGAGTTACATATTGTCTTTCAATTAACTTGTAATGTATATTTTCGAGTTCATTTGTAATGCCTATTATTGATGAATGGAATGTTGTTTCCTTTTAAAAAAAAAAAAATGTTTGGCGTGGGCCCTTCTCGTCATTCAATGTGATTTATTAAACCATCCACGTGTTTTTATTGCCCCCATCTAATATTTGATTGGTCGCGAGAGTTTGCATAATTGTCTTTCTTTATTTCTTTCTTATTTTTATTTTCTGAAGGCAAATGATATAAATATAGAAAGAAACTTACATATTACAAACCAAAAGAAAATAAAAAAGCATTAAACATGAACCAATGCCTCAGCCTCTTGGAGGATCTTTGTCATTGTGAAACTGCAACAAGCACGACAGGATAAATATCAGCTGAAGACAACTATATATTTTGGTAGAAGTTATCCATTGTGTAATTGAATACGTGCATCGATTAAAGTCTCGATATATTTTTCTCATATTTCAACTTTTAAAAGACCGTAGGAGGAAGTGAGTGTCATAGGCAATGGATTGGATAAACCAATTCATTGTTGCTTCTGAATCTTTGGCTGCATTGATGGCAATTTGAGAGTCTCCTGCAATTATTATGCTCTGAATTGATCTTGCAATAGCTTTTTTGACAACATCAAATAGAGCATAAGCTTCCCCTTAGTTGGGGTTAGTATTGCAAGTTGTTTTAGTGCAAACAAAAAAGATATTATCGCTGTCCGTGGAGCAAATCAGCCATATAGTATTTGTACTTCTTCTTATCATCACATCAAAAGTCAAATAATGGTGATTATTAGGGAGGACCCAAACTAGTAGCTTGAGTGAGCTCAACATTTAAAACATTAACAGTACAAGTAGTCATACATCAAGTAACAGTACAAGATCAGAGGTGATTATAAATTGATACATTAAGACAAGGTCCACAATATCCGTAGAACAAATAAAACATTTTCCAACAAATTACATAACTAAGGATATCGAAGTAAATTATAAAATTACCCCCACAAACCCAGGACATGAGGATCCTAGCTGGTGTATTTATTAGAGATGGTAATTGTTAGGTAAGAGATAAATGTCCAAGTTGCGCATAGAATGGGTATAAGACAGGAGAATATTTCCACAAAACATACATAGAACACAAAAGGAAAACACACTATTTCATAATTCTCACTCTAGCTAGCCATGGATCTTTTCATTACAATGTGTCTTCTATCTGTGTTCTATGCTTTCTTCTGCATCTGCAGATGGGTTCTTCAATGGAGAGACCAAGGCTGCTATATGTTGGCCTACGAGTGCTATAAGGCTCCTGTGGACAGGAAGCTCGACACCGATTCCTCCGCAAGAGTCGTCCTCCGAAACAAGAATCTGGGATTGGAAGAATTCCGTTTTCTCTTCAAAACCATTGTCAGTTCAGGGCTAGGCGAAGAAACTTATGGCCCACGAGCTGTCATTGCGGGAAGAGAAGATTGCTCTACTCTTGCAGATGCCCAGTTGGAGATGAATGAAATCATCTTCGATACACTTGACAAGCTTTTTGCAAGGCCGACAGGTGCCGTTTCTCCATCAGAAATAGACATACTTGTCGTGAATGTCTCCTTGTTCTCTCCCATTCCCTCTCTAACATCTTGCATTATAAATCGTTACAAGATGAGAGAGGACATTAAGGTTTTCAACCTCTCAGGAATGGGCTGCAGTGCAAGCTTAGTTGCAGTCGACCTAGTCCAGCACTTGTTCAAGACATACAAAGAATCTTTTGCCATTGTTGTGAGTACGGAATCCATGGGTCCGCACTGGTATAAAGGCAAAGAAAAATCCATGCTCCTCTCCAACTGTCTATTCCGCGCCGGAGGCTGTTCAATGCTCTTCACAAACAATAGAGCTTTAAAACATCGAGCCATCTTGAGTTTAAAATGTCTAGTTCGAACCCATTTCGGCTCAAGCGATGAAGCATATGAATGCTGCAAACAAATAGAAGATGAGCGAGGTTTTCTTGGTTTTCGCCTCACCAAAAGCCTCACAAAAGCTGCTGCCCAAGCTTTTACCGCAAACCTCCGAATGTTAGTACCAAAAGTACTGCCAATAAGGGAACTGTTCCGCCACTTCATAGTAGCACTCCAGAAGGCTAAAACTGACAGCCCGGAACTCGACGCAGTCGGATCGTATTTGGATTTTAAGGCCGGAGTTGACCACTTCTGTATCCACCCCGGCGGAAGAGCCGTTATCGATGGGGTTGGCAAGGGTTTACGTCTCAGTGAATATGATCTTGAGCCGGCAAGAATGGCTCTCTACCGGTTTGGGAACACGTCGGCCGGTGGGCTTTGGTATGTTTTAGGTTACATGGAAGCTAAGAAGAGGCTGAAGAAGGGTGACCGGATTCTGATGATCAGTTTTGGAGCAGGATTTAAGTGCAACAACTGTGTGTGGGAGGTGCTGAGGGATTTGGACGGCGGCAATGTTTGGGAAGACTGCATAGAAAGTTACCCACCGAAAACACTAGTCAATCCTTTCGTGGAAAAGTATAGTTGGATTAATGATGAATATTTAAGCTTTGTCAGGCTTGACTTTTCCCTCTTGATCAGTGATCGTGAGTTTTCCTCATAAATCTTTTCCCTCTTCAGTGATTGGTATGTTGCATCTTGATCGTTTATGATCTCGTAAAAGCTATATATGTGTTAATTTGCTAGCTACTCGAAGGACATGACGCCCCTCATGTTATGGTAGTAGTTGGTGTCATATAATTTAAATCGTCTTATCATAAATTTAATCCCAGATTCGTTAGCATCATGCGCTAGTACTGATCCATCCATCTAGTCATGATCTTGAAAATAAAGTTTGCTCTGCTTTAGAAATGTACCAGCCTGTATAGCTGGCTGTTTCTTTTATTGATAATATTAATGCTAGCTGATATATAATATAGTTGGAGTGAAATCTTGACCTGCCTCAAATGAAACTACTCCAGTTAAAGAGTCGAGCGATGAAGTAATTACTTGATCAGTACAAGTACCTAGATCGTCTCAATCCACATGATGATCTCAAAGATAATGAAAATAATGCGTGATATGAATATCAATCAATATTCATCGAGTAATTAATTAGCAATCGATCGATTGAACGTTAAAATCTTCATGCTGATCACATGCAGAATCTCCCTATTCTCAGGTCAATAAATTCTGACCGACCAGTACTTCTTGCATTGTGAATAGCTTCTTTGACGCAAGTGGACGTGAATGCACAGTTTGGCAGTGTTAAGGCCGGCCTCGTCTGACCGTTGTATTAAAAAGTCTTCTTCGTTTTTTGACCCAAGTTAAACCTAGCTTTTCCAATAAATGTGAACTACGTCCGTACTTGGCATAGACTTAAATGCCATGTGACGAAGAGTTAATTGTGCATATATATATATATATATACAGATCATATATAGGTAAATTATATTAAAGTTGTGCATATATATTTAAATCTGCTTGGATTCCCAACTTCCTGACTGGTTAAACCTTCGCAGCTCCCTTGCAAGGTACGGAACGCGGCCAAGATCAATATTTCTGGAAGACCATTAATGCTCATTATTAAGAGCACCTATACCTGTAACATATTGGTCTTGTCAGCATTAATATTCAATATTGCTAGCTAGTTGGCCTATTAACAATTAAAGCAGAACTCAGTTATAAGTTAGTTTAGAATTCACCACGGCAATGCAAATCCCAATTAGTCTATAAGCTAAGCATGCATGTTGTCCGATTAGGAATTTTCCTTTCTCTTTCTTTTTCCTTTTTTACACTTCGTTTTCTTTTTTCTCGAGTACGTATCTGTGGAGATCTAACTGCAAGGCTAATCAGTGGCGTGGTTAGGTTTTGTTTAAACATTACTCTGCACAAAAAGTTTCAAACACGTGGTGGTTGACATATTTGCACCGGCCCATGCACCCTTATCACAACATGGCTTCACAACATAAGATTGTATCGGGACGAGACAGATCCGGTACGCAGGCCTTCTGCCGTAAGTCTGAATCTCGCACTGCTGGCGCAGCTCAATAATGCATGGTTATCTTTATGCAGGCGCCATGGACCAATTAAGACTATTAACGTCCACGGCTCCATTCTCCATTCTCCATTCTCCATGATATACACAGGCTGCATGCGGCCTCTCAGGCTATCGCACTGCTGCAGTGGATCAGTCTTTGATTGGCTGCAAGCTCAACGAAGATAGATGAAAATAATGTGAGTAATGGTTCATTTTTATTCGATCAGAACTGACAAGGATATATATCAGCTTTCTTCAGAGAACAAGAGAGCTGGAGTTGTTGATCCTCCGGCGCCCCCACCAAAAGCAAATTAACACTCACGAGTGAAATTAAATAATGATAAATTAAAATTTCTACTCTAATATTATATGAAATTAACTTTTTAATAATAATTTTTTTTTTTTAATAAAAAACAACGTATACTATTTACGCATGATTCTAACTATACGTAGCACTACTCGATTAATTTTCTCGAAGACTAATTAATGAGCTAGTACCGGTCCCCTTCACGTAGATGATAATTATTGGTGATCACCATGTGCGCCTTTTCCAGATGCAATAACAGTCTAGTCATGATACTCCACGTTCTAACCTATGATCGATAATTAATACGTGGAAATATCTGTAGAGAATAAGACAGGATATCGATTGGATCGGAATTAAGTTCAAAATAAAAATAATCGAACAATTGGAAGCTAAAGCAAAAATACATATTCATGCACCTTTTATTTCAACTGGATTATCCTCTCCATTCGATCGCCTGTATGCGTTTGATCCAAACTAAGTAATAAACTAATACTCATGACAAATTAGAGATTCCTAATTATAGATCAGTTGATCAGAAAGGATTAATTAAGAAAACTAATTATGAGGTAGTCATCACATGATGACCCAATACCATATTGCAAGTATCCAGTTAAAAAATTAATTACAAACTACTAAATTAATTAACTTAAGAACAAAAGAAAATTAAAAGCTTATTAATATTGGCCGTAATTGTCGACCTCCTCCTTTTGGGGG
The DNA here is from genome assembly GCA_036559045.1 of Platycarya longipes. Classification (NCBI taxonomy): domain Eukaryota; kingdom Viridiplantae; phylum Streptophyta; class Magnoliopsida; order Fagales; family Juglandaceae; genus Platycarya; species Platycarya longipes. Next base: position 11,387,750 of record CM071790.1, on the reverse strand, counting down.
AATATGCATTATGCTCACCCTACGTACCGTACTGGTGATCTACGAGCCAGCCGTGTGGAGTGGTCGATCCGAATTGAAACACCATGAATTAATATATAGTTAGTGCACCCCAAATGGCTATAAGAACCAATGGAGGTTAGAGACCCATTTTTTGGAGAAGATAATTTCTTTGGAGCTATTGTCATGATGAAGTTGAAGATGGCGGCCAATTTCTTGATCCGATCAAACTCCCTTTTTATTGAGGTCTCACAATCGGTGGCTGATGAAAATTTTAGTTTTATGTCACTTCCTTTTTTTTATATATCTGACTTGTTTTCTTCTTATTTCTTATATTTTTGTCAGTTCTATCCTTTTTTTTTTTTTTGACCTCAAACTTTTCCTTTTCGTCTTGTTCGCTTCTTTCATTTGCCTATTGATGATGGCCTTTTAATGGGCTGAGCTTGATACATCTATTTTTATCCTCTTCAATTTCCTTAATTATATGGCTCAACACGTTTGAAAGTTGAAATAGTGAGTTCAGCTAATCAACTAGCTTGAACTTGCAGCACAAATAATAACTAAAGATTGATTATGCACAATTATGAGTAACTATAGGTATATAAATTGTCCGCGTAAAATTTTTAAATCAGTTAGGAAAATGTGAGTTTTTATTTATAGACCCTTTTTTTCTAACTCCAGATTATTGATCATGGATGGGTGTTGTTCATGGATCGATGCTCAGATTTTTGAAATTAACCGAAGTGGAGAACGAGGAAGCTGTGCGGGCCGGGGAAAGAGGAAGTATAGGAGAGTAAAGTGGTAAAGTGGTACATAATGGAGTAAAACTCAATAAGAAAAATGAAATTTGAAGTTATTGGTCCCACACGGAGACGAGGAATAAAATCCAACCAATACCACTGCTACATAGGGAAGCATTCCGACATTCCTTGAAGTTGTGGAGGCGTGCGGTGAGCACAAAGCGAACTATTCTTTCGCCTTTTACTAAAGAATACCGTGTGCTCGTCATTCTAGCGGCATACATCAATTTTTTAAGGCGATTTTCGGATGATGTCCCCGCAATTCTAATTCTAATTTTCTGCCGATCTCGCAGGGCATCAATGCGCACGGGTGCTATTCATCCGCCACTTCTCAAGGGAAGCCGAGTACCCACGCGTCACTTATAATTGTGGGTTTTTAGCCTCTGTTTTAAGTTTGAAAATTGGATGCATATTCATATGATTTGATTTTTCTATGTGTTTTTATTGTTATTTTGTCTCTAGGACTCATGATCTAGATGCGAGATTTGTTTTTGTTTGTTTGGATTGTTGGTTGTCACTCTTATCTTAAATAGAGTTGGAACTATTTCTTAGACATTATTTTAGAGAAATTTGCAGTCAGAACTAAATTATATAATCATGTTTAGTGCACTTGGAATTACAAATCATCGTTTAATTAGCTTGTAATGTATTTTTCAAATCTAATTATAATGCTTGTTATTAATAAATGTGAATTGCTTTTCTTAAAACAAAATTGCGTTATAATATATGAGTACCTAGTAGAACTCTTTTTTAAATATAAGTATACAAAAATAATTGAACGTAGTAGATTTTTTTAAATATATAATAAATATTTTAATCAATCACATGACTAAAGTGTAAAAAAAAAAAAAAATACAAAAAAAATAATTGAACTTAGCATAACTCCAGAAGAAATAGCAAGGACCGGCTCAAGGTATTGGAATCGGTCTGAAAAGGAAATTAATTGGCTAGAAGCCTAGAAATCCCACAGAAAAACTCCGGACTGCGACAGAGCGAACGATTCTTTTGCCTTTAACTGAAGAAAACCGTGTGCTCGCCGCTGATTATGTGTACTCTCCTTAGCTCCTACCAATTTCAGCTTAAAAAGTCAATTGTTTCTGTTTTACAATAAATACTATGCATACCTTTTTTCTGGCATTTGCGAAACTCCTTAAATTTTGTATCGAAGCTATGTTGGAACAATATAGTATTGAGGACTATTAACTCCACCTTTGTTATTTCAACAAAATAATTTGTGCAAATTCTAAGCCATTTGTAAAATAGTAGATTCCACTAGGGTTGGTAATTTGTGTTTTTGGATAGTATAAAGTCGTGAACATTCAATTATATAAGTTAACCCGATCATGATAGTAAGTTAAATATGTGAAACTTTCAAATCTAATCCGACCTATTTAGATAATGAATCATGTTGTCACCCACTTTAATCTATTTAATATTTAATTAGAAATAGATTAACGACTAATTTTAACTCATTCGATATAAATGAGTTGAACTAACATGCATAACTTATTTAACATGATTAACATAATTTTACATAAAAATTAAAATATATATTTATTAGTAGTCACAATATCTTAAAAGATATAATAATAAGACAACCTGCTAATAGAAAATATCAATATTTTTAAAATTTTAACAAATAATAAAACTAATATCACAAATCATATATATGATAATAAATATGAGTTCATAATTACAATCTTAATTGTTGATGACGTACAAACATCCCTTCTACCATTAATGAAATATAAGCATACTAAGAAATACTAATATTACAACTCAACAATAATAAAAATAAAATTTATACGGATCAAATTAACAGGTTGATTTCGGGTGAAGTGGATTGAACCGTTATTGACTTGATTATAAACAATGTATTAATGGATTAATCCGTTTTAATCAGAACCTTTACATTTAAATTCAAACTCTTTCATTTTGTATAATGATCATTTTGTTTGGTTTATAGGTCGTATCACAAATTATTACTCTTACATTTCACTAAAAAAAAACATTCAAAAAATTAGTTTTTTAGTGGGACTACTTTAGAATAAAAAGGTCTGTCTAATATTTGTACAATTTAGACTTATGTCTAACCATAATCTTTTAACAACGAAAGATATGTAACGATCTTGTGATGCAATGTTAACCGTCACATAAGAGCTGAACCTAAATGAACCATGCAATCGGGTATTGGGCTGAACAACCGAATTTTGTTCGATTGGATGGATCATCTTGTATCTCAAGTCTCACAAGTCACACTCAATAGAGAAATGAAGAATGGCCACATTGCCTAGCTCAAGCCTAGTTTTAATTTTCTGTAGACTGTGGCCCAATTGCCACCTGATTCACTTTTTTCACACAAATCTCAGGTCTCCGGTGTTATTATTGGAAGGAAGGGTCCTTCGTATTTAGTTATTCGATTGGATGGATCATCTTATATCTCAATTCTCAAGTCTCACTCTCAAAAGAGAAATGAAGAATGGCCACTTTGCCTTAGCCCAAGCCTAGTTTTGTTGTTGACTGTGGCCCATTGCCACGCGATTTTTATTTTTCCACACAAATCTCAGGTCTCCGGTGTTACTATTGGAAGGAATGGTCCTTCGTGGCCTCGTCCGCTTCGACCTGATCTTTTTGTTGGGTGCTTGCATTGTTTTTTTTTTTTCTCTTTTTTCTTATAGGAAAAGATTTTATTTCAATTTCATGAAAGTGAAATTATAACTGTAATTGGTTAAAAAAAAAAAAACAGATTGTCAGTCAAACTACACGTCTGTTTGGAGCCTTCTGCACACAAATTTCTTTGTGACGGACATTGTCTTAACTTTTATAAATTTTTAAATGACAAAAACATTTTGATATTTCAATCTCGATTTATCAAAAAATATACCACTCTGTAAAAATAAAAATAGCCAACTTCTGCCCTTCAAAGAAGAAGAGGAATAAAACATCCTCATCCTCCAAAAGGAAGACCGGATTAACAACGAATAATCAATTCATTTTTATTACTATTTAATATAAATGACATAACAAATTACACTAAAATAGAAAATACAAACAAAAAATAGACAGATTAAAATATACAAACAATAGAAATGAAAAATGAAAAACACTATATAGAAACTGTAACAGAGCATGAGGGACACAAACCACCCTATGAGAGTTCTAAATTGTTGATTCTAAATCAACCAAAAATGCTAACTCCAGAAACGTTGGACATGGTGACAGAAGATCCATTGTTGTGGTGGCGCATGGCGACCTTGTGTAAACTACAATTTGCTGGATCATGCACTGCTCTTTTTTGTAAAAATTTTAGTAGTCCAACAAATCTACGGTTTAAGAATCTCTTAGTAGGATGCATGGTGGTCGATGGCCACCAAAAACTATCAAAACACCAATGCTCCTTAATTGAACCATGAACGAAAACAAGCAAACACAAACACTAAATTCTTCAAAATAAAAAAGATGGGATGGAGGTGCTCTCATTTTCTAAAACTCAATAAATATTTTAATTCAACCCATTTAACTATTTATTAACATCCACATGCTCTAAAGATGATTTAAGTGAGCATCCTCATTAGCTTAGCCAAATGAGGAAATTGGTCAAAAGTTAAAGGATTTAGTTAAAAAGAGCCCACATTAGTTTGACTATTTTTAAAATTATTTGACTATCTTATACCGTGGTTAGTTATAAATAGAATACTATAGTTGCATGGTCAAATATTAAAAAAGTATTTCTCATTCCAAAATGTGAGAAATATGATCTTTGAAAATAGTATTAAATGATCTTTGAAAGTATGATTTTTTTAATGTTATTTTTATTAGAATATAATTATTAATAATATTAAATTGGTTAGAATTAAAAAATGTGATAAAAATAAATTAAATAAAAAATTTATTAATTTAATAATATTTTATTATTATATAGGAAAGAAATGTCTAATCCAATGTAGATCTTGAATTTAAATTACTTGGACAAATACAAAAAAGTGAAATATTGGCTAAAATTTGAAAATATATTTGTCTAAGCTAATGAGAATACTCTAACTAGTGGGTTTCGGGAATAAACATAAATATTTAAGAATTTAACTTGCTATTTTTTTTCACCAGTTTCCAAGTAAATATTATTGTTTGCTGAATTAATGGCATTAAAGCAACGGTTTCTATATTGTTTTCAGCTTGGGTTTAATGATGTTATATTTGAATCCAACTTTGCAGAATTGGTACATTATTCAATCAAGTCTTCTCTCCCCCTTGAAAGCCTTTAGAGATTCGGGATGATAATTGCTTTTTTTACATCATTTTTTATCTTTCTCATTGCAGCACAAATATAGGGAAGATCAGTGACTGTGTTAGAAATTTGGGTCAGAGGATAAAGTAAAATTAAAATAAAATATATAAATTATTTTTTTATTTTATAGATAGTTTTTTATGCAATATAAAATAACTTGATAATAAGATCTATAATAAAAATAAAAATAAAAAATATTTAATATAACTTATGTATTAAAAAAGTATATAATATGATAAGAATATGTCTTTATAATATAAATATGTTAAAAATACGTTAGAAATTATCAATTTTTTTTTTATTTATAACAAAAATATGTCATCATATTATTATATCATTTTATTTTATATGAGTTGTATTTTATTTTTAAATTAGATTAATTTTGTAGAGAGAGATCAAAATAATTTTTAAAGATGGGACCAATACAAAATAAAATTAATATTATCTTACAAAATCATAAAAAAATAAACATATCTTTCAACTTTTTTAACTTTTTTTTTTAAACTAGAGGTGGAGCCCGTGGGGGGCCCCCTGCCCCAACGTGGCTCGGCCACTGGGAAATGCAACTTCAAAAAATTTACTCAACTTCTTACTATTTACACAACTTCCACACATTATATTTTATTTTATTTTATTTTATTTTTAATCAAATATTTAATATATAAATAATGAATAAAAAAATTAAATTAGTTTAAAAAGAACAAAATTCAAAAGAAAAATATTAAAAAATTAAAAAATTTTAAGAAAAAATAATAGTGTGTGAAAATTGAGAAATTGTGTAGAAATCCTCATGCAACTTATTAGTTGTGGACTAACTAGCAAAAGTTGGTGACAAAGGCTTGGCTTATTTTTCATTTTCTTTTTGGCCTAGATTAGCGTGGGATTAATTAAAAATGGATTTAATTGATTTGCCGAAGTTTAGACACAGATTGTTACTATTAATTGTTACTATTTTGTTTCACATGCTTTGCTTTTAGATGGTGGTTAATTCAATTTACATTTTCATGTCCTCTATTATAGCTGTTAATATAAGTTTTCTCATGTCACCGTTTAGTACATTTAATATTGTAGATTACATTTTATTATGTATAGATAAGTAGTTTTGTTATATAACTCCATTTTTAAGTATTTTTTTATATTTTATTGATATAATTGATTAAAATGACTATTTTATATTAAAAAATGACGTAATTATTCAGAAATCATATTAATAAAATGCATAAAAATATATATATAAAAATAACTGTATATGAAATTTTTAATAAATAATTAATACAGTTTAGTTTGTTTAGAACTTTAATAAGGAACATTAATAAAATTAGAATAACGTCAATCTTTCTTAAAATAAAAAAGACAACAATATTCCTATATATAATTTTTTTTTTTTTTTTAAAGTAATATCATTGCCTCCCCACCGGCCATTTTCTTTCGGCGAAGGACTCGCATAGTAAAAGCGAAGTCTTGGCGGGGAAAGTGAAAAAGAGAATCTCCTGATCCATCTCATCTCTGGTGATAAGATTACGTTAGAATGTTAATACTTTGTAAATAATAATAAAATAGTATTTTAAAAATAATTTATAAATATTAAAAATTTGTAAAATGGATTGTAAAAGAATAATGATAATTTTTTTAATCATTTTTTAATTAATTTTATTTAATAAATTAATAGTTAAAAAAAGTCATTATTATTGAAATTATATAATTTTTTTTAATAATTCAAAATGTTAAAATAATATTTGAAAAAAAAATACATTAAAAATAATAAAAGAACCATAAAAAAATTGTATCAGCACCTATTATAAAATAGGCAATGCTCATATAGGTCTAAGTACGAACAAAATTAAAAAATCTAGTTTGAAGAAGTAAATTTATAAAATAAAATTTAAAAAGAGATAAATATTAATTTTTTATATAATATATTTCATAAAAATATATTTTAAAATTTAATTTTTATGAAATTTTAAAAATTTTAGAAGGTTAAAGTATTTCAAGTCAAAAAATGATTCTATTCTTGTGAGTTTAAATAATAAATAAATAGAAAAATTTTTATTTTAAAATAAAATTAATTAAAAAAATTTATTTACAAATAAAAAAATTTAAAATTTTTATTTTATTTAATTATAAAATTAAAATATTTTCATATAGATTATAATGCAGTCTATATTTAATAAATTATATAAAATGAATTATTCTTGTAAAATGGAGCAGTTTTGGTGGACTCGTGTAAGTAAGTAGTTTCGCGGCAGCCGCCGGGGTTGGACGTTTGTGTGGTGAAGTGGGACCGGTGTTCGGTTCCCAAAGGGCCAAAAGCAGATGCTCTCCTTCTGAGCACCTTCTGTTTTCTCTCTCTCTCTTTTTGTCCGCTTTTTATCATCTGCTTTAATTCCCCGCCTCATCTCTTCACCACCCCCCCCCCCCCTTTCCTCGGTCGCCACACACTTCTTTCTCTCTTTCTCCAGGCTCTATGAACTCCTAAAACGAACTCTCTGATTTTCCATCTTCTCTTCCGATTCAAAGATCATGGCAGCCCCAATCGAAGAAGGTATCCTCTCTCTCTCTCTCTCTCGTTTTCTTCTTTCCAGCTGGATCTTGTTGTTGCATATGCTCGATCCTTGCTCGATTTGGTTCGTTGGAGAATCCTCCCTCCCCCCCTCCTCCCCCCCCCCCTCTCTCTCTCTCTGTATTCAGCTCACTTAATAAGCAAAATCGACTCGATAAAGCTTAGTGCTTGTGAAAACAAAGTTTGTTTGTTTGTTTGTTTTTTTCCTCTCAGAAAACAAAAGAAATGGAGCTAGAGTAAGTTGTACGGGATTTTGAATTGTTATATAATATTAGCTGAACTTTGATTTATTTGGATAGGAGGTGATAGAGACATAGAGAAGGGACTGATGACTCCACCACCAAGTCAAAACCCTCTTGCCGAGCCCTCACCTGCGCCATCTCCCTCGTCGACGGCTCCGGCTGCGGCTCCGGCATTAGTACTTTCCAATTCCGGTAAGCGGATTGATCAGGCGGGGAAAAAGAAGTACGTAAAGCAGGTGACGGGGCGGCACAACGACACTGAGCTGCACTTGGCCGCTCAGCGTGGTGATCTCGCCGCCATGAAGCAGATACTCAATGATATCGTTTCGCAGATGACGGGAACTCTGAGCGGCGCGGATCTTGACGCTGAGGTTGCAGAGGTCCGGGCTGCGGTTTTGAATGAGGTGAATGAGTTGGGAGAGACGGCGCTGTATACGGCGGCCGAGAAAGGCTACCTTGACATTGTGAAGGAATTGTTGAAGTATTCGAGTCAGGAGACTGTCTCTAAGAAGAATCGATCTGGGTTTGATCCGTTGCATATAGCCGCAAGTCAAGGACACCATGGTAATGGATTCAAGTAGCGTTTATGTTGTTTTGATCGTGTGCTTTAAAAATTCAATTTTTTTGTTTGGCCGGTTTCAACTGCAGTAGAAATTGTAAGAAAATGGAAATTAAGTCCACATTGGTTATGGCTGTTTTAGAAATGCATATAAGATTACTAGCTAATTGCATCTAAGATAAAAAGTTAAAAATTGAATAATAGATTATTAGATATATTTTTTAATATCATTTTTATTTTAGAATCTGAAAAGGTTGAATTGTTTAATTAATTTTAGGTTGAAATTTAGAGAAAGTTGTAATGATTAGATGAGGTAAACTGAGTTGTGAAAGTAAACGAAGATATATTCTCTTGAAGGTTTCATTACACTGAATACTTTATACAGTACAAAGGTTTATGTAAGATACTCGTGCAATACAGAGCTTACAAGTTGATGGACTGCAAATTTTTTTTCCTGAGAAAAATGGTTTCTTGGCAGTCCATCACTCTTTTTTTTTAAGAATCGGGTCATATGCCATCAGGCTATCAAGTTCTTGGCAGCAGTCATCAGTCTTTAATCGCATGTATGATAGTTAGAAAAATTGAGAATCTATTAACCACATGGCTTAAATATGTCGACTTTAGTGAGAGAATCCTAATTGACATCTTACCACAAAAGTTAGCGGCCACATAAGTAGTGATTTATGACTGTTGATTCCGTATTAGACATAGATATTTACCTTTTTCTTATAAGTAGACATATATATTTACCTTTAAGAAGAGATTATCATTATCACTAAGGAATGCAGGTTTCAAGAAGTTTTTTCCAGGCGCAACTGGCCCCTGTACTATTGGTTTCCAATTTATGGTTTTATTGCTTTTGCTCATGGTATTTTTTTCTTGATCGTCGGGTTGAAATGTTTCCTTTTAATCTGCTCAATATCATTAAGTTTTTTAAACGCTGCAATAGCAATTGAACAATATAATGAGCACCTGTGGAAGATACACTTTCCCTGCAAAGGTAGTATACTTATGAAGATTTTTCTTTTGCAGCCATTGTCCAGGTGCTCCTAGATCATGACCGTGGTCTCAGTAAAACAATTGGTCCGTCAAATGCAACTCCTCTTATATCTGCAGCAACAAAAGGCCATACAGAAGTAGTTAATGAATTACTTTCAAAAGATTGTAGTTTGCTGGAGATATCTAGATCCAACGGGAAAAATGCATTGCATTTGGCTGCCCGACAGGGGCATGTTGAAATTGTAAAAGCATTACTGAGCAAAGATCCACAGCTGGCACGAAGGACTGACAAGAAAGGGCAGACTGCATTGCATATGGCTGTAAAAGGACAGAGCTGTGAGGTGGTGAAATTGCTTCTCGAGGCTGATGCTGCTATTGTTATGCTTCCGGATAAATTTGGTAACACGGCGTTACATGTAGCCACACGGAAAAAGCGAGTAGAGGTACCGTTTTTTGGCTTATCCTGCATATTGTTATTTAGATCTGTATCCTTTGGAAGGTTCAATTGTCCACATCTTTCAAATGTTGGTAAACTTGGAAGCCATAAATTTTGAGAAGTGCTACAGCCACAAAGAGATCCTACAAAAGTAAATTCACAAATTGACATAATTTCATATAATATGTTTGATTTGCTTGCCTTACAATAGAAGTAGGTTTGCAATCTAAGATACCGCATCAAGCTACATTTTTGTGGGTTTACTTTTGTGGGATCTCTTTGTGGTTAAAACATTTCTCATAAATTGTAGTTAAACAGCTTCAGTTCAGATTAATGTCAAATGTGCATGAGTATATATTTTTTTACCTTTTCAGCAATGTGCACGCTCTATTGCTTTTGAGTCTGTCCAATGTTAGAATGCCTGCACTTGATCCTTGTATATGTCTAGCTTGGATTGTCTCTTTCCAACTTTGCAGTTAGCATCTCTCTGTGATTCTGCCTGCTCCTTATTCGATTGCCAGTGCAAATGAAGTATATATGTCGCTATGTCATCATATATTTCATTCTGAAAGGAAACAGTTTCATGCTGCTTAAATCTTTCCTAACAATGTTTCCTCATATTTTAGCACCAACTCCCGGAAAACTGGTATATTTAGTTGCTTCTATATCCTTATCATGTTTATTTTTTTCTCAAATCAATTTTGATGTTCTATACTCGTGATAACGTAAGCGATTGAAGCTTTAGCTGTTTGTTAAGAGTAAAATTATCCAACTTCTGTGTGGTTTTCTACATATGCCAAGTTTTCAATTAAATGATCTTCCTTCATATAAAATTGCAGTATACACATATTTAGGGTGAAAAGATTATCCTAGAATTGATGTTCCCTTTTCTTCTTGCAGATAGTGAATGAACTATTATCCCTTCCCGACACCAATGTTAATGCACTGACCAGAGACCACAAAACAGCTCTTGACATAGCTGAAGAGCTTCCCCTTTCTGAAGAATCCTCAGATATAAGGGACTGCCTTTCTCGATGTAATGCTCTCAGAGCTAATGAACTGAACCAACCAAGGGATGAATTGAGGAAAACTGTGACTCAAATTAAGAAAGATGTTCATATCCAGCTCGAACAAACTAGGAAAACTAACAAAAATGTTCATAACATTTCTAAAGAGCTCAGGAAACTTCACCGAGAAGGGATCAACAATGCCACCAACTCAGTGACTGTGGTGGCTGTGCTATTTGCTACGGTTGCCTTTGCAGCTATTTTTACTGTGCCTGGTGGAGACCACAATAATGGAATGGCTGTGGCGGTCAAGAATGCATCTTTCAAGATTTTCTTCATCTTCAATGCTATTGCCCTTTTTACGTCTTTGGCTGTCGTCGTTGTTCAAATTACATTGGTTAGAGGCGAGACAAAAGCTGAAAAACGAGTAGTGGAAGTAATTAACAAGCTGATGTGGCTGGCTTCTGTGTGCACATCGGTGGCTTTTATGGCCTCCTCTTATATAGTGGTTGGAAGGAAGAATGAATGGGCAGCAATTTTGGTCACAGCTGTGGGGGGAGTAATAATGGCTGGGGTTCTCGGCACTATGACTTATTATGTGGTGAGGTCCAAGAGGATTCGTTCAATGCGAAAGAGGGAGAAGAGTGCTAGGAGGAGCGGATCCAACTCGTGGCATCACTCTGACTTCTCAAACTCAGAAGTTGATCGGATTTTTGCCCTTTGATGTGTGCAACTTACAGTCTCAGGAAAACAGTAGGATCATAAATGGAAAAGATGCACGCTGAACGAGTACAAAAGGTGCTCAAAAATGAATGCCATTAAGTATAGCTTTGAACTTAAATAAGAATCAATCATTATGACAATTATGTTTCTGTGCACGTTTATGTATTTGGACGATTCTATTTTCCTTTTTTTGGGTCCAAAGCTCCAAATGATCAAAATATTCTTACTAGTAAGATGAGAAATCACAGATGCACACCTCAGTAACACAAAGTTAACAGCACAATTTCCGATGCCAAGCGTGTGGCCATACACCATCATTTCCTGTGTGATGTTCAGTTCCCTATTGCTGAAGGCATTGCTAGCAGCTCTATGCGATATAGATTAGTGTTGAATGTTGTAATCTTCATCGAAGTTGTAAATACTTATTTGATCAAGAGACAATTCTAGCACGGCGTTTCAGAAACATTTTATCAAACACTTAATGTGCATGTTTTCCTTTGAAACCAACCGCCATTTAACGAAAATATTTTCCGTGCCGAAACCAAAGATAAGGCAGAGTTTGGTCCATAACCTGCTGATGTGACTATTACTTAATTTAAAAAATCAAGTACCAAAAAAGGACAAGCTGATCTGATTAGGTATCCTATTCCTTCTTCTCCTTGTAGATATACGTGGAAGTTGGGTAAAGAAAGGAGTTTCCTAAGTGCTCAACAACATCAAGTTTGCCCTTTTATTGCTTTCCTTTGGCTCTAATCCTGGCAAAACTCTGGCAGAGATAGTTTAAGGATGAGCAGACCCACCACTTAAATGAAAATAATGGGAAAAGAGCTACATGAAAGGCTGTTTGCTTGCACCTGAAGATTTCCTCTCATATTAGTTATGGTCTTTCCTTTGCTAGCTTTGTTGGTGTTGCTTTAATTTACCCGTGCATCTATGGGCAAACTAATAATTTTAACACCTTTGCCACATTTTCAGCAGCTTTCTAAAACTTTATAAAAGAAACGTGTGTTGCCATTAGGCAGCACTTGGCATAGATAATTGAGTAGAATAAATTGATACTCATCTTTATGTAGTTTATACAAACGATGTCATCTTGTGGTCCTGTGGAAGAAATGGATTTCTTTTTTATTTTTGTCTTCCAATTTTTCACTTCATAATCACAGTAGAAGCTGCCAATTGTGGAAAATGATCGTTTGCTTTCACTTCGTAAAAATTTGAAAAGATTGTCTCTCTTATTTTCGAAGAGTTAAATCTGATCCTCTTCCTGATGAGTCATTACAGGACAGGTGAATAAAGCCTACACATGGATAGCTTCCATGTCAGAAGAAACAAGGGTATAAAACCTACTCTCAATACCAGATTTTTAGTTTTAAAGTATACCTGAAAATTGAAAGTAATGTCTCAGTGATCCAGAAAAGATAGATGTTAGAAGTTTGCAAGTATAAACGTGGACCTGTCACCTGGGTGGAAGATATTCAGCTCATGTTTCAAAAATCAAAGGGTGAAACAGTTTGTACATGAAAGAAGATTTTATATGTGTAATCTCCCAATCAATCAAGATTATGAGAGGAAAAAGAGGTAAGAAAACATCGTTAACAAATGAAAACATTGTACTCCTCCTTGTTCCCCTCCCCCCCAACGTCTGAAAAGGCCTGGCCTTTGTTGATCTTCATGAACTGCAATCCTGGAAGTAGGCAGCAATCACTAAAACCCAACTTCACTAACAATCTTCCTGGAGTGGAACAGCTGCTGAGACTCCTTGCAATGTGCAATTGCTCCCTGAATTGATATCTCGATATCTGAACTTGAACTGCTGCATCTCTTGAGAAATTGCAACTCATGGAACCCATCTGAATTGCTTGAACTTGAAGATGAAGAAGAGACAGATGAGGATGGAGTTTTGTTTGTTGAATGGCGTTTGATAACCACCGACAGCAATCTCCTATGGCGACCGACGCCACCATTCTCAGGATCATCGTCTTTGTCAATGTTCCTTGTGATGCTTTCTGATATTAAACATTTATCCTTCTGAATTTGTCCCGGCGGGGTTTTGTTTGACTCTTTTCTATAGTTATTCATGTATTTCTTAGCTTTTGAAATCGACCCTTCATCTGCATCCTGTATGGCCGTGGTGCAGGGCTCATTTGAACTACCGGATTTACTGAAAATAGACTTGAGGTAAACCCTGGAGGCCTTCTGCTTTAAACCAAGGAACGAGTGCTTGAGTTTTTTGGTCCAAGATTTCTTTGGGTTTTCACCAATAAAACCACTGACTTCAGTTGAACTGTCCGAGATATACTCATGATCTAGGCTCAACTGGTCTCTACTAATCCGGAAAGATTCCGAGGGTGAGATATTACAGGATTCAAATGGGGTATGAGAAGTGGGTGTTGGGGCAGTAGTGTTTAATGGAGTGCTATAGAATTCGTCAAATATATCATCTCTTGTATCACAAACAGGGCTGGAGTTTTGGAGGAGTTTTTCTACCATCTGCAAACGTGGGGGAAAGTGAAGAGGAAGGAGCTTTCCTTTGTAGAAGAGCTCGTCAGCTGGGGAAGAAGTATGCTCTTTTTCTTGAGAGTTGGAAGACATTTGGAACTCAAACTCTCTGTTGTGCGGAGGGGAGCTAACAGAATGGCATAGGAAGTTCGAGTATGAGCTGATTTCCATGTCGATGAAGTCATCTTCTGCATGATCACATGATTGAGTCATTTCGACTCTATATTGTTCAGATGATCTCTCTCTCTCTCTCTCTAAAAGTGTGGATGAATGGAAAGAAATAAACTGAAGGGAATTGTCATAATTTTTATAGATCTTCGAATGCGTCCAAATATAAGATGCAGACAAATTATGATATTTTTCTAATGTCTCAGCACTGACTCTTGTCTACGTTTTCTCTTTTATAGTGGCTCATTGCTTTTTCACCATTGATATTTATGATTAACAAATGGGAAAGAGTGTCGTCTTGTTCCGATAAAGCTTCTTTTGAAGGAGTTAAATGAGAACCAGTAATGGTTTTAAAGTGAATTATGCAAGTATTGTACTCTCGTAAGCTGTTTTCTTTCAAAGCACTTTGGGGTCATCATCAATTCTTGATTATTTGTTGGGGGCCATATGCCTGTATTCCATATTCTCGACTGCCACATAGAGGCAACATCGCCATCAAATTTTAAGGCTAGAACACCAACATGGAAGCAGGTAAGTAATAGTATGTAACTTCATATTGTTGTTAAGAAGATGAGACTCGTGACCATGTCTATCTTCAATATCCACTGGCGCGAAACTACTCCAATCGTCTATTCAGAATGAGAAAATCTATTCATCATTTTTTTTTCATTATCTCATGATGTGGCATTAAATTATAAGTTCACAAGTAAAACATAATAAATACTCTCTAATTATCGAATGCCACGTCATGGAATAATAAGAGAATGAGAAAATAGATGATAAACAGCAATACTCTTTTTGTTACCTTTGTGTGGTTTACTTGCAGGAACATCCCTGATTTTGGCTGTAAGAAAATGGAGTTTTGGTGTTGGTATAGGCTTCTGATTTCAAGATGGCTTTGCAGCTTCTCTGTCTGCTTCGTGTGAAATGGCATCATCCTACTGGTTGTTGTGACTACATGTATTGTCTCTAATAGTGCAGATTGATTGTACTACATAATCTAAGCTAGATTATGGCTTTCCTTGATTAATCAATATATCTTATCTCAAGGGAAATAGGAGAAAACACTCGAAACGTTTGAGATGGGTGAAGTACTGCATGTATCTGATTTTAAATTAGATCAGTAGGGAACTTGATTTTAAAAGTAATACATTTTTCTGGCTTTTTATGTAGAATTATTTGTTGTTATTGTGCGGTAATTATAATAAATAATACGAAATCATTATAAAAAAAAATAAGAGAAAATTATATAGAGATTTAACATAGTTCGATAGTGTGCCTACATATACAAGAACGAGCGGCAAAAATTTCACTATATCAAAAAATAAGATTACATCATATGTATTTATACTAACCTCAGGTGTATGGACGTATTTAAAAAAATTTACAAAAATACCTACACTATGTTTTGATCTGCTCACTCCAGTCTCCAGACATCTGTCATTTTGTTTCTATACACGCATCAAATATGAGTCACATATTTTAACACTCTTTAAGCCCATATGGCTATCACTATTAGCCACATTCAAAATTCGAACCTGTTTTTAGCTTTAAACATGCAGGCTTCTGGAATCTGCACGAGAGACAAAAACATAATATTTTATACGTCTGTCTCCGTGCACAAGAGAAAAAGAAGACCATGAACTGGGAAAAAGCCTTCCATTCGATTGGAGGAAACCTATACTAAACAACGACTTTATACTTCGCGTGCTTTCACTGGATTCCTGGGTTTGTTTTACTTTTTCGTTAATTTTTTTAATCATTAATCAGAAATTTTGTTTGAGCTTCTTCCCGATTATGCTATCAACAAATGCATCTGCTCAATAAACTTTCTTTTTCTTTTTTTTTTTTTTTTTTAATCTTTATGTTTGTTTAGGATATTCAACAAACATAAAGATGTTTTGATGGCAAGTTTCTTTGTTGAGGGTATAGGGTGGGGTTCATTGGAAATATGCATGGAAGGCTTTTTTTTTTTTTTTTTAAATTATCAGTTACCAAACGTTGGACCTTACAACAAAGTTAACACAATGATAGCAGAGAGACAGAGAACCAATACATGATCCGACAATACATGGTGGGGAATGGAAATTCTGAATGGAATGCTTGCGCAGCTCGAGACTAGTTTTTTTTTTTTTTAACCTTTTCAATTGCTTCTTCATTTGACACACGCCACACTATGTTTAGCATTCTCTCTTGTACAGACACGTCTTCAATCCCAGACAATAAAATAAGACAAAATTTACACAACCTCTTGCTATTCACACAACTTTCAAACACCACACTTTTATTTTTATTTTTTTTTTATAATTAGGAACCTTCCATTCTCAAGAACGAGACAGACAGTTAGAATTGTATTGTTTCTGTTGCATTCACAAGAAATTAAGCACATCAAACTGCTATTTTTTCGTGGAAGTTTTGTAAAGGTCTTCTTAGTTGTGTTCAAAGCATGGTGTGGTGTATCAGTGTATGGCTTAGCTGGTAAGAGTTAAGAATGACTGAAATTTTAACGACTTCCCACTAAATTTTCCCAAAAACTCTTGAGCGTTCTGTTCAGAAGTGAAGATAATAAGAAGTGGTAACTTTTAAATAGCAAATAATGGATAAGTCAAAGTGTTGGATGCAGTGTCGGAGTTAGAGATTTTATTTTAGGAGAGCCAAGCATAGTTAAAATAAAATATATAAAATATTTGTTGTTATATTTTTATATGATTTTTTATACAATATAAAATAAGTTGAAAGTAAAATCCACAATAAAAATAAAATACGTTTAATACAATTTGTGTATTAAGAAAAAATATGATATGTTAAGAATATGTCATCGTAATAAAAATACGTTAAAAATCATTCAATTTTTATTTTTATTTTTATTTTTATCTATAATAAAAATATATCATCATATTTTTTTTTATATGAAGTCATCTCATTTTATTTTATATGAGATATATTTTATTTTTAAATTAAATTAAATTTTATAGAGGGAGTCAAGATAAAATTAAAGAAGGCACCAACGTAAGATAAAAATAATATTATTTTACTAAATCATAAAAAATTATTATATATTATTTTTTTTCTTTTAAGAGTTTGCAAGGATAAATACTGGCTAACAAAAGAGAAAAGTACAAGCGAAAGAAAGCCACGCATGCATCCATCTTGGCCTTTTCTATTTTTATAATTCATCTCATTTCATCTAATTATTATACTTTTTTAAATTTTTATACAAAATAAAATAAATAATTCAACTTTTTCAAATCTCAAAATAAAAATAATATTAAAAATATATATTCTAATAAAATTTTAATTCAACTTTTAATTTTGATCTCAACCCATCATCTCACCGGTAAAAACAAAAGAGTAAATGACCCACCACCACCCAGGAAAGCTTGGATGCTATAGAGTAGTACTCTGATTGGTACAGGATAAACCAGTAGAGCCGACTATTGGGGGCTTCCATTGCCAGGTATCCAACCAGCACCAAGAAAAGAATTAAAACGTAACAGCACATATACAAATTCCAGGCAATGTGTTTTGGTAGTCAATATACAAACTGCCTTTTGAAGGGATTTTGGGGGAGGGGTCCCCACTCCCCAGCCCAATAGCTTGTGTACCCTAGTGCTGAAAGCATGAAACCCTGTACAATGTTTTACAAAGATAAAAACAGATTTTAATTTCTATATCCGGAAACTTCTCTGACAAATCAATATTTAACAGAGACCTTAAAAAACTCGCATTTGCCTCCTTTGTTTCTGAGTGAGAAAGCACGATAGGCCCCCTTCAACACTACCCACCTTGTCCAAGGAGACAATTGTGGCCACATTCTCAACTCAAAAGTAGGCAGTCTTGGGAACGGTATTGCAGAACCACCTTACAATTTACATATATATATATATAGAGAGAGAGAGAGAGAGAGAGAGAGAGAGAGAGATTATAAGTAACTGTTGACTGACCCCCTTTACACGAATGTTTCACTTGAATGATGCAAGCAGAAATCATCATTATGGTTCCACATTTACTTTCATACAAGTTTACTTGAGTTGTTTAATACGTTCCTTAAAACAAGATACAAGTTTAAGAATCTACAGAAGAATGAAAAAAAATAGAAACTATATAAATTGCTACAAAGAAGTTACAAAGAGAAGCTTGATATCTAAAATGGAGCTTCGTAGAGGTCAGAATGGAACACAGAAATGTATATCATACTTGTACATATGCTTGCTTGTTTACTACACTTAGGATAACTGGATAGCCATGTATGCAGTCGAAGGTTTATTTGCTTGTTGCTGAATCGCCAGCTCTTAATTCTCTTTCAAGCTCATCGAATTCCCAGTCACCAATCTCCTCTGCAGAGTAGTCTTGACCAACCTTCCCAAACTCGGATTCGAACTTTGCAAGTTCTGCTTCAGTGTCAAGCATCTGCTCTGCTTTGATTACAGGTGATCTTGGCTGTTCATCTTTCTCAGCTTTTGGTGTTTCAGTACCCTGCATTGGAGGAGGAGATCGAGTTTTCTGCTCCTTCTCAACAGATTGAGTTTCAGACTTTGGGGTTGGTGTCTCCATCTCTAAGATTGGTCTCTCAACAGACTCAAATTCTGCTCTTAATTTTTCAATGTCATCAAAAAGCTCCTTGACCATCAAATCATCTTTCCTGGATTAAGGAAGGCCAAGTAAATCACTTTAGAGGGGAAATGATGGACCCCCCTCCCCCCAAAAAAACAAAATTAAAAAAAAAAAAAACCAAAAAGAGAAAGAATCATGAACCAAAGAACATAACAGGTGAAGTCATGGCGCCATAATATTGAACCTGGAATATTTCCCTTCCTGAGCATAATATTGCTCCTTCATGTTATCCACTACACTGAAGGTGGTTATGATCTGACACAAAAACAAATCAAACGACATATATAAGAGGTCTATTTTTTTTTTCCCTCCATTCCTTTCTTCGGAAAGAACCAGATGCATAAAAAAAAAATGAAGGCGTAGCTTCATCCTCCCTCTCCGTCCCATTTTTTTATCAATCCAATTTCTTTTCTTTTCTTTTTGTTTTTTGCTCTCTTTAATGACGTGGATGTCACCAATGCAGGGCTTTTCAGACCCACCCTTGGGGAGTAAACCCAAAATATATGACCCCCCACCAGTTACATTTGTACTGGGGTAATCCAAGAAAACTCCTAATGTGAAATCAAACCCAAGATGTCTGAGTTACTGCTGGGATTCAAATGCGTAATAAAGCTTGGATTATCCAGAGTTGATGGAAATGTCATGTGCATATAATAAACGCTTGTAAGTCTAACTTATTTATGCAACCTCTCATGATGCTTAACCTGAAGCAGAATTGGTATAGGTGAAAAGTAGTTTCAACCTTTTGCATTTTTTAAAAACCAGGCTGAAAGATGATAGCACAGAAAAAAAAAAGATGAAAGGTAGAATTTTCAATACAGTTAAAGAGAATCCATAAATGAACATTTGATATACTAACCATGTACATATCAATATCTTAGTACTGTGAAATAAATTACAGCTTTTAGTAATTGTACCTTGGCTTCATAATCCAAATATTCCTCCTCAAGATTTTTTCTTGGGTTTGATACTTTAGAATCCTCATTATCCAAAGTCGATGCCTTCCCTGACCTGTCTCATCAGGAAAAGAATTAATAAACTGCGTTAAATAGGTCATAACAATCTCAGTGCAACAAAAGGCATTACCCCTCACTCAAATTCTTTAAGTTATCCACAAATTTTCGAATATGGCTGATTGATGGCCCCAACTCTTTCTGCACAAGGGGTACAAGATGGATCAGGGCAGGGGAGAAGGTGAGAGCTTACAACTTTATCCACTACTTTAGGTTCCATTGCTGGAATACATATTTTTCCTTTTTTTGTATAAGTAGACTGGAACAAATCTTTATGATAAAGAATATTAACATACCTTGTAATTAGAAAGGAGATGAATGGCCAAGTTTACAAAATAGTCTTCATGCCTCTCCAGTTCATCACTAGTATATGCAAAGAAAAATATATGGAAGTAGGAAGTAAGGGCCACTGCATTTATCATCCACTGGGTAAGACAGTTAGAAATATCTATAGAAAATGCTTAAAAAGAAAACCTCCCTGCTGGGCACTACTCAATACACTCAGTCAAGGTACATACTTGACCTGCTTCTCCTTAGTTTCTGCATGCGAGCGTTGAAGAACCCAAGTATCTTCCAGAAAATTAATCCATGTGCTGAGAACATCTGCTTCTACCCTAGCTGAGGCTATGGATTGAGAAAGCTCATCTTCCTATAAACATTTTCCATAGGATATTTTGGGTATCTGAATGGTAAGTAGCCAGTATAGATGCATTGCAGAAAAATTATGATCACCATAAAACAAGAATTCAGACCTTCGTTTTCAAGTGAACAACAATCTGATTATTAGCTTCCTCAAACTGGTCTCTCTCTTCTCTGGCATTGCGAAGGCGTGCATGAGCAGCAGCCAAGGAAATGTTAACCTACATCACATGCACCGGCTTAAAAATATTCACAATCAATTACTTATAAAAAGAAATTTGGAATCAATGGAGGGCAAGAAAAAAAGACAATAATAATAAGGTTACTAAAATGCCTAAAAAGTGGTTGACAAGCCCTTGTGATCGACTTTAAAACTTCTTTGAAACTACTCTAAAGACAAGATTACGGAATAGTGTCTTTGGTATAAGATTGAAGATTTGACAATGTTAGAGGCAATTGCAAAGCATGTATTAAGGCATGAGTTCTCGTCATAATAATTAGTCCAATAATAGCTATAAGGCAGATTGTTCTTTGGCAATTTTAGACATCAATGACTTTCTCAATGAGTAAACGTTAATTAAGTTTTGAAGACTCGTATGTGATGTGTTACATTCCATGATTGAAGGAGCGAGATTTAAATACAAGTTTATCACGAAGGAAAATGTTGGTATTCTTTATACAAAAGAAACAAAAAGAAAAGTGTATTAAAAGCATCCAATAGCATAAAAAGTGCAGAAAATGAGATCAACCATTATAGGTGAAGAGAATCATTTTGACAATTGGATTAAACTATTGAAGAGATGAGGAAAGGTCGAGTTTCATGTGAGATGAGAATCAAACATGACAAGAAAACTTCTCTCCGCAATACAAATGATAGTTTTTGACAAAAAAGAGGGGGGAAGAAAAAGAAAGCAGAAAAAACCTTTTTCAGTTCAGCTTCAAGTTTATCTCTTTGTATTTCAAGTTCTGCTATCTCAGCTGCTAATACCTGGAAACAAATTATGGAACCAAAACTTAAAAGTTTTTCTCCTAAAGGAATAGTAAGTGTAAAAGCCACATGCTTGTAGCAAGCATGGCCTTGTACCACATTCTACCATAAAGCCTAGGCAACCACAAAGGAAGCTATACTGCTGCCAACTGTTGAATAAATCTTCACAGCATCTACCCACCTTTTATATGTTACACAACTATGTGGTACCATTAAGTGAGAAAAATTATGAAAGCAGGCAACAATATGTTTTTGATAGCGAGAGATGCATCCGCATAGATGGAGATGTTCTCAATATTGTAAAACAGCATAAGCCATTAAACCATAAAATGTCAAAACAAGTCCACATAATAATTTCTATATATACATAAACATTTTTTTTTTGATAAGTATATACACAAACATATATAAATGTGGATGTGTCTCCACATGTTACTTCAATCTTTGAATGTTTTTAATACTTTGTATAACAATTCTTTCCATATAATTTTGAAGTAATTCTCATCCCAAAATGGAAAGTAAATGAGAAAATATGAAGCTTTCTTTTAAAAAAAAAAATAAATCATGATACTAGCTTTTCTGAGTCTTACTGATAACTGTAAGAGAATGGTGTCTTTTTCTTATCTCTTATAGTTCACTGGTACCTGACAAGAAAAATGCATTGCTGTGGAAGAAAGTTACCTTCTCTCTTTCACTAACTTCACTTGCTTTGGTTACACGAACTTTTAGTGCCTCCTCTTTCTGTAATCTGCCAACAGAGAAGAGAACGAATAGTTTAATATGTACAAAAAAAAAAAAAGGAGAGAAATAGTGGATTAAGTACAAAATAACGCCATTAATTATGTTCAAGCAATCAGCTAGTCATTTTTTTTTAGATGAGCACCAGAAGTGATTGTAAAAGGGTCCAGGTTTGCCTTGCATCCTATTGGTTAGTTAAGACTTCCTGAAGAACCCTCCAGGATCTCAATTTAACATTTTTTATTGGTAAAAAAAAATATTTATAAGGATAATAGGCGTAGCCCAAGTACATAGAATGTATACAAGAGAGAACACCTAGTCAAGAACTAGATATAGATACAAGGGAAGTGTGGAAGCTAAGCCCAGTGAAGTCTATAGCAATTGCCCAAAAAAATAAAGTATTGAAGAAGTTTTTAAGATCGTCCATTGAGTGTTCCGTATCTTCAAAGTTTCAGTCATTCCTCTCCCTCCAAATGCACCACATAGTGCATTTGGGGACAATCATCCAAATTGCTGCAATCTGCGGGATGTCGTATAAATCTTTCCAGCTAGTGAAAAGATCAACCACCCTTTTAGGCATAACCCAACTCTACCAGACATCATCCCACAAGGTGCGAACTCACAATGAAGTAGCAAGTGATCCACTGGCTCTCCATTTGTATTTTTATTTTTTTGATAAGTACTGGCTCTCCATTTTTATTGCACATGCAACGCCAATCAATTGTGATAAGTCATCGTTTCCTTACATTGTCTATAGTTAGGATCTTCCCCAATGAAGTTGTTTATAAGATGAAAGCCGCCTTGAGAGGCGCCTTAGTCCTCCAAATACTCTTCCAAGGAAACGGATTGTTGTCATGGCTAGAGATGGCCTCATAGAATGAATGTACCATGATCTTTAGCTTCCTATAGGGAATCAAAGCATCTTATCTATGTCCCTGTCTCTTACTTCCATGGAGTACAATACATTGAAGAACTCGGATAAAACCCCAACTTTCCAATCCTGAGCTTGCTTGAGGAAATTGACATTCCATAGTGAAGAACCACTTGAGAATTTCAATGCCTCAGGCATAATGATGGTGACTCGTCATGAAAACATTGCACTATGCTTTTTATGCCTTTCGCCAAACTTAATAATTAAGACAACAGCATAAAGTGTTTTAATAAGTGCTTCAACAATATAATAACAACTGAATGAAAGACATCTTCCAGCTCATAAGTGCTTAGCTTTCTCTCTTGCATGCGTCCTATGTATGCCTATTGTTTTCGTCAACCAAAAAATTCATCACTTATTAAAAATAATTGTTTGAACAATATAATAACTGAATGAAAAACATCTTCCAACTCATAAGTGCAGTAAAATTTAGATTTGAGGTCACAAGTTTAAGTATGATTTCTACCTATGATCTGAAATACGTTTTTCAGCTTTTGTCGCAGAGCTAGCGAGAGATTCTGATAAGACCTTCAACTTGTCAACCTGCTTGTAGAAATAAGAAAATAGTGGTGACAGTAGCTTTCCAAAGCCTTTAAGGAAAGTTTTTTTTTTTTTATAAGTAAGAAGTAACTTTATTGATGTGAATATAAAAAGGCATAACCCAAGTACACGGGGAGTATACAGACAAAAATGCCTAAATACATTCTAGGTGCTCAAATTTAAGCCTTTAAGGAAAGTTGGCATTACTGATTAATACACATCCAAATAAAAAAGAAACAGATTACATGTAATCAAATCACATTACCAGAAGGCCACTCAAAATATTCAGACAATCTAATGATTCAGAGACCACCAGGACAAAAACAGCAAGAAGGGGAAAAGCAAGTTGAACAAAAACCGTCACAGAATGGGCAGAAAACATACAAGTTATGCCCCATTATGCTTCAGTTAACTTGGAGCCAATGTCAGAAAAATACTAAAAGGAATGGTTCATGGACTTGTAGATGGGTGTCATGTCTTGATTTCGAATAATTGTTCCATGCAAATTTATATGTCTAGGACAAATATAGCCAAGACTGCAGAATTGACAAGTGTGTATCGTGCTAATATGCTTTTTGAACAAGCTAATGTGCAATAGAGAGATTACCCATGTATGGAACAAGTCTGCACTCATCTTTTAGTCACAGAGTTCTTCTTTCCAGCTATGGCACGTTGCTTTTTCCAGACAACTATCTCAGCTTGTGCTGAGCACCACTAATCAAGCCCTTCACAATCATTGACCTTTATACCACTCATGCATGCGCCACTTATTATAAAATTACTAATTTCATTATCTTGTTCCAATTCCTTAGCTCCTATATACATACAATGACTAAAATTTATTAACCTGGTAAAATTGCACCCATATATGGTGTCACAAAATCCAATTCTCAGAAGTTGCAGTGTAGCACTGCAGGTAAACCTAAAAGACCCGCATACACTCCCAGAAATCAGAAACTGGGGCTGTACCCATAAAACACAACAAAAGCACGGTATGATCTACGTTTGACAAATGAAACAAGCAGTGGTCCAACAGCAAAAGAAAAGCATACCTTTTGAGCATGAACCTCAGGAGTATCTCCATTGTTTAGAAATTTCTTTTTCAATAAGAGCCCTTCCAATCTGGAACAAACTCTAATATGTGCAAGTGCTCCTTTTAGAGCCTGCACAAACATTTTTTTGATAATTTAGAGCCTACCACAAACATGGAGCAACCAAGCTCTATTTTTCATAGCTTCCCACTCAATAAAGGGTAGAAAAGCAAAACAAGTCACTGTAACTACCCCATCCCATTGTTTCCCACACACTTAATACCCCCTCTTTGGGCGATCTTCATTAAGAGCTCTCTATTATGGGCTGGGTGTTCTCTCTTGTATGCACTCAGCGTACTTGGTTATGCCTATGATGTTAATAAATTTTTACTTCCAAAAAAAATAAAAATAAAGGGTAGAAAAGTTTTTTGCTTTCCAGAACACTTATTAGTATACACATCAAGAAAGAAAGAAAGATCTGGATTCAATGACAATTTGTATTCAATAAGATTGGCCTATTCACAAAAAACAGGCTCACCTCTATTGTTGCTAAAGTTGTTTCTTTGGGTGCTTCATCTAAATGCTTCTGGGAAGCTGCAATTTCATCAAGCTTTTTCTTAAGATCAGTGGCTTCGGCATCTATTCTGTAAATCAAATAAATTAAGAAAGAAAGAAACTGTTAACTTCATCCCTTTTTCTTTTCTATTTTTCTTTAGAACATATAATATGAGCACCAAAAGGGATGCAACCCAAGAGATAAGCACCAATGGGGGCTAGCAAAGTAACAAGAATAGAAATAAAAGGGAATATGCTTGTTGAAAAAGGAAAAAATAACCAACACAACAGAATAAAAAACTTGTAGGTAATCAGGGTTTGCATTTGCAACAGATCACTTAGAGCAGCTGAGCTGTTCTGTCCTCACCTTCCAAGATCAGCGTTGACTTTCAACCCTGTAATGGCACCTTGTGCAAATTGAAGCAATTCCTCGCGCTTCACCTGCAAATGAAATACATGTCAATAAATTGTATGTTGCTCAAAGCTCAAGGAGAGAAAAAAATATAAGATAACTATAAATACTTTTTATCGAGAAAGGGGGTGGTGCCAAAAGAATTATTTATCAAAATTAAGAACTTCTGTAACATATGAAGTAACCTGGGTTTTTCTTTTCTTCTTCTTCTTCTTCTTCTTTTTTTTTTGGAGTCATTTTTTCATGACCTAGTTTTTAATATTGTTGTTTTACTTTTCTATGGGAAAAGGTTTACTTCCCATCAAGGTGACAAAAGAATTACAGGGGTAAAAGTATAAACTACTCTTCAACCCAGAAGACTTGGGGATGCTCTTTTTTTTTTTTTTTTTTTGTCAAAAGGAAGTTGTAGAAAGGTAACACAATATACTTTTTTTTTTAGAAGAAGTAACACAATATACTTTTCCAAGCAATGGCCAAAATCCCCCCATGTCTGCAAGTGCATATGTAAAGCACGCTTCTTACATTTTTTTTATAAGGTAAATTTTATCCAAAGCACAAAGGGGCACAACCCAAATACACAGGGAGTATGCATTGGGAAACCCCCAACTATAGGGATGAAGAAGAAGAACACAATTCCATAAAACTGAGAAAGCTAGGAGCAGAAACTATTGTACAACACCATCCACACATAAAGAGAATTGAGCTTAGTGGCTCCTAACAAAGTCCACCCACAATCTTCAAAAGTCCAAGTATTACATTCCCACCAGATACACTGCATCAGACACAAAAGGGAGCTTTCCCAAATCTCTAATTAGCTATGGCTACTAACAGACTACACCAACAACGCATCTAATCCACCACCCACCGAGGCATAACACACCTCATAGGGGCAAACTTTGCACCTAAAGATATTTGACCATTAAAATGGTGGTTTTCTTTTAAATTTGATGTTTGTTTATACGTATTTACCAATACTTCATCTTGGTAGCTTGAAAAAGCTTTTGCCAGATCCTGTATGCTGCTCACTATTGCATTATGAACTTCAGTTCCTCCAGTAAGACAGAGCCTGCATGTGATAATATTGAAAAAAAGATTCAGATCTTCTTACGGATGAACAGAAGTCAAGAATTATGAGAACCTATACTACATTTGCTTCAAAAGACCAAAACTAACCCCAAAAGTGAAAACAAAATTGAAGATAAAATAAAGCCATTTCCTCATCATGTTAAAATTTAATTGATTAAAGATTCTTGAATACACCCTGCATACTTGACTACACCTATTAATAACATTTTACATATTAAAAAAAAAAACTGATTTAAGATTTTTTAATTCCAATGAGATGCTAAATAAATGCAAGAAATTCTCTCCCATAATCCACCACAGGTCCACAAGCTATGATGGTGAGAGGACTGACCCAAACATTTCCAGGAGCAGAGAAACTTCATCTTCGACTGGTGCTTCAAGAATCTGAGGCACAGAAAAGAGTTAACCTGTGTTAACCTCCTTAATTATTGTGTCAACAAAAAGGAAAAGTAAGCATTGTCTAAATATTGAAAATAAAGGCATATGCTAGACTGAAAGGGCCAAGGGGCGTGGCTCATTATTTCCTTTAATCCAATATTTAGACAGACAACAAAAAACCCCGTAAATTAGCAAACCATTTAGGCCTCATATAATACTGCTTGATACATTTCCAAGGAAAAAAATGTAATTTTTGGCAAATTTTAATCTCCAAAATAATAGAGTCATCATGCATTGATTATCCTTCTTTGAACATGACCAGACTTCAAAGAATTTCCATCCGCACACATGAACTCACTTAAATACTAACCCAATTCTTGACTGCCAAAAATTGGACACAATTGGCATCCTAACTACGTCATAAAAGTTTTCCCAATTCTAGGTATACCACAATCACAAACCACCCAATAACACTAAAACTCATCAAACAATTTACAAATATTATGGAAACATCCATTGTAAATATACTAATCTCTTACTGATCAATAATTACTAGTTGCATCTCTGTATTTTTATGTATCTTACAGTTTACTGGACCAAAAAAATAAGGTAGTTGTGAAGTTTTGACATAATTTCAACGTGTAGCAGCATATTTTGATTTCCTATTTCATTCATTTTTCTTTCAATAGCTATGGAATACCAGTGTATACAGTATAAACACAATACTAAAGCTAGTTTCAACTGATTCTCAGCACATTTCAAGTACAACTGTATAAACGCTTTAAGTTAGTTCAATGTACCATAGAGATTATTATGCCCTCCAAAGCCTGACTCTGAAGAAAAACATCACGAAAATTCATTGGCTCACCACCAAGATCAGAGTCATAATACAGTACCTATGAGAGGAACAAAGAAATTAGGAACAGTTAACTATCTCACCCTAACTTGCAATCTTGCAGTCATGCAATGAGCATTTAGGAAATTAAAATGTGCAAAAATATGATTCATACTGGTCCGAAAAAGTTGATGAAATGATATGGTTTTAGAACAAAATAATTGAAGAGTACAAATTCTAATCATCATAACATGTATGAGGACAGAAGCATGGTCATAACAATTATCATGGTCAAGAAACATAAGAGCTAAAACATTCGATTTTTGTTTTTCTAACTGAAGTAACAAAACAAAATGAAGAACAAAAACAAAAAAGTTCTCAATGAAGTAATGAGAAGTTAAGCAATAGAGTGTGCAACGTGAAACACAGATCCAACATAATTCCCTTTGGATCTCATGGTTTTCATACCATAAATAAAGCTGAAAAATACCAATTGAAAATGTTAGCAACCACCAATTTTACCAATAAAAAAAATAAAATAAAAAAAACAGCACCTATTTTAATGTGGGAAACTCAAAAGCTTCCAGCAGCCCAAATAGCCCTGAGGCTGCTGAGGAAATTCAGGGCCATCAAAATTGATTACAGAGTCGGTCCAAGAGGCATGATTGCCCTTAAAATGATTTGAATTCCAATTGTAAAGAAACTCATCCAAAAAAAAAATCCAATTGTAAAGAAAAACAAAATGAAGCTGCTTATGATAATATCATAGTACAGCAATCCTAGAATTCACAGATTCAACAAGAGAAAATGAAAAGAAAAAAAGTTGGGGTGGGGGGTTTAGTCACCATAGATGGTCGTTTTGGGCTATCCTTTCCTTCATCCGAAGCAAGATGTTGCTCAAGTGTTTTTTCTTTATCTTCAAGGGAAGCTCCAGATAATTTCTCAATATCTTTAAGCACGACCAACCATCTTCTCAGTAACTGAACTCTTTCAGCTCCAGTACAAGAAACTGCTGCTTCTTCCAGTCTTTTAATGGTCTGCTTAACACTTCTGAAACTCCGGGTCCCCTGCATATGCGTGCAACTTAACAAAGTCGGATAGAGTGTATAAACCGGAATAAATGCGTTTGTTTCGCCAACCACTACGAAAACCACCGTGTGAATTCAATTATGTGCTCTCAAACGATTATTTTCAGCGCTATTTTCGATTAACTTCCTAATACGAGTCGCCTCGATAATTTGAATGGAAGCCCCAAACACTCAATAAGGCAATCTACTCTTTCAAATACCCGATAGCTTGAAAAAGGCATGTATTTTTTTAAAAGTAACATGAAACTAGCACGTATATATGTATTACCCCTAAATGGAACAAAAAAATCAATTCGAATCAAAAGAAAAAGAAAAACGCAGGAAAGTCAGAAAAGATAGATAATAAGAACAATACTATGCGATCCTGAAGGATTTTGGCGCCTCCAGCTACGGCTTGGCCGGCGTGTTGAACGACGGAATCGGCGTAGTTCTTGACGGTACGGGTGAGGTTGTTCTTGTTGCCGACCTCTACGGCCTTGCTAACAGCAGATCTAAGCCACGACATTTTGACCCGGAATCCCAGAAAATCGCCGAGAGATTGTAAATCTTGAAGATGAAAGATTAAGAAGAAGAAGATGATGACGATGATTATAAAGTGATGGCGAGATCGAGCATGCAAGACGCTTTGGGAAGGTTTAGGACACTGGACGACGGAGAAATTGTGCAAGTCTTCAGTTTTGGACCGGATTTTTGGACACTGGGCGAAGCGGTCTGCGAGCGACTCTCAAAACGAACATAGGATTAGGCAAGTTTTACAGCCGAAGCGGCGTCGTTTTATCGCTCTGTGAATGTTCAACTGTCTTAATTGCACACTACAAAAAAAGAAAAAATAAATAAAAGATTGACAGCAGCAGCTGCAGCATCATCTCACGTAAGCAGTGATTTTACTGTTTATATAAACAGTAAAATTACTATTTATGTATGAACCTGCCGCGGCAACCGGACTGCTGCCCAGCACGTCTCAGAAAGAAATGCGACATCTTCTACAATTCAAAAACAGAAAACTGAGCATGAAGACCCGTTTGTATTTGGAAGTGAGCTCAGCTTATCTCAATTAATCTCAACTCATTTTTATTTTATTATTATATTTTTATAACTTTTTATATAAAATATAAATTTCTATACACTTGTTTTAATTTTCAATATACTTTTTTCAATTTCTAATATATATTTTTTAATTCTCAATATATTTTTTTTAAATCTCAAAATAATAATAATATTAAAAAATAAACTCATCTCATCTTATCTCATCTCATCTATAAATCCAAACGAAGCCTAAATTAAAAGAAAAAGTTGAGATATCGCATCCCATCACTTCTACATAGATAGATAGAAATGAGAGTTAAAATCATGAGTCCCCAAACGCCATAATTATAAAATAATACTTTTTTATAATGTACTTTATTATTTTTTTCAAAATAATTATAAAATATTTATATGATTATATATAACATTAATTATTTAAAATTTAAAATTTGATAGCTCAATTTTGGTGAGTTAGATTATTACAAAAAAACTCTTAATTTATTGTATTTAATTATTACAATTTTTCAAACTTTCATACAAATTATAATAAATATTTAATTTTTTTTAATTCTACACTAAATCTAATATTTTATTTAAATTTTATCTGATATCATATCATCTCAGTCGACTATCAAAACCTCTTTATCATTTATGTATGCGTGTTTTCTAATAATTAAACCATCAAACCAATCGCTCCTATAAAATCAATTTTGATAAATCCATTTAAATTCTTTTACTTTTGGGTTATAACACAAACACTATTTAAATTTACAGTTTTGCAATAAAAAGATGATTTAATCACATATAGATATCATGAAAATAAATCTATAATTATTGAAGGTTTAAATCTTTTTTAATGCTAACACTTTCTATAGGTTATTGGACTGACGAACTTTCCACTAAATCATCCGAAATGCACTTAACAAAAAAATTCTTGCCAAAGCATATACACTTTCAAAATTAGTCAAAATTAATTGAGATTTTAGTTTCACAATACCAATTAAAAAAATAGATCATACAAAACATATCATTTTGTAATTTGTTCTTGAGAATTTACACTTATCATTCCACACATCCCACGTAATTTTTTTTATTTTTTATTTCTTTTTTAATAAATACATGGTATAAAAATAATGAATTTAAAAACTCAATTAATTTAGTAAGAATAAAAATAAACAAAATATATAAAACAAAGTTATGTAATATATGCTGTATGAAATTATATGGAATGATGAGAGTAGCTTTTATATATATATATATATAAGTAATGATAAGAGAAGGGTTGGACAGCGGGAAATCCAGACCCTGCTCCAATAGCCATGTCCCGCTCTGAGAGGCTATTCAGAAGCGGAGGGCAGATGGAATCACCCCCGCCCCACTAGGGTTAATATATATATATATAATATGCATATATGATAGATGTATGTATAATATGAAAAAATAAACTTTGTTTATCTCGTGTCATCACCCATTGCCTAATGCCAGAAAGAGGGAAAGGCTCAATAAAGAAGAAGAAAAGAGGGGAAATTAATTCCCCCCACACAAAACAATCTCGTTTGGTCTAGAGTTTTAAAAATAAACCCCTAGACCAAAACGTCGTCGTTTGGTCTGAGGTTTTTATTCTCCCTTATTCTTTTTTTTTGAGCTCTTGATTTTTTTCATTTTTTGAAAGGCTCTCGAGATTCAAATAATAATAGTTGTTGACTTTTCGTTCGTCGTTACTTATGTTCGTTGCCGTCATCGAAGGTAAGATTTGTCATTTTCTTAGTTCAAGTTTCTTCATTTTTTTTCTTCATCTGATTGTCGATAAAACAAGGAAAATGGAAAAAACTCATTTTTCAACAAAGGGCGGATGGATTCCCCCTAATTCTGCACCCCGCTAGTAGGGCAAAGGGACAGGGGTACCCTGTCCCCATGTGAGGAACCCCCCTCCCCCCACACCACACCACACCACACCACACCACACAATAGACGAATCGGAGGCAGAGTAGGGGTGACCCTGCCATCGTATATGTGGGTATCACCCTTATATAAGAATAGTTAAACTCTTTATTTTTATCAAGAATTGTGTAGCTCGAGAAATTCTCTACATCCGACTATTTAGCCTTTAATTAAATATATATATATATATATCATACATTTCTTATACCTTAAATTTTGTTTTAAAAATCATAATATCATTAAAAATTAATTTCTTTATTATTAAGTTAACAAAAAATCTATCCAAAACTATCGCGACAAAAACCTCGTATGATTATTTGGATAAGTGAGGTGGGAGATTAAAGTTGACAATTGAAAATAATATTACGAGAAAATCTTTAAACCGGATCCCTCATAAAAATAAATTTATCGGAATCCAATCAATGAATGTCACGTATTAATGAAAGAGAGTAGCTAGTGATATGGTATGGGTGAAAGCACAAGATCCTGAGCCATCCCACACCTTCCGCGCATTTCACCGTTTCTATTCTCATTGAAAGCTCAATCTCCCTCCTCTAATGGCATCAAAATCCTCAAGATCTTCAACCTTGTCCTCACAGCAGTATATTGTCCTCACATATTCATCTCTTCCCCTTTACATAAATCCAGCCTCACGAGTTGCACAAAAAAAAAAAAAAAATTCCTTCAAACCTCAAATCGATTTGCTCTATTTCAACTCATTCCACAAAATCAATAATAAAAAATGAGGAAAGTTGAAATCATAAAAAATACGGACGAAGATTAGATTTTCTTCATCTCGAAATGGAGCCATCTGTGCGAGGGAGAGGGAGGAGCCATTGACGACTGAATGCAGAAATGAGCCATGGACGACCATGGAGCCATCTGCAGGTTTAATATGCAAGGGACCAAAAAATAATTTTTTTTAATCAAGTGATGAACAAAAAATACTCACACCCAAAAACCCTCTAATCTCTATCCATATTTTTTACTTTCTCCTCTGATATCAGCTCTCCTCATTTTTATTTTTTATGTTGTTCTCACAAAAATAAAAGCAGATAGAGAAATGTTTCATAAGCATCTTTCTTGTTTTACTATTAACGAATTGCTCTGCTTTCTTCCGTATTTCTATTGTCTTTCATGTAACCCAACTTTCAAGTATCAATTTTGCAACAACATAAGCATCCCAGTAGATAGTGATTTCAAGTTTATTAAAAGAAGAAGAAGAATGGAGAAAAGCGAAATTTGCATTACGAAGTGAGATGTGTAATGGAACGAATGAATCAAGAAACATCAAAGGAACATTCAGAGGGTCACATTTGCTTCCTAGAAATACAAATCAAAGGAGGTGAAATAAAATCTCGCAGAGATGAAATCGAGAAGGAGAGGGAATCGCACAAAGATGAGATCGGGAGGGAGAAAGGGGGTTGGATTCAGTGCAATGCTCACAACTATTATTTTATATTCTCCCATACGTGATATTTTGTGATAGTTTTTGATATTCTTTATTTATAGGAGGGATGCAGTCCAAAGCGCCTCTCTAATATTATTAGAATGTATTTTTTAATATTATAAAATAAAATAAATAATTATGAAAACAAACTATGTCGGTGGGTTTAATCTTTCATTCTATCAATTATGTTCGCGGTGCCTAAAAAAAAAAAAAAAAAAGAGTTTTGCGGTGGTACCGGTCTCTCTTTACAATTTTCGCAGCATTTAAAAAAATAAAAAAATCCCACGACCGGCCGAATGGAAATGGGGGCGGCGGGAGAGAAAAAAGAGACTGGTACGCCCAGTTCAGTAAAAGCAAACCGCGAAGAAACCCCCATATAAATTCTGAGCCGCTCTCTCTTCGCACAGAATCACAGATCTTTCCCATCAATCAAGTGGATAGAGAGGGGAGAGAGGGAGTCGATCTGCGAAACCAAAACCTAGCATGGAGCGCGTCTTGGAGAGAGAGAGACCGAGCAAGCGTGCAAGAGAGGATCTTGACCACCGCGATCGGGACCAGAAGCACCGATCCTCCAGGGACGAGAAGCGCCGCGAGTCTGATCACCACCACCGTCACCGATCTCGGCATGGTCATTCTCACAACGAGCGCGAAGGTAGCAGAGACCGGGATTCGAAGCTCGGGCGTTCTTACGACGACGAGAGGGAAAGGGAAGGGAGCAGAGAGAGAGACCGTGCTAAGCATCGCGGAGTGAAGCGCGGGCCGTTGGATGCCGATGAAGATGATCATCGCGAGGGATCTCACGAGAGGGAGGGTTCGTTGGAGAGGCGCCATTCGCATTCGCACAAGCGGAAGGACAGAGGAGTGAGCGAGGAGAGGAGTGATGGTGGCGAGAAGAAGGCTAGGGTTTCCGGGAGAAGGCGGTTTGAGGACAGGGAGGAATTAGATGGAGAAGAGAGGAAGGAAAGGAATGTCAGGAGGCTTGAGGATAGAGTGGAAAAAGAAGAGAGGGATGAAAGTGATTGCGATTCTGAATACAGGAAGCTAGTGGATGAGCGTGAATTGAAGGTTCAGGTGAAGGAAGAGCTGCGTGATGAAGAGCATCTCTGTAAGGCCCGGAGCGCCAACACCGCTAATGCTAATGGTTTATCGGGAAATGTAAGTTTTTTCACAAACCTTCTCTTTGTATAATGTTTGTCGTGGTATTCCAGTTGAATTTATATACGTTTTGAGCCATTCTTTGGCATGGAAAAGAATCATAGATGATAGAAAGCACATGTTATGTGTGAATTGAAAGTCCAAAGAAGTCTTGAACACTATCACTCAGCATGCTATGCTAAACACGTGGCGGATACGCTAACTTCTTGTGGTTTGGCGGTTAGTGAAATTATTGCAAGGATATGAGTTTCGCAGCTCCTGTTTATGCATATATTTTCGTTTATTTAATCGAGTTTTGTACTTGCAGGATTTGCACTTTTTTTGTAAGTAAAAATTTATTAATATCAATATCAATAGGCATAACCAAGTACACTGGATGTATACAAGAGGTAACACCTAGCCCATAATTTGCACTTTATAAATAAGGTCTAGTATTATTAGAATCAGTATTTTCGTTCTTGATTAATCAGGTTTCTTAAGTTTAACCAGTGGACAAGCTTGAGGAAGTATTTGAGAGCGCCAAATTTGTGGATGAAAGTCACATTGTTACTTGCCCGTGGTGTGCTAAGACATTTGGTTTATCTCCATTTATTAGGGGCTGTTAATTTTTGGATCAATTGTTAGGGTACGATCCAGCTCAGATATTGACTAGGTTAAGGCGGTAATGATTGTCAATCTACCGAGTTGAACCATGATTTGAGTACCTAATCCTTTATGATCTTGTTGAACTGCTGTATTGGTGGATCAGGCTGATTTTGCATGATTGTGTTTCCCTAGGATATTAGCGTATGTCATATTTTAGTGCACAAGGTTCAGTCTGATAATGCACTTGACTTACATGCGTAGCTTAAGATAAAATAATCCTCAAACTTAACTTGCTTACCTCATCTGATAGGATATTAGTGTTTGTCATATTTAAGTGCACAAGGTTTGGCCCTGTGTACACGGGCTATGCCTATTTCATTTCTATTAATAAAATTTACCTGTTACTTATAAAAAAAAAAAGTGCACAAGGTTTGGTCTGATAATGCACTTGACTTACATATGTAGCTTAAGATGAAACAATCCTAGAACTCAATTTGCTTACCTCATCTGATATGTGATAATTATGGGTTAAGTACTTGTCTTTGTTGGGTCATCTCTAGGATTTGGGCTCCGACTATGACGGAGTCGGAAAGCCCAACTCTGAACTTCAACTCCGACTTTTATCGGAGTCAAAGTTGGACTCCGACTCCGATCAGGAGTGGACTATGAGTCGGATCGGAGATGCTGGAGTTGGAGCATTTGTGCCACATAGGGATGGAGAGAGAGAGAGAGAGAGAGAGAGAGAGAGAGGGCTTCGTTGGCTGCCGTAGTTGAATGATGCCACCTCCATCAAACGATGCCATAGTCACACTGCGAAAGTCACGGTGATGATATGGAGCATGTATATTCTTGTGAATGGTATACATGTACCCCTCTGGTGCATTTCTTCCTTTGTAAGAGGCTAAGTGTTGAAGAATGAAGAGGAGCCCGGATAAAGAGACTAAAAACTAGTTATATATATGTACATGTACATTGTTACCGCTATATTCAAATTAGCCGTCAATGTAAAGGAAAGAGTGGTCAGGATTGGATCTCAAAACTAACATTCACTGTTCTTAAACCAAAAGTAATAGAAATATTTAAAAAAAAAAAACTGACAATGATCTGAAAAGTGAAAACTAAAAAAAAAAAGCTAACATCACTCCTCACAGGGCTCTAGAACAAAAAAAAAGCAAAAAACTTAAAAAAGCATAAAACTGACACTGATTTGAAAACTAAAACATCTACAAGTTTGCAACTCTCTCATTGAGAATTGAACACAAATGTAAACATAAAAAGCAAACAGAGACAGAAGACGGACTGACAGACAGAGACAGAGATAGAGATGGACGTACTGAGTTAGACACAAAAAATAGACTAAAAATAATAGACTTCTCTTTCTTTGTTCAGAGGAGCAATAAAAATTGCAGCAGAGTTTTTTTTTTCCCCAGTCGGAGTTTGGAGGTAAAGCAAATATTGACTCTGATTCTGACAGAAATTTTCGGAGGAACTCCTATTCCGAACTCCTTTTCCAAGTCCGCTGGAGTCGGAATTGGAGTAGGTGTTGGCCGGAGTCAGAACCGGCGGTAGTTTGACCCACCCCCTAGTCATCTGTCATCTGTGAATGACTGTTTTCTGAGGTAAAAGTCCACACCAGTGTCTAATTTTCCCATTCTGTTCAAAATGTTCATATGGTGACAGGCTAAAATTGTAATGGTTGTTACAAAATGCTAGGTTTTCTCTATAGTGTTGAGGTAGCATGTAACCATCCATATAAGGTTGTTCAATGATTATCAGTATGTGGTTAGTGTCGTCTTTGTAAAAAATTACTTTTCGCTGTTGGTTTTCTGCTCTAAATCTTACGTTTTTAACAACTTGTACCACTTTTCTTGAGGTGTTTGTATGGTGGACATAAAATTATAATATTTATTGTGAAATGCTAGGATTTCCAACTAGTGTTTTGGCTCAATGTCACCATCTTCCCATATTGGACAGAAACATACTAGACAAGTACTCCTTGACTGAAACTCGCTTAGATTGACTAGTATATGTCAAGAAAATAGAAGCTATATTGTGACATATCAGATCTATCAGGCGCAGGTTCTATTTCAAATTGCTGGATGAGCATTGTTACTGAATAAATTAAATTTCAGGATGCAGTTGTTTAAAATGGTAAGTTATATGTAAGTGGAAGTTATGGATTGATCTGGATGAGAATTGTTTTTTATATGTTAAGGATATAATTGTTTAAAGTTTTGTATAATGACAAATTATACCTAAGTGGAAGTTATGGTTAAAAATAATTATCTTTTTAATATAAGTGAAATATATATAGACCTTTTTATGATGAAGCATTTTTTTTATTAAGCATTATTATTTTATGTTTTTGCTTAAATCTATAGCATATGATAGCACTGCCTTGATGACAATTTTATTTTCCCTTATAAGCTTATAAAACATTGGCATTCTTGACATTTACTGTGGACATTTCAGCGCATTTATGCCCTTTTGAATTTATTTACCTATTTTCATTTTTATTTCCACCTAATTCTATAGCTCCTATTACTTATACAAAAATTATACAGCTCCTATGGCCTAGTGTATAAACTTACTTATTTATTTTTTCGCACAGGGTGCTGCTCTGGAATCACTCACCCTGGAGTCCAGGAGCGTGCCTGAGTCCCATTTCCCCCTAGTCATCTCATTCCTACTAAGGTATCTTCAATTTCTACCACAAATGAAAATAAGGGAGTTAGTATTACCAGATCTCATGAGGTTCCTGGAAAATCTAGTACAGATGGGACATCTTCAGCTGCTGGAAAAAGTGGAAGCCTATCTCTTGATGCTTTAGCTAAAGCTAAGAAAGCTTTACAAATGCAAAAAGATTTGTCAGAGAAGTTGAAGAAGATTCCCTTTGTAAGTTTTTAATCCCAGAATACTTCCATTTATCTTATTTATACCTTTTTATAGTTAAGCTTTTCTTCAACTCTCTCTCTCTCTCTCATGTTTAAAGTTGTACACGTTTAACTACTATATTGATCATGTAGTTGAACAAGGGTTCTAGCTCAATTCAAGATGGTAGCCTACGCTTGGAATTGAAGGAGGGACTGAAAGCACCATCTGGCATTAGTGGAACAGGGCAAGGGCCAATTATTTCGACTGTCCCAACCAATGCTTCTGAGGGGATGACATCTACTTCATTGACCTTACCTTCTGCATCTGCTGCAGCTTTTGTGAAGCCACCAGTCACTGGTCCTAGTGCTTCTGCAGGCCTCACGACTCTACCCAATATTGAGGCAGTAAAACGTGCACAGGAACTTGCTGCCAGGATGGGGTTTTGTCAGGACCCAGAGTTTGCTCCTCTTATAAACCTGTTTCCAGGTCAGACGGAACCAACAGAGTTCGTCATTCTGCAGAAGCCAACCAAGGCCCCTGTTCTTCGTCTTGATGCACTTGGTAGAGAGATAGATGATCATGGAAATGTGGTGAATGTGACAAAACCAAGTAATCTCAGCACTTTAAAGGTTTGTCGATATGTTGATCTGTTCAGCCAAGTATTACTGATTGGCATTACTTTTTGTAGGAGCTCTAATCTTGTTAAATTTCCAGGTCAACATTAACAAACAGAAAAAGGAAGCATTTCAGATTCTTAGACCTGAATTGGATGTTGATCCAGAGACAAATCCTCATTTTGATGAGAGGATGGGTATTGACAAAACTAAGCTTATAAGGCCTAAGAGGATGACTTTCCAGTTTGTTGAAGAAGGCAAATGGTCAAAAGAGGCCGAGCATATTAAATTGAAAGTATTAATTGTTGCCTTTATTTCCTCTTGCTCATTTCTACTGGTTCAACACCTGTTTGAATGGTTTTCATTTTGCCGTTACAGAGTAAATTTGGAGAAGCACAGGCAAAAGAGCTGAAAGCAAAGCTGGCACAGTTGGCTAAGGCAAAGGCAGGATCTGATATTAATCCAAATCTGATAGAGGTAGCAGAGAGAGTTACCATCAAAGAAAAACCTAAGGACCCGATTCCTGAAATTGAGTGGTGGTAAGTGGGTTTGATCTGTTCATCTGGTATGCCCATGGGAAAATTGTATGGTATAATAGAAGTGCTGGATTACTACTAACTTCCTGACAAACTTGCATGACGTAATATAGCACATCACATATACTTTACAATTCAAATAGTTTTACAATCTAACTTACCATGGTAAGGTAACTTTGTGGATCAAGCATTCCATAATATAAAGGACCAAAGGTTATGCTAGAATTGCCAAATCTGGTCAGTTAGCGTGGGTCAGGGATCCCTGCTAAATATGTACTTTAATTGCAGAGAAAGCAGTAAGCTGATATACACTGGATTCTTTGTTTCTCTGTAAAGATTCAGAAAGCCTCGAGTAGCCTATGTTTTGATTGATCTGTTTTCCAAGTTCATGAAACACTGAGAGTTGCATTGTGAATATCATTCCTGAAGTTGAAGTAAAGGGCTTATGGCCTCCATTGGGGCCAAAGTTCTCTCAACCTCACTTGTCTAAACAGTTTAAAAGAGTACATTGATCGTTTTAGAAACCACAGGGTTTTCTCTACCTGATGAAAAGCTCTCTGTTTGATCTCGTATCTTACCTATAGTTAAGAACTGCATCTTAGCAACTTCTTTCCTCTTGTATTTTATTCTATTAGTTTAACTTGCTGGAATTATCAGGGATGCGAACCTTTTGCAAGCTGGTGCTTATGGTAACATAACTGATGGAACCATGGTAGAAGATAAACTGAAGAAGGAGAAGATCACTATATATGTAGAACACCCGTGTCCGATTGAGCCCCCGGCTGAGCCAGCTCCTCCACCACCTCAACCCTTGAAGTTAACCAAGAAGGAGCAGAAGAAACTTCGTACTCAGCGACGCCTGGCTAGGGAGAAAGATAAACAAGAGATGATTAGGCAAGGCCTGATTGAGCCTCCGAAGCCAAAAGTTAAAATGAGCAATTTGATGAAAGTTCTTGGCTCTGAAGCGACCCAAGATCCAACTAGGCTTGAGAAGGAAATCAGGAGTGCAGCTGCTGAACGGGAGCAAGCTCACATTGACAGGAATATTGCTCGCAAACTCACTCCCGCTGAACGGCTTGAAAAGAAAGAGCGGAAGCTTTTTGATGAGCCAAATACGGTGGAGACCAATGTATCAGTTTACCGGATCAATGACCTGTCACACTTACAGACCCGCTTCAAAATCGATGTTAATGCCCAAGAGAACTGCCTGACTGGATGTGCTGTGATCTCTGATGGTATTACTGTTGTGGTTGTTGAAGGTGGAATCAAGTCCATAAAGAGGTATGGAAAGCTCATGCTTAGGCGCATAAACTGGGCTACTGCTGTAAAAGAGGAGGATGAAGATGGTGATGAAAGTGATGATAAACCTCCTAACAGGTGTGTCTTAGTGTGGCAAGGAAGTGTTGCTAAATCGAGTTTCAATAGATTTACTGTTCACGAGTGTATGACTGAAGTTGCTGCACGGAAGATCTTTGCCAATGCTGGCGTTGCTCATTACTGGGAGCTAGCCATTAACTTTTCGGACGATTAAAACATAATTGGAGAAAAGCTGTGCATTGATGGGGTGCTAAACTTGTGACTAATTAACTGGAGTTTTCTATTCAGCTTGAGCTGCTTTGTCGGTCATTCAACCTGTTGGTAAGTAACGAGTTTGTTAAAGTTGATGCACGTTTCCAACTGTCGGCCGCCACAGTTGAACTGGCAATGCCCATATATCTAAAGACCTTTTCAAAGTTGGATCAACTTTATTTGCGAGTCTCCGTGGTGGTACTCAGTGGCACGTCTTCTATTGGCATAATATACTGCCTCACGCACGTATGTCTTGGCCAGACCGGGACCGAGGAGAAGAAAGCCGGAAAAGCGTGCAAATCCATAAATGTTAGGCCTTCTCATCCAGGCGGCCACGATTATCATTCAAAAAGGTTATCGACTTGTTATTGATGGCTATAGTTCGGATGATCTAGATATATTTTTGTGACGGCGGTAGGGCTTTTGTAAGTAAAACATCGGAGGGCAAGCAATAATTTGGCCCCAATCTGGATCCTCCGATTAATGAAATTAAGTTTTTATTGTTATAAAACTAGAATAAAAATTACTATTGTAAGGTAAAATATTTGAAATTTTTTATTTTTCAAAAACAAAATTTGCTTTTTTCCTTTCTTTATTATCATTCTCTCATTCTCCTTTTTTTTTTTCTCTTTATTTTTTTTCTTTTCTTTCTTCTTGGTACATTTATAACTTTCTCAATCTCTCTATTTATAGGGAGAGATTGAGGACGGGAGGGAGATGATCATTCAATTATAAGGGGGACAAGGACAAGAGTGGAAGAAGGAATTCACATGGTATGGGGTATGGGATTCATCCAATACCCTCAATAATTTACAACTCATTTTTAAATGACTACCTATAAAAAATTTTTCTCGTTAAAATTTTGCCAAGAAAAAATTCAGTTGGAAGAAAAATCAATGACGAAAGAAAAAGAGTACAGTATTCTTATGTACCTCCAAGTGCTTTAAGACTGCCTTATTAAAATTTTGTAAAGGAAAATCCAGTGGGACAAAATCTTAGCGAAGGAAAAAAAGTACAATCAGCACAAGTTTTCAAGATATTAACTCCCCCTGAAAAGTGCATGACGATAGATTTTTGAGTTTTCATAATCTAATGTTCTGCACAATTTTCTTGAATGTCGCAATTGATAATGTTTTCGTAAATAAATCTGTCAGATTATCATTTGATCGTATCTGCTTGACATTAACTTCACATTTCTCTTGAAATTCGTGAGTATAAAAGAATTTATATGAAATATGTTTGATTCTGTCACATTTGATATATCTTCTAATTTGAGTGATACAAAAAGTATTATCTTCATATAAAATTGTTGGGCTATCATTGATCATGGGAAGACCACACTTTTCTCGGATATGTTGAATTACTGATTTTAACCAAATATACTCTCGACTTGCTTCATGAATTGCAATGATTTTTGAGTGATTTGAAGATATGGCAGATAGTGTCTGCTTGACAGATCTCCATGATATAGCAGTATTTCCATAAGTAAATAAATATCTAATTTGAGATCTACCTGTGTGGATTTGAAAGATAACCTACATCTGCATACCCAATTAATTGTGGACTTGATCCACATTGATAAAATAATTTCATATAAATCGTACCTTGAAGGTAACGAATGACATATTTAATATCATTCCAATGCTTTCGAATTGGTACAGAACTATATCTTGTAAGCAGATTAACTGAGAATGTAATATCAGGCCGAGTGCAATTTGTAAGATATATCAAAACTTGTATTGCACTTAGATATGGTACTTCAGGACCAAGAACTTCTTCATCGTCTTCACAAGGACGAAATGGATTATTCTTTACATCAAATGATTGAACAACCATTAGAGTACTCAGTGGATGAGTTTTGTCTATATAAAAGTGCTTCAGGACTTTTTTTGTATACATAGACTGATGAATAAAAATTTCATTTGGCAAATGCTCAAGCTGCAGACCGAGACAAAGTTTTGTTTTGCCAAGATCTTTCATTTCAAATTCATTCTTTAAATATGTAGTGATTTTTAATATCTCTTCAGGAATTCCCACAATATTTAAATCATCAACATAAACTGCAATAATGGCAAATCCAGATTCTGATTTTTTAATAAAAACATATGGGCATATATGATTATTCTCAAATCTTTTTTTCAATAGATACTCCGCTTAGATGATTATACTACATGTGTCTAGATTGCTTTAACCCATATAAAGATCTTTAAAATCTGATAGAGTACATATTTATAGATGTACTTGTAGATGCTTCAAGCATTTTATATCCTTCAGAGATTTTCATATATATGTCATAGTCTAAGGATCCATATAAATATGCAGTGACCACATCCATCAACCGTATATCTAATTCTTTTGTAACAACCAGACTAATCAAAAATCTGAATGTGATTGCATCTATAACGGGAGAATATGTTTCTTCATAATCAATCCTGAGTTTCTGTAGGTAACCTTGTGCGATAAGTCGTGCTTTGTATTGCACAATTTCATTTTTCTCATTACGTTTTCGTACAAATACCCACTTATATTCAACAGGCATTACACTCTTTGGTGTTTTGACAATAGGTCCAAATATTTCTTGCTTTGCTAGCGCATTTAATTCAGTTTCAATAGCTGCTTTTCATTTTGACCAATCATTTTTACGTCGATATTCTTCGACGGTTCTTAGCTTACTTTCTTCATTACTCCGGGTAATGTCAATGGTCATTTTATATGAAAATATGTTATCGACAACAGTTTTATTTTTATCCAGAATTTCTTCAGTACTCATAAAATGTATTGAAATCTCATTATTTTCAGGTACATGTTCCTCTTCAGGGGAAATAATTTCATGAAACACCTATTCAGGAGGTCTCTTTTCAGGATATTTTGGAATAGAAGATTTGATCTCTTCAGAAGTATCAACTATACTTATAGCCTGTGTTGTGGTTATCGGTTCTTCAGGAACACCAAATTCATTTTGTATTATTTTCTTTCAGAAATTTTGTCTTTTGCACCAATAGGTATTCCACACTTCAGGCGTGTCTTAGACTTATTTATTGTTATTTTGACAACTTGTCCTTCATGGACTTCAATTCTTGCTGGAGCATTAACAGCATAAATATATAATTTTACTATACTTTTAGTGTCAGTAAATACATCCGGTAATTGATTTACAACATTTTGTAAATGAATAATTCTCTGAACTTCTAGTTTACATTCATTTGTAAGAGGATCAAATTGAGACAGAGTTTTATTATCCCAAGTAATTTCTTTTCGTACTTCAGGCACCTACTTTTCGTTACCCAGTAATGGAAAAGTGGATT
The DNA here is from genome assembly GCA_036559045.1 of Platycarya longipes. NCBI lineage: Eukaryota > Viridiplantae > Streptophyta > Magnoliopsida > Fagales > Juglandaceae > Platycarya > Platycarya longipes. The sequence continues at coordinate 11,343,572 of CM071790.1, read as the reverse complement.
CGTCAAAGTGACAATCCTCAAAATGTACTTTAAACATATCCCCTGTAAGTGGCTTATCTAATAATAGATGGAGAATCAAAACGAACATATATTCGAAGTCTACGTTGAGAGCCCATTTTTGTACGTTGTGGATGTGTAATTGGAACATATATAGTACATCCAAAAGTACGAAGGTGAGAAATATTTGGTTGTTGACTAAATGTAAACTGTAATGGAGAATATTTATGATATGCAGATGGTCTAATAAGAATTAATGATGCTGCATGAAGTATAGCATGTCCCCAAGTAGAAATAGGTAGTTTTGATTTCATAAGTAAATGTCTAGCGATTAGTTAAAACCTTTTGATCAAAGATTCAGTTAAATCATTTTGAGTGTGTATATGAGCAACAGGATGTTCAACATCTATTCCTATTGACATGCAATAGTTATCAAAAACTTGAAACGAAAATTCGCCTACGTTATTCAATCGAATGATTTTAATTAGATACTCAGGAAATTGTGCTCGTAATTTGATTATCTGAGCAAGAAGTCTAGTAAATGCAACATTTTTAGTGGAAAATAGACAAACATGTGACCATCGACTTGATGCATCAATCAAAACCATAAAGTATTTAAATGGTCTACTTAATGGATGAATAAGTCCACATATATCTCCGTGAATTCTTTGTAAAAATGATGGAGATTCAACAATGACTTTCGAGAGAGATGGTCTGATAATCAATTTACCTTGGAACATGCAGAGCATGGATATTCATTAGGTAAGAGAATTTTTTGGTTTTGTAAGGGATGTCCATGTGAGTTATCAATGATTCATCTCATCATTATTGATCCCGAATGTCTAAGGCGATCATGCCAAGTCATAAATACTTTGGAGTCAATTCACTTCTAATGCACTACCACATATGATTCAATTGTTTTCATCTTTGTATAATACAATCTAGAAGAGAGAGCAGATAGTTTTTCTACTACGAGCTTCTAGCCCGATATTATTTTAGTAATGAGAAGATGTTCTTTACTACCTTCATTGGTTGTTTCAATATTGTAATTATTACGACGTATGTCTTTGAAACTCAATAAATTTCTTCTAAATTGTGAAGAAAATAAAGCATCATCAATACAAAATTTGGTGCCATTAGGCAACACAATATAAACTCTTCCGAAGCTCTCAATTAGATTTGATGAATCTGATATGGTACGGACATAGGTTTTGCTTAGTGTTAGATTTTGAAAATATTTCTTATCTTTAAGAATTGTGTGAGTTGTAGCACTGTCAGCCAAATATACATCTTTATCATTCAACTCAAAGATAAAAAAGTTCATTCATGTGATCCATGATTCTACAAAATATATAAAATTTTTATTACAAATAATAAAGAAAATACATTAATTGGGTGGAACACTTCCATCTCTAATAAAGTGATCAATTGTATCATCATGATTATTAAAGAAATCAAAAACATCAAAATGAGTGATATCTACATTTAATGAATCATCTGATGGTTCTACTAAATTTGTTTCAACCCTTTTATTCTTTCCTTTTATAGAAGTTTGATATAAGTCCACCAAGTGTCTGGCCGTATAACAAGTACGTGACCAGTGTCCAGTCATTCCACATTTATATCACATATCTTCACTTCTTTTGAAGAATTATTTTGGGGCTTTTATCCCTTTCTGAATTGTATCGCTTCTGGCGATATGGTATATTATTATTAGTATCTCTTTTAATGTTGTCACTTCTATAACCAATATTTCTATAGTTTCTCCTACTACGTCCACGCCCACGTTATTGATTTCTTCAAAAGAATGCACCATTCGCTTCTGGAAATGATGTAAATCTTGTATTATTCACTTCAGAGAATGATATTGAATTAGTAGGGCATGACTAGTGGTTTTTAAATAAAAACTCATTGTTTTGCTTAGCTACTAGAAGACATGATATAAGGTCATAATTTTTTTTTGAAATTTCGCTCTCGATACACTACTGCAGGAGCACATTCGAGGCATGAAAAATAGTATATGTCTTTTCTAACATATCATCATCGGTAATTTTCTTACCACATAATTTTAGTACTGGGCTTTTTTAAATAGTGCAGAATTATACTCACTTACACTTTTATAATCTTGCAACCTAAGGTGTAACCATTCATAATGAACTTTTGGGAGGATGACAGTTTTCTAGTGTCCAAACATCTCTCTTAATTGTTCCATAAAATAAAGAGATATTTTACTATAAGATACTCAGTTTTTATTCTTCATAAAGATGGTGGCGGAGGAAAACATTGTTTTAGCACGGTCTTGCAGGGACGCTTAATTTCCTTCTTTTATTGTTTCTCTCAGGTTCTTAGCATTCAGATGGATTTCAGCAATAATAATCCATGATAAATAATTTTTCTCGAAAATGTAAAGAGCAACAAATTTCAATTTTGTAAGATTTGCCATTTTTTGAAGAATAAGACTACTAGCTTCAGAATCGGTAGAGTTTCGTGCTGATAACGTGTTACAAAACTAGAATAAAAACTACTATTGCAAAATAAAATATTTGGAACTCTTTATTTCTCAAGAACATAATTTTCTCTTTTTCTTTTTTTTTATTTTCTTTATTTCTTCTCTTTTCTTTCTTCTTGTTATATTTATAATGTTCTCAACTTCTCTATTTATAGGGAGAGATTGAAGACGGGAGGGAGATGATCATTTAATTATAAGGGGGACAAGGACAAAAGTGGGGGAAGGAATTCATATGGTATAGGGCATGGTGGTCATTCAATACCCCCAATAATTTACAATATTTATAGACTACTTATTAAAATCAGCATTGTAATGCAAAATTATTCAAATAATAATAGCAAAGAAAATAAAACAATGGCTTAGTTTTATATGAAAACTCTACTAATAATTTGGTGATCCTAAGAAGTAGGGTTGGTGGGCGGGGGATCTGCCCAACTGCTCCGCCCTCGCCTAGGCGAGGTGGGTTCACCACCCTTCACGGCAGGCTGCAGGGCCCTCCGCACTGCATAGGGGGCAGTGCGGTGGCGGGGGGCGGATGGGGGGTGCCCCTGCCTCCATTTTCCCTTGCCCTGCCACATTAAATAATATAATTAAAAATATATAATTATATATTATATATACATATATATTATATGATATTAAAAAAAACCATAGAGGCATAAATGACGTCGTTTTGCCTCTGATTTTTTTTTTTTTTTAAAGTTACTCTATAACAAAACGGTGCGTTTTGGTTTGGGGTAAATAACCATCCCCCCTCTCAATAATTTCATTTCCCTTGCCCCAGCCCCCCTAGGTGATTTTAGGGTTTCAAAATTTAGATTTTTGGATTTTCTCAATCCCCATTTCGCGACTCCATCTGGCATGGTTGGGAATCGGGATCTCTACCGTCTTCCATCGCGCAGATTGTAGGTTTTCGCATCGTCATTCAAGTCTCATAGCCCACAAGTAGTTCCAAAACTCACACTCCCATTTTTTTTCTTTTTATTATTTATTTTTGTAGTTATGAAAATTGGAGATTGGTTGGGTTGAAATAGAGATGGAAGATGGGAATTTGGTTACTGAGTGCTGTGGATTTTTACTTGTGCATGCATTTGAAAGTTTGTTAATTTGTTTGATTCTGTGTGCTGTGGATTTTTTTAGGATTGAAACCCTAAATTAATTTAGGATTCCAATCTCTAATTCTGTGAATCTGTATTAATTAGGGTTTCGGATTGGAATCCTAGATTAGGGTTCCAATCCGAAACTGAAATTAATTTAAGGTTGATTACTTTTCATTTTAGATATTTTCAGTTTCGGATTGAGCAATATATTATATATTTTCATTTTTTACAATTACTTACATAATTAATTGTTGCCCAAATGACTAACACAAAAGGGGTGAATTTTGTTATATTAAAAAATTAACAATTATAAATCAAATACACAATATAAAGTATAAAAAAAATACGAAGTGGCAGGAAATATAAAGAGTAAGGGCAAAAAGAAGCAAACTCAGTATTTTAACGAGGTTCAACCCAACTGCCTACGTCCTCGCCTCAATCTACCCATTGAGGATCTCAAATTCACTATTCAATCTCCTTCAGGTGGAGATAAAAATCTATTACACCTTTAAGCAACACCGCTACAAAGAATTCGTGTAGAACACCCTCTACATTTGCAATCATCTCAGATTTGGTGATTCAACTATTTCTTGTGTAGAACACCTTATACACACACAAGGGTTATACGCACCCTCTTACAAATACAAAAACTTATAATGGGTAGGTTATCAGAATACACTCATCAATGAGTGAGATAAAAATAATATAGTGTAACTTATATCTCTCTCAAAATGAGCAAGGATTAAGGCACAAAACTTAGAGATGAGAGAATAAAGGATTTGAAAGAATGATGCAAAACTTAGCAATTGATGTGTAAGTTCTTGTTGTGATTTTTGCAAAACTCAAGCAAACTATTTATAAGCAAATGAGTCTTCATATTCAAATTTGAAAATGTTCACATGTCAAATAAGAACACTATTCACTTTTCAAAAGATTCATATAAAATCATCTCCTTTTTATATTTGTCAAAGACAACTCCATTCATTTTTCAAAGAAATCAAACCTAATCTATTACTTTTCATACATGACAAAATGAGCATGATTTATTTTCAAACCAAATCATTTTCTTTTTGCATATGTCAAAAAAATACACAATCACCTTTCAAGATTTTCAAACAAATCATCTATCTTTTGCATTTGTCAAAAAAACACACAACCACCACCCTTCAAGATTTTCAAACAAAATCATCTATTTTTTGTATTTGTCAAAAAAATACATAACCACCCTTCAAGATTTTCAAACAACACATGCACATGTTAAAGATGACAATCAATCATCTTACAAATTCAAATCTTTATGCATATGTGAAAAAAAAATTCGAAATTAAATATTTTAATAAAGATATGCAAATGTAAAAAAATGCAATTTGATGCTTTATGAGAAAATATTAATTTTGAGCCTTAATTCAATTTCAAATTTTAAGAGATGTACAAAATTACTCTATGAGTTTCATTTGTAGATTTGTTCTTTTTTTTACTCATATTTAATTTCATGATGTGCTTAGCTCTCTTCATGCGTAGACAACTTGAGTTTGAGTCTTAAATTTATTTATTATCATCAAAATCTATACGTAGATACGAGACTTGAAATCTTAAGTTCTATAAGAATTAATAATTATGTGTTAAGAGTTTAAATATTATATATATTTTTTAATTTGGTTAGATAATTATTTTCACAATCACAATCACAATTACTTACATGTTCTAACAGTTAATTAACAATTATTTTCACAATTGTTCGATAATTAATTTCGCAAAATATGTGTTAAAAATGAAATTGATATATATTGAAATATTCAATTGTTGAAATTTGATTGTTGGTGGTTGTTTTCCTTTCAGATTTGTGAGTTAAAATTATTTGTGAAGTATGTTAACTACTCCATCAGATTTTAGCAATTCATTCTATACCTCTACCAATGCTCCCATTAACATTAACATACTTGACAATGAGAACCGTACTTCTAACCCCACAGACCCCACCGATCCTCCCACGGCCCCCACTTATTGCCCTACCCCCAAGCCCACTTCTAAAAAACCTGTTTCGATTGTCTGGGCTCATTTTGAGAAAGTAGAGGGTGGCGATCTCGATAACCCCCAGGCCAAATGTATGCATTGTGGTAAAATGTATGGATGCCACTACAGGAGACAAGGTACCTCCCAGATGAAAGTGCACTTGGAAAAGCAGTGCAAAAAAAGTCCTATATTAAAATCTTTAAAATAAAGGAGCCAATCTAAACTAGAAATTGGATTAAAAAAATGATTGATGGTAGTAGTGGGGGTGTTACGTTGAAGGGGCACATCAAATATGATCCAGAAGAATGTAGGAAACACTTGCCAAGAATGGTCATCATGGATGAAATGTCATTCCAGGTTGTTGATGGTGAGGGGTTCTAAGCATATTCTCGTTGCTTGGAACCTAGGTTCAATATTCCTTTTCATCATACTGTGGCAAAAATGTTAAAAAAACATACGAAAAAGAGAGATTCGTTGAGGGAGATTTTGGTAGGTCTAGTTGTTTGTCTCACCACCGACACTTGGACATCCGTCCATAATTACAATTATATGTCTTTGACTGTACACTACATTACATCTGATTGAAAATTGCACAAGAAGATTTTGAAATTTTTTTAGGTTATGGATAATAAATGTAAGACAATTGGGAGGCCATTGGAGGCCTCAATTACAGAGTAGGGTTTGACAGGAGTTCTTGTTATTACAGTTGATAATGCAAGTTCTAATGATGTTGCATTAGCCACTTTAAAACCCAATCTCAAAGAGACAAATAGAACAATCATAGAGGGTGATTATTTGCATGTGAGGTGTGCTGCCCATATTCTCAATTTGGTTGTTTCTGATGGATTAAAAGATGTTGATGACTCAGTTGTAAGAGTCAGAATGACAATGAAGTTTGTAAAATCTTCTCCCTCTAAATTTGAAAATTTGAAAACTTTTGCAAAGAATGCAGGCGTAACAACCAAAATGGGCCTTTGCACGGATATGCCAACAAGATGAAATTCACCATTTATGATGTTGGAGGCAGCTCAAGATTATAAAAAAGTTTTCAAATTAATGGGTGATGAGGACACCCAATTTGTAAGGTATTTTGACAACCATGGGGGATTGGGACATCCAACTGAAAATGATTGGCCTGTGATTTCAATTTTTGTTGAATGCTTACGTATTTTCTATGAGGTGACATTGAGTATCTCTGGTATTTTGTATCCTACAACGCATGACTTCTCTCAACAAATTTGTAGGGTGCGAAATGACTGAGATGGTTTTGAGTGACTATAGCAAGATTCGGGAGATGGGAGTGGCCATGAGGGTAAAATATGACAAATATTATGGGATATAATGAAGCAAAATGTGCTTTTATATGTGGCTAGTGCTCTTGACCCCCAAATTAAGCTTGATGGCATGAAGTATAGGTTGGGATCAACATTTGGGCCAACAAAAGCTACTCAAATTGTGGGAATTGTCAAAGAAACTCTCATCAAATTACTTAATGAGTTTACATTGATTAAGGGTGGTAGTGCACCCATAACTACACCGAGTGCAGTGCCTTCGTGTCAAAATCCCGAGGAGGATTGCTCAGGATCAAACTTGGACACAGGTCTTGGAGAGTCAGGACAATCACTTGACTAGCCTGCATGCATGCCTTGGCTCAGACCCTGACACGCAGCAGGCCACCATGGAGGCTACTGGCGATGCACAGTGCATGGACACAGCCCTGCGTGCACATAGGCTCGTCCCACAATGCATCCACCTGCGCGCACGCGTGTGTGTACCTGTGCCCCATCATGCGCACTTCACTGCCCACCCCAACACTACCTAGCGAGGTTAATGGCGTGTTTTCACAGACACACCAGTTCACGCCTTACAGAACAGACTAGTGGCATGTCTTGTGGGCATGCTATTCAGCGCGCGGCACCAGCCCGAGCCTTGCAGAGCAGGCCAATGGCATGCACACCATGCATGCCATCCAGCGCGCAGCCCCAGCCTGCGCCATGCAGCCAGTGCCCAGACCGCCAGCTTGGGCCATGCATGCTCACCACCCTGACACCCTGCCCGGGCCATGTAGGACCACCGCCCAAGCAACCTAACTGGGCCATCTCAGAGCGGCATTGCTTGACCTTGTGCCTACCACCGGGATCATGCATGACACACTGTCATGACCACCATTAGTTGATCCTGCACAGCGCCATGCCACGCGCACCATTAGACGCCATGCAGCCAAACAACACATAGACAAGTCTGACCATAGACCTTACATCACACTAGCCCACCATGGAGCCATGCAAGCCACGGCCTCACTATGCATGGGCGCTTACTACCTTTTATTTTATGTCATTTATTTATTATTGCATTTGGATATGTTAGTAATTATTTCTTTTTAATAAGGGATCTATTGGTGGTTTCCAAGTTGTAAGAGAATATAAATAGGATTTTTAAGTTTTTATTTCACATCTTTGGACATTTGAATATTTGGGATTGCTCTCTAGAAGAGTTAGGCCGGCCATTCATCTAGTGGTTTGGATTTCGGTGCTTAGTATTTTGGTTTCAAATGGTACAATTCGTGAATTCCTTTGGAGAGAATCACACCGTGCAATTCGTGAATCTGTATGTTCCACATCTATCTTTTTATTTCAGTTTAATAATAAAATTTGTGAGGTTATTCAGTATATGTCTTTCGGGTTGGCATTGTTCTTGAGTGGGTGATTGTGATTGTGTTCTTGTTTGATTGTTATGTGAGTGCATTGAAGTGGTGAGGCCGAATTTACCCAATTGGTGAATTTGAGTATTGTGTGAGTGATTACCATAGAGGAATTCGAAATCCACAACCTGTGTGAATTTCGAAATCTCCAGGAGAGTTGAGAGTGAATGTGAGTTGTATTGAAGAAGTGTTGGATTGTTGGTGGAGTGTGCTAGCCGAACCACCATTGGAGCTTGGCTTTGGCTTTGGCTTGCTCATGTGAGGCATTGAGTGATCATCCAAATTCTTGGTTGTTCATTCTTTGTGTCTTGAAGAAGAATATATTTTTCGTTGTTCCAAACACCAAACGGCAACCCCATTACAACCCTAGCAACCCCATGGCATCATCCATAAAACCCTAGTTCTAAAATTGACAATATCACCCCTCTCCTCACCAAATCCTAGCCGGCCACTTAACCCCTCTTTCCTTCCCACATTTATCTCCAAATAAAATAAATATTTCCCTTCCTTAATTAGTCAATCTCGCCCAACCAAACCTTCACATAACCGGCCACATTATCTCTTTCCAAGTCAAACACTTTCCAAATTCAAAACACCAACCTCTTTCCATAACAAATATATTCGGCCACCTCTCTCTAACCCTAGCCGAATTCCTTCTTTGCCACATCACCAAATCATATTTCAATTCTCTCACTTGATTGGTCAATTAATCAAATGATTGACTCAAGCAAAGATAGTTCTTAATCATCACATACTCGACCTCCACCCTAAGACCATTGCCAAACCCCCATAACCTTAATTCCTAAATTTTAGGACTTATCAAAACATCTCAAAACCCTAGCCCAAAAGACCTAGACTATCCTTGGCCGAAACCCTAGCTTTGCCCTAGCCCCATTCGGCCACTCAATTCCCTAAACCAAGCACAATCTCGCCTAAGCCATTCTACCACATTGCCGTGACCCATTTTTCCCTATAACCTAGCCATATAGCCCAAACACTTAACTTTTACTCCATCATATTTTAACCTCACTTTACCCTTACCATCACCCACGTGATCCTACACTAAGCATTGAAGTCCATTTCGGTCATTGAGGAGCAACCAGAAGTAAGGAAGACCCCTTAGGTGATTGGGACTTGACCGAGGTCCCTATCACTCCGCCAGATGTCTCGGCAGCCAAAAAGTGTAAGGTCGTTTGGGCCCGAAACATGATTGAAGACCCTTAACTCAGCTCTCAACCCATTGAGACGAAGTCAGATGTAGACCGATATTTGGCAGCGGACTTGAAACTATATGTAGAAGATTTTGATATATTAGTATGATGGAAGATCAATGCGGTGAAATAACTCATCCTTTCTGAGATAGCACGCAATATTTTAGCTATCACAATTAGCACCGTAGCATCTAAGTCTACTTTTAGCACTGGAGAGCGTGTGTTGGATCCATTCTAGAGTTTGTTATCTCTTACTACTGTGGAGACCTTAATTTGCTCACAAAATTAGATTAAGGGAACTACCATTCACGTTCCAGATGTTCTTGACTTTGCGGATGTTGAGAATGGGACTATTTCATAGGCCAAGTCTGGTAAATAATAAATATCGTTGATTTTTAATTTAATTGATTACTATGATTTATTTGATTTATATTAAAGTTCAATAATTCTTATTTCTTAATGTTAAATTCATTATTCAATCGTTATAGGCGTTCTATCCATAGTTGACACGACATTTAATTATGTTGCATTTTGAGTTCCCCATGGATCCAAGAAAATGTCTCTATCTCATCTTGGCTAGTTATAATTTTACTAAGATTTCAGACTATCATTTTAAATATTTTATCATTTCATTTTTTATATTTATCTTTTTGAGTTTGTATTTTAATTTCAAATTATTTCTCTTTCAGATTTTATCATCCCACATCATCATTTCACAGCTCACATGTTTCAACTTTCAAAGTCCGACACATCAATCTTTTTGAACTCATCAAGCCATCAACTGATTCAACTCCATTTGTTAAAATTATGATTAGCTTATTTAGTCACTTTGTTTTTTTATTTGAGAAACAATTTAAATATTTTGATGTTTGTGGCTTATTTTAATTTGTAATATATTAATAATTCACTTTTATTATTTGATGTTTGTTATATTATTTTAATTTGTAATAGAGTAGGACCTAGGGCCTAGGAGGCAACACTGGACTAGGAGCCAGCCCCAAGAGGATGATGATCTACCGATAGCACAAAAATTCCCTTAAAAATAGCACAATTTTTAAAAATTTTGGGCCTAATATTGTGCTATCATAAAAATATTGTGCTATCATATTTCAGTTATTTTTCTAATTGTGCTATTTAATTGTGCTATTGTTAAAAATTTCTAAATCTTAGGCCCAAAAAATCTAAAAAATTAAAAATTAAAAATACAGTTTCTGGGTCATTTGGAGCCCATAAACACATTGGCCTAGCATTGGGGGGATGAATGCCCCCCAAATCCACCCCCCGCTGGCAGAGCAGAGTACCCCACCCCCACACAGAGGTAGACAGTGGTGGAAATTTTCCACCCCTGATCCAGGCGGGGGGCAAAAAAAGGATGCCCCGCATCCGTACATGCAAGAAGCACCCCTACTAAGAAGTGATTTATCTCACAAGTACAAGAGAAAAAAAAAAATCTCCTTTCATTCCCTCAAATATGATACATTTACTATGTTCTGTCCTCACCAAAGTCACTGACTTTTTGACACCAAAAATTGAAATCTACTCAGCCGCTACACTACCATCAGCACCAATTTTGTGATTTCGAATCTTCTTTGGGGGAAATGATTAGGATTTTTTCTTGCGTTTCAATTATCATATGGACCGCCGGCCCAGAGGAAAGCCCAACAGGCTCAACCTTCTCCAGAGAAGCAATCCGGGTATTATAAATATCTCTCTCCTTCATGATACGAGAAATTGTTGAGGGCGGCAGGATTTTCCCCCACTTCTTTTTCACTAATGAACAAATACAATTGGGTACAAATCAAGTTGACTATAAGGCTGTTCGTGTCAGAAAATCATTGACAGCAAGACTAGCATCTCCATGGGCCACAGCATCTTCTGGCTCTGGCATGTAAAGACTCGAACAGGAAGCCTGTAGTACATCAAACACATCACAAATCAGTCAAAATATAGCAACTACTAAACTATACATGAGCTTGACTTCATTAGGGATGTTGTCTCGAAGTAATCGAAGTTTGAACCGGGCCCACTAAAAAAAAAAAAATTTGATATACTATATATAAGTGTAAATTAATATGGTGAGGTTGACATACTTTTGCGTCCAATAGCATCTCTCCACTGTTATCCGGAATAAGACATGCCCCATGTGCCTTCAACCAACTCACGCACTCCTCTAAATCCATACGACTCCTCGTCACATTCTTCATTCTTTGGTGTGGTGAAGCCCAACACCTGAGTAATGTATGAAACAGGTATTGTTGGGCGATAAGCACGAGACATGCAACTCACGGCTTTATACCGCATCTTTTCCACATAGAGAACTGCAAATTCATTAAAAGCTTTTGTTAGCTCATGTATATTGATGATCAATACTTACTCTAAAATGATTCCATAACGATATCCCCACCCATAAGGCACGCATTCAAGTTTGGAGCCGTCTTGTACAGTCTAAAAAACAAAACATAATTTCCTGAAGTGACAGCCGCACGAACTGCAAGGGCATGTTTTACAGCTTCGTCCTCTTTTGCTTCAACTGACAATCTGATAACCCACGAAAATGACGTTAAAATTCAAACGGTTAACGATATAAAGGAAACATATGATAATTTATAATAAACTCTGGACTCATTACGTGAACATCATATCATACATGCATCCAAGATGTATAAAGCCGACACAATGTTACAACTTCATTATCAAACACAAATAAATTAGAATTGAAAGGAATTAACACAAGTTGATAAGCATACTTATCAATGAAAGCCATGTCATCTATCTACTGATTAACTAACCTCGACATCGATGATAAGAGATTTCTGTAGTTATTAGAGTGCAAAATGACACCGAGTAAGTTGTATGCAGAGAACTCCATATGACATCCCTTGATACCTTCAGCATAAAGGGTTTGTAATTGGGATTGGCACTGAAACGATATAGAAGAAAGTCAATCACTAACTCCAACTTACAATCGCATTACAACATCTAAAGCTCTTTTTTTCAAAGACTGAACTCTATGTCTATTTCTATCTTTGTCCATCTGTCAAAACATATACATAAATACACACATATATATATATTTCTACTGGCACGAAAACTCATACTAACTTTTAAACAAAGGCAAGAAACTCCTACCACGTCACATTGCATTGGCACCAAAACATTGTACATAACTTTTGGTGCCAACTAACTCAACCGGAATCTCTAAAAGGAAATAATAAATCCCCCCCTCCGAATCTTGACTAAAAAAACAAGATAAGCTCATAACAGTTCATACCGAAGTTGATCCAAAAGCTCAATTCATGACAACTAGACAGTAAAATTGAGTTAAGAACTCCATACTAAACAAGAAAGCATCAATTTAGACCAAGATTAACAAGATTGAACGCAACCCAGCAACTAAAAGCATATATAACTCATGGCTCTTCACATTCTCCTAGATATATAATTATCTCCATGAAAATTTGTTGGACCCAACCAGTTTAATGATAAACAAGATATTAATCGAGTTTTACCCCCTTTGTAACAGGGGAGTGTCTGTAATTTCTTAAACTAGAATATTCAAGTGACAAATAATATAAAAATATCTTGAAAATGATTCATTCAATAAGACATCACAGTATTTTTCAAAATAATTCATGAACATGAAAAGGCGATGATGGCGCATCTGTACACATCACCCCAAATATTCTCCAAAGAGAAATGGATAAAAGCATTAAAGTAAAAGCTACTGATATTGGAACTTATGACTATGATGTGTATACACAATTCTTTTGGTACCAGTTATGAGTTAGAGTCTGGCTGTGTAACCACAAAAAAATGGCAATCTTAACATAAAGAAAGTTTTTAAATGAGAAAATGAATCGTAGCCTATATACATGAAGAAAACTTGATAAATTCAACAGAAGTAGGAAAATGAGCCACGCGAAATAGAAAAATAATATATTAAACGAAATGGTATTCAAGGAAAGTGAATATCTCCAACCTGGTTATACTCAGGCAGGTCCCCAACCTCTAACGCTAATCGGGCATGAGTTTCATACACCTGAAACATGTGTATGAAGAATGAACAGCATAAGCAATCTCTAAAGACACACAAAACATATGTATAAAGTTGGAGTTACACTTGGATCAATATTTTTTCAAGCCCACCATTTGATTACACTTCCCCAATAATCTGATCATGCAAATCAAATTTAACACCAATATGATGTCATTTACTTTCCTTCAGAAACTCAGATATATAATAGTTTTCTAACACATTAAATCATAAATATGAATAAATGAGATTATTCTTAGCCTCCAATCATCTTGATATCTGGTGATAATAGATGTTTGATGAAAATCCTAGGTACTTGGTCATTTAATCAAATTGTGGGTTCAATAAAATATTGATCCACTGAAAAGTTATTGAGAGTAACAGAGTCAAAAAGTTGAAACCACCCATATATAATCGTGTGTGCGTGTATCATATAGAATGTATTCAAAGCAATGAAACAAAATTGAACATTCAAGGTGAGGTGGGGAGTGGAGAAATGTAATGCCACAATGTTAGAATTCACCAAGGTTAAAAAGAAAAGGAAAAGAAAAATGAAAAAGATGAAGAAAGGAATCCACAGGCCATCCAAAAAATATACATGAGAGATCACAAGTCTGCCGAGAGGGGGAGCAGAGGGAAGGAAGCACCATGATGCATCATACATACCTTAACTGTTATCTGATTGCGAATATGTTGTACAGTTAGATCTTGGCGAATAGACTTCAGCTGATCACATTTATATAGGTAATTCTTTTCAGATTTCTGAACCATATCAAGAGCTTTTTCTAAAACTTCTTCTGGTCTTACCTGTGAAGTTGAAAATGAAAATGAATTATTTTGCCCATAAAATGTCATCAGTTTCTTATTCAGATTGTATTTAAATAATGGATGCTTAGAAGCCAATGATAGAAAGTATTTACACTAGTGGGATCAGGTGCAGAAGTAAGACGCAAATAACGTTTCTCAATCTCCTGGCAGGTCCCCTTGACAGTAAGGGAATCCCAGTCAATGTCCTCAACGGCTCTGGTGCCACCATCTTCAAAGCTCTTGCTAAGCACCAAGGCACTAGCCCTTCTACCGTATAGGTTTCCACCCCCAGCATTTTTGGGTTTAAAGTGACTGTTTTCTGCTTGTCCTTTCCGTTTTTCAAAACGCTTAGAGCGATTTTCACGTCTCTTTCTTTCCTCTGGTGTATTTGCAAGTACTATTGCACTAGAGTAATATGCCGTTAAGCTCTGTTCCTTCTCACTATCACTAGATGCCTCACCATTATCAGCAGCCTTGAAACCATCAGCTAAACGCTGCCTCTTAACCAGCCTCTGCATGTTCTTACTTGCATTCTTCTGGTCCAGTGTAGAGTATCTAGTAGCACTCAAATTATTCTCCTTGCTCTCATTATTCCCCACAAAAGGCTGCAAAATTTTTTGCAATGAAACAAATTACTAGGAATCTAAAACAAATATGTTTCTCAGAACCAAACTAGTATAACTCGTAGTAAAATGTGCAATACATTGCATGTAGAGAAACTAACAAACAAGAAAACACGATTCAACCCCCCCCCCCCACCCCCCACCCCAAAAAAAAAAATAGAGAATACCTTTCTGTCCCTCTCTTTGGCATTCATCCAGCCACCATATTTCACAGTATCAGTCATCATAGATGCCGATTTATCAAGTAATTTCTCCTCGGGTAAAGGCTCCCACCTACTTTTAGGTCGTCTACTAGGACTTCTTTTGTACTTTGGCAATGCGGCACCGGGGGTTGAACACTGAAAACTGCTATAGAATAGAATGCACTCAAGGATAAATGATAATGCCATGGGATACTATCTAAATAAATATGTCTATCCAAAGATCAATTAATTTATGCATTAAATTTATATGCACGCAATACAAGCTCAACAAAAAATCAAAGGAGATGAAAGCAATTTGAACCAAAATCTTTTTTTTTTTATCAATAAACAAAATTTTATTGATCATAAAAATTGACAAAGAACCAAGTTTTTTTTTTTTATCAGTAAACAAAGAACCAAGTATATAGGACATATACAAGAGTGTCGCCTATGCTTGCTAGTTTAATGATACTTGAACCCAAAATAAAAGGTCCAATAATTTGTCTCATATTTATCAATCCAAGAAAATTACCAAGGCAACGCCAAATGTTCTTTTAAGTCAAGGAAAAGCTAAACATGTTTGCAATGAGAAACAGGATATGATACTAAATTTATAGAGAGAAAGAGAGTACTCTTTGTCAGCTACATCTGCATTTGGTAGTGGGAAAAGAGGTTCAACATCCCAATCTCGAGTGTAAAGTGTACCATTAGCAGTTGCCTTTGTGAGCATCTGAAAATAGAAACAAGAACGTACAATATTTTTCATCAGAAAAGTACTGAATAAATGCAAGTACAAATAACTAAATTTCAATGGAATTGCACAGGGAAAAAATTAAGGCCTAGTTTGTTTTCACCAACAATCTCATCTCATCATTACTACTTTCCCAAATTCTCATACAAAATAAAATAAACAATTCAATTTTTTTAAATCCCAAAACAAAACTAATATTAAAAAAAACTATTAAATAATAATATTTTATTCAATTTTTAACTTTTATCTCATCTTAACTATGAAAACAAACCAGGCCTGAATGTTACTGAAAATTTAAATGCATATAACACACATTTAAGAGTTTAATTATATACATGTATTTATGACTGGAAGCATGTATGTCAGGAGAGCAGAATCTTACATGTAAAAAGTCGTGTTAATGAAGCTCAACAAAAAATAAAAGGTAAACAGTTTTAACTGTTACCACAGAGAAATGTTACTAATATGGAGAGCTTGGCCTCCACTGTAGGATGTAAAATCTCTCATTTGCCGATGAAATATCTTGGCCTACCCTTGGGTCAACCATTCAAATCGAAATCAGTTTGGGATGATGTATTAGAGAAAATGGAGCGGAAACTGGCTAACTGGAAGAGGTTGTACATATCCCAAGGTGGTAGAGTTACTTTAAATAAAAGTACATATTGAACTTGCTGACTTATTTCTTATCATTATTCCTATTCCCGCTTCCTACCAAGGTGGCCCAACGTATTGAGAAACTTCAGCGAGAGTTCTTATAGGAGGAGGAATGATGAGTTTAAGTTTCACTTGGTAAAATGGGCCACAGTATGCTCCCCCATATTAGAAGGAGATCTGGGTATCAGGAATTTACAGGTTTTTAATAAGATTTTGTTGGGCAAATGGCTGTGAAAAATACCACCAAGAACGGGGGACCTTGTGGAGAAAATCATAGACTCGAAGCACAGTGAAGCATGGGAGGTTGGTGCTCAAATGAGGTAGGTGGGCATATGGGGTGGGGCTTTGGAAGCACATAATGGGATGCTTACTTTAGAAATACCTGGTTCGAGGTGGGTGATGGACTCAAAATCAAATTTTAGCATGACATATGGTGTAACAATAGGCCACTCAAGTAATCTTATCCAGAAGTTTATGGCATAGCAAGAATGAAAGAAGCCTTGATTTCGGACCTGTGGGTACATCAAATGGTGCTCCTTGATTGAATGACACTTCTTTCAAAAATGCACATGATTGGGAAGTTGATACAATATTGGAGTTTCATGATCTCATATATTCCACTTGCAAGAGGAGGGAAGTTGATGACAATATTTCCTAGCGTCACTCCAAAATAAAGAAGTTCATTGTCCTCTCTCTCTCTCTCTCTCTCTAACCGGTATGAAGATTTTATTGGTAGTAGGAATAGGCAAAAGCTCAAGCACACAAGTAATACTGTCCGCTCTCTCTATCAAGCCACAACCAACCCATTCCCAGCATTTGGAAGACAAGGGCACCCTTAAAGACACTCTTCTTTGTATGGACACAGCTTTGTTGAAGATAATCTTTTTTTTTTTGGCACCAGCTGTTTGGAAACATCATCCCGACTAATCCTAGAGGTGCGTAGGCCTTTGGCAAGGAATTTTCCTAAAGTGCACCTCGGGTAATTCAAGAAAAATCTCTCCCAGTCCGATGGCTTTTAGAGATTTTTGCACCCAAGGGGATTTTGAACCTTAGACCTAGGGGAAGCATACCCCCAAGCCCAAGACCTTTACCACTTGAGCCAACCCCTAAGGGAAGATACTCAAACTAGAAAACTTAAGGTAACGTCGATTCATTGTCATAGAGAGGTGTTATATGCAAAAAAAGAGTGGGGAGTCAATAGACCATTTAATGCTTCATTGTGAGTTTGTCATGACATTATGGAACGACTTCTTCACTCAGCTGGAACTAACTTGGATGATGTTGCGAAGGGTGATCGTCGGACCAATCTCTTAGCTTCTTGGAGAGGCCTTCATGGTAACTCTCATATTGCAGCAATATGAAGATGGTCACAACATGCTCATGGTGGTGCATTTGAAGGGAAATGGATGCTAGAAGCTTCGAAGATAAAGAGAGATCAATGGAAGAGCTTAGGAAATTGTTTTCCAATACTTTACTTATTGGTCAAATGTAATTGATTTCAGTGGAACGAGTTTCCATCAATTTCTCGTATCATTGAACTAGCATGCTAAGGCAACGCTCTTGTATATGTCCCGTGTACCTGGGCTTTTGCCTATTCTTATGATCAATCAAATTTTGTTTACCGATATTTTAAAAAAAAAAACCTATTACCACAGAAAAATCAATCTCAATACACTCAAGCCAAATTCTTCCCAGAATCTTAGAATTGACAACACGACTCTTCTGAACTTTTTCAAATAGGTCAAATGAATCAATGAAGAGATGCTCCCACATTTTACCTTTTGAAGTATGATGCTCACATTTCATTGGCACTTTACTTCATAGAGAAATCTAATGTAGCAAATGAGGGAAACAAGTGGCTGCATGAACCAAGCTTTCAGACTTTATTTGTTCAGCCTGGTATCAACTTTCCAAGGAGACAGTACTTAATGTTTACAGCATTCAAATTAAGGTCGATACTATCCATACCCTCAAAACTTTTCACAGAGACATTAGTTAGTACTTTTCTACTTCAAAATAAATAAAGATAATCAGCAATCCATATATCCTTGAATTAAGCCGGGTACTCATCATGATCCTAAAGGGGGAAATTTTTTTTTTTTTTTTGATAAGTAAAATTTTATTTAATAAGGCAAAAGGCAATTACAAAAGTCACCATGTCCTATAAAATAGGCACATTAGAAACTAAGAAATCATGTAGGGGGGAAAAATATATTGTTTTCACACTATCCATTGTTCAAAACTCCTTCTAGATAGGTGCATTTCTTGTTTACTTCTAGTATCCTTGAATTGTGCCTTTTAATAAAGTTTTACCACATATCAAAACAATTATCCTTTGTTCACTTAAATCATGCTAAGGTATAGAGTAGAAGAAAGAATAAAAGGTGGGATGGAGAGAGAGAGAACATTTAGAACACAACTGGATGCATGTAACTAGCAACCAGAATGACTAGCCACATGGCTCACCTCCTTCATGACAGCCTGACAGGCTGCCATTTGTGCATCATCTTTACAGCGAGCCAAAGCCCTTTCAACATAACCACGTAGCGACTTGGGGAACACACCTGTCTGCATGCAAGAAAAGATTCATTGACAATAGCATGAAACATTATTCATGCATCAAACAATTCTAGTGTCAACTTATAGATCCATCAAATTCCAAACTTGCAAAATTAACTAAGTGTACTTAAGGCAGCATGACATGTAAGAGCACGTAAAATGATTAAACTTTCCCAAGAACTGTATTGCAAGGATTTTACCTCAAAAGGAACATGAACGAGTTTCAGCCTTGCAAAAAGAGGATGGTCATGCAGTTCAGTGTCTTATAACTTTTTTTTTTTATAGGTAACTTATTTTAGAAATATTAAACGAGTTTCCAGTTTCCATAACACACCATCAGTACTTGCACCCCAATGCAAAATAAATGACCTCTCAGCATTTGAAAGAAAAACAATTATGTTCTTGCAATGCATTATTTTAGTAAGTATATCATGCTGCATCTGCCAAATCATATGTTCCTTATGATTAGAAGATAAGCAATTAAGAAAAGTTAGTTTGATGGATGGCAATAGTCCATCTTACAAGAACTCCTATCGAAGGTATAATTTGAAAAGAAGACCAAATGAGTAAAGCAGGAGTCTCACTTTAAGTATTGAATCTGCAGCATCATTACACGTTACTTTCTGATTTGTTGTTGGGAGTGAAACACTGACATAAGCAGGTTTTGCTGATGCACTGGGGGTAAAGCTATCCTTGTCGGTTTTTGGCAAACTGAAGGCCAAATTCGAAGCAATTCTAGGGTTTGTTGGGATCTGGACTTTGCTTACTCTTCGTGTATCCAATGGTGGAACAGTTTGTATGGGTAGTTGATAACTCTGAGGCACCTGCTGTGTAGCATGATGATGTACATTAGGTCCCTGTGAATACACAGCTTTCTGTTGATCCTGAAAGTTATCATAAGTTCTTGAATCCAAAGGCTTTTGAGATTGGGTTTGCATGGGACTAGTATGGTGAACTTGAGAGCTTGGAGCTCCATGCTGCCAGTAAACATCATTGGCACCACTAATTCCTGCAGTGGGCTGAGAGAGACAGAGAAACAATTTAACTACCAAGTATCAGTGCAAAAATAATTAATTAACAAAGGAAAAGGACTCTCTTTGATCTCTCATGAAAAAAATACGACATAAATATCTGATGAAATGCAATCGCATGACTACGAGTTTATTGAAATACTCAACAGAAAATTCTTGGGTGAGAGAGAGTGCTTGCATCATAATATCAAACACAAGTGGGAAAAGGGCAAAATAAAGACCTCTAAACCCTGTATAGAAATTTTTAAATTTTTTTTTTTTTTTTGATGAGTAAGAAGAGATATTTTATTCCAAGTAAATAGGCATAGCCCAAGTCTGTGTAGAAGGAAATTAAAACCTGCACTGAAGACAAGGCAGATGAACCAGAATCTGGCCTCCAAGATGGGGTGTAAGAAGGTGGTGTTTGGCTATTTGAAGTTTGATATCCACCACTAACACCAGGAATTAAACAGGCAACATGAGACTTATTAGAGCTAGAGATATTCTCCGTGCCAGGCGCACAGCTGACTTCTGTTTGACTGTAATAATCTGCCCATTGCTTGTACTGCTGTTGATAATGTAAGGAGGGTTCAGGTGCAGTACTTGAGCTATAAGCACTAGCTGATTCTGGAGTGTAGTTTGAATATTGATTGGTAGTATAATTTGTATAATTTCCATCACTCCACAAGGTAGTCTGATTGGTGTAACTGCCACTCGGGTAACCTCCAGCTGTCTGATAATCACCAGGATTGTAGTAAGTGCTTGAATAACTTGCAGGCCCAGCATAAGACCCTGTATTCTGAAATGAGGAAAGAGGCTGATAAGGAACACCTGTATTTTGATATGCTCCTACAGGTTGTGAGTAGGAGTGATTAGATTGCTGCTGCTGATAGCCGGAATGGTTAGATTGCTGCTGCTGATAGCTGGAATGGTTAGACTGCTGCTCCTGATAGCTGGAATGGTTAGACTGCTGCTGCTGCTGCTGATAGCTGGAATGATTAGACTGCTGCTGCTGCTGCTGCTGCTGCAGATAGCTGGAATGGTTAGGCGGCTGCTGCTGCTGCTGTGGATAGCTGGAATGGTTAGACTGCTGCTGCTGTGAATAGCTATTATAGTAACTCGGGTATCCTGCGCTTCCATAACCGTATGGATCGGTAGAGTTAGGGTATGATGCATATCCATTATAATCTTGTGATACGTTCGATGTTCCCAAACTTGATGAACTAGAAGGCAGGGGTGCTACATTCAGGCCATCTTGAACATTTCTAGTGGGTGGCTCTGTGTGATAATCATATTGGTAAGGGCCGGTGGAGCTAGCAAGGATCCCATTCTGGGTGGAGCTATGATCAGCTTGGGGAATGGTCCAAGATATGGCATCAGGCCCAGTCGTTTGGGGAATATATGAAGAATTCTGTCCTTGGCTTGTGTCAACTACATGCTGATTCTGAGAAATAAATTAATGCAACGTATGTAATAGCTGTTAACATTTGCCGCAACTGATAAAAACACATAAACATAAGAAATGCACTCAATAAGGAACTTAGACCATATTAAGTGATATGATGACACTGGAAAGAGAACTATGGAATACAACAAAAGAACCTAGAAATACACTAGTAACAAATCAATGCAAAATGTTTCCCTGAGCAGACCATCCAAATCGGTCTAGATAATTCCTTTTCCAAATTGACAACATACAATCTATTGCATGTACACCCAATGCATGGGAATGTAAATTTGAGATTTTTACTGACAACACACAAATAGTGCAGCAGGGACTTCTAAAATACATTTCTGTTGGCGGAATTATGTTAAATTAGGGAGCAGCGAATTTCTCGGAATAGTTTATTGAAATTGGATAAAGAAGCCCTTATTCTCACTTACTAATATAAACCAGCAGCGGCTCTGATTTTTTTCAATACGTTGAAATTAGATCGTTGGTGTTGATATAATCCATTGAATATTAAACCTCCCAAAACAGTACCACATCAAATATTTACTGACCTCTGACCGGCCATCATACTAGCAGATAAACGTATTCCTCATCAGCCATTTCTAGGCATGTTAAGAAGCCATAAAAGCTCTCAAATGGATTCACTACCTTTCATCCACTAATATAGCTCATGGAGAGGAATTTTCATATTAAATTTCATAATAAGTCAATCCACTAAGAAACGAGTCCCAAATGAAGCATTTATTAAAACTCTACTATCAAGCAGAGATTAATAGAAAGAAATAGTGCCTCGAAATTACCTCTAACGAATAGGTCTCCGCGGGAGCTACGGTCTCAGTAGTGCTGCCTTGATTCATCATCTTATCCACATCCTGATTAAGCACAACAGGAATCTAATTAGCCAACGCATATTTTCACCAAAAATTTAAATCAGCCACAAACCCACAGAATAAAGTAACTACAAAACCCTAATCGGCTCAAAATTAATCGGAAGAGATCCAGACCTTCAAAGAGCTTGAATTACACCCGGAAGTCGAATGCGGACCGATTCGTTGGGGAGATCTTAAGCAAAAGTTGAAGATATGCAGACGAAAATTTCAGGTAAAGTTGGACGACCGGTTTAATACGTATAACCCCCAAAATAAAATTAAAAAAAAACAAAAAATAAGCACGCACCAAGATGAAGTTTATAAGGCCCGAAACAAAGAAGTCAATGAATAATCAAACTCAGAAACGAAAACGATTAGAGATGAATAGAGTGAGCACACCGATATAGGAGTAAGAAGATTTCGGGGAGAGGTGGTTCAGGCGGGGCCTAGGTTGGGTCGTGTTTGGGGCACAGGTAATGGGACTCGGAAACGTTGTTTGACGGAAGGGGAAGGGGAAGGTTATGGTTATTATTTGGGATTGTTGAAGTTTCTGCTTCAATATATCATCCTCAAAACTTATTATGATTTGAGTTTTGTGGTTAGTTCATACCAAAAATCAATTATAACAATAAGAAAGCACGAAGGGAAACCAACAATCCATAACGTAAATATAATTTTAAAAAGGGAAATGCTTTTTGTCTCAATTTTGGGATGTCCATTTTGGTTTTTTTTTTTTAATATATTTTTTAAGTAAGCATTTTTAAATAATATTATAATTTTTTATATTTTTTAAAGATATTAAAAAATTATGTAAAAAAATATTATTATTTAAAAATATTTACTTAAAAATCATATAAAAAAATTAAAATACAATAAAAATTCCAAAATGGAGATGCAATAGAAATTTTAAAATCGAGATTCCTAACCTCCCTTTTTAAAAAAGTATTTTTGGTGCATTTTTTGTTTTCTACTGTCCACAGCAATTTTTTTATTTTTTTGATGTTTCAGAGAACTTTGGTCGAAAATACATTTTCTAAAGTAATTTTAATATTTTATGCCATGAAATAGAGCGCCTTTTTTTTGTCCTGTCAATGTATATCGAAAGGAAAATGCTATCTAGTATTTAGATTATATAATTATAAAAAATATTACTATATCGTCTCACTTAGACTTTTCATTTTGATCATTTATGTATTTAATTTTTTTTTTAATTTAATAGTTAAAAAAGTAAATATTAGTATATTGACATTTTTGTTATATTTTTAAAATTTTTTAAAAATATTAAAAAAATATTTGAAATAAAAGACAAAAAAATAGAAAATTACAAATTAACTAGGAGACACACCAAGAAGATAAATTGAAGAGACATAATGACACTAGTACTCTTATTCTTTTACATGTATAACCATACATACAACGGCGAAGCTATTAAGAAATAGGGGCTGCTCCTTAATTATATATTATACATATTAATTTTGAAAATTATATATGTATTAAATTTTTATGATTTAATAGGATAATATTAATATCATTTTTTATTGCCCATTTCTAAACAATATATATCATATAAAATAATATAATATAATAATACACTTTTAATATAAATATAAATAATAATAAAATATTAGATGATTTTTAGCCTACAATTCTACTTATAAATGTTCTATTCTCTATTTTCATTTTCCAAAGTAGTGTAAATTATATAAAAATAAAATAAAAAATATTTTATTTGGCTCTCCTAAGATAAAATCCTGGCTCCGCCACTGCATACATAACGATAAAAGAAAATTTTCCAACAAATGATACTTTCAAATATAGTTTAAAATAGACCAATGAGAAGTTGCCACGTAAAAAATTTATGAGGCTAATTTAGGGCACTCAGCAAGGAATCTACTATCTCCCTCTCCCTACTCTATCACTCTCTCTCTCTCAAACACCGAAAGGAAAATTCCTCTTTTTGCTCTCTCAAGCTTGCACCCCCTTCCCTAGCACTATTAATGCAGGCAAAGGAGATGCATTCCTTCTCTATATTTGTGAGCTTCATCTCGGGTGCGATGCAAAAAAGTATTTTTCATCTCCCCCCCCTCCATTTCTGATGCGGTGTAAAATGGATTGCAAAAATCAGTATTTTGGAGACAAAGGAATAACGAATATGAATAAAGAAGACGAACGTGAATGGAGTCGAGAATGGATTATGAAAGTAGAGGAACGATGAACAAAACAACCATCTCCCTCCCTCCATCTCAGCAAGAAACCTCTGTCAATCTCTTTTTTAAAAAATTAATGGGTGACATCAATTCAAGTTCTTCTTCTGTATTTGGAAGATTAATTGGTTAGATTTGTTGTTTATAATCTATTTTGAGATTCTTATACATCTTTGTATCAATTTTAGGTGAGATTATTTCTCTCTAGTACTTCTTTCTATTGTCTTTCACAATTTTTTTTAAAGGGGATTTTTTCATTTCCTGATTCTAATCTTGATCCAAGATCATCAAACAACTTCTTGATGGTCCTTTTTTGCAATCCGACTACAGCAAGAAAAAATGCTTAAAAAAAGATTAGTCAACTTTTTGTAAGAACACGATTGAAACTCAAAATTCAAAGGAAACCTTCACCTTGCAAGATGGGGCATTTCGATTCGAAGGAGAGAGACAATGAGAGAAGAGGGTTTAGGGTTTCCTATTATGTGCATTTTTTAATAATTTGTGAATTTTATTACGTGGCAAGTGACCATTGACTTTCTATAAACACTACTTATAGGTATTCACCTGCCCAAAGAATTTTCCTAACTATAGATCTTGAAATTCAAAGGTGGAAATGAAATAGAAAAACTTGATTTATTTATTTTAAAATCATTTCATATATGAAAGATTAATCTGGTATTTACGAAGTTACGAAACAGATCCTAAGAGTTTCGAGATCCAGTAGTAAAAAAAAAAAATGGAAATCCAGAATAAAAAGGTTTGGGTCTATGATCTGGTTTTTACGATAGGCCCATGAATAAAGTTGCGTAGAGAACTGAAGAAATGGCTACAATGAATGAACAAGAGCATGTAGAAAGATGCTGTTCTCGTTGGTCAAAATAACGTCTCAGTCAAGGGAGATTCAATAATATGATCAGAGTTACGAGAGCTTTAGAAGGTTAGAATCCCATAAAAAAACGTAATAAATTTAATACGAAAACCACCTCATGGTCCTAGCTAACGACCCCTGGGTGGCCAAACTGGACCACCGACTACCATGGGGTCGTCGATATAGCTGTCAACCCATCACACCCCGAAACTATACCACCCGCTAGTAGCCATGGTAATCTCTCTCTCTCTCTCTCTCTCTTTTTATTTACAAAATGAAATAATAAATTTTAATTTATTTATTACATGCTCTGTATAATTCCTGACAAAGACTTGGCCATCCTTAACATATATTTCAATTATATTGTCAATGGGTTCCACCTCTTTTGCGAGATTCTGATAAAAACTTGTCTCAAATAATTTGCACTGGTATTCATGAAATTTTCAAGAACTCCCCATCATTCAAACATCCACTAAAACTGCAAAAAGAGTAGCAACTTCCTGTGTGCTTTGAGCTAGTAAAATGTCCCCGATAAGGCTGTAAATAAATTACCGAGAACAAAATCATAGCAGAATTCAGAATCAAAATCAAAATCTTTTTCTCTTCATTCGGGAAATTTCATCAAACCCATCATCATGCCAAACCTGCCCCCCGCCTCGCCTGTAATTTGCTTCTTGCTCTTCAATGCTTCTTGTTCTTCTAGGTGCATTTCCTGGCCGATATTTAATTCTCCGATCAAACTCCCTATCCCTTAAATTGCCTCTTTGACGGAACTCTAAATCATCTTCTGGACAGAACCTAAAAGGCCTAGGGCCATCCTCTGAATTAAGATGTAAACCCTCACCATCGGCATCGCTAAAAGGAGGCCTAAATGAACGAGCAGGTCCCCGTCTCTCACCAAACCTTCTTCTCTCATCACCATTTGTATCACCACCAAGCTCATGCAGTCGACCGGTATTCATGACCCCCCCAAAGTACTCATCACTGTCTGTTCTTTCTCGGGGATCCATAACATCAAATCGCCTGTTTCTAAGTAAAATCCGGCCAGATTGGCTCCTATTGGGAATTACAGATCTTGGATGACCATGGTCGCGTCCAGAATCCAAATCCCTCAAATCATTAGATGATCGTGACAAATAGTGCGGGGAGCCATGCCTTCTGGCCATCACGTCTGCAGGGAAACAAGGGTGATCCGGGGACCTCTTCTTTTTTCTTTTTTGATAAGAAGGGTGATCTGGAGATCTAACCCTCTCCATCCGGTATATTGGAGATCTTCGATGAGTCAATTCTGGATGTCCATCGAAACCATCTTGGGATCTTCTCCTAGGAGATGGCCATGGTACAGGAGAACGAGATCTGGATCTTATTGGAGATTTTGAATGAAGTCGGGGAGGACCCCTTCTCTGAACAGAAGAAAAGTTCCTAGCACCTCGGGCAAAATGTCCACCTACTCCCTCATATGCAGGTTGAGATCGTGTGAACATGGGTTCCATAGCATCATCATGAAAAACCCTCATGAGCTTCTCGCTATGCCTCAGTCCAACCACTTCAGAACTATCTTCATCGACACATCTACCTGGGGTCACATTTCTAGGAACTCTGCGAATCATTTGACCACCACCACGTGCAGCAGGGGTATCTCTCCCTCCTCCCGGAGACCGTCTTCTTGAGGGTATATGGCGAAAAATACCTCTCTCCTCATTAAAATGCTTCCTTCCTCCCCGACCAGTGCAAAAAAAGGCACCATCAGGTGGAATATTATAACTATTATATTCCAGGTCAGCATTGGCAACAGCAGATGCAAATTTATGTCTGGAGACATGAAACTCTGTTGGAACATTATAAAATTCTGGAGTGAAGTCACGGTCTGAGTCCCAATCACCATGTAAAGTGTCTAACCGACTAGGGATCCTCCCTCTGCCGCGCCCAAAATTTAATCTAGAATTTCTGGGCGAGAGATCTTGGTGCCTCTCTCGTGAAAATTTGCCAGAACCATCGATGTATGACTCATCTCTGAACAAAAGTGAAGGCAAGAAATCAGATATCAATACAACTACTTAATTAGTTTTCGAGAAAGAAGCTACATAAACAAGTAAACAAGGGTAAAAGAATGATCACCTCCCTCGGGGATGTAATTTTTCTCCCTCAAGTGCTACATCAGGTAATCTTTCAATCCCAGCTTGTGTTTGCAATGACCTAGCAGAAATAGGTCCTGTTTTGCCAGGGAATGATGCATGAGAAGCTCGAGACAGAGTTATAATGCGGCTCCGATTACCACCACTGTTGGCATCCTTAGCTGCATCATCACCATTTGCAGATGCTTCCATATTTGGCAAACGTGTATCAGTATTTTCCAGCAAGTCGATTTTTTTAACATCCTCCTCTAACTCCTGAGTAACAGTGGCAACTGCTTCTTGGTTTCCCTTATTGGTTTGCTCAGACAATAATTCCATCTCCCGTTCCTTTATGCAATCTTTACTACCTGATTGATCAAGTAGGTTTCGTTGTATATCCCTAATTGGCCTCCTCAATCCATCTCCATCATGGGATGAAGAGGGGTCACAATCACCGTACTGTCCCACAATGTCCATCTTTCTATCATCAGAGTCACAATGGTCAACAGGTTCAATTACTTCTTTCTCACATGTGGGCTCCTCTACTGCATTATGCACTAGAGATTCTCGGACCTCACCATCTTCATAATCATCTTCTTCACAATCTCTTTCTGTATCCAGAGCCCTTGCTAAACGATGGTTACCATCAGACTCATAATCAGAACTATAAGAATCTTCTTCTAAAATATCAGCTGATATGTTGATTTTCTCCTCATCACTTACAGAATCTTCACTTCCACGCATATCAGGGAGGTGGTCATTCATGTGTTTTAATCTGCACTGTTCAGGATCATCAGCATTTCCATCTTCAGCTCTTACCTTAGCTATCATCACAGAAGTACTCGATTCTTTATCATTATGACTCACAGATATAGCGACTGTTTCTGAAGCAACCAGAATAGCACTTTCACATGCTTCCTGAGGCAGTACCTCCCCATTAAGATGGCTTCCTTCAGTGAAATCAGAATGTTCTAAATGGTTTGTTACATCACTGGCTGTAGTCAACCCTGTTGAACAAGAAGGTTCAACTGCAGGGAAAGACATCTGTGCAGGAATTGCCACATCAAAAGAATTATTACTCAAACCCTGACTGACCTGTTTGCCTACTTGTGATGGGCCTACCTGTGATGTCCCCTTCACTGTATCAAGGGCTTGTTGACTAACCTCACGAACTGGTTCAGTTTTAATGGCAGCAGGACCAGCTACTTTCAGCGTGCTGATATTTGAAGATTTGGTAAGGCTGCCATCAACTAATTCATGCTTTAGTGTTCTACTATTATTTAGCAATCCCATATTTTTGGCTGTCGTTCCCAAGTAATCTAATTTGGTGCTATCATCAAATGGTTCCGATTTCACAGTCCTATGACTAACCGTGCTCAAATTTCCAGTTGAAGCCATCGATCCTGGCAAGCTCATACTAGGAAACCTGCCAAAAGTTTCTTCAGTAGATAAGCTGGAAGGTTCCTGGCTCACTTGTGACCGAAGGGAGGATGGACTAAGACCTAACTGAAGAGAGTCAACTACTTTATTTTGTCGGCCAGGCAGTCCGGATGACAAGGTAAGATTAGCTCTGTTGTCACCCTCTACATGGCTATGCTTTTCTGAAGCAGCAGCAATTCCAATCATCCCAGTTGTGCATATCGACGGTTTTCTATCATGTACATGATCAGTTGCATCGAACCCATCGATAGATGCTTGACCTGATGCAGCATCACTGGCAAATCTTTCCCATGCATCCATTGTAGTATTCAGATCCCAGTTTGCCCTATTAGCACTCTGCTGTACCCCATTATTCAATTCAACATCATTTTTGCTGCACTGGCTACTGCTACTTCCCTTGCTCAAAGATAAATTCAGCAAATCAGGCTCTGAAGTACCCTGATTCTGGCCTCTTCCATCAATGTTTTGAACTGCCCATGCTGGAAAAAAATGTTCCTTTACACCTAATGTCAATTCAGTATTCCCTGCAACTCTAGGAATTTCTGCTTTACACTTCCCTTCAAATTTTTCTTTGCTAAGTACATCTTTCCCCATATTAAGTGCAAGAGCTTCATTTGGTGCCAACTGAAAATTCACTTTTCCCACTGTTATTGGACAAGCAGATTTCTCAGCCACCATAAGCTTGTTTTCGCTGCCCATGTTAACTAAAGAATCAGGGTGACTTCTTATGCTTGCTTTCTCGAGTTCAACTCTAGAGCATTTAGCCTTAGGATTGCTTTGGGCCAAAGCAACATTAGAAACATCAATATTTCCTTCAGATTCCTCAGATAAGGGTTTCTTGTTTGCATCAGATATACCTGAAGAACTTGTTGCAACACTAGCATTTGACATGGCTGACCCCTGAGGTGGGCTAGAGAGATCCTTCTGAAGTAAATCAGATCGTTCCTTCCGTAGTAAATCAGATTGTTCCTTATGTAGCAAATCAGAATGTTCCTTGCATGGGGAGTCGGATAATTTCTTCTGTAGCAAATCAGTATGTTCCTTTGATGGGGAGTCAGATTGTTCCTTCTGTAGCAAATCAGTATGTTCCTTTGATGGCGGAGTCAGACTGTTCCTTCTGTAGCAAATCAGAATGGTCCTTTGATGGGGAGTTATATTGCTCCTCCTGAAGCAAACCAGAATGTTCCTCTGATAGGGAATCAGATTGTTCCTTGTTTAATGGAAGTGCAGGAATCAAAGTAGGTTCAATTGGAGGAGCGGGAGACCAAAACAATGGGAACTTTCTCTTCTTTATGGGAACACCTGCAATGTACTCGGATTGTTCCTTCTGTATGGAATCAGAATGTTCCTCCGATAAGGAATCCAATTGTTCCTTCTTTAATGAAACTGCTGGAATCAAAGTTGGTGCAAGTGGAGGTGAAGGAGAACAGAACAATGGGAACCTCCTCTTCTTCATAGGAACACCTGCAATGTAATCGCTAGACTGCCTGGAAATGGGTTTAAGCCCAGTCTGCAAACAAAAGATTATTTAAATCAAATATTCAAAAGAACCAATAAATTTGTATCGCTCTCCAATCCAAGCAGAAGCTTGATAAAGAAATAAACCTCTTCATTGCCTGATACAGGCATGACTTCCAGATTTGCTGAACTTATAATCCTTCTCTCTATCCTAAATCAATAGCAATTCCTTGATTAAATTTCTAAAGTTGCTCTTGAT
Source organism: Platycarya longipes (assembly GCA_036559045.1). Taxonomy (NCBI): domain Eukaryota; kingdom Viridiplantae; phylum Streptophyta; class Magnoliopsida; order Fagales; family Juglandaceae; genus Platycarya; species Platycarya longipes. The sequence goes on along the minus strand of CM071790.1, from coordinate 11,312,757 downwards.
TCACTGATATTTCTAAGCCACATAAGACCTCTCAATTTCAAGCAGTCTCCTGAATCTTAAACTCTGGATGGGATAACATGTAGTAATCACCTGCAAACATAAAAGATAAAGCTACGCCATGATGACTTGGTCCAGAAAGACGAAAGAAACAGAATTTTAAGAAAACAAAAAAAGTTCAATAATAGTTTCTCGATCAAGTCATCCAAGCAAACAGCCAACTTTGATTCGTAAAATGATAAAACAACTAGATCGCCACAAAAGCAAGATCAGCATAAAAGACGAAAATAGATTTTTAGGAATACAATTAAATCGTTATGAAATTCTAACTATAAATCTGAGAAAATAAGAAAAAAATGGTCTGAATATGATCTTGCACGCAAAGACAAAACAATTACACGCCAAAGTGATAGGATCACCGATCAAACTACGCATTCAGTCCCTAGAGGTCACCTTCCCAACGCAAAACACAGAAATTAATCCACATCCGCAGGTAATTTTCCTTTCAGGGACACGTCGAGAATACTTGATCCGTAAAAACCATCAACAAGATTCATAAAAAAAAAAAGGACTTCCAGGAAACATCTCTTAGGGAATATGGCATCCAAAAATCATAAATGGAAAGCGAGATTTTCGAATGACGATAAGAAACATTCCCGAAAATGTGTTCTCCACGACCAAACAAATCATCCAAAAAATCAATAAATTTTCTCCACCGTCTTTCACAAATCAGGCGCCGAAAATGGAATCAGAATCACATCGAGAGATGGCAAAAGGGGAGGAGGGAATGCCTTAACAACCTAAATCAGGTTGAAATAATCGATATACATAATTAAACGGAAAATTTTAAAAATGAAAAATAATATAAATAAAACCTTTAATTTCCAGGAAGTAGCTGAAATCCGAAAATCAACACGCACATGCCGAAAGGAGAGGGGGAAGAGGGCCAGAACACAATCGGTTATTTAAAAGGAAAAAATTACCTACTGAAGACAGGGAGAAGGGGATCGGATGAGCTTGGTCAAGCTCTGCAAGCAACTTCTACGAATGGATGTGAATGATCAGATCAGCAAAAGAGAAAGGGAAAGACAAGGTAAGAGGAAGAGAATCTAAACTAAATTAGCCTTAAGTCTCAAGCCTAGGGTTTGTGCTTTGCATCCGCACGCAGCCATCTATTTCCTATCTATGAATATATATATATATATATATATATATATATATATAATTGCGGTGGGCAACGTGCTGTGGATTATTTCCGTTTTTAAATTTATTCTTGTATTAGACTTTAACGTGGGTGAACGCGTAGAGTCTTGGTCCCGCGTACTTTAGCCGGGGAACCTGACCTCAAATAGTTACCTGACACGTGTACTGTCTGTGTCATTTTTCGGAAAATGCCAATATATTTTCCTTTACATAAATCTTTAACTTTATGTTATACCTTTCTTTTTTTTTTCGACTTTTCTCAAAAGCGGACTTCCGCGAAGTTACGGCTTTAAATTGTCAAGGAACAATATACATGCTTTCACACAGCCGAGGAAAAAAAAATATATACCTTTCACACCACACCCCTAACTTTTCTGACATATTTGCGATTAAGATCCGGTTTGATTGAAAAATGAGTTGTATGTTATAAAACTAAAAAGAAAACTATTACTATTGCAAGAGAAAAGAAACTCTTAAGAACTGAAACTTTCTTTCTCTCTCTATATTTTCTTATGAATTTCATTACAACTGAAGCCCGTATTTATAGGCGTTGAAGTTACTATGCAAGTTACTATGCAAGTCACTATGCAAGTCACTATGCAAGTCACTATGCAGATTTTAAAATAATAGTGGTGGGGTCATTCACATAATTTAGTGGTGGGACAGGGGGCGGCGCCGTTTCGTTCGTTCATTTATAATTCATAACACTCCCCCTTGAATGACCACCCATAAAGAATATGCCTCGTTAAAACTTTGCCAAGGAAAAACCCAGTGGGAAGAAAAACCAATGGCGAAGGAAAAAGAGTACAGTCTCTTTATGTATCCACAAGTGCTTTAAGATTGCCTCATTAAAACCTTGCAAAAGAAAACCCAATGGGATAAAACCTTAGCGAAGGAAAAAGAGTACAATCAGCACAAGTCTTCAGGACTTTTACTCCCCCTGGAAAGTGCATGACCATAGTTTTTGAGTCTTCACATTTTAATATTCTGCACAATTTTCTTGAATGTCGCAGTTGGTGATGTCTTCGTGAATAAATCTGCCAGGTTATCACTTGATCGTATTTGATATATCCTCCTTTGATTTGAGTGATACAAGCAGCATTATCTTCGTATAAAATTGTTGAGCTATCAAAATACTACACTTTTCTTGGATACGTTGAGTCATTGATCTCAGCCAAATATACTCTCGACTTGTTTCATGAATTGCAATAATCTCTGAGTGATTTGAAGATGAAAAATAATATCTGGTTGACAAACTTAATAGAAATCTGATACCTGCAATAATACTTAAACTCCCCCTGATAATATGCGTTAGTGTTTCAAGTAATAAGCAAATATGATTTCAGTATATATAACAAGTTAAGAATTCAAACACGATCTCCAACTAAATAATGCATTAGAGAGAGTATGATAATATTTTCATCTAAAATTTTCTCCCCCTCATTCGGCGTTATTAGGAAGAACTTGTTTATATACGGCGGAAATAACATTGGAAACCATCTATGTATGATAAAAGCTGTAAAAGCTTTGAGATTTAATATTATCGGTTCGGCGGAAAATCAAATCCGCTTGACATTGTGGACAAACGAGATCTTGAAGAGATTTGAAGGCTTCGGTTTGTTGTTTAAATATAACCAATTTTACCATTGGTTTACTCCAGCAAAAAGATTTCACATTCCTCATAGATTCAGTTGTTGTTCATCCAGAACGATATTATGTCTGATAGAAATTCTAATGTCCCAGATTTAAACCACGAACCTTTTATACCTCAACCACTTATATTTTCTCCTGAGGCTGTAAACACCATGATAGGAGCAGAGATATATCTATCTAGTAAATCTGATCCTGAAATTGTTGCAGCATCAAGAACCCTCAGTGCTCAATATGCTGCTTCTCTTACAACCATGTCTCAGAGGCTACTAGCGAGAACAAGTGAGGTTGATCATCTTAAAACTCAAATATTTGAGTTGCATCAAACGCTTGCAACTAAAGATAGTAAAAATAAAGATTTAAAACAAGAAAACAAGGAGCTGAAGAAACTTGTAGACTGGTATTCTCGTGACCTGAAAACACGAGTAGAAGAGCTGGAACGAGAAAGAGCACAGATACAAAGTCAACAACAGCAGCTAACGGCAGAGGTTCAGCGTTTACAAGAAAATAGGGATAGCTGTAATTAATCTCGCTGGCTTTTGAAATTATGCATCCAGCATATCTTGTAAAGTGAGATTTGAAGAGATGATGGTTTGTCTTGTTCTTATTTCCATTTCTATAAGAACCGTCTTTAGTTTCATTTAGTACGCATCAAATCTTCTTCTATAATTCATCTGTATTTGTATTCTTATTCTACAAATTTCCAATGGCTCATCAATTTCCTTTTACTATTTCTCACAATCAACATATGAGGTATCCTTCACCTCAATTACAAGTTGATCCTGCATCTTCCGCAGGTGCAATGTTGCAGCAAGCAAATGATCTGGCTAATAAGTCAGATCGTGAAGCTGTTTATGAGCTGGTGACTCTCGGCACCCGATACTCCTCCTCTATTGTTGGATTTTCCAACCGATTACAATCCAAAAATCGTGAGATTGAGGAGCTTAACGAGAAGGTTTCTGTACTTCAACAACTCGTTCAAGAGTCTGACAAAAAAATTGCAGACTTAAAGCAGGAGAATAAGGATTTAAAATCCTTACTTGCCTCTTCATTTCGACTGCCTAATCCTTTAGATAAGGATGGTATGTTGCTTTATGAAGAGCAAATGCATTTGAGAGATGAGGCTAGAAGTCTCAAATTCTTGTAACTCATCTATGAATTGAATAATAAGATCTTTCCTTTTCAAATGCATTCCTTGAATTTATAGCAACCCTTGTAATCTTTTCAAGAGTTCTAACAAGGTAAATCATCAACGTAAACTGCAATAATAATGAATCCGGATTCTGATAAAACACATGAACATATAGGATTATTCTTAAATCCTTCTTTGAATAGATACTCGTTGATTCAATTATACAACATGTGTCCGGATTGCTTTAACCCATATAAAGATCTTTGAAACTTTATAAAGTACATACTCCTAAATGTACTTGGATTAGATGCTTCAAGTATCGTAATAATCTAATGATGCTTATAAATATGCAGTGACCACATTCATTAACTGCATATCTAATCCTTTTGTAATAACCAAATCAATTAAAAATATGAATGTGATTGCATTCATACCAAGGAAATATGTTTCCTCATAATTGCTCGGGTTTCTACTGGAAACCTTGTGCGACAAATTATACCGCATAATTTCATTTCGCATTACGCTTTCGTATAAATACTCACTTATATCTGACAAATATTACACCCTTTGGTGTTTGGACAACAGGTCCAAATGCATCTCGCTTCACTAGCGAGTTTAATTCAGTTTTAATAACTGCTTTCCATTTTGGCCAATCATTTCTACGTCGACATTCTTCGACGATTTTTGGCTCACTTTCTTCATTACTTCTGGTAATATCAAGTGTTATCATATATGTTGTCGACAACAGTTTTATTTCTATCCATAAATTTTCCAGTACTCATGAAATGTATTGAGATCTCATTGTTCCTCTTCAGGGGAAAACATTTCATGAAACACCTCTACAGGAGGTTCCTCTTCAGGAGGTTTATACTCTTCAGGAGTTTTCTCTTCATGAGTTATACTCTTCAGGAGTTACCTCTTCAAGAGTTACCTCTTCAGGAGGTTTCCTCTTCAGGAGGATTATATTTTATACAGAAAATACGGTCTCTTCATGAGCACCGATTTTTATTTTTCTTGTGCACCAATAGGTCTTCAACGCTTCAGGTGTATCTTAGACTCATTTATTGCTGTTTTAACAACTCGTCCTTCAGGGACTTCAATTCTTGCTTAAGCATTAACAGCAGTAATATATGATTTTACAACACCTTTAGTGTCAGTAAATACATCATGTAATTGATTTGCAACACTTTGCAGATAAATAATCCTCTGAACTTCTGGTTCACATTTATTTGTAAGAGGATCAAATTTAAACAGGATTTTATTATCCCAAGTAATTTCTTGTCGTGCTTCAGGCACCGATATTTCATTATTTCAAAACATGATGAAATATTAATAATCTTATATATAAAAACTTAGTATAAATAAATCAAGTGCTTGGCCGTACAACAGGTACGTGACTACTGTTTAGTCATATTACATCTATAACAAACATCTTCATCTTTTTATGAAGAATTATTCTGAAGGCCTTTACCCTTCTCTGAGTTTGATCACTTCTGGTGATACGATATATTTTTATCATCTTTAGTGTTGTCGCTTTTAGGACCAACACTTCTATAATTTTTCTACCACGTCTACGCCCTTAGTTTCCATTCACTTCTGGAAATTGTGTAAATTCGATATCATTAATAGGACGTAACTGGTATAACAAAAACTCATTATTTAGCTCAATCACTGGAAGACAAAATAAAAGTTCAGAATATTTGTTGAACTTTCACTCTCGATATTACTACTGCAGGAGCACATTCGAAGTATGAAAAATAATGTCTTCTTTTATATATCATCATCAGTGATATTTTCATTGCAAAATTTTAATATTGAGCTGTTTTTAAAGAGTGCAGAATATTCAATACCACTCTTAAAATCTTGCAACTTCAGGTGCAATAAATCATAATGATCTTTTGAGAGGATTACATCTTCTGGTGCTTATATCACTCTCTTAATTCATTTCACATAGTAAGATGATTTTTCATCATGAGATACATAGCACGGTCCTTCAGGGACACATGGTTTTCTTCTATGATTGTATCTTTCAAGTTCATCATCATATCCAAATAGATCTCATCAAGGATCCTGGATAAATAACATTTTTCAGAAATGTCAATAGTAATAAATCTCAATATTTGACATTATATTACAAAAATAAATCTGTGAATTTAAGAAATATATTCACATTATCATGAGCATAAAAATAAAATTTTATCAAGTAATATTCAGCAATATTACCTTTAATATTTATCTCAAGGACTGCAAATAATATATGGAAAAACTTACTTGAAGTAGAAGACCACTAGCTTCAGTATCGGTAGAACCTCGTGCTGATAACGTGTTATAAAACTAAAAAGAAAACTACTACTATTGCAAGAGAAAAGAAACTCTTAAGAACTGAAACTTTCTTTCTCTCTCTATATTTTCTTATGAATTTCATTACAACTGAAGCCCGTATTTATAGGCGTTGAAGTTACTATGCAAGTTACTATGCAAGTCACTATGCAAGTCACTATGCAGATTTTAAAATAATAGTGGTGGGGTCATTCACATAATTTAGTGGTGGGACAGGGGGCGGCGCCGTTTCGTTCGTTCATTTATAATTCATAACATTGTGTTTATTTTAATTTTTTAATTTTTTTATATAAAATATAATTTTTAATATAATTTTTTTATATTTTAATACAATTTTTTAAAATTTTAAAATAATAATAATATTAAAAAATATATTTTTTATTTAATTTTAAAAATTCATCTTAATTATCTCATTTCATCTCTTAATTCAAACCAAACATGTTACGTTTAGATGTCAATAAGTTTTGAGAAATTATAAGAATACTTGTGAATAATTTGAGTAAAGAATGAAAAAGTTTTGTGGGTCTTACTAAGAGTGTTTTAAGTTGTTTGGATGTGTAAAATATTTTGAGGTATTTTAAAATATATAATATTATAAAAACTATGAGTCCCATTAATAGATGATATTTTAAAATATTAATATTTTATTCTAACAAATAAAAAATAAAAAAAATCGGACGAATCCTGCTGGAAGTCACTGTAGCCGAAGTGGTGCAAGTGCGCGTGGGAGGTGAGGTCAGCCTTTCCGAAGACGAGATTTTAAGGGGTTAGTCGCCAGCGTAAGTGGAGTCCGGTGATTCCGGCGATGTAGTCATTGGTGGCCGGCAGTGGATCGAAGAAACCGATCAACACTGAAACCCATTTTTGGCGTTGGGTCACGCGTGGAAGATGACGGCATGGTGGCTGACAGTGGGATTGTCATAAGTGGTTCGCCGGCGCGAGAGGATGTCGATAATATCAGCAGTGTCATCATTAGTGACCAACGGTGGGTCAAACTCGAGGTCATCGACGCTTTCGTTGAAGACTACTGTAGCAGAAACGTGAGAAATAATAATAAAATATTATTTGAAATTCTTTTTATTTTAAATAAGAAAAAAAGTGGGAAATATATGAATTTGTTGTGTTTGAAATACTTAAATGTGTTTGGGAGTAAATTATTTTGGGCCGTACGAAAAATGCTGAGAATTTCTTAGAAGATTTTGACATCCAAACCTGGGCTAAGTGCCTACACTTTGGAATTTTTAACCGACAGCCCATAATGTTTTGCCAAATGACTCTGTTATCCTTCGCTTAGGGTAGGTTTGGAAACAAAGTATTTCTAAATTTTCTCAAATATTTTCTACTATTATTCACTACTTTATTATTATTTTTTACGTACTTTTATTATCATTTATTACTTTTTTATTATTATTTAATATTTTATTATTACTTTTTATCTACTTTTTATTATTATTTACAACCGCTCTCAACATCCAAACATAACCTTACTCAATTTCCTTTTCCTTCCTAATTTTTTTTCACTCCATCAAACTGTTTTTTTTCAAATGTCTGTCCACCATCATATCACAAAAAGCAAAAAGACAATTTACACTTCGGCACAAAGATGCTCACCCCCTCATGTTGCAATTCCATAATTGCATGATATACTCCACTTAGATTTGAAAATAAGAGGAGTTAAAATAAATTTAATTTATTTTTTAATATTATTATTATTTTAAAATTTAAAAAATTTGAATTAAAATTTTAAAAAATATATTAGAATTTGAAAAAGAGTATATAAGAATTTATATTTTTTATGAGAAATTAAAAAAATATAATAATAAAATAGATATAAGTTGAGATGGATTTTGAATCCAAACCGAATAATTTCAAGTTAATAGACAATTGCGAGAAGATATTTTGTCTCGAAACCCTTCATCTTCTCATTTGGTCATAGATTATTTTATACTTTCTAATTTAAGTTTTTTCCCCCCTTCGTAACAAAAGAGTAGTTGATTTATTATCTACCAAAGCTTTACAGCTAACACTCGTCCCATCGCAAAAGTTTCCAACTGTCAATTTTCCAGTCGACCAAATAATTTTTTTGATCGCAGTGACGTGTGCGTCACACGCACGGTTCTTATAGCGCGTGAGATCAACGCGCTGTTACAATGAGGGAGTTTTGCTACCATGACATGCCACACCAGTGAAATTGGCTGACTTCAACTCCTTCAAACCTGACAGTTAGAATCTTTCTCAGCGTGGCACATGCGTCCCACGCGCCACCACAGTCACCCACCACTGTATTCTAGTGATTCGACAGTTCTTTTATTTGCTATTTGTCTATATTTACGCTTTCCTAACCAAGGCTAATAAGAAAGAGATATTGAAAGTCTCTATCAGCCATTTTCAGACTAGTAAAGTGCAGTGTAAATTTTTAGAAAGCAACTTTTAGTCGTAGTACTGTAGTCGATTTATCAGATTATTTTAAATTTGTTTTGGAGTGGTCCGACAATCGGGTGCTAGACAAGTTATTAACCATATAATTTTTTTTTTTTTTGTATTTGTGGTTTGAATTGTATGTCGAAGCTAGCTACTATATTAACCATTGTATATTATAACTATTTTAATATTTATAATATTGCTTACTTATAACAAAAAAAAAAAAAAAGTTTAGTAGAGTGGAATATGTTGGGTGCAACATTTGTAATTAAACTCTCCCAATTTTATGTTCACGAAGTCTTAAAAAGTTTGGCTTGATTTATTTCACGACTCATTTCATATTATCACTATACTTTTTATAAAATTTTAGATAATTTATTTTTTAATAAAAATAATATTTACTCAACTTTTAACAAGCATATCAAACTTTTTACAAATTGAAAAATCAAAACAATTTATCACGGTCATGTTAAGCAATCACAAATTTAGTAGTAAAAATACTATTAATAGATTAAATTAATAATTATTAGTTAATAACTCACATCACAATATTCTACTTATAAAAGATATTTTATTTTCCATAAAAAAGAAAGATATTTGATTTGAAAGCAAGTCCTCATAAAAATTTATTTATACCGAATTTAAATTAATTGCATTTATTGACCTTATCTTCGAATCCAAGCCAGACTTATCCGCACCGTTTTTCGTTCTATAAATACGGAGGGAGAAAATGGGCAACGCCATTTTCACTCTTCCAAGACAAAATCTAGGGTTAACTTGGTACTCTTGAGGTACGCCGCGCGCCTTCCTCCTATCTCTGCTCTGGGGCTGTGTCTGCCTTTGGGGTTTTTATCCCTCTCCATTCTCTTAATTATCCTTATACTGAATTGAGGTATTCGTTCAATTGATTACACAAATCATGATATTTCAAGAGCTGGACTCCAACCCCCAACCACCCCCCCCACAAAAAAAAAAACCAAAAAAGAAAAAGAAAAACAAAGTTGCAATTATGCGGAAAATATTTCTTTTCCATTTAATCTATTTAAAAACTTGTTCATTTTCCCCCTCCTAAGCTGTGTGCTGTTTCACATTTTGCTGAAAATATGGGGGGTAAATGCAGTTAATCATCGGCGCATTATATATGCGCGTGTGTGTATATATAATATATGATATATATATGTATATTTCCGTGTTTGCATTTGTGCTCGTATGCGTGTGTAGTGTTTGGGCCGGTGCTCTCTGGGTATTTGATGAACTAATAATTCATTTTCTGTGCATAAAAAGATGCCTCGGTACGATGACCGCTATGGTGGAACGCGTCTCTACGTGGGACGCTTGTCGTCGCGGACAAGGTCGCGTGATCTTGACGACCTCTTTAGCAGATACGGAAGGTACCAAAAGAATTGCCTATCGTATGTTGTGGTAGTATGAATTTTTTGCTTTGGCTAGAAGAGATCAAGTTGTTGCCCTATGAAATAATCTAACTGGTCTTTGATAGAGTTAAAATGTTATGACGGACTTTAAGCCTTTCGTTCTGATAAGGAATGGAGTCACTTTTGTTTTAATTGTTAGAAGTTGACACGTTGTGAGCTATTAGAAATTGTTCCCAACTAGGTGTTTTCTCTTGAATACATCCAGTGTATTCATAAAAAAAGTTCTTAGAAATTGGCGTATGAGGGTACGTTTTTCCTTTCTTTTATGCATAAGTCTATGCGTGTGTTATGATATCTATGTTGTTTTTAGTTCCATTTTTAAGCTTCTTCCAGGTTATTGGTGGTCATGGACCTAGGTTCTTAGACATCTGGTTGGGTGAGAGAAAACGAGGGCTTAGCAAGCCCTTTTGTGCTAGGCATTTAAATATTCATTTCAATAGCTGTGTGAGAACTTTGTAAACCCCCCCCCCCCCCCCCCCCCAAAAAAAAAGGTGTCTTGCGTGGTTTAACTGAAATGATCTTCTTGAAGGTTTCTTGGCTTTTGCCTAACCTGGAGGTCTATGGTGAGAGGGTGAACCTTGGTGGATTTGGCGAGTCTTTCTATAATGTTATTGCTTGTTTTTATGGAAATGGCAACAATCTCAAAGTGGTGTTTAGTTCATCTGTGAGGGGCGAAGTGTCCAACCCTTCGATACTTGTGTCTTGATGGCCTTACTGTTTCTGGCACCCGTTTACGCAGAGTACGCGATGTGGATATGAAGCGCGACTTTGCCTTTGTTGTATGTATACCATTCTCTTTTCTGTTTACTCTCACAGTTTTTTCTCGTCTATGTGCTTCATTCAAACAATCTCTGTAGCAAGTATGATCTTTTCTTTTTCTTTAAATGGCTGACAATCCCAGGATTTTAGTGACCCTCGAGATGCTGAAGATGCAGTATATGGTCTAAATGGCCGGGAAGTTGATGGAAGCAGAGTCATTGTAGAATTTGCAAAGGGGTGAGTTAATGGAATTTATTTTACCAAGCCAAGTATTCATAACTAAATTAGGATAGCTTTTCTACCTCGAAAAAATTTTCTTCAATAGTGTGGAAAGAGTAATGCTATATACAGTTATAAGGTGTGTAAGCACCGAGCAATTGTTTAGAAAAATAGTGGGGTCCACTATTAAAAAATTAATTTATTTTTTCATGTAGATCTGATATTTTACTTATTTTTTTTAAAGTGATTATGCGACACTTGCACATTTTACGACTGCAAATATCATTTTTCATTTAGTTTGGAATGCATTTAGGGGCCACGTGGTCCTGGTGGATCTCGTGAGTATCTTGGGCGAGGTCCCCCTCCTGGATCAGGGCGCTGCTTTAATTGTGGAATTGATGGCCATTGGGCACGAGATTGCAAGGCTGGGGACTGGAAGAATAAGTGTTATCGCTGTGGTGAAAGAGGCCACATAGAACGGAATTGTAAGAACAGTCCTAAGAAAGTTAGGTACTGACTCTCTGTCACGGAGGCTTTCATCCTTTTACAAATTTTATGTTCATGAGTTTATTTACCAAGCAATTTTCTGGTGTAGACCTGGGCGGAGCTACTCAAGGTCGTTGAGTCCTCAACGTGGTAGGGGTCGTAGTTACAGCAGGGGTCGTAGTTACAGGTATGGACCATCATCCCTATTATGTGGTTTGTACTTTGTACACTGCCTTTTGTTTAAAACAAATAATATGCTTTCCTCATTACAGAATGCCTTTACTTATTTCAATAGACCTTCGGTTTGTAAAATATTCTCTCTCAGTCGATCTAGATCACCTTTAAAGAGAGAACGAAGCCTTGAGCAGGTTGAAAGAAGACCAAGGAGCTCACGTGAAAGCCAGAGCCCTAGGCGGCACAGGAGGTCGTCACCATCATCTAAAGGGAGGAAGCATAGTCTTACACCTGACAAGAGCCCACAAGAGAGAGGTAGCCCACCCAAAAGGGATGGAGAACAGGCCAATGGGTCTGATTACAGTGGGAGTCCCAGGGAAAAGAACAGAAGCCCTATGGATGATGCTGATGAAGAGGCCCCACAGGAGCGGAGTTATGGAAGCCCTGCCAAAGAAAATGGCCAGAGTCGCAGCCCTAGTCCTACCCGTAGGGATGATAGGAGCCCTGTTGAGGATGATGATAATCATGGTTCTCCAAGAGGCAGTGAGTCAAACTGAAGGCATTGTTAAGTGACGGAATACAACTTAAAAACCTGTTATTGATAAAGGTTCTTTCTGCTTTGTATGCGTATCTTTAGTCTTGAACATTTCCAAACCTGTCAAGAGATTTTCTAAACTTTTACTGGAGTGATATTATTCGTACAGTTCCAGTGATCTTAACTGTACCTTATGTCATTTGACTAGTTTTCTTATGCAACATTAAAGATACGGCGTCGCTTGTCATCGGGACAGTCTGGTTTTCTGGCCGTCCCCATGCTAGTTTTTATTTGTGAACGAATATACTTTAAGAATCGGATTTCTGGATGGAATACGGGCAAGTTCTCTACGGTGTGCGTCGTGGACATTCTACTTTTCGCTTGGCGATCCATGTTCATGTCACCTGGAAATTGGCAGGAACCAACTTTATAGCTAGGGGTATTCAATTCAGGCCAACCCAGCCCAGAACCAAAAGATCAAAAGTAGTTTGGACTTCAATCTGGATTCGTCCCAGATCTGGATTAATCCAGTTTTTTAAAAATTGGAAATCTAATTTTCAAATTATTAATTTATTTCAATTTTGTTATAATGCTTGTATTACTACTTGGTCCCTTTCAGAAATTTGCTTGTGCCACAAATATAGAATACAGAATCAATTAAATAAATAAATAAAAATTCAAACAATTTAAAAGTGAATTGATTAGTACTTGACAATATCATTAAACCAAGTGTTTATTAAATAAAACAAGAGACTCGCCTAAATCTGCCAAAAATCATACACAAACTTAAAATATAATGAACCCACAAATTATACCACAGAAACATAGAGAGAGAGAGAGTATCCTAGTTTGGACGGAGATCGGCACGATTTAGTTATGAAATAAGATCACTTAAAATTCGGACACCGATTTTAAAATCTGGTCCTAAATTTAAAACCTTGATTTGGACCATGTTAATCCGGATCGTTAATATATCGATTCAGATTTAATTTGATATGAATTAAAATTGGAATAAGATATCAAGATATCCGGATAGCCAGATTTTAATCGGACGAAAAAAAAAAAACCAATTTGATTGAACACTCCTATTTACAGCTCGCGGATTTGCAACATTTGGAACTGCGTGGCATAATGAGTTATTTTTCTTCAAATCATTTTTTTATGAGCTATTATCTAAGATCGTTTTAAGGGGGAAAATGCTATAGTCTTGTTCAAGCACGAATTTATTTCCTGTTTAAGTTCTCAAAAACTTCTAAAAATCTTGGCAGTTATTGACTTATGGCAACACTGGAGATTTAAGGTGGCTCTGGAGTCTGGAGATTTAAGGCAACACTAATGGCATCAGAAGGCACTTACCAATCTACTTGCAAAAGTATTTCCGTACAGGAAATAAATATTGAACTCGGATTCTCAAAATTCAGAAATATATATTAGCATTATTAATAAGATCAAAATAGTAAAAAAAATAGTAGAAAGAAAGATGCTCCGTTTGGTCCCCAATGGCCAATAAGGCCATGATACAACCAACCGAATTGAACTCACAACTATCTATAATGTTATAAAAAAAAAAGACCTTATCAATCAAATGTGATTGTGACTCCTAATCATTCAGAAACTGTTAAGTTTTCCTTTTTTTTTTTTTTTTTTTAAGCAAAGGGTAGCCGTTAAGCTTTCCTTGATTTGAGTATTGCAATTCTACACAATTATTTCCAAATGAGCAGTACTGAATTGAACAGTATAAATATTGTTAAAAAAAAAAAAAAGTGGCCTGTGTGGTGCAGAATTGTCAAAAATTAAATGAGACAAATGCTCTCTTATAATAGGAATTGAAGTTTGAACACCATCTTATATTATGGTGGATGAATAGGAGGTGTTGAAGACACGCGAACTAATCAGATATAGAACCCCTATAATTAATTTATAAAAAATTATATTTGAAAGTTTTATATTACGTATATTCATTTAATTAACATGTGATTTTATCATTTTTATCTTTATATTTTAACGTTTAAATATGTGTGTTTGAATAAAAAGATAAAAATGATATGCCACACAACTGATTACGATGTGTGGCATATCATTTAAACACTATTTAAATATGTATTTTTTTAAAAAAATTATTTAATAATTATATTATTTTCAAATTTTTAAACATAACATAAAAAATAATTCAACCATTTCAAAATGCAAAATAAAAATTCTATTAAAAATACATATTTTAACCTTAATTTAATTTATAATGTTTTTATTTAACACTTTTTTTTTATCTCATTTTCTAATATTCCATAAAAAAATCTTAACGCATTCTATTTCAATATTATTTATAGATTTTTTTATCTTATGTTACCTGTGTAACAGAAAGAAACCCCAAATTTTCATGAAGTTTTATTTAACAAAAATTGTTCAAGGGGGATTTTTCTATTTAGAGGAGAAAGGGAAGACGAGCTAAGGTTGCCCTGGTTTATTACACGTCAAACCCTGGCATTTCTCAAAGTCAAAATCCCAAGTCGTAAATTAGAAACATAATAAGATAATAAAAAGGAGAAAGTTAATTAAAAAAATATATAAAAAGAATTATTAATTCGTGCTGTATAAAGAAAGAAAAATAAATAAAAATAAAAAAGAAACAAGCGCCAATGACAGCTCCATAACGTAATCTCTCCTTCCCTCCCTCCCCCGTCTCTCTCTCTAGATCTACCCCTTCAAACGTTCTGGCAAATCGTTCTCTTTTTTCAGAACGTTCCAATCTCCGATATTGAATATCGGTTAAATCCATTGGATAAATGGGTTATTTCCAGCTAAGGTTATAATTCCGAAACTGTACACTCTCAGGGGTAGAATATCTGTCATAACATAGATTCAAGGTACGCTCAGAGGTTCCTGTATCGTTATTTATGTGCCATAATTGTTTTATTTCCTCTTGTAATTTATTTTATTTAATTTCATTATATACCCATAAATTTGTACGATCGTTAATCGCTGGTAAATCAGTGGTGCATGTTTCGATCTTGTGTTATGCTCCAATAATTTCAGATTTCTGTGTTTGATCCTGGATTGATGCCATACTGATGTCAGTTATATTTGGTTTTCTCTTGTAAATTTTTGCTTTACAACTCCTATTCGTACCCATCAATAACATTTTGGGGATATTCTACTGCACGTGCATATATTTACGATTCCTGCATTTTATTAGTATTATTATTGTTGTTCTTTCAGTGTTCACCCCCGTGCACGCTGGTGGTGTCCGCAATTTGGGTCTTAAAATCGTGTCGTGCACCCATAAAATTCTTGTTATCCTGAATACGAGCGCGGTATGATGTTGCCTACTATTCTTGTCTTTTATCTCTTCTTTTCTGTTTTCACTTTCTGCATATTGAAATATCCATTAACGTGTATGGTGTTTTACACGTTTACAGATTAATGGTGTCTGTATTCATCAATGAGTATTGATTTCCGGGACACGTGACTTACCTTTGGTAATTGAGGATAAATTAGTGCAGAAACTAGGGTTTGATCTTGGTATTCATAATCATTTGATGAATAATTTGATTGCCGGGTCATTTGGGTGAGAACATGTAAGGTATGGTATCAGCTGCATTATTGAAGATTGTGTCGCCCTGTTGGAAACCTTCTGTTGAGGGTGAAAATTCTGGGGATCGCAGTGATGTAAGTGGTCGGGTTGATGGCTTGTTGTGGTCCAAGGATTCAGGACAGCATATGAATGGAGAATTTTCGATGGCAATAATTCAAGCAAACAATCTGTTGGAAGACCACAGCCAACTTGAATCAGGGTCAATGAGTTTGCTTGAATCAGGTCCTCATGGAACATTTGTTGGAATTTATGATGGGCATGGAGGACCTGAAGCTGCCCAATTTATAAATGATCACCTGTTTAACAATATCAAGAGTAAGTTGTTCTTCCACCAATTTATTTATGAATTCGCTTCGAATTCATTTGTGATTGTGAGATTAGTTAACATATTTGTGTGATGGCTTCTCAAGTGGTTAATTATTTGTTGAATTGTCATTTTCACTATTTGCAATTCAAAAATTCCTTTATTTGAGAGTTGACGCGAAGTTATCTTACTATTTAGTGATAATGGAGTGACTACTAGAAATAATATTTGTTGGATGATATCGCCTGGAAAATGATATTTTTTACATGTTAAGATTTGGAAAACAATTTAATTATGAGATCCCTACTCTCTCTCTCCCTCTCTCTGATTTTTCTATTTATTTATTTATTGGTTTTTACCCCATCTTAAAATCGTTTTAATTAAAGCTAATGCATATTTTACTGACTTGACAGCTATTGGTGCTGCAGAGTTCACGTCAGAGAATCAGGGAATGTCAGCAGATATTATCAGCAAAGCATTTTTGGCAACTGAAGAGGAATTCCTCTCTCTAGTAAAGAATCAGTGGTTGAGCAAGCCACAAATTGCTTCTGTCGGTTCATGTTGTTTGGTAGGCATAATATGTAGCGGATTGCTTTACATTGCCAATGCAGGAGATTCTCGAGTGGTGTTAGGAAGACAGGAGAAGGCTGTTAAAGTGTTTAAAGCTGTTCAATTATCATGTGAGCACAATGCAAGTATGGAATCTGTGAGGGAGGAATTGCATTCGCTGCATCCCAATGATCCACAGATTGTCGTTTTAAAGCACAAGGTGTGGCGTGTGAAGGGTATTATACAGGTGATTTCTTGAGAGATTTGTTTTTTATAAGTTTTTTATTTCAGTTTCCTTCTTTATCTTTTACTAAATTGTCTTTTGTTTTACCTATCAAATAAAAACTAAACAGTGTCATTTTATACCCTTTGTTATGTCATTGCATCAAAGCGCTCTGAATGTACGTGACTCTATTAATCAAGGATATGATGTTGGGTTGAAAGAAGATATGAGTTAGTTATAATGGATAGTCTTGAGATATCTGTGTGTATCCTTGGTCAGGGCAAACTTAAACCCGTATGGTTTGGTTTGGGATGCCATGTCTGAAACCTGCCCCTCTAGCCATCATAGTCTCAACTCTATCATTTCCCCTTACTTAACAAATATAAATTTTTACTGAGGGCTGAACCAGTAGATGCTTCCTATTTGTTTCTTGAGTGGCTCTCTATATTAAATGGCCTTTCCACATGGATGCATACGGTACACCCATTATCTAATCCTCAATTATTGCTTGCTCCAGGTTTCTAGCAGAATCTTCCTTTTGTCTCACCAAGCAAGTCTAGGCATTCAACTTTAAGAATTTATTTTTATTGGTAGTAGTTTGATATACTTCCAAGTTTTTGGGTTCTTAAGAGACATGCACCATTGACATTCTGCATATCCAAAATCAGAACGCTGAGCATGACTTATGGAAGATTTCTCCTCGGGAAATCAGCATGGTGCTTACACAAGCATGAAATGACTGGATAGACAATCACTCTGTTGACAGGTCTTTGGTTCTCTTGCAGGTTTCAAGATCCATAGGCGATGCCTATTTGAAGAAGGCAGAGTTCAATAGAGAGCCTTTATTGTCGAAGTTTAGACTGCCTAAACCCTTCCACGAGCCAATTCTTAAAGCTGAGCCAACGATATTGGTGCAGAAACTCTACCCTGGAGATCAATTTCTTATATTTGCATCGGATGGCCTATGGGAGAACCTAAGCAATCAGGAGGCAGTTGACATTGTTCAGAGCTGTCCACGTAGTGTAGGATTCCTATTTCTAGTTTTGAGTTTCATTCGTATTTATGCTGATATCGTTTATTTTGGGAAAAGGGTGATATCAATGCTACCTTAGCAGTACCTTAATTCATTCATTAACTTAGACTGGAAGCCAGTTGCCTTTTTCCGCTTCTTTTCAATAAGTTGAAGGTAATAAATAGAATAATCTTCTTTATGTGGGAAAGGTAGATACTTTCTGTAAAAATCACAAATAACTAGAGATTCTCTTGTAACCTGCAAGAAAATGGTTTGTTCTGTGAAGCAGGTGCTAATATAAGTTCCTTGTAAGTCATTTTTCGTTGAATTTGCTGCAAGAGGTATTTCAATATTTCCTTTATTTTGCAGGGCATTGCACGAAAACTTGTCAAAGCTGCGCTTTGTGAAGCAGCGAAAAAAAGAGAAATGAGGTACTCAGACTTGAAAAAGATTGACAGAGGGGTGAGAAGACATTTTCATGATGATATTACAGTTATTGTTTTGTTTCTCGATTCCCATCTGATGAGTCGCAGCTCTTGGCATGGACCCTTACTCTCAATCAGAGGAGGTGGCGGTATTTTTGCGAACACCTAGTTTAAGAGGTTATGAATGTCTAACCTTGAATCTTATTTTGTTCAATTTGTATTGAGAAACATTAATTTTTCTTTCACCCTCAGAGAGAGAAGTTAAAGAAACATCTTTTCTATTTTTAATTTTTTTCTGAATGTGTAGTGCCGATACTTGGAAACATTTTTCCCATATAGCCATGATAGGGTCAAACGGGATTAGTCGGGACTTTTGTCTGTGCCAATCAAAAAATAAATAAATGCTAGGATTAAACGGCTAGACAGGGAAATGTAATTTATTTATTTATTTATTTTTTTAAAGTTTTGTGAGGGTAGATAGGATTACTCATTACACTGTTTTGCTTACGATAATAGTCAGTTTCACTTTGTCTTGTTGCCTTTATATGGTAGCTGTTAACAGGTTCTCAGTTATATTCGAAGGCAACTCAACAAGGTCAACGTGTTTATTGTTGTTGTGATTCCATTTTATGCCTTTCCAAATTGATTAAGAAGCAATACTATATTTAATATTTATTGTATATGAAAATGAAATATGATTTAACTCTTTTAAGTCCTGACTTGTTCAGAACTCATAGGCTCCCTCCCTCCTTCCCTCCCTCCCCATGTCTTTAGGTGGCAGTCACGATTTTAACTCACTGAGCGCAAAGTTTTAACTGAAATAAACAAACAGGTTCCAAAAATAAATAATAATAAAATTTTGAGATGATATTATTATTTATTTTTTTCAATATATTTTTTTACTTGAATAAATAAAAACGCATTATGATTATTCTCCATGAACTTTAAATGTTAAAAATGTTGGATAAATGCTATTAGTAGTCATGAGTGAGAGAGACTGCATTGTTGTCCAATTGATAAATGAGGATAAATATATACATATATTTATATTATTTTATAAAAGATATTATCGTAATTTCAAAACTTTATAAAACTAGACTTGCATTGCAATATTTGGTGCCCAATCTCTGGATCTTATTCTAATAAGAGAATCCAGGAATAAGCTTCAATTTGCTCATGTAAGCACCGTTCGTAATTCCTGTTTTACAGTCGGAAAAAGGACAAACGAACTATTTCAACTTTAAGAAATTAATAACCACCAAATTACTTATAAATCCTCCAATCTATCCACCATTTTCCAAGCCAAAACAAGCATAGGCTCCAACCAAAAAATAATGAAGATTCAAGATGGAGAAAAAATTGTTCAAACATCTACATCAAACTATTTCCCTCAGATATGCCAACATGGCAATTTTGTGATTTTTAAGACCTTGGAGATAGCCATAAACAACGTGTACTGACCCTTCAAAACAATTCAACCTAAGTTCACTTTAAAAAGCAGCAAGCTTTTATGAAAAATCTTTGCTCTTCTTCATCTACTTGTCTCAAGAACACAGCTTCAATGTGTGAAGATAATCTTCTGAAGGGGTTGTGCGCAAAGAACTTCAAGTACTGTTCCCGCATCTAAACAAACCCTCAGTGAGGAGTATATATATATATATATATATATATTAGTATCACCACCGGCAAAGCTGGCAAAGCTACTTCAGCAATACTTTCCCAATCTTCCTCATATACACAATTAATGACCATACAGAAAGTCCAGCTGAGATGTACAGCAACCCAACTCCGGAAGTTACAAGAACCCCTGCCCCTCCAAGACTACACAATGAGGGGACAAATCAAAAGAGAAAAAATAAAACAAACGGTCAGATACTTCCAAAAATATTCAGCTAGTTTTATTTCAAGGAAACATCTAATCATCCTGAATCCTGATTAACCAAGAACAACAATAACACAATAGGCAAAGAAATAAGAATGAACCTGCTATCTCTGGCAGCCAAAAGGATGGTTAGTGCGGTCATCTGTGTGGCTGTTTTCCACTTCCCCAAGTTATTTACAGCAACAGCCTAAAAAAATCATTCTTACAATGTATTTCCATGAAAAAGTTCCAATGTCTTTGGAAACAAAAGTATAAGTGTAAGAAAGAGAAACACAAACCTCTAAAAGCTTACTGTTTTGGGAAGCAGCCCATTCTCTAATTGCAGACATAGTTATCTAAATAAAAGTTTCAGAATAATGTGTAAGAGATCTGCTATCAACTCAAACTTCTTTTTTTTTATGAATAATCAACTCAAACATAATCCAATATTAGCAAACAAGATATAAGCATAATAATTTTTACTGGGACATGTATAATCGCTTAAGGGAAAGAGGGCAAAACAAATAAGGGGAAAGGAAATGTGAGCAACACATACAATAATAAATATCCTATGGAATAATATGAGTGAAAACATCATGTGGACCTCATTTTGTTAACACCAATATGCTTTGCTATTGTAGGAGCAAAAGACCCTGCTCAACCAAAGTAACAAGGATTCCATTGAATAATCCTAAAGCTTTGCTACTGGTGGTGATCCAACAAAGTGGTGCACTAGACACTAGGGGCAAAGGCAGGAAGCAAAAATATCGGGGAAGATACGGAAAAAGATGTAAGAAATTCCAAATGCAAGGATAACCAGGTTCACTATGATGGGCTCTAAACCATAACCAACTATGTAGCATCTACATCGAGAATTCAAGTATTGTATACGTCATTAGTCCGATCCTTTGTAGGAACTACCTATAATAAAGAACTTGCAAAATGAATCTGTTTACCATAAAGAGATTCGTTGTTCCTGACAGTTTCTAGATTCATGGAGATATAGAACAGCATATAAGTTATCATGCTTGCAAGTTCTTTAATGCTGGACCATAAAGCCCTGAAGGTAGAGAGGAGCTGTAAATATAGAAAATATGTCACCTAAAAGAAATCATGTTATGTCCCAATCTTGTAGCCAAAATTGAAATGAATTACTTTTGGGAGCTCAGTTGCAACTTCTTGTGTATAGCATCCAACGCTTCCATGCCAACAACCCCCACAACCCACCCAATGAGTGTGGGTGCATGTGGATAAATTTAATGGCTAACAAGATTTAAAGAATTAATAATAAAACATATTACCTCCCTACCAATTATGGCAATTGAAGGTACAGCCAATAGCCATGGTACTTGTCCAAACATAGCAACTTCTACTGGTTGGGTACACAACAAGACCAATGTGGCAGCAACCATAAGCTGCATTCGGTAGGCATGACATTAAAAAATAACTCGTCATGTTTCTTGGTAGTTTTTTTTATCAGTAAAGAAGAACTTAATTAATGAGAAAAGTTGATGTAGACCAAGCACACGAGAAAACCTACAAGTCTTGATAGTTAATTAAAGCACATTTATGGTATCAACTAAGTTAAAGCAAAAGGCTGTAAAGTTCCAATAAAAAACCCTTAGGGGTTGGCTCAAGCGGTAAAGACTTTGGTCTTGATGGTAGATGCTCTCTCCCGGGTTCAAATCCTCTTGGGTGCAAATAATTTCTAAGGGCCATTGGATTAGACCTCCCCTTGAATCACCCGAGGAGAACAGGCTCTTGACAGTGAGTTTTCCGCAACTGCACCCGCGGGATTAGTCGAGACTTTGTTCTCGCACACCGGTGCAAATTTAAAAAAAAAAAAAAAAAATCCAATCAAAGATGAAAGACTATACCTTGTCAGCTACTGGGTCTAGAAATGCACCAAATGCAGATCCTAGTCTCATCTGAAATTATTCAAAGATTTAGCCCATATAAGATGTCATAAAATTACAAACATTTTCAGAACAATTGTTTTATTTTATTTTGTTTGCTCCTATACAGTTTGAAACACAAGTACTAGAATACCTTCCGAGCAAGATAGCCGTCAAGCCAATCAGTAACTGCAGCAGAGATGAAAATACTTGTCGTAGCAGTTGGTCCCCACCAACTATCTACGTAGAAGGCTGATGAATGATATGATAATGTTAATCTCGTGAAATGCAAGGATTTCATACTATGACCACTAAAACATATAACCAACTCAATAATCATAGGCATTTCCAGACTAAGCAATCTCTACAAGAACACATAAGAAATGACGAAGGCAATCTCCATAGCAGCTCAGAATGCCAGGGCACACCACCATAATAAAATCAGGAAATGGACCAACCATATATATCATAAAGTTTAAACACATATTTCAGTCGACCAAATTTCCTTCATATCTTGCAGGCATGAATTACACAACAAAAATCTGAAATTCAAAGGTTTACTGGATTAAAAGATACAACTCATTTCGCAATCTAACCAAAGTCGAGATGAACAAAAATGCAGAAATTTGACGAACAAAAAACCTGAAATCCCTACATCATAAGGATCCAAATAGAGATCGAATTCACAAAACAAAACAATATATTATCTAAAGCTCAAGGAATAAACAATCTATATTTTTTCTCGCTGCCAAACTCAAGCATTACCGAAAGTTCAATCCATAATTGTCAGCGAAAAAAACTCGCATACATTTCAAAAACAGAAATGCATCCGAGTCATCCGAATACAAAACCTTCCAAACTTTTCAACCAAATTGCGACTGGATCATCAAAACTAACACGCCCCATTCCTCAAACAACGAATTGGTTTCGTAAAAAAAGATTAACAAGGAAAAAAAGAAGCAAAATATGGACATACTGCTTACGAGAAGCGGCACAGAGGCGACGCGGCCGAGCGTTAAGATGGTGGGTAATGTGAGCAATTTCGAAGTATGTTGCTGTTGTTCTTTCTGTTGCTGCTGGTTCTGCATTGACGAGGGCGATTGGAATAAATCATGGCGGTCCTGGCTTTCTGCACCCATATCTGCCACGAGACCTGACTCGGAAGACCCGGACCCAGAGGCGGAAAATCCTCCTTTCTCTTCGGAGCTGTTGCTGCGTAAAGAGAGAGCGGGGGAGTGCTTTTGGTGGACGACACGAAACCCTATCGCTTTAGGGGCACGCTTATCGTGCGCCGAGGGTGTGAATGGTGCGCACGGGGCTATCCTCCACCCACGTTTATAAATAGCGGGTATTTGCTCCCTGTTTCTGTTGCAATACATGGCTTCGAAGGGTACGGGTTTGAGCTTTAGTTTGGCGACAGAGTTGGTGCCTGTGACCGTGACCGTGACTGTGACCTTGGCCGCGGCCGCGGCCGCAGCTTTGGTGCGGACCCATTGGGTGAGGTTGAGGTGGCAGCCGCATGGCTTGAGGGTGTAAAAGGAAGCTGCTGCCGTGGGCAATTTCAGGCATGATGTCATGGGGTTAGCAGTATCAATTTACGATGCGGTAGTTGCACCGACTCTGTTGGGTTCGACTTTTGGTTCAGAAGTCCGTTGATTTTCTCTGATTAGTAAGAGTTAAATATGCGTTTCCTGATTTTTTGCTCAATCTCCAGCTCTACTAACTTTCCGATGGATGCGTTTCCGTTCCGCTTTTGCTTGCCCGGTTGCCCCCGTTCTTTCCAGCATTTCGGCAAATCTATCATATCTATGTTTTCGTAAAGAGAAATACTTCAAATATTATATAAAAATAAATTTATAAATTAAAAATTATTTAGTGTAATAATATCACGTAAAATTGTGAGTTTATTTTATTATTATTTTTTTAAGAATAATGTTATTCATCATTATTCCATCATCTTATAATATGATGTTAAATACTTAAAAATTATTTATTAATTTATTATTTAATGTCATATTATAAGATAATAAAAAATTTTAAAAAAAAATAATGAATAGATTTATTTATTTTTAATTATGTAAATATTAGTTTGGAAATAGTCGCGGTGATGGCATATTTGTTTTTGAAAAATGATATATACACCGTTGGGAGCTCTCATTGGTGTTTTTTTTTTTTACTTTTAACTTTGTGATTAAATAAATGGTTATAAATAATGTTATAATTTTTTTAAACTATTTAAAAAGGTTAAAAAAATACGTAAAATAATTTTAATAAAAAAACAAATACTGAATGCAGTAACGAGAGCCCCCAACGGGAGCTGTTGGAATAGCAGCTCGCCTTGTTTTTTGTTTTTGTTTTTTATTTTCTGTTTTGATTTTATGCTTCTCTCGACATATTAAGCCGACGATGTAATTCATTATATTCATAGAAGAATGATATCTTTACTACTTTAATATTATTATTTTTTTATTTTTAGTATATTTAATTTTTTATTAATTTTTTAAGTATTTTTTAATGTATTTAAACATTAAGAAGAAATTTAAAAATATACTATTTTACAAATAATCAATTTCTTAATCATTAAATAGAGAGATTTTTTTTAAATTTAAAAATAAAGATAAAAATTGTAGAAATATAGTAAACCTATAGAGAAATCATGGGGTCGGTCGGGCGGACTCTCCATAAAAGCAGCCTATTGTCTCCAGTGGTAGTGGGCGACACCAACCATGCCATCGGGACCGGCGGGCTCTAACGAACTCACCTCTACGACGACGACCTCTGGTGTGCCCGCTGCAGCCTTCAACCTATTTCGGACCCAAACGGTCTCGATGGTATGGGTGGTACCGCCTACTGTTACTGGCGGCGGCTCCGTCTAGACGGAGGTCAAAAGCTCTTCCAAATCATATTTATTTTATTTTTTTATTGTATTTTTTATTATATTTTTATTACGGTTTTTTTATTATAATATTATTATGTTTAATGTAAAAAAGCAATCAATTTTGACTGAATTAGACCCCGTTTGTATTCGAAGATGAGCTCAACTCATCTCAACTCATTTTCATTTTATTATCATATTTTTATAATTTTTTTATATAAAACACAAATTCCTATACACATTTTTTAAATCTCAATACATTTTTTTTAAATCCGAACACACCTTTTCTAAATCTCAAAATAATAATAATATTAAAAAATAAATTAAACTCATCTCAATTTATCTCTATCTCCGAATCCAAACAAGACCTTATTCTTAACGCTGGGACCGCCCGACCGCCCCTGCGTCTTCCAAAGCTATAATTATTCGCAATTCATTTTCCTTACTTTGTGCGTCCACGTCGCCATTCTTGTAAGGTTGGTTCCAAAATTTTGACGTGTCAAAATGATCTCTCGACGTTGTCGACGTGATAACTAATTACCATGCGAAATGCACTCGGTGTTACCAAAATAACTAATTGTAAGTCCATACAATGCCCGAAAAAAAAAATCATTAATGGAAGTAAATTATTTGTTGAAAATAAATTTCATTAATTTATATTTATATGTAAATAAAATACGAACCTATGATTTTATCCACAATTACAAATGGGATGCTATAAGCACGTGTAGCAAGAAACATTAATCATTGTTTGATTTTAAAACTTACAAAGTTTTCAGAATTTTCAATTTTGTATGAATGGAGGTTTGCGAGGGACTACCATTCCAAGAACTCTAGTAATTTGGACTAATGAAGTTCTGTTTGGGAGCCGCATCATGCAAAGAAATAATATGGCTTTTGCATTTGGATCCATTATTTTGACTCTATAATCCCGAAGCAAGGGCTCATGGTAGGAAGAGAAATTTTACATTAAATTCTCACACCACATACTCATATTTAATTAATATATGATTTTTCATTTTTATCACCTGCATAGGAGCTCGGCTTGGGGTCCCAGTCCCGCCTATTAGCCATTTCACAAAAAGATACATACATTCATGACTCTGAGTTGCTCATGCTCGTCCTAATTTAACTAAACAAAATCGACTCATCGCAATGTCCACCCCAAGACAATCTTGACAAGCTCCTTTAGTTAACAATTTTTATTTTTAACATGTTAATTATAAGTAAATTAATAATTTGGATACAAATTTAAATAATATTAAAAATTAATAATTTGGATACAAATAACAAATTAAGATAATATTAATAATTTAGAGTGAAAATTATTTTTATTGATTGGTTGATCCGATCGGCAAGAAAAGATAAGCAAAAGATAATTTAAAAGATCCAACGGGCAAAAAGCGAAAAGGAGGAGTCTTTTTTCGACTCCTGCGTTTAAGAAATAAGAAATCAGTGGGGTCCAGCACGTCTAATTAATAAATAACAAATAATAGTAACGTGACGGGTGATAGGCTAAGAGCGCACATTCGGCCTGCCTTTTTCACTACTTGGAAGTTTCCACCTCCGCCATTGGGAGAAGCTCTCTCCCTCTCGATATTCAGTTGGAGAAAAACAAGAAAATCAAGAAGCAGGACTCCGAGATTTCCCACAAAATTCAACGAAGAACTGAATTACAGACTCTCCAGTCACCACTCAAACCGATCCGGTTATCGTCAATGAAGGCCACCAAACCCCTCAACCCCTCTGTCATCACCTTCGACCACAAGAGGTACGCTTTCTTCTTTCCCCCTTCAGCTCTCCTGTCTCCACATGTCCTTCCCCTCCCTGCCTCCCTGGCATTTAACTCTCACTTCCTTGGGTTTCCCGAGTCTCTCTCTGATCCAATAAGTTCCAGTTTATATAGTTATATACTTCTTTTTTGGTAGTTTCCCCCTGGTTTTTATGGTTATATAGTTCGGGGTAATTGTCGATGTTTCGCGGGAAAATTTATCCGATCGGATTAGATTCAGATGAGTGAGATTTGCATTTAGTTTTCATACTTTTACATATTCACATGTATTTCAATACCGAGAGTTCTTTATAGATTATTGGTTTATCGGTGATCTTGCTTTCAATTGTGTGAAAAGTTGCATGGATTTAGTTTAAGATTTACTTTGTGTGCGTTCCACGATGCATTGTTAGACGGAGTGTATGAAATGCGTTGTTTTCAAGTTAGTATGGGTTGCGCTGAGGCAATGCCGAGCGCCATGGGAAGTATAATCGAGTTTTCAAGTGGATATGGAGCTCTTTAGTCTGAGCTGATAACTCTCGAGCCCGATTCAACTTTCAAGATAATTTGAGTTGCCGTCGTGCTTCAAAATTTAATTAACCCTACTTGTGACCGATTATACTGCAATGGACTTGGTTTTGGGCCATTTGGCTTTGGTTGTGATCTAGAATTTGCTTGGTGTTTGATAATGGAGTAATGAAAGATTTATTGAATTTGGAAGCTAATAGCATCGGTGTGAACAGGGACGCCTATGGGTTTGCTGTGAGACCTCAACATGTACAAAGATACCGTGAATATGCTAGTATCTACAAGGTTTAATTCTCTTTCAGTTCTTCTTCCTAGTATTAAGTATTCACTTTCTTTGTTCGGTTGCTGAGAAAAATAACGAGCAAAATAAAAAATAATAATAAAAAAAAAATACAGAGAAGAAATATGGCATAGTCAAGTTTTAACTTTTGACCTGTCCAAGTTAATGAAAAACTCGAGATTGTTTTTATTCTTCCTCTCACGTCTTTCAGCAACCAAATGGAGAGTGAAAAGAGGCAATAGCAGAGAATGGTGTGCTTTTATTTAATTGAATTAATTGTTTCAGGAGGAAGAGGAAGAAAGATCAGATAGGTGGAGGTCTTTCCTGGAAAGGCAAGCAGAGGTAGTTGAACTACCTGAAAATGGATTACCAACCGAAGAAGATAAAAAAACCAATGATGCTGGAGTTTCAGAACAAGAAGCAGACACCAGCTCAGAGAAGGTAGTTGAAGGAAACGACTTAAATGGCCAGAAGCTTGGTTCAGATGATTTGGCTGAAAATGGTGCCAGAAAGGAGGCAACTTCAGCTAAGGAGACAAAAATTCACAAGGCCCATATTTGGACTGAGATTAGACCATCTCTTTGTGCCATTGAAGATATGATGAGCATTCATGTAAAGAAGAAAACCAATTTATTAAAATATGAGCAATGCACTGGAAGTGGAAAGCCACTTGCTTCTCCCATTGAGGAGGCTAGATCCTCTGAAGGAGCATCTGAGGAGGATTCTGAGGATGAGTTTTATGATGCGGAGAGGTCTGATCCTATTCAAGATGTTCCTCAGAGTGATACTGTCAGTGCTCCTGCTACTGTTGCTGCTACTGATGTGGTCCCTCCAGAATTATTGTTTCCTTGGAAGGAGGAATTAGAAGTACTTGTTCGCGGTGGAGTGCCTATGGCTCTCAGGGGGGAGGTACAAAAATTCTATGAGGGTGTTTTTTATACAGTTAAGTATATTTCTTGGTGAACGAGCTTAATAATTGTATATGCTCAAAATTTCAGCTTTGGCAAGCTTTTGTGGGTGTGAAGTCACGTCATGTCGAGAAGTATTACCAGGATCTTCTAGCTCCAGAAAGTTATTCTGCCAATAGCATGGAACACAATGGCAAGCAGTTAGACAATACCAGTGAAGGATTAACTACAGATACTGTATGCATTCCAGAGAAATGGAAAGGGCAAATTGAGAAGGTCATTATATCCCATTAGCTTTCAACTTTAATGTCCAATAGCTTCATTTTGTGGTGCTAATTCTATTGGGTGTAATTAATGCTAGTTTCTTAACTTGTTGATATTGGTTTTATGTGCAGGATTTGCCTCGAACATTCCCGGGCCATCCTGCTCTTGATGTGAATGGTAGAAATGCATTGAGGCGCTTACTTACAGCATATGCCAGACATAATCCCTCTGTTGGATACTGCCAGGTATTTGTATTTAAAACACTGAGTCCAGCATTCTTACAGTTCTGTACGCAAGGCAGCAACCAACAACTAACATGGTTATGTGACTTTTAGACCCTTGATTATAGAGCTCATGCGACTGCTTCTTGTGTAAAAAGATGTGGTTATGTAAGTTGTGTCTTAATCAAAGAGAAGTACAAGAGCAAAGTGGAAAACCTCCAAAAATAAAGCACCAATAACAGAGAAAAAAACTCAGTTGAGCTGAGATAACATAACTAGTACTACTCTCAAGCTTAAATACAATAAGAAACAAAAAAAGAAGAGGCAAACCTTTTACAAACCATTTCTACTTTTGAAATGCAAGAGGGAAGCGCCCAAAACCTCTGTAGCCACAATTTCTGATCAATTCTGGGAAAGTTCCAAATAAGGAACGGCAATACTAAGAAAGTAGATTCATCTCCTAAATATTGAGAAATTCTATCTCCCACTAAACTAGATTTCATGGAAAATTGGAGCTGGGTTTATTGAGCTGGATTTTTCTCAACTTAGCTTCAAAGATTTATAGTGGATTGCTGGGTTACGAGTCTTTTGCATGCTGCTTCTTACAGAAATTCTGTTTTGGTTCTGCTGCTAAATTCATTGTGTTATAGAACTCAAGATAACTATCTTGCTGACTTTTAGTTTATTGGATACAATCTGCATGCAGGCCATGAATTTCTTTGCTGGCTTATTACTTCTTTTGATGCCTGAAGAAAATGCTTTTTGGTAGGTCTGAAATATCTGACACAATCCTTCCCAGAATATATACTCCCTGACTTGCATGGAGGAAGATTTATAGATGCATTCTTTCCTGGAAGAATACATGAATAAATTTATAAATGTTTGTGCAGCATCTTTGTGTTGCATTATTTACTTTTCAACTCAAATGTCCTTATTAATAGAGGTTAAAAAATCAGGACTTTGCTGGCAATAATCGATGACTATTTTGATGGCTATTACTCAGAGGAAATGATAGAGTCTCAGGTATGCTATTTCCCTCCGCCCTTCTTTTGGTTTGTGTTGTTTTGCTCCTAAAACTATCTATAGTATAGCCGTGCAGATTGGTGGTGCTTTTTACTGATAGTCAGTTGTGTCTTTTCAGGTTGACCAACTTGTTTTGGAGGAGTTGGTGCGAGAGAGATTTCCAAAATTGGGTCGGTAATATCATTGGCATATGCTATTATCTTTGCTGTTTGCAATTTGTGCAAAGCTTTTTGGGTAGTTTTTTATGCTACCTTTACATCTGTTGCAGTCAATCATCTAGATTACCAGGGAGTGCAGGTGGCTTGGGTTACTGGACCTTGGTTCCTTTCCATTTTTATGAACATGCTTCCATGGGAAAGTGGTCAGGTTTTATTGATATTATTATTTTTTATTAAAGCTTAACTGTGTCTGAGTGCATCTTAAATTTGTTGGCATATTTTCTAACACTTGGGTATCTTAGCGACCTTTGCATTCTCATTCTCAGAATTAGCATTGGATAGATTCTTGTTGCAGCTGACAAATAATCTAATGGATTTCTCCTTACTCCAGTTCTTCGAATCTGGGATGTGCTTCTTTTTGAAGGAAACCGGGTCATGCTATTTAGGACAGCACTTGCTTTGATGGAGTTATATGGTACTGGTTAACAGATTGGGTCTTTTTTTTTTCTTTTAGAAAAAAAAAAAATTCTGTGTTACGTTATGAAACTTAATTTAGCTCTGTTTCATGCAGGCCCTGCTTTAGTTACAACTAAGGATGCTGGAGATGCAATTACTTTGCTGCAATCACTGGCTGGCTCAACATTTGATAGCAGTCAACTTGTGCTGACTGCTTGCATGGGTTACCAAAATGTAAATGAAACTCGATTGCAACTCTTGAGAAATAAACATCGACCAGCAGTAATAACTGCACTTGCAGAAAGATCAAAGGGGCTTCAAGTTTGGAGGAATTCTCAGGGTTTGGCATCTAAGTTGTATGGGTTTAAGCATGATCCTAAATCAATGATAATAGAAGCCAATAAAACAGAAAAATCGGCTGATACACAAACAAATGGTAGTTTATCTCGTTTGGAGTCTGGGTTCACTAATGCAGATGAAATCATTATTAGCCTTACTCGGGGTGAAGAGATCAATTCTGCCAAAGACCTTCAAGAGCAGGTTTTTGTGTCTTCTTTTTGCATAATGATTTTGGTAACCTTGAAAAAATGAAGTTAATTGATCATTTTTGTGTCTGGAAATGCTCATGTATGGTTGTTCAGCCAATAGAATAGACCCATGCATGAATGATGGTGTAATCATAATGTTTCTTTATAAAATACACAATTATTGAACGTATTAATTCTTTTATTTCATAGCAGAGACAGTAATTGAAGTGATTTGACTTTTTGAATTGTTAGTAGAGGATACATTAGAGTTATTTTTCTCACAAGTATATGAACTTCATGCAGGTGGGGTTGTTGAAGGTGGAATTGTGTAAGTTGCTGGAGGAGAAAAGATCAGCTGTACTCAGGTTAATATTTTATTTGGATGTGCGGTTTATAACTTATATCAGGACTTTTTTTTCTTTTCCTTCTTGGTTGCCAACTTCATGGTGCATGTTCCACATGTCACTTTTGATGATAGTGATTTGTACCTATGAAACCGCATACACATCGTACTTTAAGCATGAAAAGTCAAGATTACTAGGAGTAGAGTCTACAATTGCTTATTTAGTAATTGATTTTAGGCTCTGGTACTGTATATTCCCCATTGAGTTCCTAATTGTCATCTCAAATTAAACATGATGGTTTTCATTTTTTTGTGTGGGCTGGGGGTTTTATCATTTTACTACTTCTTGGTCTTGTTCATTTGTTTTTCTCCCATTGTGCTGTAGTCGTTTTATAATGATTTTTTCTTCTTCCTGGACCTTATTCTATCCCCATTCAATCCGTCAGATAGTCTTTGTGTCACTCTGTGGTTACATGAAATCCTCGTTGAGATTGAGTGGGGGATTCCTCCTTGATGTAATAAAATTTGCTAGTTCAAGGCCAAAACCCTTTCGGGCTATCTTTTCTTTATATTTTTTCCCTTTATCCACCGAGTTCCACCTGGTGGCAGTCTTATGGAAACGTGGCAAGTTCCTTGATGTAATCTAGTCTGCAAAGTATGATTTAGCAGTTACCACAAATTCAGTTGTGTAATACTTTAGTTCTTTGGTGAGCCATATTTTCTGCTTTTCATTAATTCGGAATTGATATTCTGGCTTCTTCCTACTTTTTTCAGAGCCGAGGAATTGGAGACGGCTTTGATGGAAATGGTCAAGCAGGACAATCGGCGGGAATTGAGTGCCAGGGTATACAGGATGCAAAATATTTCTGTTTAGAGAGATGCTTAGTTGTGTAGCTGAGTTTCTATTCGTTCTTTGAAAACTTAAGTTAGAAGGGAATTCTGCATTCAATTTGCAGGTTGAGCAGTTAGAGCATGAGGTTTCTGAACTTCGCAGTGCCCTTGCAGATAGGCAGGAACAAGAAAATGCTATGCTTCAGGTTTCATCTCTCCTCCTTGTTCTCTACCTGCCTACTTTAGAAGACCATATATTCTCATAACTTGCTGGCAAATAATCATATAGGTCTTAATGCGGGTAGAGCAAGAGCAAAGGTTAACAGAAGATGCCCGCAGATTTGCTGAGCAAGATTCAGCAGCACAAAGATTTGCTGCTCAAGTGCTTCAGGTTTAACCTCTGATTTTTTTAGCATTTGGTTTGTTCTTGTTTTGTTGTGGTGGGTGGTTATTAAATCACACGCCACCTTTATTGAATTATATTATGAAAATTTTATAAGCATTGAAGCAAGAGGGTTCTATTCAACCATTATAATTTGGAGCAGTATCCTATTGTGTGAAGTTTGATTGCCTGTATATCACTTGACTCTTTACAGCTTGTTAATTGACTATCCTTTTGAAATATTTGTAAAGCTAAGTAACTTTAAAAAAAAAAATATATTATAAAGCCAAGAAATACCATAATCTCAATATATGGCCAAGTGACTGTCTTGACCAAGCTAATTATTTAAAACATGCTTTTGCTTCTCCCTTTTCTGTCTTAAAAGTTAAATATCATTTAGGAGAACGTATAAAAAATAAATCATTTAGAAGATGTTGAAATGTTATTACTCTAACTAATGTCTATGCAATTTCATTTCATTTCTGTTATACGTCTTGTAATGCCATGTGACATGTACCATGTCGTACTGATAAAAAATGCCTATAAGGGAAAAGAAGGGATGGGTTGTTCTGATGGGATGGGATGAATCAAATTGCTCATAACTACGGTTGCTTTTATCTAAGATCATTCTATGCTCTCTTTCTGTTCCTTCAACAAATTGATTTTAGTAATCAATCACTCTCTCTTTACTAATTCTTTAGCTTCTTAGGCACCTACATGGATTTGACGACAGGGATATGAGGTGTGGCAAGCAAATCCATTAGTGTCAGACTACAAGTTGCAAAAAGTACATTATTTTTTTTTGGTTTTAGCTGCCTTTTATATCTTTCTTCAATTGGCTTAAACAGTAATAGCCTTGGGCATCACTATTTGGAATCAAATTTGTGGATATTCGACACTGCCCAACCTGTCATATTTTTTATTACTTTTTCATTATGTACTAAATTCTTAAAGATGCAGAAGGCAGTGTGGGGTGTACGCCTCTTACAATACAAGAGGAAATGGGAAATAAGAACTGCTATGAATGTGTTAAGCAAATTCTCAACTTTGGACGAATAAATAATATGAAGTTGAAGAATGTGGCAAAATATGGAGGATGGACCTTGGCACATTCACAAAGGCATTTAACCAGCCTGGCTGGATCTTCCATTAAAATGAAGATAAGGACTCCATCTGCATTTCTTGAATTAAAAACCAGACAATGCCCCCTCAGACTTGTTCAGTTTATCCATAAACTAAAGTTGTTAGTTTGGTACATCCTGTTGCAATATATTTTCTTCCTCTGTGTTTTTTATCATTGGCTCCATGCATTTGTATATTCATGTGCTAAAGTCTGTATCAGTCAATGATATAATTAGACCCGATGGTTAATGGTTTTGCTAGATTGAATGGCTCTACAATATTCTGGCTTTTCAATATTTCAGAGCTGGATATGATGTCATGCTACTTTTTGATAAAATACCCTTCACTACACAACTATATGTATCCAGGAAAAGTATGAAGAGGCCATTGTTTCACTTTCTGAAATGGAGAAGAGAGTGGTTATGGCAGAGTCAATGCTGGAGGCTACCTTGCAGTACCAATCTGGCCAAGTTAAAGCACAACCCTCTCCACGGTGTGAATCCAATTGTTCACTTTTTTTTTTTTTTCCAGTGCGTGCAGATTTTTTTTTATAAGTTTTTGTTGGGCAGAATTATTCACCGTTTGATTAGAGTTGATCATTATTCTTTGTACTTATTTTAGCATTTTCTATCTAATCTTTGTGTGTGTGTGTGTGCATTTTCTATCTAATCTTTGTGTGTGTGTGTGTGTGTGTTTTGTCTAATGTCTCTGTTGCCTCAGTCTCTGTTTTCTTCATTAGCTCTGCTTATTTACAGTCCCATCTTCTCCCCACATCCTCAGCATAGCAATTTTATCTGGATTGCTTGCATTTTAAGCCTCTATGGATGAGATTTATGTCAAATCTAAGTGCAATCTTGCTCTGTAGATCTTCACTCCCACATTCTTTAACAGTACGAAGCAATCAAGAGTCTGCACAAGATCTGCCTGCAAGAAAAACTGGCTTGCTTGCTCGCCCTTTTGGACTTGGCTGGCGAGATCGGAACAAGGTTAATTTCTATCCATATTCTCATAAAGTGAAGGATGATTGGCTATGAGCGCAAACACTTCAAAATCTGCCTAATGTCTTTTATAGTAGCATGCAGAGTAGGCATCATTTTGTTCAATAAGATATGAGTTTACAGTATCACTTTTGCCGTGCTTCAAAAGTTGCAAGATTTCTAATCATATTTTGACTGAATGCAACAGGGGAAACAAACTAACATTGAGGAGCCAATTGATGGTGGAAAATCTGTAAGTGAGGGACAAAGCCCCAGCCCACAATGACAAGATGCTAATGGTGTGGAAGACAAAGAGTAGATAATAACAGGTTTATTAGAATGATACTCAAATAGATGTACTCATTTCAATGCCCCTGTTCCAATATGCTTTTGGCTTGGTGGATATCTCATGCATCAATGTCAGTTCAGGTAACAGATAGATTTTAAGTAACCCCCATAGAGCACATAGCCATTCATTATTTGTTTGTCCATTAAATAGTTGTAATAATAGGACAGTGAAGAATAGAATGTAAGAAAAAAACATGAGATCAATAGTTACGTAACTGTATAATCATTGCAGTAGTTTCTTATATTGCTTCGAACTAAGCTTGAAGTTTCTAGGAACATGTTTTCCTGCACTCTCTGCATTTTAGTCGGCAACCTTGTAATATTTATATCCAGTGTCTTGTATTGCTTCATCCTTTGTTTAAATATGTAGTTCTCAGAAGAATTCCAGTTAGTTGCTTGCACATCTCTCTCTCTCTCTCTCTCTCTCTCTCTCCAATGCACACCTGGGCAGTCGGTCGAATAATATATGGTATGGAAAAGTTGGCAGCTTAGAATTTGTTTACTTATACAGTACATATTTTCTACAAGAAGGTTAAAAAACAAAATCAAAAGAAAATTTGCAGTGTAAGAAACTGGAATGGTTTAAATCTCCAGAAATGATACCCTTACTACTGTTTTATAATTTTTTTTATATTTATTTTTTTTAATTTTTAATTTTACTTAATGATTAAAAATACAATATTAATAAAATTTTATATATATTTATTTTTTTAATAATTACGAATGTTAAAAAAATATTTTAAAAAAATTAATAAAAAAATAAAAAAATAAAAAACTCAATTTTACTATTAGTTGTAAAAAATTTGTAAAAGGCATTGTACGCCTATTATTACTCTTAATAAAACACCAATCTATCTACAACTTCTAAAGAACCACTTGATGAAATAATATTTCTTTTTCAAATTTCTATATACTTTTTCTTTAATTTGATATCAATAACTATATTTTTAAAAAATATTATTATATTAAGAAATTGTAATTTGTTGTAGATGAGTTGGTGTTCTATCACTTCTCAACACACAAATTAACTGCTAAGGGGACAGATTTCTCTTGTTCCTCATATCTAGTGAACAGTGGATTTGATGCTGCCGAGTAAACATGTTCGCTATAAAGTAGGAAATTTGAGAGGGATGTGAGAGACCGTTCTATGCCGCCCACGCCTTAACTTTACAGTCGCAAGGTCCGTTTAGATTG
This sequence comes from Platycarya longipes, assembly GCA_036559045.1. NCBI lineage: Eukaryota > Viridiplantae > Streptophyta > Magnoliopsida > Fagales > Juglandaceae > Platycarya > Platycarya longipes. Next base: position 11,276,339 of record CM071790.1, on the reverse strand, counting down.
GAAGATGAAATAAGTTGAGATAAATTTATTTTATTTTTTAATATTATTATTTTAAAATTTGTAAAGTTGAATTAAGATTCGAAAAATGTATATTAAAATTTTAAAAGAATAATGTATATTAAAATTTTAAAAGAATGAAATTTGTATTTTGTATATAAAATTTGAAAAATATAATAATAAAATAGAGATGAGTTGAGATAAGTTCAACTCACTCTCCAATTCAAACGGAGCCGTATTGCGGGCTTTGTTTTGGGGCTCCTTCGCTCAGACCTCTGTAAATTAGCTGTTTAAAAGTCGTGCCATACCATCATTGACAGATGCCAGCAACTAACGATACACATGAAAATTCACAGATGCACACTCGTAGGGCCGGATCGGTTGAGACTTGAAAGGCATAAGGTGACTTATTTACCAAAACTTTTGAAAACTCAACGGAGAGATGAGGATCCTAAAGGGGACCTGTTTCTATATAGATACAAAAAACCCCAAACTCAATCTTTCGTAAAAGAATCTTGTAGCGTGAAAGAGAGTGAGGAAAAGGAGAAAAAAGATAAGAAAGAAAGAAAAAAAGGCGAATATACTTGCTGTTACAAGACAGTAGCCACGACTGGCCATCGCACCCGCTATCTCGATTGATGCAAAATTGAGAAACAGGCACACACCATCTGTGCCACCAATAGCAAACAACTAAGCTCCAACCGACTGACCTCTGTATCATAACTACAAACCCAATTCATTACCATCACCATGCAGCACTTCAGCTATCACGAGGCAGCAAAACCCACCTTGGGCTTCTGATGATGGAACTGCTTAGATAGTCTTCAGGCTCGATCAGTCTCTGATCTACTTCATTGCTCCCTTCTGGTTCTAGGAGTGGAAGAACCCATCCGGGGGCCTGGGACTGGCTGGGTTTCGGGATCAAATTTTTGGGAAGCAAGATATGTAAGTGCCGTAACTACATCAGTTATGAGAGGTCGCATATTGGGTTCTTCCTGAACACACATTGCAGCAACAGCAAGGGCTTGGTACAAGCCCCTCGCTGGATATTGGCCTTGGAGCATTGGGTCAGCCATCTGTGGAAATGTTTTTCGCTCTTTGAACAAGGGTCGAGCCTGCAGCATAGAGTAAATATATACATTAGAGTGAAACAAAAATAGCCACGTTTGTGTTATGTACTGGGAACAAAAAACTATGTATTACCATAGATTTACCATTGCAAAATATGCAAAACCTTTTTCCCAATGTGGTCAGTACTTGCTTTTTAACTTGACTATTGAATATGCTTCGGGTCAATTCAAACTCAATCATAAGGGATTTTCTAGAAATGGAATGATCAGAATGGATTGAAAGTTAGATACTGTTGTCAACCAAGATAAGGAACAATAAAATCTAGACTAATTTATGTGATAATATAATAACCCACATCAGAATACCACATGCTTGTTCACGAGGTCTATATTGTAATCACAAATAACAGGAGGTTAACATTTTTCCAACATAGATCATATTGGAGAAGACAATAGTCTCTTACCCATGCAACCAGATTGTGTTCCCCAGCAGCCCTTGAGTTGTCAATTGCTTTTCTGCCAGTGATAATTTCCAAAAGAACAACCCCAAAGCTATAAACATCAGATTTCAATGTAAGCTGACCAGTCATTGCATATTCAGGTGCACAATATCCATAGGTTCCCATCACTCTGGTGGATACATGGGTATTATCCCCAACAGGACCTAATTTGGCCAAGCCAAAATCAGATAGCTTGGGATGAAAGTCTTCACCAAGCAAAATGTTTGAGCACTTCAAATCACGATAAATCACAGGGGGGTTAGCTTTGTCATGTAAGTACTCCAAGCCCTTTGCAGCACCCGCAGCTATTTTCATTCTCGTAATCCAGTCAAGTCTTTTTTTATCAGGTGGGAGGTCTGGCATGCATAAACATGTAAGGTGAATAATTACCAAACAATTTCTATATTTAATCGTTATATTTTTAGGATAATTAGAAAAAGTTAAAGCTGCATAGGTAAGGTTGATGAGCCAACCGAATAACACTCTAGTCACAAATAACAAGCACCACAAACTGAGACATTAATGTTTAAGAGTGTGACACTAAGAGTTTTACTGCTTGGGATATTTCACTTCATAGATTATGATCATATGATTATGGATAATATTTTTTCAAATAATTCTTGAAGTTTATGAAATATAAGGGAGAAAAGTATCAGTGATGGTAATCCAGTAATACAAATTAATTCCAATAACTTGGTGATTCACTTAACTTTGTAATCTCTTTTCAGTGGCCTCTCACTTCTTATGTCTTGTGATCTTACTAGCATACCAAATTCTCAAGGCAAAAGATCATATAAGATGCCTGGCACTAGAGAAAATTATTTAAATTTTCAATTTGAAGAAATGAATTAGTAATGGTGCTGTATATACCATGTAGATGGTCTTCCAAAGATCCTAATGCCATGTATTCATAAACCAGAAGTCTCTGATCTCCATCAGCACAATAGCCAATTAAGTTAACAAGATTTGGATGGTGAAGTAGGCTTAGCATCAGTACTTCAACGAGGAATTCCCTGTTCCCTTGCAGCCCATTGCGATCAAGTTGCTTGATAGCGACAACCTACACCAAACCAAAAAAAAAAAAAAAAAAAATGTTCCAAGTCTTACAACAAGCCTAATTATAAGTTCAAATCTCAATGTTTGATGAACAATGGTGCTAAAACTACTGATGGAATAATTCCCTGATAAATAAACCAAAGGTCCTTGTTCTAATGGAATTTCTTTCCCATAAACAAGGACTGAAGGATCCCGAAAAATTCTTAACTCAAGGAGCACCTTCTACCCTATAAATGCAAGGTGGAAGGTGCTTAGCACCCATCAGGTGTGTGTGTGTTGCTCCTGCTTATGCTTTTCTTTCTCCCGTCATGTCTTAAAGAAGAAAAAATTATGATAACTGCTGTCTCGGCAATTTCATATAAAGGTGGGACGGATGGGATATAGAGGAAGACAGGATTTATTTTTGCATTCAATAAAATTTTTCTGTTTTTGAGCCTTGTTACAAGATAATAGATCCTCTCTTCAAACTACAAGAAATGTCCCAAACGTGCAACCAAATAGGACCACCTAAAATGCCTCTGATAAACAGAGTTTACTTCTTCTTTATTGTTTGGTTTTCTATACAAGGAGTACATAGCTCATCCTGGCCATTGAAGTTAATCACTTCAACAATAGAAAAAAATTAGAAAGTGTAATCAACCATATCAACTCATCACTAACATCTCACAGGATTCTTCTACACAACCAAAGCCCAAAGGAGAATGACCATTTTGTCGTCTCTTTGATTGCAGATGTTTGAACTGAAAGGTCAGCAGCTATGTAATTTGTCCACTTATCCTCGGGTCCTCTGCATGACTATTCTAATCAGGGAAATCTAAGTTAAAATAACTGCTATTTGGTTCTTCTAAGTTTTTTTTTTTTAAAAAAAAAAAAGAAAAAAAAATGTATTCGAAGCTCCAGATGATGATGATAAGTATATACAGCAAGTGTTGAAGATGAAATATTATTCCAAAACTTTCAGATTATAACAGTTCGTTCAAGCTGACAAACTCAACAAACCTGACTGCAACTCTCCAACCGCCCTTTATATACACGGCCGAAACCTCCTTCACCCAAAAGACAATCAGCCCTGAAATTCTTTGTTGCAGCAGCCAAATCACGAAATACAAATGTTTGCGCTGAAATGCGATCAGATCCTCCATCATTAGACTTCTCATTTACAACCACCAACGGTGAATTCAACTTTGATTTTTCTGCAGCGACAAGTTTGAAAGAAAATGCAATTAAAAAAAAAAAGAATGCGATCAAATTAAACGGCTAGTACAATGCGATCAAAACACGAGGTGGATTTTAATTCAAGTTTTAGGAACAATGATTGGAATCGACATTACTCAACAAACCAAGGGAGAAAAAAGAATCCCAATAACCCAAATTAAAATCCCAATTGTAAGAGCTTATAATGCCCACGCAATCTTAATCTCGTTGGAAACAGGTTATACGAACCCATTTCAGACTCAGGCAAAAAAGCAAGCACATTCATCAGCTGAAATCATTTTCTCAGATAACAAGCCCCGCTGAAACCAAAGCAGATCACGAAACTATCAAAGACCCACAATAATGATCCAAATGATAAGGCAAAGGGCGCGTGCCCATCAATCTTAGGCAATTATCTATTGGTCCCTATACATATTAAGATGCAATACAATACGACACTGGCTATCAGAGTGAGAATTAAGCCTAGAGGAAATTTAGTCTGGTTCTTTTCTCACAGAAGTACCTGGGGATGATGAGATCGGATAGTTGGGCTTCTGGTTCTGCTGCTGCTTTAATTTTCTAGGACAGAGGAAACAACCCATGACTATTGTTTCTTAACAACATCAGAGGAAGTGCGCCTGTGTACACGCCTTTTCCTTCAGTGACCTCGTTGCAAATGTGTCCTCGTGCCTTCCCAAATTGTACACCAGTTCTCAAAAGTCAGTAGTTTTTTCATTTTTATCATTACAAAAAATTATATAAGAATAATTATATAATTTGATAAATTATATTTAGTTTATAAAATTATTTTTATTTAATTCTTTTATAATTAAAGTATTTTCCTTTTCGATTTAAGCACGTCAAAAGTCCATTTACTACTTCAGTGTTGGGAATTTTTTTTTATTTTCTAAAGTAGCTATTAACATTTTTAATTATTAAAAAAATATATTAACAATTATTATATTAATTATTAAGTAAAATGATAATAAAAAAAATTAATAATAAATAGATAGTAAGAGTTTAGAAGAAAATAAACTTATCATTATCCTTAAAGAAAGGATAAACTTACTATTTGTTATTTACATATATGAATTAAAAATACTAAAAATACTTTACAATTTGTTCAACGACAACACAAAATATTAAAAATAAAAATACTTTTTTTTTTAAGAAAGAATCTTGAAAAACAAATAGCTAAAATTACAATTTAAAAAGGAAAAACTTCTCCTTTCTCTCTCCCCCCAAACTGAACTTCGGCGACGTTGGTTGTTCCTTCTCGTTCGGCCTCCCCAAAATCCAGTAGAAAAAAAAGAAAAAATGGCAATGAATCAACGAGCTTCGTACTTACTGGACGAAGCCCTAGGGCTCGTGGACGAGGGGGTTAACCCTTGGACGCTAAGCGGCCGAGTGCTTCTGATCGAGGACTGCGTCGAGACTAGCGCCACTTTCCTTCTCCACCACCTTCTTAAGCGCGCTCTCTCTACTCTGTCCACTAACGTCGTCGTCTTCCTCGCTTTTTCTCAGCCCTTCTCTCACTATGATCGCGTCCTCCGGAAACTCGTACTGCTCTCTCTCTCTCTCTCACACAATTTCCTTTTGCCTTGCACGAAGCAAAGTTATCCAGCACCCATTATTTGGTTTTGGGGGATTTCATGTTGTTATTTTACTGTTGTCGGTTTTTAAAGGGCCATTGAAACTATTTTTTAAAGTACAATCAGTCAGAGTGTACTGGATATTTTCTCTCGAAGACCAATTTGCACTTGTGAAATTGAAATCCACCATCATCCTCACTGTTGCATATTTTGTCTAGCTTTTCTGGCATTGGTTAGTTTCTAAGATTTTCTGAAGTATCATACCATGTATTATATAAAAATAGGCTGAAATACACTTTTACTTCCCAAAATTTTGCTTAGGTTCTATCCTTGTCTTGGAAACTTTACAACTTGTGATTTCATCAATAATTGGACCGGTAGCAATATTGGCCTCCCATTTATCAGCTATGAGTTGAATTACACACATGGCTGAAGGACGGTTGGTGCATGGTTGTAATTTGACGGCAAAATTTCTGTCTTAAAAGTGTATTTCAACCTAAAAGTAATATATGCGCCTTGTTATTTATTTAAGATGGTTACTTGAGATATATGGATGGTGTTGTTTAAACAGGGTTGTAACTTAGCTGCTCAAAAGGAGAATAACAGATTATTGTTCCTCGACATGCTTACGTCAGAATTTCCAGGTGAGAGAATTATGATATAAGTTGTACTTGCTATTTCTTAGCCTACATTATAATTGCATTTTGTTCAATAAAGCTTGTGAATGCAGCCTCTCTAACAAGGATAGAATGGTGTACCGTTTGAAATCGCTATCTAAATCTCATCTCAATATCTGTTCATCAACTGCTATTGTTCATCATGGACTTGCCACTCATTACGAGTGGTCAAGAAATTATTTTCCGTGCAAAATTTTCAATTAAGATGAACTTGTGCAATGAACTTTATGTGTTAAGTGAATTTTTTAAATATGTGAATAGAATTTTGTGTACTCGAGAAGTTGTCTACTTTATTCCTTTCCTTTGATTATGTCGGAAGTCCAGTTGTTTGACCTGTTCTTTTATTTGGACGTCAAGTTTATTGCTTAAATGTATTGTGATGAGTGATATTTGAACGATACTTGATAGATTCATCATGACAAGAATTTTCTTTGATTAATTGATGACTAGATGGAGATGAAAGTGGGCTTGTTGCTTTGTATGGGAAAATTGAAAAAGTGGTCAGTGCCTTAATTGAAGAAAACAAGAATTCTATTACCATCATTATAGATGATCTTTCTCTTTTGGAGGTGGCAGCTAATGGCGCTTCAAATCACGTCTTAGACTTTCTGCATTACTGCCACACATTAACATCAGTATTTGTAAGATGATGAAGCAACTCTTAAGTTTTTTTTTGTTCCTGCTTTATTTACCTTCTCATACTGTTCTTCTATCAGGGCTGTACATTAGTTGCCCTTAACCATGAGGACATCTATTCAAGCATGGATAAGCCTGCCCTTAATTTACATCTGGAGTACCTGGCAGACATTCTGATGAAGACAGAACCATTGGCCACTGGTTTGGCAACAGATGTGCATGGACAGGTAGCATTGTTTTATTTCTAGCTAGTTGTTCTTTTATACTTATATTTTCTTCATAGGAGTAAATTTATGGATACGAATAAAATAGGCATAGTCTGTGTACACATGAAGTATAAAATAGGCATGGACAGGGGGGAGGGGGGGGTGAAAACTAATTCATCCATTGTCATAGTTATGCTTTTTGTCTCATTACTGGATACAGTGCTTTTACGGGAAAAATCTCATATTGATACCATTCTTCGTTGATATTGAACTTATTCTTGCTTTTTATGTTTTTATGTTTTATGTAGTCATGGATTCTCGTCTTTCCGTTTGCTTGCCGACTACATAATCTTTTTTTTTTTTTATTGACTACATAAATATCTTTCATCGGGCACTTAGCTAGGTTTGGAAACAGAAATACCTCAAACACTCTCAAACAATTTTTACTACTATTGATTATTTTATTATTATTTTTTACCTACTTTTATTACTATTCATTACTTTTTCATTACTATTCAATATTTTATTATTACTTTTTACCTATTTTTTACTACTATTCACAAACACTTTTAAATATTCTTAAACATTCTCAACATCCAAACGTAATCTTAATGTACATTCTGTATCTAGTTGCAAGGAAATGTGTATGCTATGTTGATTCTCCAAATGGTGCATAGTGACCATCTTTGTAAATAATGTCAGACGATGTTGTTGCTGGTTTTTCTCTCTTGCTCATAACATTCATTGAGAAAAATCAACACCAACATGCTTCTGAACCGTGGCTGGTTACCTGCCAGCGTTACCTATAGGTACAGCGGTTATGCTGTCTTCAACTGAATAACATTCAGGAAGAGTGCACGCTAATATCCATGGAGATTATTTTTTCAATAGCGAGCCATACTAGAAATAGAATGTGTCATGTTTGTTTGTCTACTAAATATGTTTCGTTATGATTGGTCATTGAATTTCTGTGGCAGTTGACAGTTTTGAACAAAGAAACGTGGAATGGGCAAGGGAGATCAAGAAACAGGATATTTAATTTTCACTTCCGAATCAAAGAAAATGGTGTCGAATATTTTTCTCCAGGGAGCAGGGCTTGATGAGACACCATATGATGAAGAAATTTAAATATTTGTTCTACTTCTACTCTCTATAACCCTGTCATCTTTCTTCTAAATTTAATTTATTACAATTAGTGATTAAAAAAAGTTATGATTATATTATTTCATAACGAGCTGAATATTGTTATATGGGTGCAAAACTGGTCTACAATAGCCATGGCCGTAAGATGAATAGTTTTCGGTCCCGAAAAGAATGGTGGGTTTGTATTAAGATGGGAACGGGCATCTTAAGATACATACGTCGAGCATTTGGTCGAGAATCCCATTGAGCATCATGTGAGAAGATGTTACCTCCTACTGGATAGATGATGCAAAGGCACAAGGCTTGTTCACTAGGGTTGATCAAAATCCTGAACCCCAACATATACGTATATATATGTATATATATATATATATGTATATATATTTATCGAAGCCAACCTGAAACGATCAGATTTCATCAGAATATTCTGAACATAGGTTGAATGATTGATCTTTTGCTTGATCGATAAGTGGTCGGTAACAAAACTCAGTTTCCAATAGGGTAACCAAATCGACTGTCAAAAACAAGGTTTAAGGAACCCAACTGATCCCTGGCCCAAATCTGATGGCAGGTGAGAGGTCTCATGCCCTCACCACAAAATCAGCAATCTAGCATCCAGGTTCCAGATCCCATATCCGAATGTAATAGACCGAATGCCCTTTCTTTTTTTAATTTTTTTACTCCATTACTTGCAAGTTTAGAGACTTCTAAATTGAATTTTAGAAACATACATTTAGCAAATGAGAAAAATATAATAAATTATTATAAATTATATTCAAGGCAAGCTAAACATATGCGTCGACAATGTTATTGTCGCCAATAACATAATTCCTCCTTGCCCTCTAAACGTCTTATTAATTGCACATATCTCCAAAACCCCAATCAAAAGCTTCCTAAATGTGTAGGCATGTTTCCAGTTCTTATTGGACATCGTTGTTTTGAAATTGATATCCATGCGCATATCTTCAACATGCAAAGAATTATCTAACTTACGTTCTGGATATTGAAGAGTATTAAAAAAGTTCATGCTGCTGCAGACTTTTTGTCATATAATGTTCAAGATTCAGAGCTTGAAGCAGTTTTGGCCAGGATTCTGGGATTCCTCCTGGTAGATCAAACTCCAACAACTTCCCACGGCTGCGGTAGAACTCTTCCACAGGTTGAGTCTGCAAAAGTGAGTTAATGTTGAACAAAAATTGAATACTATCCTGGCTATCATTTTTTTTTTTTTACATGTACTCTTGTTGTTATTGTTCATTAAGTTAAAACTTAAAACTAAAAATTGTAAGGTCAACATATTTTATTAATAGGAGAAACATATTTTTCTATTGAGCATGAGGTCCTGTAGCCCACCCCAAACAGCTAGGGCTGTTAATGTGTCAAATCTAGCAGGCTACTCCCGCCAACATGATGGGGGCATACTCCACTTGGGGCGAACTAAGGCCTCAGTAACTCTCAAATAAAACATTATTTATAAAACCACACACTAGGTGTCAATATAACAGAAAACACCCTTGGTAGTTATAAAACCATGAAATCTAATATCCCAATGATGATAATATTGACGATCAACCACAAAAAGAAAATATATATCGATAAGGAATCACAGTACTAGCTAGAAAAAAAATCTATATCTATAAGGAACAGTATTATCTTTATTAGTTCAATATCTCACATTCACATAAAGATGCTCCACAAATTATGTTGACAGACGAGTGCGAAATATGATAAAGGGCAGAGTCAAAACAATGCCCAGAGATCTATAATAAAACTAGATATCATTTTGAGAGTGAAGTGGTGGAGAAACAGTGTCAAGCCTTTTTTCTTAGAAATAATAAAGTATGAGGCACAACATATGTGTTTATTTGGCATATATGCATAAAACTAGAATCATGATATTGCAAACTCATCTTATGAACAATTTCGTAATAAATATAGGTGCACACCTTTTCATTATCACAACAGGTGCCAAACACAAACTTTTCAATTGTAGCTAAGTGTACAGCACATTAATCCTTAATAGTTAACTAGCTTTGGTCTTAAACAAATTTTGAAATATAAAATATTGTAAATTATTTTTTCTAAGTGTATTGAAATTTTTTTGAACAGAAAACACAAATAGGCTATGGAGCAATACCATTTCCTTGTATATTCGAAGCCGTTCCTTAACAACTTCTTCCGTATCATCAGATCGAGTAATAAGTTTTGATGCACAGTGTGGAGGGGGAAGAAGTGGAGCCATGTATATTCCAGGGCTTCCGTTCTCACCCTTTATATCAATACAGGCAATATTGTAGTTTCCTCCGCACTCGCTACATATCCTTCTTCCAAGGCACTTCGCAAGCAATGCATCTTCCCGAAGCTTCAGGTTGATCACCAAATCAATATTCATTACCCCCTCTAGAATTTCCTGGAAAACAGCCAAAACATAATGCAAACTAAAGAAATGAAAATTAGAGCACCGAACACAAAGAACACCAGGAATGATATAAATAGGCAGGGGAAAAGAATAGGACAGAGAATTCCAATTGGATTTTTAAAATCTTCTTACATTGCTAACATCTTCACCTTAGGAATCTAAATGATAGCTGCAAAAAGGTACATATTTGCAACTATTGAACTTTTACATTAAAGTAACTAAACAAGAAGCTAATCTGGCTGTCCCAGTGTACCAGCAAAAAGTCGCTCACAGATCAGATATATGACTAAATCCTGGGCAATACCTCACAACCGTTAGACATTTGCCACTAAAGACGATCAGCACAGAGCTACTCAGGCCGTCTCAGTTGATGGCCTCTTAAACATGATAATAGGTACCAAAATCGGTAAGAAGAAAAGAATATAAACACACACATATATTGTTCATAGATTTTCAATTTTACTAGCCTCTTCATATTTCTCTAGTTCAGATACAAACGTTACTTTCATCAACAGAGCCATTCATCAGAAGAAAAGCTCACCGCCTGTCTTATGGTTCGAGGGAAACCATCAAGAATGAAGCCAGTTTCACCCTTAGCTTCACCAGCTTCAAGACGCTTGGACAACAAATTTATTATAATTTCATCTGAAACAAGTTTTCCTTGGTTAACTATCTCCGCAAGCTGAAAAATAAATAAAAGAATATGATCAGAATATACACATAAAAACCAAGCAAAAAAAAAGATCAAACATCAAATTTCTTTCAGACAATGCCTATGGTGGATTGACCAAAAGTTCTTGCTCACCCACAACCAAGGAAAGATTTTGAATTTTATCTAAAATTTGCAATAACTGAAGGTAAATTGCTCAAATCTGTACTCTTTTTACACTGTTTCTATGTATCTATGCTCAGAAGGAACATCACCATCTGCTATACTACAAACCGTAGCCAGGGGATAAACCAGGTTGGCCGGTTTCTGTTCACAAGGCCAAAGCAGTTGGATCATGAATACATTTCGGAGACCGCACAATAAATTCTCTTTAGTAAGTTCTCAGCAAAGTAGAACCACCCATATGGAATTATCTATTGTATAGTTAACTACTTACAGAATTGGAACTGCAGCACTAATAGTTGGGTTACGAGCATATTCTAACCATAATAACTTCCAAAGAAATTTCCTTTAGTTGCTATTTGAGGCTGAATACCATACGCTCATTTAGCTGACTTGAGCTGTATTTTACTGAAATTAAAATTAAGGGGACCTGGGAAGCGAGGGGACCGGAGGAGGAGAGCTCTTCGCGGACGAGATCGCCGGTGGCGATGTGAGGGACACTTAGGAGGTTGGATAGTCGAGACGCGTAGGTGCCTTTTCCGACACCAGGGCATCCGAGGAAAACCCACTGAACGGTTCTATCCTGGGGGTCGTGGCGCAGAGTGAGGGGCTTCTGGGCAAGCAGAGACGGTGGTTTGAGGTCATTTCCAAAATTCGCTGTAGAGCACGAAGATAACGCCCGGATTGTAGAGGCCACGGAGGAGATCGTCGTTGAGCCTCTTGCCTTTATCAACCGGCCCAAAACCGCCATGGGAGAAGTCAAACTTTTGGCCTGGACAAGTAGGAAGTATAGAGGTATAACTCCAGTTATGAGGTGTGATTCCTGGAAGCGAGGAGGGTTTTGAGTCTGAGGTACGAAAAAAGGCACGACGTGTGCACTTGCAGTGCGATCTGTCGAGGAGGATACGTGTGGACTTCGACCGTTCGAGCGGGTCTTTTTCTCCTTTTCCACTTTTATTTCACGTGCTTCCACAATGTAAAAATAAAATTAAAAAAAAAAGTAGACATTTTCACCGTATCAGGAGACTGCACTGTATCATATGGCACAACACAACAGTACCGTACTGGCATTATCATGTGTTTGAATTGAATGGTAAAGCTTGTATGTATAGGTTCTTTCTTTTGAAATAAGATTATTATTATTTTTTCAATACAATGTCGGTGGAGAATTTCAAACCTGGATTTGAAAAATCAGGCTGTATGCCATCGGCTCTTGACGAAATAAAATTTTATTAAATGAATACCACTTCCAAGGATACAAGGAATACGAATCTTTCATCAACAGACGGAATTTTTAACCTTTTGAATTGTTACGTCCAGTTTCTTTTGGAACTGAACTTATTAAGGCGAAAGATACCTCTCTTTCAACGGATAAACTTAGCATCTCAATCAATAACCATACTTTAAAATCCAAAAGAATTCCGTCCCAATTACTCTGTCATTGTTGCGTTGTTTTCACAAAAGGGTCTCACTGTTAGTGCTTCCAAAACAAGCTAAAGGAGAGAAATGCAATATTCAAAGAGGAGCCACAGTTACAAACATTCTTCCAGAAATATGCATGCGAATATAATCCAAACCAATCCATTTCTTCCTTACCACTGTTCTAATACAGTTTTTCTCGGCGAAAACACGCACAAGCCCGTACTTGAGATGCATGTTCTAACCAAAATGAAGGCTTTCTGCCTTCAGGCCAGTTATCACAGAGTCACTAGCTGTTCCCTTTTTGATGATTCCCACAACATCACCTTTTTTTTTTATATAGTTAAATTCCCACAACATCACTAACAAGAATTTCAGATACTAACAGAAAAATAAAAAGATCAAATACAATAAAACTCAATCAAAGCACTGAATCACATCCCGAAACGCTTCAGTTTACATGATATCACAACCCTCATTTGATGGTCTTCATTGAAGGTTGAAAAAATAAAAATACATTAACATTCCCTGCAGTCATACAAAGGATGTCATTCGGCTACATATGGTCAGCCCGGCCATCATCCTCACTGATTCCATCACCAGCATGCCTGCAACCAAATCCATCAAATAAGCTACGAAATAGATACATATTGCTTTTATTCAACCTCATCATTAGGTTTTTGGACTGCAGTAGAAAATGAACATGATAGTGCGGCAGCAGCTCAACCTGGCCAGATGCAAAATTTGCATTTCCATACGTATATGTCATTTGTGGGTTTACTTTTTGGCCAAGTATAGCTTGCTAAAAATTGAATGCCAACCATGTATATATAAAAGTTTAAAGATTCCATCCTTGTTAGTTCAATTCTAAACTTGAGTCTTAGAGACGAATAACTTTCTATCAGCAATTCTATGATGATGTTTTTAATGGTAAGTTAAACATACATGCAGTGGGTCTGGACTCTCATAACATCCCTGCAACCATGTTGGATGTTTCTAGAACCCCTATCCTTGAGTTATTTTCACTACTAACGAATGGAAAATGAAGAAAATTTTGTGTTTGATTGGGATATTAAAACAAACCGCCAAGATGTAGTCAGATTTCGAGCTTTTCTATCCAACTGAAGGTTCTCCAAGGCTGCTGATGCTCGAATTACATCCTCTGGGAGCTCATCACTGTCATATCTCCAATTATAGTCATCCTTCCTGTATCCAGACATCGAGGACCCTCCTCCTCTACGATCTGAGGGCTAGAAAGTATCAGATAAAGAAACTTATGTAAAGAAGATAGTTGCAGGACATAGTAAATAGCTTTGTTACTCACCAGATGCCTGGGAAGCAGGAACATGCCTGCATTAACAAGCCAACAAGCTTATATGTCAATTGGAATAAAGAAAAAGAAAGGGAATAGCGAGAAATTAAATAAATTAGAATAAAAAATGAAACAGTAAGGCAGGTGCAGAACCTTCCCAGTGGGGGTAGGCCCCCAGCAACAGATGATGAGGAAGGTCTCCGAGTGCTCCTGGACTCTGAATTGGATAAGGATTCAGCTTCAGGAGCAGTTAATCTTCTTCCTGTACCCCTTGCTTGGGATAGATTCTACAAAAACAAGATCCAAAAGAAGAATAATTGGTTAATTAAAAAAGTCAACAGCAGTTTCTCTTAAAAAATGAAGTTTTAAAATGCATGAATCTAGGTTGTTTCAGATTTCCCTCATAGATATCTAATTCTTAGTCCTTCAAAGTAAGAAATTAATCATTCACACACACAAACACACCCACACCCATATTGATCTTTGTAATCCCTCAATCTAGACACTTCAACTTTACCACTATAATGTCAAACAGAATTCCAAAGAATGTTTTGAATTGAATTATCGATGTCTAAATGAGATATGTATCAAACCTCAAACTTCAAGAATCCTTCAAGCACATCTAAAAGCAAAGGACCACTATCACCATTTCTGTTGAGATCATATCCATTCTTGCTGCTAAATTCTTTCAATTCAGTTTTCCAGGAATCCTTTTGCTGCACAAGAAACCCCTTATAGGCTAGAAGATAGTTGAACTAACTAGTTCAAAATTAATTGCATCAAAATCAGCAATACTTGAAAGCAGAAGAAGAAAAAAATTACTTGATTACCAAATTACACTCTGGCAAATATACTTTTAGTGTATGATTTAGTTCTGCCCAGTCCAAGTACTCACATATAAGAGCAGAAAGTAGCCTTCCTGCATTTAAAAGAATGCAAAGAAGAGGAGAAAATCAGAAAGACAGCCATATATGACTTCACAGAAAAACTACCGATGCATCATGTTCTGCAGCAAAACTTCATCATCTTGGTGAATTCCTGGGCTAGGAAAGAGACAAAACTATACAGGTCCATGTGCTCATATTGTAAGACGCCATTTAATATGTAGGATTCAAACTAGGATAAGGAGGAAATTTAGATCGTGTCTGTAACAATTACTTGATTAAATAACTTAGTTGCGGCAGAAAGAATAATCCCATGATTATGGATCCTTGAATCCCTGGCTGGGGTGGAGATTACGATAGACTAGAAATATAGGTTTTGTGGATTTAAAGGCCCAAGATAGTCTCGAGCACTCTCTCCGTCTCTCTTTCTCAAACCAGCATGCAGGTGAAACCCTGGCTGGTTAAAATTGAATTTTTTATTTATTTCTATGATCTAGAGATAAAACGGAGAATGAAACTTTTAAACCTTAAATCCTAGCACGTGACTCAAGCAAGCTATAACAAATCAAATGAAATGCAAAGGACAGACAATGGACGAGTAGAGGCACCTGAGGGAGAAGCATGAAGTTGTTTTGCACGATCGTTGCAGCTACCTAATAAGGCAGGAGGCAAACCTTCTTCCTTTTCAATTACGCGATCCTCCTCTTCAATTGCCTCAAACACACTTGCTCTGAGTTCAGCCTAGCAAAAACCAGCAAGATTAATCAATTAACATGCAACTCAACTAAGCTTAAAGCATGACTTATTGGAGTCCGCTAAACACATCATTTATCACTAAATTTAACAATTCAAGGCCGAAATCTTCAATTCCCAGTTCAATTCGCACCTATATAGACATATGAAGATAACAATACGCATAATAGATAGCTAATTAATGGGAAAAAGGACAACATTTTTGCTCGCTGATTCTAAACCAGGGAAGTTCCAAATGACAGACTGACATAGGTCCTTAACATAGACGCTCTTCACTTAACCTAATTCCGAAAGAGCTTGTGTTCTCTAAAATTCGTCTCCAAAATCACGCCACGAGAAAGTCCGTTAGTTTACAAAAATTAGGCACATTTGTTTAACCAAGATAACAGGTGATCTTGCGAGAAACTAAATCCAACCGACATCAACTCAGTGTTAGCATGATCATGCAATTAGCAAGGAAGGAGTAGAAATTAGCAACTGGAATAATGGATATAAGTACTGGCCATATAAGACGAGAAAGAGCACAAGAAAACTACAGAAAACAAATGAAATTGAAAGCGATAAACGAAGGAAGGCTGGAAGGGTAACGTGGGGAATTTTACCCGGATCTTGGCGAGGACGCCTTTCTTCTCAAGGGTCCGAGTGACGAGGGTCTTGAGGTCCATCATCTCCCTCGTGTAGTCGTCCATTTGAGTTTGAACGGAGTTTTTCGTGTTCTGCTCACTCGCTGTCGCAGGTTTCCGACGCTTTGCTTCGAAGGGGAGAGAGAGAGAGTGAGAGAGAGAGAGAGAGAGAGAGGGAGGGAGGTTAAATGAGCAGGGAAGGTGGGTATGATGATGGGTTTACTTTGGTACATGCGGGCTCTACCAGAGGTGGGTACAAAGGGCGTTTCTGCTCAGAGTAATGAGCCCATAATATAAAGGACCCTACCTTGGTGGGCCCCACCCCAAGGACTCGTTCAAGAGAGCCCACAACTAATAGTTCTTGCTATTCGGCCCAATATACCTCCAATTGATGCGGCTCGTGCCCCGTCTCCATTTGTAGTCACGAATCATAAGATTTCACTGTCAAAAACTTTTAAATTCCACGCTTCACGACATCAATGCAATGTAATATGGTTGAGTTTCATCTCAAGCGAAATGCATATAATCCACGTAATATTTTAATCATCGTATTTTTAAAAATAATTAGGTTAAGAAATAAAATAATTAAAATACAACTCATATTTTATATCAAATGAATATTATTCAATTTGAAATTGACAATACACCATTCCTTCTCCAACATCTTGTAGAAGTTTATAGGCTTAATTTATCTCATAAAATCGATTTTACAAGAGAAATTTATACATTGCTTATAAGTATGCTCAAGACCTTATCCATAAACAATATGAGATTTATTCCTCAACACTCTCCCTCACATATAGGTCAATAATTTTTCTGGTCCTTATCATGGGATAAGTAGTGTGAGTCCACATTCATTTTATGGTAGGCTCTAATACCATGTAGAAGTTTATGAGTATAATTTATTTTATAAAACTGGTTCTACAAGAGAGATTTACACATTACTTATAAATATGCTCAAGACCTTATCTATAAGTAATGTGAGATTTATTCCTCAACACACCTCTAGAGTAGTACGAACTACTGTACTTCTTTCCTTCTTGTAAGGTAGAGTGAATTTTGCTTTTTGGCTCAAAGGTTATTCTATTTGATTATTTGATAAACTAAACGAGTAATTCAATTGAAGAAAAAGAGAAATGACTCGAGATTCTCTATTTTTTACTTATATTTCTTGTTTCGTTAGGATCCTTGGAATACCTAGCTAGTTTGGGTACTGGGAATATTTTAGAATATTTTATTATTATTTATAATTTTATTATTACGTTTAACCTATTTTTTACTATTATTCACTAATCACTACTATTTAATATTTTATCATTATTTTTTCACAATTATTCACATAATATCTAAGATCACCTCACTATTTAAAAATCTTTTCTTCACAAAAGTAACAGTTGTCAAAGATGCATGAGAGCAATGAATTTCCACAATTCCATCTAAGTCATAAGAGGATGGTTCAACTGCGTGTTGTACAATGCCATAGGGACAAGATATTGGCAAATTCATAATTTTTATCTGGTGGAGCTTGATATCAAGTGTCATGCTGTGAAAAGCATTTTCAGTCCAACATTCCATTTCGATTCATTCAGGTCATTATACGTGGGGATGTTTATGAGCTGTAGTACTCACTTCCCGAATAGAGGTTTGGATGATGTTATCTGCTCCCGTATTTCAGTTCATAGAAGGAGACTTTGCAGAAGTTTTAGATGCTTCCGTTGTGGTTCAGCACGAGAATGTTCAATGAATTGCCTAAATGGTTATATGGAAGAATAATTATTCTTGCAATCTCATAATTGTAGATTGTATTGCAAAGCCTAATTAAAACGCTCCCATTTCATGGATAAATGAAACAAGTTTTCAAAATTTTTGGAGTTTTTGAATTATAAATAAGGATATTTTAGTTAATTATATTCTAAAATGAGGTTTTTTTTTATCTATTCATTGCTTGGACGGTAAATGAGTCTAATTTTATAACTACATGTAACATTGCCCTGTATGAAAATGACCAGCAAGTTTGATGAATTGCCTAACTGGTAGATTAATCATGAGCTTGGATAGACTTTAGCTTGTCTAGGATGTCTACTGGTAAAAATGCATCCAGTCTGTCTTGCATTTTTTTGTTCTTTTATATTTATTTCGATTCCTGAAATTTCCTCAGATCAAATATAAGAGCTAACTAACTTCCTGAAACAGTTCCTATAGAGGTGGTAATAACTCCAAACAGTTGATTTGCCCATGGTATCCACCTTTTCACTAATGTCTGTTGGGATGATATGAAGTTCCAAAGCAGGTAAAAATACAGAAACGGTACAGAACCATACAGGGATCCATATCAAGCATTAGTTTAAAAAAGCATCTCCTTGCTAGTGTATGAGCATTCTATTGCCATTTTCTTCAGAACAACTTTAGCCGCTTCTTCTTCTTCTTATTATTCTTCTTCACAAAACAGAGCCAAGGGCATGAGCCTCCAGCTTAGGAGTTAACACTCGTCAGTTAAGCTACTAAGGGCATCAAGATCAACTACTTTTTTTTTTTTTTAATTGGCACAGGATGTTTGGATAACGTCCCGACTAATTTCGGGATTGCACAGGTTCTTAATAAGGAATTTCATGCAGGTGTACCTAAATTAATTTAAGAAGAAAATCATCAATTTCAATGACCCCTAAAGATTGTTTGTATTCAAGAAAATTTGAACAATAGACCTTGGTAGAGGATAACTCCAAGATCAAGGTCTTTACCACTTAACCAACCCCTATGAGTTAAGATCAACTACTTCATTGATTCACCATCATCAGACGTCACAAAATGGTGGTGTCGCCCGAGAAAAAAGGAGTCTCGCATGCTTGTATTTAGTAACAGTTTTTAAAAATTGGCCTTTTCAACGCTCACATTACCAGGTGGGAGTAACACCAACACCTCCCTCCCTCCCTCCCTCTCTCCCTCCCTTCCCCGCGCACACACCCCCCGCGCGCGCACACAGAGCAGAACTCGTGAGAGTACTCTCCTTTATGCCCCCTTAAGAACCAGCAGTCTTCTCGCCCACCCATCTTTTTCCATTCAAGACATACCTTATAGTCTTCTCCTAGTAGTCGACTATTCTCACGGATGAGATGCGACTAAACACCTGATCTGAAGGCTGAACATCACTCCGCATGATTTTGTCAAGACCACAACGACCTAATGTCAGCGGTTTACAATCCCCTTGTAATACTATCTCTAATAAAACTAAGCTCCACTCCAACACAACTTTACAATTTCCATTTCATTCAGTTCGCTTTTCGTTTTACGGAATCCTCAAATTCCCCTGTAACTAATGCCACAAACAACTCCGATAACAAGATTGCCACAAGAAGTAAATGAACAAAAAAGGGGTTCGTTCCAATTACACTTACAATTACAAGAATAGTTCAATCTCAAATGGTAGCTTATCCTCGGCTACTATTTCCCACCACCTTCCTCTTCCAACTTCTTGACATAGGCCTTCAAAACCATCAACAACTCCCTTGCCGGCGCCTGTATCGTGCCGACAACGCTCGATGCGGGACCCTTCAAAGACCCAAGAAGCTGGGCATAAATCTCAGCTCTCGTGGGCATATTCTCAAGCGCCTTAAAGTCACCGGGGCCATAAAACTTTCCCTCGAAAACGGCGCCGGTGAAGTCGTTGTCCTCGAGCTTCTTCTCCTTCTGGAAGCTCCTGTACGGCTTGATGGCTGCGGGGATCTCCTCGCTGTGGACGAAGAGCCAGGCGTTCATGCCCTTCATGCAAGGCTTGAGGGCCTGCCAGGGGGTGCCCTCAATGGCCTTGTAAACAAGGGTATTTTTGGCAACGAGCAGTTTAGTGGACTCCGGTAAGGATCTCCGGAGATCCTGGAACTGTTTGACAGTGAGGCCCTTGTACTTTATGGCGGCGACGAGGTGACAATTGTCGAGCTGGGTTTTGACGGTTTCGACGGTTTCTTCTTTCTTGTTGCGGGAAATGGCAGAGCGGATCGAGAGATTGGGTTTGGGTTTTAGGGAGACGAATGGCGGGTTTGAAAGGAAACGATGGGTCTGGGTTTGGGTTCTGGTAAGGTTGAGAGAATGGGAAGAAGGGGTTTTGGAGGAGGGGAAGCTGAGGAGTGCGACTTCCATTGATAGATGCTGGTGGTGAGGTCGAGGGGAAGAAGGAGTGGGAAAGGGCGCTAAGTGGCTTATCTTATCAGGTTTTGAGGATAGGAGTTTGAGCATCTGTCACGCAATGAACGACATCGTCGAATCAACGACTGCGCTCTCTCTCTCTCTCTCTCTCTCTCTCTCTAGAATAAAACACGGCTTTAACGGCATGGCTATTTATGTCGTTTCCTGAGAAAACACCTCTTTTTTATACAAACAAAATAAAATCATCCTAACCCTCGTTCTCAACCAGTCCTCCACAGCCGATTGCTGAAAACTCCGAGAAAATCCGGTTTAAAACCATAAGCACTCTCTTGTTCAAACAAATCTACCTCCAAATATTTTCTATCCCTTTTGTTTTCTTTTCCGTTTTCTTTTTTTCTAGAGAAAGGAATTCCAGGTTTTCTTTTTATATAAAAGTTTAAGCATGCCGCCGAAGCAGCAATCGAAGACCGACTTGGCGAAGAAGCAGAAGGTCGTGGAGGACAAGACCTTCGGGCTTAAGAATAAGAACAAGAGCAAGAATGTCCAGAAGTATGTCCAAAACCTCCAGCAATCGGTCCCCAAACCCGACCAGACCAAAGCCGCCGCGAAGGTGCTTGTTTCTTTCATCTCCCCCCCGATTTTTCTATTGTAATTATAAGTTATTTTCTGTTGGTTGCTGCTGCTTGTTTAGAGAGCATTGGAATTTGTTCGTTTAGAGAAACCGATCACTAGTGCAAGCTGTGCAGATTGCGCTAGACATAATGAAACCAGGGGAGAGTTTATTAAGTAAGAATCTTTTGGCTTTCTGTATGTTTGGCCTAGAAATGCCATCGAGGAACCTTCTTTTTTGTCTCTATAAATGATCACTCTTAATCGGTGTAATTTCCACACAACAAGATATTGTGATCTATATTATCAGTATAAAAAAACATTACCATATCTTTTAATAAAAGAAGATATTGCAATACTGCTTAGGAAATACATGTTTCCCCCAAAAATAATTATTTCCTGTAAGATAATCTGGCTAAACGAGTGGAGGCTGAGTGAATTGCTCTGCTAAGCAGAAAAAGAAGGAGGAAGAGAAAGCAAAAGAGAAAGAGCTGAATGATCTGTTCAAGATTGCGGTCAGCCAGCCAAAAGTTCCAGTCGGTATGTGTCTTCTTACGATTTTTCAATTAACTGTTTTCATTTTCTATTGTTGTTAGTTGTTATTTTTTCGCATGGAATGTTATGTGTGTGATATGAATGGGGTAATTTGAATAGGTGTTGATCCAAAGTCTATATTATGCGAATTTTTCAAGGTGGGACAGTGTACCAAGGGTTTCAAATGCAAGTTCTCACATGATCTAAATGTCCAGAGGAAGGGTGAGAAGATTGATATTTACAGTGATAAGCGTGATCAAGGTGATTGAATGGACCTTCAGTTGTTTTACAAATTCACATCTTATTGTCTTGCTGAATCATCCCCCCCCCCCCCCCCTTTTTAAAAATATATATATGTTGACTGTTTTTTTTTTTACTGTTTTTGCCTATTTGTTGATTTATGTATATTAAGAAACAATGGAGGATTGGGATCAAGAGATGCTGGAGAAGGTGGTGGAGTCAAAGAAGACCGAGTATAACCAGAATAAACCAACTGATATTGTAAGTTCATTTAACTCTTGAATTCTTTATACCAATACAATGTTGGCAGCAGATACATCTCTTACAAACATGTCTAAGTTATGTGTGAATGTAGGGGACTGTAGACTAATCTAGCAGTTATATTTCTAGATGTATCTGTGACAAGTTCCCTAGTTTTGGGTGGGATATTAATTCTTTATGTTACACTAGTTAGCTAACTGCAGGTAGGATTATGAAGTGGGAATATTCCAAACTCAATTAGTTGTTTAATAATTTTGGAGTAATGTGATTCCTCGAAGTCTGTGTAATAAACGGCAAGGATTGTGAAAAATAGAGAGAGAACTAACTTTCTTGTATTTCTTTGACTTTCTCCTGCACTACAATGTAAAGGCAATACATTGGCTCTTGTAGACAAGCTTGACCTCTATGTGCTCCTCAAGAGTTGAAAAGATGAAGCTTTGGGGTGAGAAATCGCCCCTGTATGTAGATTTGATGGCTGCAGTTTAGGTAATGCAAGTCAGCATGAGATTCTACTCATCATTCTTGGTTGAGCCACTGTTGTCTGGATTCTACATATACTATGTTAATTTTTTATATATGTTTGCATTTTAATAGAAGTATGAAGAAGAATTGTTGGATCTAAAATGCGATCCTCATCATGGGGATTTACTTGTTTTTTCTTTCAAAGTTTTTATGCACTGGATCTTTCTGTGCAAAACATGAACCATCTTGTATGATTTTTAATAAATCCACTTACAGGTTTGTAAGTACTTTTTGGAAGCAGTGGAAAAGAAACAGTACGGTTGGTTTTGGGCTTGCCCAAATGGTGGCAAATGTCACTACAGACATGCTCTACCTCCTGGATATGTTTTAAAATCTCAAATGAAGGCACTTCTAGAGGAAGAGAGTGAAAAAATTACAATTGAAGAAGATATTGAAAATCAGGTGATAATTGTAATTCCATTCATTGACTTGTTTTTATTTTTATTTTCCCTTTCTTCTTATTGCAGTGGGAATATATTTGTTCTTATTTGCCTTCTTTTATTTCAATCCAGATTATTTCATTGTTTCCTTTGCCCTATTTTATGCTCTCAGTTCTCATAATTATTTGTCTGCTCTTTTTTCTCAGCGTGCTAAAGTAGCCACCACTACTCCAATGACTACTGAGCTGTTCTTTCAATGGAAGAAGAAAAAGATAGAAGAAAGAGATGCTGGCTTGGCTGAACAGCAAGCAGATAGGGCTAAGAATGACCGCATGAGGTATTATTTTCTTATGCTGCATGAAGTTAAATGATATTTGATATCATGCTATTAAGTTAAATTTCTGCATGTTTTAGTGGTCGGGAGTTGTTCCTTTCGGATGCTAGCTTGTTTGTGGATGATGCTGAGGCATATGATAAGTACCAAAGAGAAGAAGAACCAGAGGCTGTTGAACAGAAGGTAATCCTGCTTCTATTTAATTTTATAAGACAAATAGTGATCTTAAACATATGGCACCAGAAAGTCAGGGTCAATGAATTCTTCACCGTCTCCCCATTTCTCTCTGTTCATGGTGCATGGTACATTCAACAGCTTATTTCAAATCCTTGATTCCATATTGGATGTTCTTTTGGCAGTGGCATATATTCATAATGAACATGGAAGATGCCCATTGGTTGTTCCCTATTATTTCAAGTTCTTCAAGCAGCTTTCACTGCTATTTTTTGGAGTCTTCATTCTTTATTTGGGAGCATGTGTTTTTTAATTAAGGCTGAAGAATATTATTGGTTTAAAAAAATTCTGGAATGCAAATATCTTGCATACAACGTGTGTACTAAGTTACGTTTGGGTGTTGAGAAGTGTTGTGAATAGTAGTAAAAAGTAGGTGAAAAAGTAATAATAGAATATAGAATAGTAGTGAACAGTAATAATAAAATAATGAATAATAGTGAAATATTATGAGAATACTTGAAATATTCCCGTATCCAAACGTAGCCACTGCTACCTTTTCCTTTTGTAAGTTATTAAAACTAAAATATTAGGAAGCAAATGTCTTATATTTCTTATTTCAGAACTTAGTGAGATATTTTCAAAATTTTATCATGCACTATCTTCCAAGCAGCAGTGCAAGAAATGAAATAATCTTAGCAATTGGCACTTTTGGCATTGCGAACAAGTACTTGCAGAGAAATGTTTAGGACCTCCATCATTCAAGGCAGGCATAAACGTAATGTTGTATTTAAATTAGTTCGATAAATAAGGTTGGATGGTAAAGACCATATAGTTAGCTGGGTTTCTAATTCCATATTCAAGAATGCTAGAAATAGTAAAACTTCAATGGTTTTTGTTTATGGGTAAGATAAAAATTCTAATAATGATGCAATAGTGCAAAAGGGTGTTACCCCAGCATATAGAAAGTATACAAGAGGTCTCCTAACAAGCAAAAGGACAGAGCAAAAGTTGTTAAGTAAAACTTTAATAATATAGATAAGGCCATGTTTGTTTACCAAATTTTTTTGGAAATATTTGAGAATTTTGGGAATTTGTTTGGGATTAGGTTTTGGGAAAGGAGAGAGAAAACTTTGAGTAAAAATATCTTTTTAAAATATGAGTTGTATTGGAGTTTGTGAAAGTGGATAGATAAAGTTGAAAAGATGTTTGAATATAATTTTTTAAAGATTATTTTTTGTTTTTGAGTCTGTAAAGTTAATGGATTTTTGTGTTTGAGTAATGATTAGATAATGGTTAGATAAAAAGTTGAAATTCTGTGCTTAAATAATGTTTGGGAATGAAATCATGATAAAGTTGAGAAATGTTAAAAAATTCTGAAAAATACATGGTTGCAAGAGATGGAGTTGGTTTGTATTATGACGTTATAATCACAGGAAGATTGAAAAGAAAGGTTGCCGTTTATTACATTTAAAATTTCTTTGGTGTCTGTCTGCCTGGTTGTCCTAACAGAAGAAATGGGTTCATTCATATCTGGTTAGTTTTGAATGCAGAATATACCATCTTGAATATGAACATTTGTTGCCAGAGTTACAGCATAGGGGAAAGCAAATTGATTTTATTATTATGATGTCATAGAATGAGATCATTAAGTTGTTCCATTAGGTGGATCAAAATCTGTCATTTTAGAATTTGCCACATCCACGATAATTTTGCACTTGGATTCTTTGTAAAACGAAAGGAACAATTTAACTTTCATGGCACATCCGCCATTGATAAATGCTATCTCCTAACATTTTGTCTTAGCTCCAAGCATTTTTGGGGTTGGGTTGGGTTTTTTTTGTTTTTTTTGGGGGGGGGGGGGCTTGTAGATGTGGATTTGTGAGTTATCCGATTCAAATAGCGACAGTCACAGTACTTACCAAAAGTAATAATGTCAGACACACCATGGAATATCGCTTCAGTCTGTGTATAACAAAGGCTTGAAAAAAAGCTGCATTAGCTACTTGTTTGATCTGTATTATTTATTAGCTGATGTTTGCTAAACTGAATTTAGAACTTTTCATATCGTGATTACTAGTACCCTTCTCTGCAATGTTTTCTTGAGCTTCTCATGTAACTTCTCAAGAAAGTCACTTTTTGAACTTTGTTGTTTCTTGATTATATTAAGTTTCAATAAGTTAATCTGTGAGATATTGACCTGGACATTTGCATTTGTTTCGGTATGGAAAAGCACTAATTATGTAGAAATGTGCGTGCTAAAAGTGTGTTATACATAGAGCATTTTCATTAGTTAAATGTTCGATTTCAGGTTAAAGATCACTCAGCAGCAGGGGAACCAAGCACCTCAACCAACACTGTTGCTGACCCTGAAGAGGACGGTACTCTTGATGATGATGATGATGATGATGAGCTGGACATGGATGAGTTGAATGAACTTGAAGCAAGTTTGTCAAGAACATCTATTCAAATTCGTTAGTCAGGTATTGACACATAATCTAGAGATAGAGTGTGTGCGCGCGGGGCCGTGTTGGCAGGTGGCGACCTGCCGTAGCTTTCAATGAGAGATTTTCTACTTTGTGTGTCTTATTTAACCGTGATCTGAGGAAATAAGCTATTTTTATAAGCAGCTAGCAGGGATAATGCATGTTATGCCAACTTTTATTGCTTGGTATGTCAGTGGTATTGAGTGGAATTCAAATTTAAAAATGATTGGGAATATTCACACTCATCAGACTCACCCTCATATGAACAATAACATAATTATTGTTCATATGAGAGTGCGTGTGATAGTTACTGTTCATATGAGGGCTAGTGTGATGAGCGTGGATGTTTCTTAGCATTGCTCGTTCCAATTTTGGATAGCTTATGCCTCTTGATCAAAACTGGGGTCCACAAATCTCCTAATTCTGAAAAGAGAAATAATATATTCAAGTTTCAAATAGAAATTACTTATAAACTTTTGTAAAAATTATAGTTCACCTAAAAAAAAATATACAAAAACATTATTTTTTACTAGTAAGATTTACTTTTTCACAAAAAAAAAATGTATAGGACTGTCTATGTGTGATTTATTCCAAGTATTTCTTGAAAAACACACCGCACCAGTTCAAAGACATAAGTATTTGTGAAACTGTTTAGGCCCCATTTGGATTCCATCTCATACTTATAATTTTTATATAAAATATAAATTGTAATAAATTTTTTTAAATCTTAATATAATTTTTTTAAAATTTTAAAATTTTAAAATTTTAAAATAATAATAATATTTTATTTAATTTTTAAAATTTATTTCAAACTCTATCTCAATATCAATTTTAAATCCAGACATGACCTAAAAAGTTGGTTTTGCATTTCTGCAGTTCTGCAGAGTCTTTTCAAACAGATGTGATGCTGTTAAGAAAAATAATAATACTAGTTAGAGCACTCATTGTAGACTCAATAAAATTTATATTTAATTAAAAAATAGTTTACCGGGCATGAGTAAAAGCTGCAACACCCTCAATAAATGAATGATAAAAATAGATTTTAATTGTTTAGCTCAATAAATATATTTAGTTTAAAAATAATGATATATATACATCTCATTTATTATTAATTTACAATTTTTTTTTTTAATTTTTAATTTTTAAAATTTTTTCTCTTTGACTTAATAATTAAAAAAGTGCTTATTATTAAAATTATGTTTTTTTTAACATTTTTTTGTAATGATTAAGAATATTAAAAAAATAATAATAAGAAAATAATAAAAAATAAATACACTTTAAATAGTAAAGTAGTGGTAAATAGAATGTAAGTGTATCACTACTCATTTAAACCATACTGAAAAATCAACAACAGATACAAGGTTCTCCACATTCAGCAATTGCTCTATCGCTACCTCTAGATTGCCTTCGCCTTCTTGAGAATTTGCAAAAATCATATGAAAAATAGAAGCTTCAGAATCAACCGAAAGAGTTTAAGTAAGATTGAATTCAGACCTTGGCAAAAGAGATTACCATTGAGATTGTTCCGAAATTCTGATCGAAGCCTTAGCTGAGAGAAAGAGTAAAGAAGGAGAGGCCGAGAGGATAAAAGCAATGGTTTGAAGAGCACGAAAGGAGTTTTGCTCTTGTATCCCTGATTTTCAATATATTTGTGTTGTCAGCCAATATATTTTTTAAATGTTAATTGTTTTTTTTTTTTGAGTTAATTGTTAAATGTTTTTTTTTACAACTATCAACCATCAATTATTTCAAATTAGAAAATTAATGTATATTTTTTAATGACAATTAAATATTTAAATTACGGTTAAAATTAAAATAAATTAGAATTTAAAAATTAGAAAGCTTCTAACAGCCTATTTGGTTATAAGGGAAGGTCAGCTCTCCTATAAGAACGCAACACATCAGCATTTGAGAAATGCACACCATAGACCTGAATGCAGGAGAGAACAACAAAGAAAAGGTCTAAACTTGGTCTAAAATGCTACAACGCCTGAAATACCAAGAAACTATCAGCTTTGTGTATGTGTATGTGAGGGTGACCCTTTCAAAAACTTTGGGTTTATTGTATTTTGCATATGAAATATTCCTGGGGGCTGGGAGGGGGACGACACTCTTTCTTTCATGTGCGAGATTTCTTCGGCTAGGTTTGATTTTAGTTTTCCAAGTGACGTGAGGAAAAATACCTTTTTTTCTCTTTTTGACGGCAGTGCTGTTCGGATGTAGTTGAGTGCATTTGTAGTTGCGTTCAAATAGGCTGATTATAAAGTATTCTCTATTCAATATCTCAAAATCAAATTGTTTAACAGTTTATTAAAGAAACAATCTCAGTACAATTATCTAATGTGAAGACGATGAAAATAACCAATCTTCAAATTTGTTACTCGCTGTGAACTTGTGATTGGTTCTCACATTTGTGTGCTAAACATTATGTATTCATGTTCACAGAATCACAGCTTGATTAGAATCAAAGCTTGATTAGAACCCTCTGACAGCTAGTGTTTTTATTTATGAATTTGTAAAATAAATTTTAGTAAAATAAAATATGAATATTTTAAAAGATATATAGAGAAAAAAAGATGTTGATGGATGGTATATTGTAAAAGTGAATAGCTAAAAAAGAAAAAATGAATTTTTAATAATTAAATATAAAAAAATTTTAAAGTGTCTATTGAAAGAGCTCTAAAAGTAGTTTAATAAGAGATATGTAGTAAAACATATTATTTATTGCGGCCATTATGCCAAGTTATGCACCCATCAGTGTTGGTGGATTAATTTTTTGGGTAGACCATATTTTGAAAGACTTCAGCAACGAGGAGATGTCTGAGAGTGTTGTATATGGACCAATTAGAGCACTTTCAATGAATATTGCTCTATAATATATATATATATATATATATTAAATATAAATAAATGCTCTTAAAGTTGCCTTTCATTGAATCTTCTAGTTTAAAGAGATTTTACATGTCGCTACAGAGAAGCCTCTGCATCTAGAGAAAACTATTCGTGCTTGTAAACATTTTAAATTGATTTCTCACATATCTTGAAAAATTTAGAGGCAAGTGTTGGTATATTGTAATGAATAAAAAAGATTAAAAAATATAATATTTAAATAATATAAAAAAAAATAGATAAATTAATGTATTGTATATTATAAAATCAATATGTAAAATAAAAAAAAAAATAATTTTAATGATGTTATATTGTAAATAATAAAATAAAGGATTCATTGAAAGTGCTCTTAGGAGATGAGGAGGGATTGGTTATGGCACTCATTATCACTTGACTATCTCCTTCAATAATAATG
The DNA here is from genome assembly GCA_036559045.1 of Platycarya longipes. Lineage (NCBI taxonomy): Eukaryota > Viridiplantae > Streptophyta > Magnoliopsida > Fagales > Juglandaceae > Platycarya > Platycarya longipes. The sequence goes on along the minus strand of CM071790.1, from coordinate 11,247,048 downwards.
ATGTCGGCTGGTTGCCTGAGAAATGCCTCTTCAATAGCTAAATTTAGCTACAATGGCTTTCTCCAAAAACTGGATTGATCGAGTCTATTTTTCTGGAGGCTGCAACAGCCTGCAAGGATAATTTTTTCAGAGGAAGTCACATTCTTATTTAGTCTCTACTAATTATTATAGAGAATAAAGGTTACTTCAGTTTTTGAAACTTCTGTTATAATTTTTCTCTTAAGAATAATATTAAGGACAAGTTTCAAATTGATAAATCTCATATAATTAAGCTTTTTATAAAAAGTAAATCTTATTAATAAAGAAAAAAATTATATATTTTTTAAGTGTAATCTATATTTTATAAAAAAAAACTTATTTATTTATGATTTGTACAAATTATTTTAATAATGTGAAGTAGATATGCTCTCTTGGTTGCTGGATTATTAAGGAAAAAGAAAGTCATGAACTAGCTGATAAAACAGGACTAATAATGCAAAGCCAGCTGGTGCGTACATGGCCTCATATATAGTCCACTACTCAATAACAAGTCCCCCATAAAAAGGACAAAGTGCATACGTACGCACTTGTCCACCTTATCTTGATTTATTTCTTTCTTTCTCGTGATATGGTACGGCCAATATATATATATAATAAAGAAAAAAGAAATTCTGGGGGCAGACGGGCTACCCCCTCTACCAAAGCAGCTCCCGTCGCTTTTAGTGGCGGTGGCTCCATTTTTTTCGTAGTCGAATTTTTTTAAATTTATTTTCATTTTATTTTTTTATTGTATTTTTTATTATGTTTTTATTGTATTTTTTATTGTGTTTTTTATTATGTTTTATTTATTTTATTTATTTTATTATATTTTTAATTTTTAATTTTTTATTTAATCATATTTTTTATTTTATTTTAATGTATTTTTCATCTTAAAATAACCCAATTAACATTAAACTACTTTAGACGCTGGGACAACCGGACCTATCCCAACGATCCCAGCATCTCCCTAAAGAAAAATAGGTACTTACACAGCTTAAGAAAAAGATCTAGTACTAGGTACATCTTTTTCAATACTATGAAATTTCAACACACTAAAGTAGTTTAATAAGATCAGATGGGTGATGGGTGGTGATGGGTGATGATGACGTCATTTTCTGTCTCCAAAGGCATCAATGAGACAAATTTCTCTCTCTCTCTCTCTCTTCTTGAGACATATCTTTGTTTTTTTTTTAAAAAAATTTGAAAGGATTCTTGAGACATATCTAAGAAGACATCAGATCATGTTTATACCCAAATCTCGCTGTATGTCTCTCAGACACGTGGGTCTTTAAATTAATGCGTTGAAAATGGACAAAGAAAGAACGCTATAACATTTTTCACTTTTTACTAAGGATTGTTGGGTCTAAAAGTCTACGATTTGTGTGCATAAATATTTAGCCACCAAAAATATTCGTGGATGCTCGTGACATAAAATTCGCGGTTAATAGTAACTTTGCCATGAGTAAAAAATTTCGTAGAAAAAATGCATTAATCGACACGATGAAATCCATGGCAAAAAAACTATTGGAAATACACTAGATATTGTGGCAAATACTTTACCACCACAATGTCTGCTTGTGGTAATTAACCTTTTCACTCTATCCATATCATGGCTATAGTCTTGAAATTGTGAGAGTGGTTGTGGCTAGTACTTTATCCCCACATAATTTTTTCGTGGCAAATACATTTTATACTCTACACATGTCATGGCTTATAGTCTTTTAATTGCATATGGTATTAGTGCTAGTACTTTATCCCCACAAGATGTACTCGTAGCAAATACGTTTTTCACTCTATCAATATTGTGGCATAATGAACTAGAGTTTGTGGCAAATAAAATTTTCCCACAAACCAATCAAATAAATGTTGCCACAAATAAAAATTGACCACTTGGAAATTACGTATTGTACTAAACAGAATTTAACATTGAATTGGATGAAACCCATATATATTAGCAAATTCATCATAGTGCACAAGATGTAAAATAATATTGTAATTCATCATTGAATGTGCACAGGATATATAATATCTTCTGCAACAATTGTAATTCATCACTTTTTGTATATAATGATCATTACATTCTCATCAAATTAAACATATGGGAACTAGAAATAAGCTGCACAGGTGACATGAATTGGTTGTCTCAGGGGTGCTAAAGCAAAAAAGTCCCCCTGCAAAGCAAAAACTAATGCAGATCAGTGGCTTCCAACCTGACCAATAAAAAATGCACCTGGAAATTAAAAAGCATGTGATGTACTTGACCAATGAAAAATGCTCCTGTTTTTCATATGCTAAGTGTGAAAAAAAAAATGCTAGTAAAGATTAAAGGGACTGTCCTATGAGGTCTTAGCTCAGGAAAAAAATCAATCAAAATCTCCTAAAATGCATACAGCTAAAATGCATATGAATATAATATTGTATAATCTGAAATTCCTTGACTATAATATAATCTGAAAGTGGCTAACTAAGTATATCAATGCTCACTTATGTTTGCTTAATATATTACAAAATAAATTAGTACAAAGTATGATGCATTAAAAGAAAATTAGAAGCCTGTTTTTCATATGCTAAGTGTGAAAAAGACATGCTAGTGGAGGTTAAAGGGACTGTCCTATGAATTCTTAGCTCGGGGAAAAAACAACCAAATACAACTACGTACAATTGGCTCCAAACAAGCATGTATATTGTAGCATGCCAACATGGACATACTTAGATAAATAAACAACAATGGGCATTTCACATTGAAAAAACCAAAAGTACAGAATAACATCAATGGCATTAGAGTCAGCTTTCAGTAAGCCAAAATTGAGTATTCCGATAGGGTCAGATTCTAGTTATAGATATAATATATATTCCTGATCAAAGGCTAACGGCAACATTTTAGCCAAAATAAATAAATAAATAAATAATATCATAGGCATAGATTTGAAACTTTATACACAAGAGGGTTATGGAGTATTCAATGTATCAACAAGCCCACTAGGAGGTCATTTTTAATTTTTTCTCTCTGTACGAGACAAACATTTTGCAAACCATATTATTCATGTATAAAGGGGCAATATATGGCATGATATTCTGTGTTGTTGATTTATTTTTAATCTGGAAATAATTTATCCCTTCAAACAAAAAACAATATTATAACTTTAAGCTCTACTAGCTTGTTATCCATTAGGTTGCAATTTATAAATGGAGACTCAGGAAAAACAAGTGCATGATGCACATAATCACTTCCTCAACTATTACTAAAATATATATTTATCATATTACAACATTACAACCCGCATAATCCGACACAATGATGATATGCCATTTAGATTATTTATATAAAAACTACATTTTAATGATACATCATCTTATAATAAGTTAGAATTGCCTTGTATCAGTATTTTCCAATAACAATACAATTTGAAACATTATGATAAAGTACAATAAAGGACAAAGGATAAAGGAAAAAAACAGTATTTCATAACAACAATACAATTTTACAGTCTCTGTTTGATGTATGTGGGGATGTTTTTATCTTGTTTAAGCTTCTTATATTTAAACTAAAAGATAATAAGATCTTGATACCAAATAATTAAAAGATAATAAGATCTTGATACCAGATAATTAAATCTTGATATCAAGAAGGTCATATGAACATAGGATAATCACTAATGGACAATCATTTTACCCACAATTTATGAGCATGATTATGAGCATATTCAGTTAGGATAACTACTCAGTTACCCTATGTTAGATCTGCAGAGCATGCCATAAACTAATATATTAGATCTGTGCAATCTGCACTAATATATTAGTTTACATAATATCGAATATGTAAACCAATTTGCATAATATAAATGATGTAAACCATATAATAAGTTTTAGGAATTGTTATAGTTTCCAGAACCTGATCATTTTAAAGTGTTGCAATCACTTAACAGATAGCATAAAACTTAGTCATTTTTCATAAATGTATCGATCCTTTACAAGTGCCAGTAGTTCAGGCGCCTCATACAACAGAAGTAGTCAAAGACCTTAATTGTTGACAACAATTCATAAAGCCAATCCTAATTAATTGGGATGTTTAAGGTTTAGTCTCGTTGACTCGAGTTGAAAGAACATTCTCCATTAATATTATAATTTTCAAAGTTATTAGATCATAGTATTCATGTATATATTCTGTGCAGTTGCCTTTATTTTTAATCTTGAAATTATTTATCCCTTCAAAAGAAGAACAATATTATAACTTTAAGCTCTACTAGCTTCAACACAAAATTTTAAGGTATTCAAATCCTATAATTTAGAAGTTAACAATGGTTTGTACTTGTTATCCATTATATTGCAATTTATAAATGGAGACTCTAGAAAAACAAGTGCATGATGCACATAAGAAATCAGTCTTGTACTCCTAAGTCTTAAGTCAGAGGAAGAATGCAACTTGAGATATTGAATCTCATCAACATTTGATATTGATGCATATGTAGTGGATAAATGTAAGCATTAAATAATTGATAGTTTAATGCATTCAATGACAAATAAAAGTTAACATTTTGCTTACTAATAACAAATTATTAACTTTTTCAAAACAAGAAAAATAATTGATTCGAGGCTCAATCCTAACGTAGACATGTATTGTAGCAGGGGAAGCCCAAAAATAGAAGTTAGAACAAAGTATTTTCACCAAAGTCACAAATTTGGCAAATACATACACACTGTTAACGCGTGTACCGACACACATCAAAACCAAAAACAAAATTTGGATAAAAAGAAACACAAATCGAAATTGGAATCGCAAAAATGGGCATGCATCACAAATCGCAATAGAAGTAAATATAAGTAAAATATTATGGAGGGAAGTTATGGAGACTCACTCTCGCGTTAGATTTCCGCGGCCCAAAGGAACCCACAAATTTCTGAAATCTTGCTAGCTTTTGTATCGATCTCGACCGTCGGAGAAGAATAACTGCACCGGAGTCAAAACTCAGGAGCTAGGGATTTACGTTGGGGGGGTTGGTTCTCGAACAGGGATAATCTGTTGAAGGAAGTGGATGTCAAAGATATTCTACGTTTCACATAAATCTTGTGCGTCCAAAAATACACAAAACGATCATAATATGTCGCAAGTCAAAAACAAATCTTTTTCCCGCGGTCTAAACTCGCCGCAAATGATTTTTTTACCACGGGATATAGTGGACCTAGAAAAAATTTGTGGTAAACGTAATTTTTTAATTGTCACGAGGCTGTTCATGTTATATGTACTTATTAACCACGATATCAATATATGTACCTATATTGATCTTAAAAGCTCTATTATGTTGTAGTGGAATGGGGATTGGCAATTGAGTTTTTTGCTTTTTTAATCCACGACAAAAAGTTGGGTTGACAGATTTAACATGATCTATTCCATTAAATTAATCATTAAATTACTAACCAATAAATGATCTATTCCATTGACAGATTTAGCATGCTCTTGGAATAGACTGCAACCTACCTCGCAAGTTACAGATAAGCATGTTGGAAAAAATATGCCGATCTGCAACGCCACCCCCCCCCCCCTCTCTCTCTCTCTCTCTCTCTCTCTCTCCTGCTGGCCCTATTTTGTAAGAAAAAACAAAAAGAAAGAAAGCCGCTATTTTCTGTATGTTTATCTTAATATATAGCAAAAATAGAGATTTTATTTAAAAGGTCCCTATGATTTTCAGCCGTCAAGTTTACAACTTTAGGCCCTTCTGCTGACATAGTGCTATTGCCATACTATATGAAATGCTAAAAGTGATCAGCCTTTTGCACACCGCGTACGTATGAACATATTTAATATAATATTAGTACGTATGAATATATATAGATAATTTAACATTCGTACGTACGTAACGTACAGTTACATTATAATTTCGATCGAGTAGGTTTTGAACTTCAGAACCTGTTTCTTCCATCAAACTATAAATGCATTTTATTAACGTATTAAAGTATAATATTGGTCATGAATTTGGATTTAAACCACTAAGGATATTGTATTTTAAATTGTGACTTCTCTTCTCGCTAGCCAGTCCAAAAGACCATGAATCCATGCATTGTCGTGGGATCTCCAATGCCAGAAAGAAAAATAACACAAATATATGATCAGGAGTATTCAAATCACAATAATTGTTCCTCGTTCCAAAATCAAATCTTACTAGAATCTGCAAGCTGCTGAGCTGAGCCCGAACAGGCATCCCGCGCGCGTCTCCCACTCCAGAAACAGCCAACAATTCTCACTAGCCTAATAGGCTAAAAGTGCAAAGAGCCTCTCTCTCTCTCTGATAAAGCACTATAGAAACAGTTCGTCAATGATTTAGTGCCGCATGATGAAAAGGAGGTTTCTATAAATCGCTGTCTCCCATTATAAAAGAAAAAAACAGTTCCAGATGGGGATGAGAAAGAGAAGGGGTCATGTCTCGCTGAAATTTATGTCCAGTAACGATGCTTTCATTACCCCTCACTTACAAAATATGCAATTTGCATTTACCAAGTACGGAGCAGATCAAGTATGAAAAGGTTCATCGGTGCCTTTGTTTAACTTTTCACTCAGCATCATCAACGTCACCCAGCTGGCCCAGAATAAAAGGATGAAACTGGAAACGAATTTTGAGCCGGAAAAATAAAATCCAACGAGAATTCTTAGCTTCCTTCGTACGTACCCACGATCATGAAAATTAAGGACTGTAATGAGGGATGACTTTTAAATTTTTAATGTTATATATATATATATATATTCGAAGCTTAAAACTTCAGGAAATGAAGAAATGACGCTGCAATATATTTTGTTTTCCGGAAAAAAGCAACAGCTAGACCTACAATACAAACTAGAATATACAGAATACATATTTATCATAACTGACAGTGACAGACATACGTAAAAGTAGTACCTCTCTTCTCATAGTTAAACTGCTTCAACCTCCAAACCCATTTCTATAAAAAAAAAAACCGAACGATGCTAAACTGCAAACTCTGCTCTAGACTTGTACCGGGGGGGCAAAACAAGGGGAACATGGCGAAACTTCTAACTGATGGATATATATATATATATATATAAGAACATGGTGCAAATTATTAAGGACACGAGTGGATGATGTCACTGCCATCTGATTCAGGTATCTGTGATGATCAATGCCCCTCTGAGCGGTCGGAGCTTGGCTGTGGGGCAGTTGGAGCCGAGTTTTCGATGCAGCCTACTTTCTTTGCAGCCACAGTTGCTGCAGTTTTGATACCCTTTGCCAAGGTTTTGCCTATCTGGGCCATAACGTCACCTCTCCTTGAAGAGTTTTTTGCTTCGGGATTTTCTCTTTCCATTGCGCGTCGAATTGTATAGAGAGGTAAAATAAGCTCAGACTCTGCTTCTGATACAAGGAGTGAAGAAAATAAGAAAATTTCAAAGAGTTCAGAAAGGACTTGGTGGGGGAAGAGTTTGTGGTGGGGTGCATTTATATAAGAAAAATGATAAATATACAACATATCTTATTACATTTTACACAAAAATATTGTAAAAGGAAAGGTATTTTTATAACTATCTTATAAAATTAACATAACTTTATATTAACATAACTTTATAGAAATATTCATAATTTACAATATGTGTTGGGTAAAGTGGCGTGAAAATGAGAAAAACGGGTCAGAGGTTCCAGGCTCACTTGCTCATGACATCGACATGGCATGGTTCAAATGTGGTCACATTCTACGTACCTCTTGATCATGGGAATCTTTTCATTGCCAAAAAAAATTAAGAAAAAGTACAGAGAAAATTAGCTTTGGTAACTTGAGGATATTGATGATTAAACCAAGAGCCTTTCTTTCTATATATCTACTAAATTAAGATCACACACGTTCATCTATGCACACATTATCTATATTCAGTATTCACGAAACGTTGAATTATAATTAGAAAGGGAGAGAACTTGAACCCTCCTCCCAGAACCCCAAATACAAAAAAAATTGGGGCATTTTATCTAAGGCCCGTTTCGATACATAAATAATTTCATTTTATTTCATTTCATCGTTATAAAATTTTCAAATTTATATACAAAATATAATAATTAAGCAGCTCAATTTTTTCAAAATTTAAAATAATAATAATATTAAAAAATAAAATTCTCATAAAATTTTAATTAATTTTTAATTTTTATCTAAAATCATCTCATCTCATATTAACGTTGGAATGTCATGAACCGATTTGGGAAGCCGTGCAACAGGTATATATCCATGCAACAGTTGTTCTAGAAGGATATATAGTAACGTGAACCACTTTTCTTGTTTGAGTGAAGGGCCGTATATAGCCGAAAGAGAGAGAGTCAAAAAGAGAAACCCTTTCCTTGGACTATCGGATTAATCATTCAGGATTAGAACTTGGCGGCCAGTTTTCTTCAGCACGTACTCTCAATTAGATAAGAAGGTGAAAGCTGCAGAAGCGTTGCTCAATGACATCATATTCATCAGCCTCATGTTTTTTCCATCTATATATATATATGATGGGTCAATGACATTGATGTCATTGACCAAACCATACCAGTGTGGGCCCAGATCACTCTCAATAGGAGGACTAATACTTGTCTTTTCATTTTTCACATTAAGGAACAATAATGATAGCCTATTTTACTCGCTCAAATGGACGCTGGAAAGTCAATGATGAATATGATATTTTTTAATATTTACAGCATCCACAATCACTTGATTAAAGCCATCTTCTGATTAAAAGTCAAACACTTCTATATCTATATATAATCTCATATTAGATTTATTATTAAATTTATTAAAATAATAATATAATAATATATTTTTAATAAGAATGTTTTTTAATTTTTTTTATTTTATAATTACACTAATCCATATGTAATTAATAATTTAATTTGATACTTAAATTTGTGTTGCCTTTTTTTAGTCGATCGCAGTCTACGATTAATAATTTTCTGCCAATCGTCAATATTATCCTAAAAAACAAAAAACAAAAAACAAAATAGGAAGTACTATACATGATCATGATGAGATCATATAATATGGGGATTTCAGTGGGGTACTAGTCTAGGAGCAAATTCTATACACATGAGCAAATTAATTATAAACCGGACGAAGGAAAAAACGCAAAAAAGGAGAGAATGAAAAGCGAGAAAATAAAAATTATTATTTAATAGATTTGAATTATAAATAGTGCAACTTCAAATATGAAAGAAGATAAGTGATCACTGTTACTCAAAGTTTCCCATGATTTTATTTGATAATACAAGATTATTTTAAGTAAATACATCGAACTTATATTTATATTGACTTTTGATGGAGCTATTGCCAATATTCAATACAATTAGAAGATTGTTGGATATCAAGACATGCCTAGGCTAGTCTTATAATGTTGGAAGAATCATGGTAGAATTAGGCTGTTTTGGCTATGTTTTTAACTAATGATCTCAAGAACTAAGAATAAATCATACAGGCTTTTGGATATCGGATTCTTTTGTCAACAGATTAAACTTTAAAGTCATTTTGTTTTTGGAACATCAAAGGAATCAAATTAATATGGAGACCAAAATTCTTTAGGGTAAAGTGGAAAAAGCTCTTGCTACATAGGTTCAATTCCACGGAACGTGTTCAGTCCAGTCCGATTCCCGAACTTATTCCCTCTTTTGGGCTAAGAAAACGGGCCTCATATAACAACCCCAAAACTGATTAACCCGTTCTCAAGCCCTATACATTTGAATTCGACTCAGTTTTTCTTTTGGGTTTTGCGATTGCATTTAGCCACAAGCCCCCAACTCCCAATCGCCAATTGCCTTCGGCTCCCTCCCCGCCCACCACACACACAAAAAAAATATGCTTCTTCTTCTTTACTGTGCACAGATTGCGCTAGACATAATGAGACCAGGGGAGAGTTTATTAAGTAAGAATCTTACGGCTTTCTGTATCTTTGGCCTAGAAATGCCATCGAGGAACTTTCTTTTTTGTCTCCATAAATGATCACTCTTAATCGGTGTAGTTTCCACACAACAAGATATTGTGTTCTACATTATCAGTATAAAAAAACATTACCAAATCTTTTAATACTGCTTAGGAAATGCATGTTTCCCCCCAAAATCATTTTTTCCGGTAAGATAATCTGGCAAAACGAGTGGAGGCTGAGTGAATTGCTCTGCTAAGCGGAGAAAGAAGGAGGAAGAGAAAGCAAAAGAGAAAGAGCTGAATGATCTATTCAAGATTGCGGTCAGCCAGCCAAAAGTTCCAGTCGGTATGTGTCTTCTTACGATTTTTCAATATTAACTGTTTTTGTTTTCTATTGTTGTTAGTTTTTATTTTTTCGCATGGAATTTTATGTGTGTGATATGAATGGGTAATTTGAATAGGTGTTGATCCAAAGTCTATATTATGCGAGTTTTTCAAGGTGGGACAGTGTACCAAGGGTTTCAAATGCAAGTTCTCGCATGATCTCAATGTCCAGTGGAAGGGTGAGAAGATTGATATTTACAGTGATAAGCGTGATCAAGGTGATTGAATAGACCTTCGGTTGTTGTGTTACAAAGTCACATCTTATTGTCTTGCTCACAACCCCCCCTCTTCCCCTTCAAAAAAAAAAATTGACTGTTTTTGCTTATTTGTTGATTTGTGTATATTAAGAAACAATGGAGGATTGGGATCAAGAGATGCTAGAGAGGTGGTGGAGTCAAAGAAGACCGAGTTTAACCAGAATAAGCCAACTGATATTGTAGGTTCATTTAACTCTTGAATTCTTTATTCCAATACAATGTTAGCAGCAGATACATCTCATACAAACATGACTTATCCCAAAAAAAAAACACTTCTCATACAAACATGTCTAGGCTGCTTGGATTGGGAAGTGGGTTGAGCTCATCTCAACTCACTTCCATTTCATCATTATATTTTTATAATTTTTTATACAAAACACAAATTTCTATACACCTTTTTCAAATCCCAATACACCTTTTTCAAATTCCAACACACCTTTTTCAAATCCCAAAATAATAATAATATTAAAAAATAAACCAAACTCATCTCAACTCATCTCATCTCCGAATCCAAGCGGGGCTAAGTGTGTGTGAACGTAGGGGACTGTAGACTAATCTAGTATTATATTTCTAGATGTATCTGTGACAAGTTCCCTAGTTTTGGGTGGGATATTAATTCTTTATGTTACGCTAGTTAGTCAACTGCAGGTAGGATTGTGAAGTGGGAATATTCCAAACTCTGTTAGTTGTTTAATAATTTTGGAGTGATGTGATTCCTCGAAGTCTTAGTAATAAATGGCAAGGACTGTGAAAAATAGAGAGATAACTAACTTTCTTGTATTTCTATGACTTTCTCCTGCGCTACACTGTAAAGGCAATACTTTGGCTCTTGTAGAGGAGCTTGACCTCTATGTGCTCCTCAAGAGTTGAAAAGATGAAGCTTTGGGGTGACGAAATCGCCCCTGTATGTAGATTTGATGGCTGCAGTTTAGGTTATGCAAGTCAGCATGAGATTCTACTCATCATTCTTGGTCGACCCACTGTTGTCTGGATTCTACATATACCATGTTAATTTTTTATATAAGTTTGCATTTTAATAGAAGTATGAAGAAAAATTGTTTGATCTAGATGTGTTCCTCATCATGGGGATTTACTTTTTTCTCTTTCAAAGTTTTTATGCACTGGATCTTTCTGTGCAAAACATGAACCATCTTGTTTGATTTGTAATAAATCCACTTACAGGTTTGTAAGTACTTTTTGGAAGCGGTGGAAAAGAAACAGCATGGTTGGTTTTGGGCTTGCCCAAATGGTGGCAAATGTCACGACAGACATGCTCTACCTCCTGGATATGTTTTAAAATCTCAAATAAAGGCACTTCTAGAAGAAGAGTCTGTAAAAAATTACAATTGAAAAAGATATCGAAAATCAGGTGATAATTGTATTTCTATTCATTGACCTGTTTTTATTTTTATTTCTCCATTCTTCTTATTGCAATGGGAATATTTATGTTCTTATCTGCCTTCTTACTGATAAAAAAATATTTCAATCCAGATTATTTCATTGTTTCCTTTGCCCTATTATATGCTCTTCAGTTCTAATAATTATTTGTCTGCTCTTTTTCTCAGCGTGCTAAAGTAGCCACCGGCCCACCACTACTCCAATGACTACTGAGCTGTTCTTTCAATGGAAGAAGAAAAAGACAGAAGAAAGAGATGCTGGCTTGGCTGACAGCAAGCACATAGGGCTAAGAATGACCGCATGAGGTATTGTTTTCTTATGCTGCATGAAGCTAAATGATATTTGATATCATGCTACTAAATTAAATTTCTGCATGTTTTAGTGGTCGGGAGTTGTTCCTTTCGGGTGCTAGCTTGTTTGTGTATGATGCTGAGGCATATGGTAAGTACCAAAGAGAAGGAGAACCAGAGGCTGTTGAACCGAAGGTAATCCTGCTTCTATTTAATTTTATAAGACAAATAGTGATCTTAAACATATGGCACCAGAAAGTCAGGGTCAACGAACTCTTCACTGTCTCCCCAATTCTCTCTCTTCATGGTGAATGGTACATTCAACAGCTTATTTCAAATCCTTGATTCCATATCAGATGTTCTTTTGGCAGTGGCATACATTTTATGAACATGAAAGATACACACTGGTTGTTCCCTATTATTTCAAGTTCTTCTAGCAGCTTTTACTGCTATTTTTTGGAGTCTTCATTCTTTATTGGGAAGCATGTGTTTTTTAATTAAGGCTGAAGAATATTATTGGTTTCAAAAAATTCTGGAATGCAAATATCTTGCATACAGCATGTGTATTAAAGCTGCTACCTTTTCCTTATTATTAGTAATAAAAACTAAAATATTAGGAAGCAAATGTCTTATATTTCTTATTTCATAACCTAGTGAGATAGGTTCAAAATTTTATCGTGCACTATCTTCCAAGCAGCAGTGCAAGAAAAAAAAAAATCTTAGCAATTGGCACTTTTGGTATTGAGAACAAGTACTTGCAGAGATATGTTTCGGACCTCCATCATTCAAGGCAGGCATAAACATAACGTTGTATTTGATTTAGTTTGACTTATAAGGTTGGATGGTAAAGGCCCTGTGGTTAGCTGGGTTTCTAATACCATCTTCAAGAATACTAGAAATAGTGAAACTTCAATGGTTTTTGTTTATGGGTAAGATAGATTTTAATAATGATGCAATAGTGCAAAAGGGTGTTACCCCAGCATATAGGAAGTACACAACAGGTCTCCTAACAAGCAAAAGGACAGAGAAAAATGTGTTAAACTTTAATAATATAGATAAGGCTATGTTTGTTTACCAAATTTTTTTGGAAATATTTGAGAATTTTGGGAACTTGTTTGATATTAGGTTTGGGGAAAGGAGAGAGAAAATTTTGAGTAAAAATATATTTGTAAAATACGTATTGTATTGGAGTTTGTGAGAGTGAATAGATAAAGTTGAAAAAGTGTTTGAATATAATTTTCTTAAGACTATTTTTTGTTTTTGAGTTTGTAAAAGTTGATTGATTTTTGTGTTTGAACAATGATTAGGTAATGATTAGAAGAAAAGTTGAAATTTTGTGCTTAAATAATGTTTGGGAATGAAGTCACGAGAAAGTTGAGAAACGTTAAAACATTCTGAAAAATACATGGTTTATATTATGATGATATAATCACGGGAAGATTGAAAAGAAAGGTTGTCATTTATTAAGTTTAAAATATCTTTGGTGTCTGCCTGGTTGTCCTAACAGAAGAAATGGGTTCATTCATATCTGGTTAGGTTGTGAATGCAGAATATACCATCTTGAATATGAACATTTGTTGCCAGAGTTAAAGCATAGGGAAAAGCAAATTGATTTTATTATTATGATGTCATAGAATGAGATCATTTAAGTTATTCCATTAGGTGGATCAAAATCTTTATTTATCAAAAAAGGTGGATCAAAATCTGTCATTTTAGAATTTGCCACATCCACGATAATTTTGCACTTGGATTCTTGGTAAAATGAGAGGAACAATTTATAACTTTCATGACACATCCGCCATTGATAAAATGCTATTTCCTAATATTCTGTCTTAACTCCCAGCATTTGTTTTTTATTTGGGGGTTAGTTATCTGATTCAAATAGCAACAGTCACAGTACGTACCAAAAATAATAATGTCAAACACACCATGGAATATCTCTTCATTCTGTCCACAACAAAGTCTCAGTAGATGTGGATTTGTTAGTTATCCGATTCAAATAGCGACAGTCAAAGTACTTACCAAAAATAATAGTGTCAGACACACGGTGGAATCTCTTCATTCTGTCCTCAACAAAGTCTGAAACATGGATGAAAAAAAGCTGCATCAGCTACTTGTTTGATTTGTATTATTTATTAGCTGATGTTTGCTAAACTGAAGTTAGAACTTTTCATGTCGTGATTACTAGTACCCTTCTCTGCAATGTTTTCTTGGGCTTCTCATGTAACTTCTCAAGAAAGTCACTTTTTGAAATTTGTTGTTTCTTTATTATATGAACTTTCAATAAGTTAATCTTTGAGATATTGACCTGGACATTTGCATTTGTTTCGGAATGGAAAAGCACTAATTATGTAAAAATGTGCGTGTTAAAGTGTGTTGTTCATAGAGCATTGTCATTAGTTAAATGTTTGATTTCAGGTTAAAGATCACTCAGCAGCAGGGGAACCAAGCACCTCAACCAACACTGTTGTTGATGATGATGATGAGCTGGACATGGATGAGTTGAATGAACTTGAAGCAAGTTTGTCAAGAACATCTATTCAAATTCGTTAGTCAGGTATTGACACATAATCTAGAGATAAGAGTGTGTGCGTGCGGCCGTGTTGGCAGGTGGAGACCTGCCATACCTTTGAATGAGAGATTTTGTACTGTGTGTGTCTTATTTAACCGTGATCTAAGGAAATAAGCTATTTTTATAAGCAGCTAGCAGGGATAATGTATGTTATGCCAACTTTTATTGCTTAGTATGTCAGTGGTATTGAGTGGAATTCAACATTTGGGGTATAGCTTATGCCTCTTTTGATCAAAACTAAGGTCTACAAATCCCCTAATTCTAAAAAGAGAAATGATATGTACAAATTTTGAATAGAAGAATCACGTATAAACTTTATATTTCTCGTAAAAAAAAGTATAAAAAATATTATTTTTATTTCTATTTCAGATTTATAACTAGTATTACTCTTGAAAAACAGTACACTGCACCAGCTCAAAGACACAATTAGTACTTACGAAACTCTTCAAAATTTGGTTTTACATTCCTGCTGTCCTCCCAAGTCTTTTCAAACAGATGTGATGCTGTTAAGAAAAATAATAATACTTAGTTACAAGTTTAGAACGTGTAAATTTTACATGTTTTTGTCGTTTAATATATCAAAACGAATTGTTTAACACAATTTATTAAAGAAACAATCTCAGTACTATATATTGTGAAGACGATGAAAATAACCAATCTTCAATTTTATTACTCGCTGTGAACTTGTCACTGGTTCTCACATTTGCGTACTAAACAAGATGTATTCATGTTCATAGAATTACAAGAATGAAACCTTATATATATATATATATATATATATATATATATGAATATATGCATGGTCGATTAATAGCCAAGGAATTAAGATGATCCACTGGCTAGCTCTCGTGTGGGACCTTTCCTTTTGCTGGGGATATTTTGATCAAAATGTTATAAATATATATATATATATATATATATATATATATCCTAGCTAGTAGCATTCAATTACCTTTTGACTTTGATCTGTCACTGAACTAGTTCTGAACATTCAAAAAGGTACGTTACATTCAAAGCCCTAATACGATTGACAATGATTACTTTAGGTTTAAGAAAATGATCATTAATAATTTAATATGGCCGGGGTGGAGACGTTCATTTTACAAATCTTAAAAATAACAAATCCTCTGGAGAAACATCTAAAACTAAAGTGACCCGGAAAGGAAGTCACACTCTTTTTTTCTTTTTTTTTTTTAAGTATATATATATAAAATAAAGAAAAAGAGGTACTTTATATACAGCTTAAGAAAAAGATCTAGTACTTATGCAGCCAAACACCAGCTTGTTTATTGCTGCCCATTACATTAAGTTGTGCACCCATCAGTTATGATGTACTCGATGAATTTTCTAATTAAGTAGATCACCATATTTTGAAAGACTTTAGCAACGAGGAGATATCTGATCAGAGAATGTTGTATATATATGAACCAATCAGGAGATGAGGAGGGATTAATGGTTATGGCACTCGTCACCACTTGACTATCTCCTTTAATAATGATGTCGGATAGTTGACTGAGATCAGATGCGTCTTCAATAGCTAATAATATGCCTCTTCAAAAGGTACTGGATTGATGAAGTTTATTTTTCTGGAGACTGCAAAGATGATTTAATCCACAGAGAAAGTCACAGTACTCTTGTACTTTAGTCTCTACTAATTATTATAAATTTCATTTTTTTTTTTAAGAAAAGGTTATTTTAATTTTTCAAGCTTCTGTTATAGGTTTTATCCTTTTATACAAGAATAATATTTAAGTAAAAGTATCAAATAAATAAATCTCATATAAGCATTTTGTAAAAAAGTAAGCCCACTATTAAAAGATAAAAACTTTTGTACTTTTTTTAAAGTGTAATCAAATTCTCTTTACGTAAGTAACGTGTAAATTAAGGGCATGTATATGCTATCTAGGTAGCTGGATTATAAGGAAAAAGAAGTGAAGTAATGAAGCTGATAAACAGGACAGCTGATAAGGCAAAGCCAGCTCGTACGACGTACGTGGTCTCAGATATAGTCCACCACTCTATTCCAATGATAGTATATTGTAATGTTTTAAATATCATATCAGTATTGAATACTGATATCAGTACTGAATACTGATATCGGTCAAGTTATTAAAATAAAATATTTTGATATTGATATGATTTTGTGTATAAATAATTTATATATAAATAAATAATATATATAATTATAAATTATAAATTATATTTTAAAATAATAATCAATATATAGATAAATTATATAGATAAATATATATATAATTAATTTAGTCTAAATTAAAGTTAAAATATAAAAAAAATTTTAAAAAAAAAGTTTTGAAAGGTCGAAACTCAATACGGTCAGTATCGGCTGTATCGATTATTTTTCGATCAATTTTGATTGTATCAATTTGTACCATCGAAAAATCAGTCAAAACAAAATTTTATTTTATCTATATCGATCGGTCGGCTGGTACGAAGAATGTCAACCATACCCATCAATACGGTATGATATTTAAAATTCTGATATATGGTCCAACACGTCATAGCATAGAACGAAGATGCATGACTGCGCTTTAATTGAGTAGAAATTTTCTCCAATGAATATTTTTATAGTCGTATATATAATTAATGTATGCGATCATTAATACCAAGCATGCATGCACCCCGTGTCCACGTTTAATTGGATTATTTTTCCTTAAAAACAGACACAATCAGCGAATGACACGTACGATCTTGATGAGCGACATAAATCCCTGATGATGATGATGTAAGCTACCAAAGTCAACTAAATCTTGATAAGCGAGCCCCACTAGCTAGATTCGTCTTCCAGAACTCTAGGCAATGGGTTTGAATACAGTCAACGGTCAACCCCAGTTAAAGGATCCAAATTATATAAAAATAAAACGCATTTGTAGGGCCTAATCTACTACTGAGTTCCCCATGGAAAAGAGAAAAACCATCAAACAGAACAATTCAACCGTTTTGGGTACTTTATCAGATCTGGAGTTCTGAAAAACAATCATTAACTGCAGAAATTAGCTTTTTCCTGTTTCATGTTAATTTGTCTCCCACTTGTCTAATAACCAGCAGATAAGTTTTCTTGCTTTTATTATTAAAAAAATAATAATAATATTTATGATAAATTATTTATAATAAAAATATATTTATTTTAACAAAAAAAAATTTAATAATCATTTTGACGGTTAAAAATAACTAATCATAAATAAATAATTTTTTTTATAATATCAATTAAATTAGTTAAGTTTAAATTCAGGTGAGTATCGATGAAAAAAACAAAAATAGAGCTAGCGATATTGATCATCGCACGTCTACTCATGTTTGTCTGCCGTTTTGCATTAAATATATAGAGGCATAGATACAATCTATTGAGTTAATTCGCATAATTTTCGTAAATCATTAGGATTTTATTATTATTTATCCTCCTATTTTGCAAACCGTTGTCTTTTAAATGTTTTAATCTTGTTTTCATTTGATTCGTTAATTCATTTATTGTAATTATCTCAATTCATTCAACAATACCAATTTCATGACCTTTTTTTATTCCTTTCTTTTTATGATATGGTACCAATGTGCATCTGATCTTTCTCTATGTGGCATATTATTGAAACATAATGATGACAGACCCAAAAAATCCACCAAACTACTTAATTCTTACCATGTTATCATTGTTGAATTGCAAGGACCCCACGAATTAAAAATAGACCGATCTCACATAAATGGATGATCATCATCTTGGTCGGTAGCTTTAAGAAAAATGTTGTTATTGTACAGCAATCACAATAAATATATGAAATAATTAAAAGAAAAAGTTTTAAAAAAAAAAAAAAAAAATTAACGTGATTCGATAGTGTGTCTACATTTACAAAAGTAAGCGAAAAAAATTTAACTATATAAAATATAAGGTTATATCATATGTATTTATATTATTAATTATTACTCGCTACGTTACACTCCACTTTTTCTAACATTTACTTATTTATTGTTATATACATATATGAGTCACATATTTTAAGAAAAAAAAAAAACTTAAAAGGGAACAAAATCATCAGTGGTAAGAGCTTGTGCCAGTACCATTCGGTTCACTTTTAATTTCCCATAATTGGCTTAACTATCAGCTTTATTATCAACGGTTTGTGATTTGTGGGGAAGAGCTAGGGAGTCGCCTTCACTCCAGTAAAGAACAAAAACACTTGAGATCAATGGGGAGTAGGAGAGATGAGTCAATTTTGTTCGCTAAGTTAGATGCTTTGCGTGAACGCGAAGTTTACTAATATATAAATGGATATAGGGTACGATGGGGCCATTTTCTGTCTCCGAAGGCATCAATAAGACAAAACGGACCGAGAATACAGCAAAGATGTTTTAGAGCATTTCATATATGGTCTCTAACCATTTTTTTCTAAATTTTAATCAAAAGTTTCATTTTTTATAATTTTTTTTTTAATTTTAATTATCTTTAAAAAATTTCTTACGTCTCATTCTTTATATTTTTATTATCCATTAATATAATATAATTCTGTTATTTTTTTATTACTTTGTTTTATATTATAATATTATTCTCAATAAAATATAATAAATAAATAGATAAATAATATTTTAAAAAAAAATAATGATCTCCCAAACACGAGAGCACTACTATTTACGAGACAATTGTGAGAGGGCAGCCTACACACCGCAGCCCCCTCACATGAACAGTGCAGCTACAGTATAATTGTATTATTCATATGAGATACTGTAGCTGCACTGTTTATGTGAAGGGGTAGTCGTGTAGGCTGCCCCCAAACATATCTCCTATTTACGATATCAAATACTTTTTTATTATAAGAGATCATATATAAGACTCAAATGAGATTAAATCCTATTTAAAATTTCAAATAATAGTGCTCTTTTTATTATAAAAAAACCAGGTGTAAATGCTCTTATTAAACTCTCTATCCTCTTGAGACAAATCTGAGAAGGCATCAGAGATATTGTTTGTACTCAAACCTCTCTGAATGTCTCCCAGACACATCTTTGAATGCGACGAAGATGGACAAAGAATGGGGTTGGCAATGGAGCCTTCTGCTTTTTTCCTCGACAAAAAGCTGGGTTGACAGATTTAACATGATATTTTTCGTAAAATTAATTATTAAACTAACCAATAAAAGCATGCTCTTGGAACAGACTGCAACCTGCCAGCTTGCAAGTTGCAGATCAGCACGTTGGGAAAATATAACCCATGCAAGTGGCAATATATGCTAGCTATTAGTGTAGGCCCTATTCTGTAGGAAGAAACAACGAGAAAGAAAGCCGCTATTTCAAAATGTTTACCTTAATAGCAAAAAAATACTATATTTTAATTGAAAAATGATAGTTTTACTTTTCATCTATTAGTTTTTTATTATTATTATTTTATTTTTATTTTTATTTATCACCCTTCAATTATTTATTTTTTATTTAATGTTTAAGAAAATAATTACTAATAAAATTTGATTTTTTTTCAAAAAATTAATGAATAAAGATGTTGATAAAATATTTTACAAAATAATAAAAAAAATATACTAATAATAATAAACAAGTGGTAGAAAAATGATATTAAGAAAATCATCACCTATTTTAATTTATAAAGGTCCCTTAGTCCCTAGCTATGATTTTCAGCCGTAACCGTCAAGTTGACAACTTTGGGCCCTTCGACCTGCTTACATGGTACTAGTGCGCTACCCATACTATGTAGCATAGTATTAGTGCGCTACCCAAATTATGTAGTGCTAAAAGTCGGCCTGTTGCGCACGTATGAACATATTTAGTATTAGTAGGCCGTATCATGTAGTCGTACTCGTGATCCTAAATTCATGTCTGCTAATATAGCTACATTCGTACGTAAAGTTACATTATAATTTCAACGAGTAGGTTGGTTTTGTACTTCAGATTCTCAAAACCTGTTTCTTCCATCAAAATATAGATGCATTTTATTAACTTATAAAAGTCTAATATTAGCCATGAATTTGGGTTTAAAAATTAAACTACTAAGGATATTCATGTATTTTTAATTGTGACTCGTATTCTCGCTAGCTACACCAAAAGACCATGAATCCATACATTGTCGTGGAATCTTCAATGTCGGGAAGAAAAATAACAAAATATATGATTAGGAGTATTCAAATCACAATAATCATTCCATGTAACGAGGAAAACGAATCTTACTAGGATCTGCAAGCTGCTCATGAGCCACCTTGAACAGGCATCCCACGTCTCCCACTCCCGAAACTGCCATCAATTCTCACTAGCCTAAAAGTGCAAAGAGCCCTCTCTCTCTCTCTCTCTCTCTGTGTGTCTCTCCCTCTCTCTGATAAAGCACTATAGAAACATGAGTTCGTCAATGATATATTAGTGCACCGTGATGAAAAGGGGGTTTCTGTACATCTCTGTCTCATATTTAGATCAAGAAAACATGAGCGGTTCCTGACTGGTTTGAGAAAGAGAAGGGGGTCATGTCTCGCAGAAATTTATGTCCAGTACTGCCGATGCTTTCATTGACACTGATCACTTTATACAAAGTATTAAGTAGATCAAGAAGTATTAAAAGGTTCATCGTTGCCTTTTTTTAACTTTTCACTTAGCATCATCAAAGTCACCCAGCTGACCCAGAATAAAAGGATGAAACTGGAAACGAATTTTGAACCGGAAAAATAAAATCCAACGAGAATTCTTAGCTTCCTTCGTACGTACCCACGACCTAGAAAATTAAGGACTGTAATGAGGGGTGGCTTTTAAAATTTTTAATGTTATATTATAACGATCGAGTTGCAGCTATATTTATATATGTTTGTAATTCCAAGGAAAAGAGCTTACGCACGTTCTTAAACTTCAGGAAATGAAGAAATGATGCTGCAATATATTTTGTTTTCCAGAGAAAAGCAACAAGGCTACAATGCAACCCAGAATATACAGAATACATATTTATCATAACCGACAGTGACAGACACATACGTAAAACTAGTACCTCTCTTCTCATCATCCCTACTCGCGGTGTAGAGAAAGACATAACTGATAGTTAAACTGCTTCAACTTCCAAACCCATTTTTATAAAAAAACAACCGAACGATGCTAAACGGCAAACTCTGCTCTAGACTCGTACCCCCCGGGGGGGGGTGTGGAAACGAGGGGAACATGGCGAAACTTCTATTTGATGGATATATGGATATATAAGAACATGGTGCAAATTACTAAGGACACGAGTGGATCTGCATGTCACTGCCATCTGATTCAGGTATCTGATCAATGCCCCTCTGAGTTGTCGGAGCTTGGCTGTGGGGCAATTGGAGCCGCGTTTTCGATGCAGCCTACTTTCTTTGCAGCCACAGTTGCTGCAGTTTTGACACCCTTTGCCAAGGTTTTGCCTATCTGGGCCATAACGTCACCTCTCCTTGGAGAGTTTCTTGCTTCGGGATTTTCTCTTTCCATTGGGTCGAATTGTATAAAGAGGTAAAATAAGCTCAGAAAGTTCTGTTTGGAAGCAGAGAAAACAGAAGAGTGCAGACTCTGCTTCTGATACAAGGAGAGAAGAAAATAAGAAAATTTCAAAGAGTTCAGAAGGACTTGGTGGGGGAAGAGTTTGTGGTGGGGTGCATTTATATAAGAAAAATGATAAACATACATTTAACATACAATATATTTTACAACATTTTACATAATAATATGGTAAAAGAAAATGTATTTTTATAAACTATCTTATCTTATAAAATTGACATAATTTTATAGAAATATTCATAATTTACAATATGTGTTGGGTAAAGTGGTGTGAAAATGAGAAAAAGGGGTCAGAGGGTTTCACATGACATTGTTCAGCAATTGATGAGTCATACGGCTAGCCAGATTGTGTGAACACTTAGACAACAGTCAAAAATGAAGTTTGAATTCAAAAAATGTAAAAGAAAACTGTAATGTGGAGTGGAGTGAGTATTATCGAAAACATCCATCATACAGCTATTTTTTTTTTTTTTCTTCTTTAAATTAAGGTTCCAGGCTCACTTGCTGTTCTGCTGACATCGACATGGTTCTGGATTGGTAACGTCACTCCTGCCAATCAAAGTTTGGTCAAATATTCACCACCATGAATGGAATGCAGACTGCAGTCAAGGTTCCGCGATAATTATATCAAATACTTTAGCTGGCCAATGAGGCCACATTCTACCCCTTGATGGGAATCTTTTCATTGCCAAAAAAAATTAAAAAATTAAGAAAAAGTACGGAGAAAATTAGCTTTGGTAACTTGAGGATATTGATGAAACCAAGAGCCTTTCTTTCTATCTACTACATTAAGATCACACATGTTCATCTATGCACACAGGATCTATATTCACTATTCATGAAACGTTGAATTATAATTAGAAAGGGAGAGAATTTAGACCCTCCTCCCAGTACCCCAAATACAAAAATAGTTAGGGCATTTTATCTAAGGCCCGTTCCGATACATAAACAATTTCATTTTATCTTATTTTATCATTATAAATTTTTCAAATTTACATACAAAATATAATAAGCAACTCAATTTTTTCAAATTCTAAATAATAATATTAAAAAATAAAATTCTAATAATATTTTAATCAATTTTAATTTTTATCTAACATTATCTCATCTCATATATATCAGTATCTAAATGGGACCTAAATTTAATATTGAGAATGTCATGTATCGTATCGATTGGGGAAGCTTTAGGGAGCATCTTTATATGACAGGTATATATCCATGCAACAGAAGAACAAATTTTTTAACACATTTTTGAGTGGAGATCACCCTGATCAGGATCTGGGGCTAACCTTTTTTTTTTTTTTTTTTTTTTTTTTATCAAAAGCGTGATGCGTAGATATATCAGTACCCTGCAAAGCACATAAAGATCAGGAATGTTCCGTAAAATTGTATCTAGAAGGATATATAGTAAGGTGAACCACTTTTCTTGTTTCAGTGAAGCACAATAGCCGAAAGAGAAAAAGTCAAAAAGAGAATCCCTTTCCTTGGACTATGGGATTAATCATTCAGGATTAGAACTTGGCGGCCAGTCTTCTTCAGCTCGTACTCTCAATTAGATAAGAAGGTGAAAGCTGCAGAAGCGTTGCTCTTTAACAAAAGGTGATAAAAAGATCATCAGCCTCATGTTTTTACCATCTATATATATATATGATGGGTCAATGACATTGATGCATGCATGGTTGATTTTGAAATTAAAAACCCACCTTCAAATAGGAGGAAAAAGAAAAACATTGACCAAACCACACCAGTGTGGGCCCAGATATCACTCTCAATATTGTGACTAGATTGCTCTATAGAACATGCAAATTCAATGTCATGGCAATTATATTGTAGCCTAAATAAAATATTCAATCTTGAAATACCATATGCACTTAGATTTTCTTGCTTCAAACGTCCCATATATATGAACGGTCAAAATTCATCTCATATCAGATGAACATGAGAAAGGCTAAAGTCACATAGATTCCAGACTGGGGATTTAGATAGTGGTTTTTATTTAACAGTTAAAGAAGTTCTTTTTGTATTAATGTTATATATATATATATATATATTTTTTAAACCTGAAAAAGGCAAAACAAAAAAAAAAAGAAAAAGAAAAAAATGCACTGTTGGATCTGCTGGAGAGCCGCTCATCATATGAAACATTAGATATTTACTGACATGACGTCAATGCATGCAGCCTTGCGAACCTTGTGATGAAAAGCAACCGATTTCATGGCTAGTCGATCGATTTCAATGCAGCCTTGTGAAACATTAGCTATATGGAACTTGTGCATGCACTTCTTCACATGAGTCACAATTTAAAGAGACTTAAAATACACTGGGTTTGTCTCAAACTTCAAACCCTACATAAATACCGGCAATGATATTCCAACCTGTAAAATCTGTCCGGTGAACCTGATCAGATCATGATCAACATCCAATCCAAAAGCTTGTCCAGAATATTCCCATCCCATATATATTTTGATTTTTAAGAAAATCATATATACAAACCTCGAATATATAAGTTTTGTATAAATTTTTTACAGAAAAATAGATTCCATCATGAAAAAATATGAAAACCATACTTTTTCTTGATACATTCCATATCATTACAAAATATTTGTACAAAACTTGTATATTTAAGACATGTTTCTAACATATTTAAAACTTATATCCACCATTACTCATATTTTCAATGGTCTACTTATTTTCTTTTTCCACATTAAGGAGCAATACTGATAGCCTATTTTACTCGCTTAAGTGGATGTTGGAAAGTCAATGATAAATATGATGTTTTTGGATATTTAGAGCATTCACAATAACTTCATTAAAATCATCTTCAAAATTTGATGAAAAGTCAACACTTCTATATTTATAATCCCACATTAGATTCATCATTGGATTCATTAAAATGATAATATAATAATTTTTTTTAATAAGAATATATTTTTTTCATATTTTGTAATTACACTAACCCATATGTAATTAATAATTTAATTTGATACTTAAATTTGTAGTCTTTTTTTATTGCATGAAATTTGTGGAGCCTCATGACAAGAATATAAATTTGTGTGGTCTTTTTTTAGTCGATCGCACTCTACAATTAATAGTTTTCTTCCAATCATCAATATTATCCTAAAAAAAACAAAATAGGAAGTACTATGCATGATCATGATGAGATCATATAATATGGGGATTTCAGTGGGGTACTAGTCTAGGAGCAAATTCTATACACATGAGCAAATTAATTATAAACCGGACGAAGGAAAAAACGCAAAAAAGGAGAGAACGAAAAGCGAGAAAATAAAAATTATTATTTAATAGATTTGAATTATAAATAGTGCAACTTCAAATATGAAAGAAGATAAGTGATCACTGTAACTCAAAATTTCCCATGATTTTATTTGATGATACAAGATTATTTTAAATAAAAACATTAAATTTATATTTATATTGACTTTTGACGGAGCTATTGCCAATATTCAATACAATTAGAAGATTGTTGGATATCAAGACATGCCTAGGCTAGTCTTATAATGTTGGAAGAATCATGGTAGAATTAGGCTATTTTGGCTATGTTTTTAACTAATGATCTCGAGAACTAAGAATAAATCACACAGGTTTTTGGATATCGGATTCTTTTGTCAACAGATTAAACTTTAAAGTCATTTTGTTTTTGGAACATCAAAGGAATCAAATTAATATGGAGACCAAAATTCTTTAGGGTAAAGTGGAAAAAGCTCTTGCTACATAGGTTCAATTCCACGTAACGTGTTCAGTCCAGTCCGATTCCCGAACTTATTCCCTCCTCTTTCGGTCTAAGAAAACGGGCCTCACATAGCAACCCTAAAACTGATTAACCCGTTCCCAAGCCCTATACATTTGAATTCGACTCAGTTTTCCTTTTGGGTTTTGCGATTGCATTTAGCCACAGCCCACAACTCACTCCCAATTGCCTTCGGCTCCCTCCCCGCCCTCCACACAAAAAAAAAAAAATCTGCTTCTTCTTCTTTACTGTGCACAGATTGCGCCAGACATAATGAAACCAGGGGAGAGTTTATTAAGTAAGAATCTTTTGGCTTTCTGTATGTTTGGCCTAGAAATGCCATCGAGGAACCTTCTTTTTTCTCTATAAATGATCACTTTTAATCGGCGTAGTTTCCACACAACGGATATTGTGATCTATATTATCAGTATAGGAAAAACATTACCGTATCTTTTAATGAAAAAAGATATTGCAATACATTTTAGGAAATAAGCTATTAATGAGAGATTTTGTACCGTGTGTGTCTTATTTAACCGTGATCTGAGGAAATAAGCTATTTTTATAAGCAGCTAGCAGGGATAATGTACGTTATGCCAACTTTTATTGCTTAGTACGTATGTCAGTGGTATTGAGTGGAATTCAACATTTGGGGTATAGCTTAATGCCTCTTTTGATCAAAACTAAGGTCTACAAATCCCCTAATTCTAAAAAGAGAAATGATATGTACAAATTTTGAATAGACAAAGGACGTATAAACTTTATATTTCTCGTAAAAAAAAGTATAAAAAATATTATTTTTATTTCTATTTCAGATTTATAACTAGTATTACTCTTGAAAAACACACTGCACCAGCTCAAAGACACAATTAGTACTTATGAAACTGTTCAAATTTTGGTTTTGCATTCCTGCTGTCCTCCCAAGTCTTTTCAAAAAGAAAAATAATAATACTTAAGTTACAAGTTTAGAACGTGTAAATTTTACATGTTTTTGTCGTTTAATATATCAAAACGAAATTGTTTAACACAATTTATTAAAGAAACAATCTCAGTACTATATATTGTGAAGACGATGAAAATAACCAATCTTCAATTTTATTACTCGCTGTGAACTTGTCACTGGTTCTCACATTTGCGTGCTAAAAAATATGTATTCATGTTCATAGAATTACCAGAATGAAACCTTATATATATATATATATATATATATATATATATATATATGAATATATGCATGGTCAATTAATAGACAAGGAATTAAGAGGATCCACTTGCTAGCTCTCGTATGGGACCTTACCTTTTGCTGGGGATATTTTGATCTATATATATACACACACACATACATATATGTCCTAGCTAGCTAGTAGCATTCAACCTTTTGACTTTGATCTGTCGACTGTCACTGAACTAGTTCTGAACATTCAAAAAGGTACGTTACATTCAAAGCCCCACTAAGTGTTGACTCCGATCAGATAATGAAATACGATTGACAATGATTACTTTAGGTTTAAGAAAATGATCATTAATAATTTAATATGGCCGGGGTGGAAACGTTCATTTTACAAATCTTAATTAAATAACAAATCCTCTGGAGAAACATCTAAAACTAAAGAGACCTGGAAAGGAAGTCACACTCTTATTATTTTTTTTTAAGTATATATATATATATATACATATAAAATAAAGAAAAAGAGGTACTTTATATACAGCTTAAGAAAAAGAGTATTTTAGCAACGAGGAGATATCTGATCAGCGAATGTTGTATATATATAAACCAATCAGGAGATGAGGCGGGATGAATGGTTATGGCACTCGTCACCACTTGACTATCTCCTTTAACAATGATGTCGGATAGTTGACTGAGAGATGCCTCTTCAAATATAGCTAATTTTGCTACTATGGCTTCTCCAAAAACTGGATTGATCGAGTTTATTTTTCTGGAGGCTGCAAAGATGATTTTCACAGAGAAAGTCACACTCTTGTACTTTAGTCTCTACTAATTATTATAAATTTCTTTTTTTTTTTGTAAGAATTTTTTTTTTTCAATTTTTTAAACTTCTGTTGTAAGTTTTATCCTTTACGCAAGTGTAATGTTAGATACAAGTATCGAATAAATAAATTTCATACAAGCACTTTGTAAAAAAGTAGATCCACTAATAAAAAATAATTTTCTTATACTTTTTTAAAGAGTAATCTACTTTTTTATAAGAACTTGTTTATTTGAAATTTATACTAATCAAATTCTCTTTACGTAAGTAATTAAAGTATAAATTGGCATGAATATGCCATCTAGGTAGCTGGATTACAAGGAAAAATAAGTAATGAAGTTGATAAATAAAATTAAGAGTATTGATATTGGCTACATCAATATTTCTTTTAAATTTTGATAGAAAGTACAAGTTTGATAGAAAGTCAATATTTCTATATCTAAAATTTCACATTAAATTTATTAAAATAATAATATAATATATAATTTATGAAATCAATAAACACATTTATAATTTATTTATCTAACAAACTTATTAAAAGAAAATAAAAAAATTTTTGATGTGTGAATAATAATTTTTCAAATATTAAAAATAGTATTTAAGTACTGTAGTTCAAAATTTGAATAAATAAATTTTGATAAATTTAATATAAAATTATTTTAAATAAAATTATTAAAGTGATATTTGATAAATTTAATAATGGTTCAATGCCAAAGCTTAAGATAAAGCCAGTTCATACGATGTACGTGTTCCCATATACAGTCCACTACTCTATTCCAATGGTCATATATAGTCCAACAATATAATATGCCATGTCATAGCATAGAACGAAGATGCATGACTGCGCTTTAATTGAGTAGAATTTTTTTCCAAAGAATATTTTTATAGTCATATAAATAAAGAAAGAGTAATGATGCACTAATCATTAATTTATCATTTATTTACTAATTTTAATGTATTCATTTTTTATTCGTTTTTTAAAATATTTTTTTAATATCTTTAATCATTAAAAATTTTTAAAAAATTATAATTTTACTAATAATTATTTTCTTAATTATTAAATTAAAAAAATTTTAAAAATATTCAAAAAATAAAAAATAAAAAAGTGACAAATAAATAATAAATATATCATTATGCATAAATAAATGTATGCGACCATTAATACCAAGCATGCATGCACTCCGTGTCCACGTTTAATTGGATTGTTTACTCTTTAAAAACAGACACAATCAGCGAATGACACGTACGACGTTAGTGACATAAATCCATGATGACGATGTAATCCCCCGAAGTCCACTAAGATATTGATGAGCGAGCCCCACTAGCCAGATTTGTCTTCCAGAACTCTCGTGCAACGGGTTTGAAGAGAGCCAAATTATATTCCAAAAACAAAACGCATTTGTAGGGCCTAATCTACTACTGAGTTCCCCATGATAAGAGAAAGAGAAAAACCATCAATCAGAACAATTTAACTGTTTTGGGTACTTTATCGTATTGATTATTTGGAGTTCTGAAAAACAATCATTAACTGCAGAAATTAGTTTCTGGGCAGTGATATTGGGACCGAAGTCCCAACCCATAAATGACCGATGTAGTGCATTTAGTTTTTTTCTAATTATTTTTAAATACATTTTTTTATTATAAAATATATATTAAATAATATTCTCTTTCTTAATCACTAAATAAAAAAAATTAAAACTATCGGTCAAATATTCGTATACTATCAGTTCATTCAGCATTTCCCTTAATTTTTTCCTGTTTCTTGTTAATTTGTCTCCCACTTATCCAATAACAAGCAGAAACAGTTTTCCTGCACTTTAATTACTTGTTTGTTTATAAGGATGTGATCAAAAATTTAAATATATTTTAAATTTATTATAATATATTTTAAGATTTTTATATAAAATATAATAAAAAAATTTAATTTTTTCAAATTCTCATATTATTTTTTTTTTAATTTTTATACAAAATTAATATTATATTTTATAATAATATTTTAATTTTTTTTAATTTTTATTTTATCTAATTTCATCTTCACCTCTAAAAATAAACCAGACCTGATTCAGACGATCAGTACGTATTCATGAAAAAACCAAAAATAGAGCTAGCGATAATGATCGTGTCTACTCATATTTGTTTGCCGTTTTGTATTAAATATATAGAGGTATAAATACAGTCTATTGAGTTAATTCGCATAATTTTCGTAAATCAATAGGATTTTATTATTATTTATCCTCCTATTTTGCAAACCGTAGTCTTCTTGTTTTTATTTGATTCGTTAATTCATAATTTATTGTAAGAGGACTTCTACACAATTTTCTAACTTTCATATATTATTATTTTTTATTTTTTCTTTAATTTTTTATTTTTTTAATATTTTTATTTTGAATTTATTTTTTTTAAACTAATTTGATTTTTTTATTTTTTATTTCTATATTAAATATTTGATTAAAAATAAAATAAAATATGATATGTAAAAATTATGTAAATAATAGAAAGTTATATAATTTTTTACATATTGATATGCATAGCTCTCTTTCGCATATTATTGAAACATAATGATGGCAGGCCAAAAAATTCCACCAAACTTCTTACCACGTTGTCATTGTTGAATTGTAAGTGTGAAATTATCATTAGTTTTAAAATTTTAAATTAATAAAAATATATATTTTATTATATCTTAATATTTTTCTTTATTTATAGGTTAGACTTCCTTTCAATTAATAGATTTAATAATTAAAGATTTAATTAAATGAGATGTAGAGTATAGAGTTTGAGTTTGAATTCAAAATATCTACTCTGATATTATATATTAATTATCACTTATTTTAAAAATATAAATTGATAATAAAAGATAAATTTTATTATATCTTAATAACGAAACCTGCGAATTAAAAATAGACCGAACTCACATATATGGATAATCATCATGCTGATTTGTATCTTTAAGGAAAAAAATAGGAAGTAAAGAACAAAAACACTTTAGATCAGTGGCAGAGCTCGTGCCACCATTCAGTTCCCTCTTATTTTTCCCGAAATAATTGGCTTAGCTATCGACTTTATTATCCAAGTTGAAGTGGTTGAGATCAATGGGGAGTAGGGTTGTTCAAATTAGCCGCATACCATTACCGACCCCTTTTTCGACCCGACCCGATGTGAAATGCCCGACTCGATTAGCACATAAATCAGAAGCGGTTAATCGAACGGTAAGCCGATAAGCCGTTTTGTCCTCTCACTCTCTCCCTCACATCCCTCTCTCTCGATCTCATCTCAACAGATACTCATCCCCAAATCCTAGTCTTGAGTAGGGATTGTAACAATGTCGAGTCATAGCCGCGCAAAATCTCCCTCGCATCCCTCTCTCTCGATCTCATCTCAACACAGACACATCCCCAGTAAAACAGAATCGCATGAAATTTCAGAGCAACGAAGAATCGCAAAATCTCCCTCGCATCTCTCTCTCTTAATCTCAATTCATTGTTCGATAACGAAGTTCTACATAGACACTCTAGTTTGTTGTGAATTATGTTAGAAATCAACACACGCAAATGAAGAAGCTGGAGGCTTCTGGAAGGTGAAGGTAGGCACCGTCAGTAGCAGCTGGAAGGTAGGCGCCGCCGAAAAATTCAAGAAAGTAGGCCGCCGGAATCTCCACCGTCATTTACACATTCACACTATTTCTTTCTCCTATAAATACATGTAAGATTGTAATGAGGAATGAGAGCTTGAGGTGAGGTCCGTTGGAGAGATTAGAAGCTGTGAGAGTTTAGAGAAACCATTGTAAATAATTGGTTTGTTGTTTAATACAAATTCTCCTCTCTGTATGTGTGGACGTAGGCTAAATTGGCCGAACCACGTTAAATTCTGGTCTTCATATTATTTGTGAGCTTCCGCCGATCCCAACAGATTAAAGACTCTCTTTCGCTCGTTCGCTCGTTCGCTCGTTCGCTCTTCGTTTTCCTTTTGAAGCCAGCTCAAACCTCCGCCTGCTTATTCTTCGGTTGAGGTGGGTTCGGTTGAGTTTACAAAGGGACCCTTCCAAATTTGAAGGTGCAAGTTGCGGTGAAGAGAGTCGCACGATTCCAAACAGGTTGGAATATTCCGGTGACGTCAGAGAATATTCCGTTTCAGAAGGAATATTCCGTTTGTCTTATTTTTCATGTTTTCGGCACAATTTTGATCAGTTTGGAACAAGACAAGAGTCGTTTCCAAGGTTTTCCACCGTTCCGGACGCAACGGTGAGCTCCATTTGTTGAGATTCAACTCCGAACGTTGAGAAAAGATCACTTAAATCAAAGATTAAAGCCGAACTGATGGAGGATTCAGGTGCAGGTGCGATGATCAAGCTAACATCTACAAATTACGTACTATGGAGACCTCGAATGGAAGATCTCCTGAATTGTAAAGATCTCTTCGATCCAATTGAAGAGAAAAGCGTAAAGCCAGATGATGTAGCGGAAAAAGACTGGCATAAGTTGAATAAGAAAACTATTGGTCAGATCCGACAGTGGATTGACCATAGTGTTTTTCATCATGTTACACAGGAAACGGATGCCTATCAGTTATGGAAAAAGCTGGAAAACATGTACCAGGCAAAAACTGCTCGGAACAAGGCATTACTAATGAGACGCCTTGTCAACTTGAAACTCAAAAGCGGCATCTCAGTGGCCGCACACACCAACGAGTTTCAAAATCTTGTAAATCAACTTGCATCCGTTGATTTTAAGCTCGGAGATGAAGAGCAGTCTCTACTACTTCTCAGTTCCCTACCAGATAGTTGGGAAACGCTAGTGGTCTCACTTAGTAATTCAGCTCCAGATGGAAAGCTCGCCATGTCAATGGTGATAGACGCCTTGTTTAATGAAGAGGCTAGACGAAAGGAGATTGGAGGAAACGAGACAGATGCCTTTGTAACAGAAGGAAAGCATCAGAGAAATAGTAGAGGTAGAAGTCGATAAAGGAACAGAAGTCAAAGCAAAGGGAGATCCCAAAGTCGCGGTAAACAGCGAAAGAAGGGAAAATGCTTTTATTGTGGTATTGAAGGCCACTTTAAAAGAGAATGCCGAAAGCTGCAGAAGGAGCAAAATCAGCCAAGCAATCAGTCAAAGCACGAAGAAGGCGAAGCTGCAGTGACGCTTTCTGGAGATTGTGTACTCCTTTCCGCTGGTGAAGAATCTTGCTTGCACGTTTCAAGCGAGGAAGCCAAGTGGGTAATAGATACAGCAGCATCCTATCATGCCACTGCTTGTAAGGATTTCTTCAGTACTTACAAGGCAGGAGACTTTGGTATAGTCAAGATGGGAAATTCGAGTTTCTCAAAGATCGTGGGCATTGGAGATGTCAGAATAAAAATCAGTGTTGGCTATACTATGGTGCTAAATGACGTTCGGCACGTACCCGATCTTCGACTCAACCTAATTTCTATAAGAACCCTTGATCAACAGGATTACGAGAGCATCTTCAGCAACAATGCTTGGAAATTGAAGAAAGGAGCAATGGTCGTTGCACGGGGACATGTCTGTGGCACTTTGTACAAATCAAGTGCTAAGATATGTGCAAACAGTCTCAATGTAGCTGAAGATGATACATCACCAAACTTGTGGCATCGGAGACTTGGCCACATGGGAGAAAAATGGATGTTTATGCTTGCAAAGAAAGCATTGATTACAGTAAACAAAGGTATCGCTCTCAATCCTTGTGAATACTATTTATTTGGTAAACAGCATAGAGTTTCATTCCAGACATCTGCTGGAAAAAGATCAGAGTTATTGAGTTTGGTACACTCTGATGTTTGCGGTCCTTTTGAAGTTGAATCACTTAGAGGTAACAAATATTTTGTTACTTTTATTGATGATGCTTCACGAAAAGTGTGGGTGTATTTCCTAAAAAGGAAAGATCAAGTTTTTGAGCAATTCAAGAACTTTCATGCCATGGTAGAAAGAGAAACTGGCAAGAAGCTGAAATGCCTCCGGACAGACAATGGAGGTGAATATACTTCTCGAGAGTTCAGAGAATACTGCTCCAGACATGGCATCAGACACGAGAAGACTGTCCCCTACACCCCACAACACAATGGTATAGCAGAACGGATGAACCGGACCATTGTGGAACGAACCAGATGCATGCTGAGTATGGCAAAGTTGCCTAAGCCATTCTGGGGTGAAGCAGTAAAAGTAGCCTGTTACCTGATCAACAGAACACCGTCAGTTCCACTGCAGTTCGAAGTCCCAGAGATGGTGTGGTCAGGCCGCAAGATTTCATACTCTCGTTTAAGAGTATTTGGGTGCAAAGCATTTGCACATGTATCCAAGGAGAAAAGACAGAAACTTGATGAAAAGTCTACTCCGTGTTTTTTCATCGGCTATGGAGATGAAGAGTTTGGATACAGATTATGGGATCCAAAAGTGAAGAAGGTCATCAGAAGCAGGGACGTAGTGTTCCATGAAGACCAGATGTTTGGATCAGAACAAACAACTCCAAGTGCTCCAGAACCAGCTCCGAGTTCACTACCGCTTCAGTCTGTTTCAAACACTGAAGATAGACAGGAAGTTTCCCCAGAAGAAGAAGAGGATACTGACAACAGAGAAACCACTACTGAGCAGGGGGAGCAGTTGCCTTCTCCATCAAAAACTGCAGAGTTTTCACAGTTGTCAGGTGATCAACCTCAGCAGGACAGATCCTCTAAAGGGCGATTGTTGATTCCGTCACGAAGATATTCGGAATCAGATTATATTCTTCTTACAGATGAGGGGGAGCCAGAAAACTTCCAGGAGGCAATATCTCATCCAGATAGCAACAAATGGATGTAGGCTATGCAGGATGAGATGAACTCGTTACAGAAGAATCAGACTTATGAGCTGATGGAACTTCCAAACGACAAAAGAGTACTAAAAAACAAATGGGTGTTCAAGCTGAAAAATGATGGCAAGCAGGTGAAGCACAAAGCTCGCTTGGTCGTCAAAGGATTCCAGCAGAAGAAAGTAATCGACTTTGATGAGGTATTTTCACCTGTTGTGAAGATGACTTCAATTCGAGTGGTACTCGGATTGGTGGCAAGTCTTGACTTGGAGCTTGAACAAATGGATGTGAAGACAGCATTTCTTCACGGCAACCTTGATGAGGAAATTTACATGGAGCAGCCAGAAGGCTTCCAAGTTCTTGGAAAGGAACATTTGGTCTGCAAGTTGGAAAAGAGCCTTTACGGTTTGAAGCAGGCTCCCAGACAGTGGTATAAGAAGTTTGACTCATTCATGATGAGTCATGACTACAAGAAAACTGCTGCAGATCAGTGCATTTACATCCGGAGATTTTCAGAAGGTGACTTCGTGATGTTACTGCTCTATGTTGACGACATGCTGATTATTGGAAAAGATACATCCATTATCAGGAAGCTAAAGAAGGATCTCTCTAAAGTCTTTGAGATGAAAGACTTAGGACCTGCCCAGCAGATTTTGGGCATGAGGATCACTCGTGACAGGAAAAAAAATAAGCTATGGCTGTCACAGGAAAAGTATGTTGAACAAATACTACGAAGGTTTAACATGGAGAAAGCAAAGCCAGTCAGTACTCCACTGGCTAATCACTTCAAATTGAGCAAAAGCTCATGTCCCTCATCACCAGAAAAGGTTCAAGAAATGACTACAGTACCGTACTCCTCAGCAGTAGGAAGTTTAATGTACGCTATGGTTTGTACCAGACCTGACATCGCTCACACTGTTGGAGTTGTGAGCCGTTTTCTTTCAAATCCAGGGAAAGAACACTGGAAAGCAGTACAGTGGATTCTCAGGTACCTTAAGGGTACATCAAAGTTGTGCTTGTGCTACGGGGGAGCTAACCCAGTCTTGGATGGCTATACAGATGCTGATATGGCAGGTGATCTTGATGGGAGAAAATCTACATTAGGATATATTTATACATTTGCAGGTGGAGCTGTATCATGGCAGTCCAAACTGCAGAAATGTGTGGCTTTATCTACAACAGAAGCAGAGTATATTGCTATAGCAGAAGCAGGTAAAGAAATGTTGTAGCTAAAGCGGTTCCTCCAAGAAATGGGAGTCAGTCAAAAAGAGTACAGAATCTATTGTGATAGTCAAAGTGCTCTTGATCCGAGTAAAAACTCGATGTACCACTCCCGAACAAAGCACATCAATATTCGGTATCACTGGATACGTGAAGTAATGGAGCAACAGCTGTTGAAGCTTGTAAAGATTCATACAAAGGAGAATCCAGCGGACATGCTAACAAAGGTAGTCACATACGAAAAACTTGAGCTATGTAGAAACATAGCCAGGTTAAGTACCTTGAACTAAAATGTGTCAGGATATCCTACATTTGGTGTTGAGGGGGAGATTGTTAGAAATCAACACACGCAAATGAAGAAGCTGGAGGCTTCTGAAAGGTGAAGGTAGGCAACGTCAGTAGCAGCTGGAAGGTAGGCGCCGTCGGAAAATTCAAGAAAGTAGGCCGCCGGAATCTCCACCGTCATTTACACATTCACACTATTTCTTTCTCCTATAAATACATGTAAGATTGTAATGAGGAAGGAGAGCTTGAGGTGAGGTCCGTTGGAGAGATTAGAAGCTGTGAGAGTTGAGAGAAACCATTGTAAATAATTGGTTTGTTGTTTAATACAAATTCTCCTCTCTGTGTGTGTGGACGTAGGCTAAATTGGCCGAACCACGTTAAATTCTGGTCTTCATATTATTTGTGAGCTCCCGCCGATCCCAACAGATTAAAGACTCTCTTTCGCTCGTTCGCTCTTCGTTTTCCTTTTGAAGCCAGTTCAAACCTCCGCCTGCTTATTCTTCGGTTGAGGTGGGTTCAGTTGAGTTTACGAAGGGACCCTTCCAAATTTGAAGGTGCAAGTTGCGGCGAAGAGAGTCGCACGATTCCAAACAGGTTGGCGCATCTCGCATGTAGATCTGTAAATTTGGTTTTATGGAAGGTGTTTACTAGAAAAGAAAAGAAAAGAAAAGGAAAAGAAGAAGGGAGGAAAACAGTCAAATGCGAAGTGTAGATCGAGTCGGGTTGGAATCCAAATAGGTAAGCGAGTATTCAGCCTATCGAAAGTCACTGTTATCTAATCGAATTGGAAACAACCACTAAATGATCGGGTGGTCGGTTTAACAACCCTAATGGAGAGTAGGAGACGTGAGTCAATTTTGTTCGCAATGTTCGATGCTTTGCGTGAACACGAAGTTTGCGAATATTTAAATGACATAGGGTACAATCACGATGGGCCCATTTTCTGTCTCCCAAAGGCATATGAGATAAATCGGATGATGTTTGATTCAACTCTCTCTCTCTTCTTGAGACAATTATGAGAAAGCAATATTAGAGAGAAGAGAAATGATACACATATTATTATTTTATAATTATTTTATATTTAGTAATTAAGAAGGTGAATATTAATAAAATTATATTTTTATTTATTTATTCTTAATAATTAAGAATGTTAAAAAAGATTAAAAAAAAATTATAAAAATTCAAATATACTAGTGAGTTATTAAATTGTTATAAATTGGTAATATATGTATCATTGATCTAGAGAGAAAGTGATATACATATAATATATTTTATAATATTTACACAATACAAATTATAAAATAAGAATATTTTTATAAATTATTTTATAAAAATAACATTATTTTATAAAAATATTTCTATTTTATAATACATGTTATGTAATATATTATATAAATTATTATGAGTTTATCATTTCTATATTAATGTTTGTACTCAAACCTCTCTGTACGTCTCTCAGACACACGATCTTTGAATTAATGCGTTGAAAATGGACAAAGAAAGAATGGGGTTGGCAACGGAGTCTTTGCCTTTTTTAGGCCCTGCTTGGATTCAGAGGTGAGCTCAGCTCATCTCAACTCATCTCAACTCATCTTCATTTCATTATTATATTTTTATAATTTTTTTATATAAAACATAAATTTCTATACACATTTTTTAATTCCCAATACACCTTTTTCAATTTCCAATGCACATTTTTCAATTCCCAATATACCTTTTTCAAATCCCAAAATAATAATAATATTAAAAAATAAACTAAACTTATCTAAACTCATCTCATCTCTGAATCTAAGCGGGACCCCTCGACAAAAAGCTGGGTTGACAGATTTAACATGATCTATTTCATTAAATTAATCATTAAATTACTAACCAATAAAATTAAAGCATGCTATTGGAATAGACTGCAACCTACCTCGCAAGTTACAGATAAGCATGTTGGAAAAAATAAGCCATGCAAGTGGGTGGCAATATATACTAGCCTTTTTGTTAGGCCCTATTTTGTAGGAAGAAACAAAGAGAAAGAAAGCCGTAAGCTATTTCAATATGTTTACCTTCATAGCAAAAAAAAAAACACGATATTTTATTTGAATCACGATGGGTTTACTTTTTCATTTATCACTCTTCTATTATTTTTCTTATTATTTTTTTTATTTTTTCTTAGTTTTTTTATTTAATATTTTAAAAAGTGATTGTTAATCAAATTTGATATTTTAATTTTTTTTAATGTAAAATGTTAAAAGAATATTTAAAAAAGAATAATTATAAAATAAATATACTAATAATGATAAAAAAGTGATAAAAAAAAAATAAGTATATTATCACCCATTTAAATTTATAAAAGGTCCCTATGATTTTTCAGCCGTAACCGTCAAGTTTACAACTTTAGGCCCTTCGATCTGCTTACATAGTTCTAGTGCTACCCATACTATGTAGCGCTAAAAGTCAGCCTTTTGCACACGTATGAACATATTTAATATCAGTACGCCGTATGTGGTAGTGCACGTGATCCTAAATTCATGTCTGTTAATAGCATTCATAATTTATTAGCTAAAAAAGATCTTTAACTAAATTTTAGTTAAAAACATTAAAAATATGCTTTAACAGATTTTTTAAAATTAAAATAAATTTAATTTTCTCATTTTTTATTCTCCAAATTTAGCTAAAGGAAAAATTAAACTAAATTACTTTTAGAATTAAATTAATTTAATTTTCTCTTCTCTTACTTTTTTTTGATAGTTTCTAAATTATTTTTGAAAATTAATATTTTAATACTAAAATAGTTATTGATCTGTTGAACCTGTTATTTAATGTAGTAAAAAGTGACCAGTTAAAATTTATAAAAATAAAAATTTCAGTCAAAATTTTATTAAAGAAGGCATTTCCTTCAAAAGGAGACCCGAGAAAGAAAGAGCTATGCTATTGATCGACCCTTTCGTAGTGACTTCAAATCAATAGGCTTCTCCTTTTTTCTCATTTTGTTTGAGGCGGGCCAAATAGAGAATGAAATGCAGAAATAGGGGAAGGGTTCCAAAACTTTTTATTGGTTTAAGGGCTGCTCGCCCTATCGAAGTACCAAAGGCTTTCAAAGCTTAAACCTCCCTATTACATAACCTAAAAAAGGTTTTCGGTAGCATTCTTAGAATCGAAATCTTTTGAAGTGTCAATTTTAATTAGTGGATTGTGAATGTTTAAGGGCTATATTCTTACATAAAGTTACATTATATATAAGAGAGCCCCTTCTATACGGATGGGTTGGTTTTGACGAGTAGGTTGGTTTTGTACGTCAGATTCTCAAAACCTGTTTTTCCGTCAAACTCTAAATGCATTTTATTAACTTATAAAAGTCTAATATTAGTCGTGAATTTGGGTTTAAAGTTTAAACTACTAGGGATATTCATGTATTTTTAATTGTGACTTGTATTCTCGCCAGCTAGACCAAAAGACCATGAATCGATGCATTGTCGTGGAATCTCCAATTCCGGGAAGAAAAATAGCAAATATATATGATCAGGAGTATATTCAAATCACAATAATTGTTCCTCGGAACGAGGAAAATTCGAATCTTACTTGTATCTGCAAGCTGCTGATCCGCTGAGCCACCTTGAACAGGCAACCGTACTCTCCCGCTCCAGAAACAGCCATGCATCAGTTCTCACTGCCTAAAAGTGCAAAGATCTCTCTCTCTCTGCCCAATCCAGAATTGCATAAACCTTTTCTCTTTTATAAATCGCTGTCTCTGATTATAATCAAAACGGCAGTTCCTGATGGGGAGTAGAGAGAAGGGGTCGTGTCTCGCAGAAATTTATGTGGAGTAACGATGCTTTCATTGCCATTCACTTTATACAAAAGAATATGCCATTTGTATTTACCTGTAAGTACGTGCTAACTGCTAAATTACTAGATCAAGCGTGAAAAGTTTCATCGGTGCCTTTGTTTAACTTTTCACTCAGCATCATCAACGTCTGCACCCAGCTGGCTCAGAATTTAAGGATATTGAAACTGGAAATTTCGAATTTTGAACCGGAAAGATAAAATCCAACGAGAATTGATCTTAGCTTCCTTCGTGCGTACCCACGACCAAGAAAATTTATAAGGACTGTATAAATGTGGGATGGCTTTTAAATTTTTAATATATTATAACGATCGAGACGTTGCAGTTATATATATATATGTGTGTGTGTGTGTGTGTGTGTGTGTGTGTGTGTTTGCAATTCCAAGGAAAAGTGCTTACCCACGTTCTAAAACTTCAGAAAATGAAGAAATGACACTGCAATATATTTTGTTTTCCAGAGAAAAGCAACAGGCCTACAATACAAATTACAACCCAGAATATACAGAATACATTATATTAATTTATCATACATAACTCATAGTGACATGACATATACGGAAAACTAATACCTCTCTTCTCATCACCCATATTTGCCTATGTAGAGAAAGACATAACCCATTTTTATAAAAAAACAACCGAACGATGCTAAACGGCAAACTCTGCTCTAGACTCGTACCGGGGGGGAAAAACGAGGGGAACATGGCGAAACTTCTATCTGATGGATATATAAGAACTTAGAACATGGTGCATATTACTAAGGACATGAGTGGATCTGCATGTCACTGCCATCTGATTCAGGTATCTGATCAATGCCCCTCTGAGTTGTCGGAGCTTGGCTGTGGGGCAGTTGGAGCCGAGTTTTCGATGCAGCCAACTTTCTTTGCAGCCACAGTTGCTGCAGTTTTGACACCCTTTGCCAAGGTTTTGCCTATCTGGGCCTTAACGTCACCTCTCCTTGGAGAGTTTTTTGCTTCGGGATTTTCTCTTTCCATTGCGTCGAATTGTATAGAGAGGTAAAATAAGCTCAAAAAGTTCTGTTTGAAAGCAGAGAAAGGACAGAAGAGTGCAGACTCTGCTTCTGATACAAGGAGAGAAGAAAGGTAAGAAAATTTCAAAGAGTTCAGAAAGGACTTGGTGGGGGAAGAGTTTGTGGTGGGGTGCAATTATATAAGAAAAATGATCAACATTAATATATTTTACAACATACACAATAATATTATAAAAGAAAATGTATTTCAGAAAGTTTTGTTTGGAAGCAGAGAAAGGACAGAAGAGTGCAGACTCTACTTCTGATACAAGGAGAGAAGAAAGTAAGAAAATTTCAAAGAGTTCAGATAGGACTTGGTGGGGGAAGAGTTTGTGGTGGGGTGCATTTATATAAGAAAAATGATAAACATTAATATATTTTACTACATTTTACACAATAATATTATAAAAGAAAATGTATTTTTGTAAACTACCTTATAAAACTAACATAATTTTACAAAAATACTCATAATTTACAATATGTGTTGCGTAAAGTGGTGTGAAAATGAGCAAGATGGTCAGAGGGTTTCACATGACTTTGTTGATCAGGGATTTGATGAGTCGTACGGCTAGCCATATTTTGTGAACACAGGACAGTCAAAAAATGAAGTTTGAATTTTTTTAAAAAAACAAAAGAAAAAGAAAACTGTAACGTGGAGTGGAGTGAATACTATCGAAAGCATTGCATCATACAGCTATTTATTTATTTTCTTTTAATTAAGGTTCCGGGCTCATTTGTGCTGACATCGACAATATGGTGCAAAATGAGCCTGTATGGTTTTGGATTCTTTTGGTAATGTCACTCCTGCCAACAAAGTTTTGGTCAAATATTCAACACCATGAATGGAATGCAGTCCAGGTTCGAAGATTATATCAAATACTTTAGCTGGCCAAAGGGGCCACATTATATCCCTTGATTGGAATCTTTTCATTGCCAAAAAAAAAAAAAATAATTAATTAAGAAAAAGTACAGAGAAAATTAGCTTTGGTAACTTGAGGATATTGATGAAACCAAGAGCCTTCTTTCTATCTACTACATTAAGATTACACATGTTTCATCTATGCACACATGATCTATATTCACTATTCATGAAACGTTGAATAATTAGAAAGGGAGAGAATTTGAACCCTCCTCCCACCCCAAATACCAAAAAATAAAAAAATACTAAGGCATTTTATGTAATTCTCATTTTGATATATAAATATTAATTTCATCTCATCTCATTTCATCATTATACATTTTTTAAATTTATATATAAAATATAATAAATAACTCATCTTTTTTAATTTATAAAATAATAATATTATTAAAAAATAATATTTTAATAATATTTTATTTAATTTTTAATTTTAATCTAAAATATTCATCTCATATTAATATCTACAGGGACCTAAATTTAATATTGGGAATGTCATGTAGCGGTTGGGGAAGCTACAGGGAGCATCTTTATATGACAGGTATTCACACATTTTTCAGTGGAGATCATCACCTGGTCAGGACCTGGGGCTCACCTTTTCTTTCTTTTTTTTCATCAAAAGTGAGATTGCGTAGCTTCGTTTGGATTCGATTGAAGATAAATAAATTGAGATGAATTTAATTTATATTTTATTATTATTATTATTTTAAGATTTAAAAAATATATATTAAAATTTAAAAAATATATATTGGAATTTAAAAAATATGAATAGAAATTTATATTTTGTATAAAAAATTATAAAAATATAATATTAAAATAAAGATGAATTAAAATAAATTAAAATGAATTTTAAATACAAACCAGCCCAAATCAGTACCCTGCAAACCACATAAAGAGGAAGCCCAAATATATTAAGAAAGAGAGAGTCAAAAAGAGAATCCCTTTCCTTGGACTATGGGATTAATCATTCATGCATATATTATATATATATATGCATATATTATATATATATATGTATATTATATATATATATATATATATATATAACCAGAAACAATGAATTATTTGCCTCAAAGTTCAACAACTCCAGTTGAAGACCCACGGAGCTTTTAAGTAATAAATGAATGTGATTATCATGTGAAAGACGTGCGTGGGACGAGTCCTCTGACTATTATGGGATAAGAAGTTGACCAATCTTCTTCTGCTTAATCATTAAGTTTACAATCTCATTTTGTTTGAGATTGGCCGAATACAGAATAAAACATAGGCAACGATCAACAAAGGAGAAATATTCAACGCGGGGGAAGAGGCCCTTCTAGTATTTCAACAGTTTTGATGAGATTTTAAGAAAATTCAGTAATATTAAAAAATATATATATAAAACTCACTGATAATTGCGTTAGCATGTCTGTGTGTAATGTGTGAGTAGATACACACACACACACATATATATATATATATATATAACAAAAGGTGAAAGCAAAAGCGTTTTTATATAACAAAAGGTGATAAAAAGATCATCAGCCTCATGTTTTTACCATCTATATATATATATATATATATATGTATATATGATGGGTCAATGACATTGATGCATGCATCTTTGACTTTGAAATTAAAAACCCACCTTCAAATAGGAGGAGAAAGAAGAAAAACATTGACCAAACCATACCAGTGTGGGCCCAGATCACTCTCAATATTGTGACTAGATTGCTCTATAGAACATGCAAATTCAATGTCATGGTAATTACATTGTAGCCTAAATAAAATATTCGATCTTGAAATATCATTTGCACTTGGATTTTCTTGCTTCAAACGTCCCATATGAACGGTCAAAATTCATCATATCAGATGGACATGAGAAAGGTTAAAGTCACATAGAATCCCGACTGGGGATTTAGATAGTGGTTTTAATTTAATAGTCAAAGAAGTTTTTTTTTTTTTGGTAATAATGTCATAATTTTTATAAAAAAAAAATACCTGAAAAAAGGCAAAAGAGAAAAAAAATGCACTATTGGATCGGCTGGAGAGCGCCCCTCATCATATGAGACATACTGGATATTTACTGACATTACGTCAATGCAGCCTTGTGAACCATTTGATGAAAAGCAACCGATTTCATTGGTAGCCGCCAATGAAGCCTTGTGAAACACTAGCTATATATAGAACTGTAGAAGTGCATGCACCAGTCACATCTACTTCCCTCACAGTCAATTTACGGATCGAGATGGCCCGTTTGAATTTAGAGAAAGAGTTATGACGTGAAAATTAAATAAAATATTATGATAATATTATTTTTTAATATTATTATTATTTTAAAATTTTAAAAAATTGAATTGAGATTTGAAGAATTGAATTATTTATTATATTTTATATAAAAATTTAAGATTAAATGAGATAAAATAAATTAGAAATATAAACGTGGTCTTAAAATACATTGGGTTTGTCTTCAAAGTTCAAACCCTACATAAATCCCGACAATGATATTCCAAAATCCAACCTGTAAAATATATCCAGTCAACCCCATCAACAATCCAAAAGCTTGTGCAAATATTCCCATCCCATATATATATATATATTTTGATTTTTGAGAAAATAATATACAAGTCTTGAATATACAAATCTTATTTTTTCTAGATAGATCCTACATCATTATAAAAAGCTTGTATATTTAATATTTGTATCCAGCATTACTCGTATTTTCAATTGTCTACTTGTTTTTTCTTTTTCCACAATATTAAGGAGTAATAATGATAACCTAGTTTACTTGCTCAAATATATGTTGGAAAGTCAACGATGAATATGATATTTTTGGATATTTGAAGCATCCATAATTACTTCATTAAAGTTATTTTTAAAAT
This sequence comes from Platycarya longipes, assembly GCA_036559045.1. NCBI lineage: Eukaryota > Viridiplantae > Streptophyta > Magnoliopsida > Fagales > Juglandaceae > Platycarya > Platycarya longipes. Next base: position 11,202,065 of record CM071790.1, on the reverse strand, counting down.
TCGATAAAAAAATATATATTTGATCAAAAGTCAATACTTCTATATTTATAACTCTTCATTATATTCATCGTTAGATTTATTAAAATAATAATATAATATTTTTTTTAATAAAAATATTTTTTAATTGTTTTCATATTGTATAATTACACTAACTATATATACATTAATAATTTAATTTGATACTTAAATTTGTAATTTTTTTTATTGCATGAAATTTGGGGAGCCTCATGATAAGAATATAAATTTGTGTGGTCTTTTTTTAGTCGATCGCACTATACAATTAATAGTTTTCTTCTGATCATCAATATTATCCTAAAAAAAACAAAATAGGAAGTACTATACATGAAAGTCAATGATGATCATGATGAGATCATATAATATGGGATTTCAGTGGGGTATTAGTCCAGGAGCAAATTATCTATACACAGGAGCAAGTTTATAACTATACACAAGATCAGCGAATTAGAAGGAAAAATAAGCTAAAAAGGAGGAAACAAAAAGCGAGAGAACAAAATTAGGAAGATGCTACTCGTCCCAGTGGAATGCATCCCGCTGCTATCCCGTTTTCACTTTTTTTTTTATAAGATTTTTTATTCTTTTTATATGGTTTTTTTAACATCTTAAAATATTTTTTAAAAATAAAAAAAAATACAATATTATTTAAAAATATTTACTTAAAAATTATATTAAAAAAACTATAAAAAAAAAAAAAGTGAAAACGGGATGAAATCGGGATGTTTTCCACCGGGAAGAATAGCATTTCCCTAAAAACTATTATTTAGTAGGTTTGGTTTGTGAACAGTACACCTTTAAATATGAAGGAAGATGAGAAAGCTTCCCATAATTTTATTTGATGAAATCATGGATCCAATATAAGAGTATTTTAAATAAATATATCAAATTTGCATTTACATTAATTTTTGATGGAGTCATTACCAATGTTTAATGCAATTTGAGATTGTTGAATATCAACACATGTTCAGGCCTGGTCTTATAATGTTGGAAGAATCATGGTAGAATTAGGCTGCTTTGGCTATGTTTTTAACTAATGATCTCGATAACTAAGGATAAATCACATAGGCTTTTGGATATCGGATTCTTTTGTCAACAGGTTATACCTTAAGTCATTTTGTTTTTGGAACATCAAAGGAATCAAAATAATATGGAGACCAAGATTCTTGAGGGTAAAACGGAAAAAATCTCTTGCTACAAAGGTTCGATTCCACCGAACGTGTTCAGTCCAGTCCGATTCACCGCAACTTCCCATTGTGGGCCGAAATTATTCCCTCCTCTTTTGGGCTAAGAAAACGGGCCTCAAATAGCAACCCAAAAACTGATTTAACCCGTTCTCAAGCCCTATACATTTGAATTCGACTCAGTTTTTCTTTTGGGTTTTGCGATTGCATTTAGCCACAAGCCCACAACCCTAATCCCCGCCCTACACACAAAAAAATAAAAAAAAATCTGCTTCTTCTTCTTTACTGTGTTCCTTACTTCGCCGGCGATTATCTGGTGAAATATCATATCAGGTGACCCTCACCCTACCTTCTTCACGCAATTGGACACTATGCAAAGCAGCTGACAAGACATCAAGAGGCTGGTTTCGGAGTATATAATGATTAATGATACAGAAGAAAGAAAGAAAGAAACAGAGGCTTCATGGTGGTAGGGCAAGTGGTGACGTCATCGGCATCATAATTTCTCGGGCAGTGGAGTATATTACGGCTGAAAAAGTTAATTATTTTTTAGTCATAATGGCATGAACTTGTAAGAATTCTGCAAATGTGGTCCATCAATCACAAATATGAATTAATGCTCCCAACCAATGGTGAAGAACTATGCATGCACTTTTGCACTATCCTCTGCCTCGATTCTCGACTTATGAATCAGACTTTTTACCAGAAGGCAGTAGTTACAGCGACTGAACTGAAGGGGCAAAAAATCTCTAATGGGATATATATACCAACGCATGGTTATCAGGTATGATTGTGAAGTGGACATCTGATAATAAATACATTTGGAATTGTTGTGTAATTTGTTAAACGCAGAGATACCTTAAGATATCACTTTTCTTTTGGTTCGAACATCGCCCCCAAAAGCCTTTACTTGCCCGACTTAAATTGTGAGATAGAGATAAATTAAGAGGAGTATAATTTATTTTTTAATATTATTATTATTTTAAATTTAAAAATATATATGTTAAAATTTGAAAAATTTGTATTAAAATTTATATTTTATATAAAAATTTAAAATAATATAATAATAAATTTAAAATATATTAAAATAAACTTATCTCATCTAAAAATCTAAACTACCCTAAAACACAGGAAAAATAATGACTTGACTCCCACACTTCTATTCTCTTTTTCTTTTTCCCAATATTTTTGGATAAACGTCCATGCCTACTGCCTAGTCTTTTTACTCGAATGCGAAAAGAATTAGAAAAAGAAAGAAATATAATAAGGAAATAAGTGTAATACTATAAATTATATTCTAATTCCATTTTTGTTGTATTATGTAAGATGTAGTACTTTTTTTTTATCCTTTTTTAATTTTAAAAGTCAAAATTGTGTGCCATATATGGAATACGTGGGATCAGCATTTGCAATATTTATGTTAAAAAATTATTTATAAAAAAAATAAATAAATATTTGTGATTAATTATTTTAAATAAAAAAAATCGGCTAAATTTGACTATAAATTATTATTTTGTTAAAAATAATTACTTGCAAATAACTTCTTTTTTTTTTTTTTAATGAATTATGTGTGACACCTGAATTAGGGCAAGCTTTTTACGGCGGGCATTCTCGATCTTTTTGGCCATGCGATCCATGGGGCGTTAAAGTAATTTCTGACGTGTTCTTTTTTAAGTGCCTTGATTTTATCATTTTGGTCTTCCCTTTTTTGTTTTAATTCTTTTGCCTGAAAAATTCAGGCCTGTTCTTTTCTCTCACCTTCCAGGGGTTTTGCTTCAGCTTTCAGATTTCACTCGAGACTTCCAAAAGGCAAGAGATTTTAGTTAGGCGCATGGTCATGTCATCCAACCACCCGTTTCGTATAGTTAATAAGTTAACCCAAAAACGCAGAAGTTCAAAACCAAACGCGTTGACTCGTTGGTAAATTTAAAGTAGTTTTTTTTTTTTGACCCAAAAAAAAAAAAAAAGGTTGGTGTGGACAGTTTGGTAAATTTACAAGTCATATATATATTTTCTCTCTCTGTAGGGAAAAACTAGGTACTGAATGAAAGGAGAGGAAGAGGCCACGTCAGTGCATGACGTTTAAAAACCTTTGTGTTCTGTCGACAACTACAAAAACAAACATAAAAAATCTCTCATCTTTACTTTCCCAACTAATTTTTGTAAGATTTTCTGACAAGTACAAAAGCCTGTTGTGGGTCAAACATCTAATCAAATTCGACCAATACATTTGAAAAAAAAAAAAAGGCAAATTAGTAGTTTATTACTAAAACGCAAATACAAAGTATTTTAAGTACAGATTTAAAATAAATTATAAGTTAGGGTTTGCCATTATGAAATTGTAAAAAATAAAGAAGAATTCGGATTAGAATAATGTTTTTCTGGTACTTGTGTCGTTGCTGCCTATTGTGTTAAATTGTACGCACATAGATTGTTATTTCGATTAAAAAAAAAAAAAAAAAAATTGCTTTCTACAACTTAAAACTTCTTAACAATATTATTTAAGATGAGATTCAGGATCCAGTCATGATTGGATGAGGAATTTGTAGTGACTTTGATAATATTGGAATCACCTTCCAAAACAATTTATTCTAAATTCTTCTATTGTGCAGCTTGTCTGAAAGTGGTCAAACAAAACTAAAATAATATATATAGAATATTTCTTGATCTATTTTTATATAATTTTAATATGTTTAATAAAATTTATGTATTAAAAAAATGTATGAGATTTCAATAATAATAATATATCATTGAGATAACATAAAGCTTATCAAGAAACTAGAAAGTCAAAGAGAGCTGTGATGGAGATAAGTTGTGTCACTGTGGATGTCGAACGAAACACTAAGAATCTGAAAAAAGTCTATAGATAGAAAGTAATGACTGATAAGATAAGAGAGAAACTAAATCAAAATCATGAGACAAAAACATAAAATGATAGGACAACTTGTTAAGAAACCAGAAAGACACATATCGTGTGTGATACCGTGATAGGTCACTTGCTTAATGCAAAGACTTGCGAATGCGAAGTGAAATGAAAATGATGGTAATGGATTAATGGATGCAAGTAACTGCAGGCTGTAGCGATGGTTTCTAGTCTTCTAGATGAAAAGAAAATAAATAAAATTGATGGTGTAACGTGATCCGTATCCAACCTGGTGTCTATCCAATTACCCAAGTGTTTTTCAACTTAAGTGTCTTAATAGTTATTTGTAAAAGAGAAATGAAATATGTAAATATGGACTTGTAAGCGGTATGTAGTCGTTTAAAAAAAAAAATTAATATATATAAGATCTACATGAGAAAAGATAACTTTTTTAACAGTAGACCCCACTTTTTATCAAAGCGATTGTATATCACTTGCAATTCTACGATTGTATGTAGTATTACTCTTTATAAAATAGTCCAATGGGTATTGTCGTATTGGAGAAAATCGAAAGAGCAAAATCTGAAACAAATAATAAGGAAGCTGGAGAGCCAACTTCTTGACAATGTACACTATTTTGAAAAGTTGCATGGGCCAATAAAAGCCACCTTACTTCTTAGGCTTACATATATATATATATATATATATATATATATTATTCTATCTATAATAAATATTTGTGTTATTATATTATTTTATTTTGTGTGTAATATATTTTAATTATTTTATTTTTAAAGTAAATCAAAATAATTTTATAAAGGGGGCCAATATAATTTTTTAGGGGCTAATACAAGATTAAATTAATTTTTTTCTATTAAATTATTAATTTTGTTTGGATACTGCCACTGTCTGAAATGATATTGCCACTGTCTCATACTGCCACATTAAAGGAAATAATCTTGTCCTCAAATTCGGCTTATTGTGGGGCTTCATTTTCACTTTGAGGATTCAGTTGGGCTGTCCACGCACACAAATGTTCCTGAAATCTTCTATTAAATGTAGTAACAAAAGTGATGGGAGTGATCTGGACCTGATTGGACAAATTTGTTTCCAGTAAATCAAATGGAATCCATAATTAAGACTATAAAAATTTAAAAATTATGATGTTCAGATTCTGAAAGTTAAAGACAGGTGTTAGAATTAAGCATATTGTTGACCTAGATAGTAATGGTTTGATTGGCAAACAAAATAATGTCAATTGGCCAATTTGAGTTCCTCCAGATAATTTTTGAGTAAATGCAATTAAAGAAAAGATGATGGAGGTTTTCTAGTTTGATATTCCTCAAGAGGTATAATTTTTTTAAAGTGAGTTTTAGTATGAAGGATGTCATTGGAAAATTTTCAAAGGATAAAGATATTCTTAATATCTCGCTATTATTTATTTACTAATCTTTATATTATTTATTATTTTTTTAAGTGCTTTTGAACATTCTTAACCATTAATTTTTTTAAAAAAAATATACAACTTCATTAATAATTACTTTTCTTAATAATTAAATAAAATAAAATTTTTAAATAAGTAATAATAATAATAATAATAATAATAATAGTAATAAAAGAGTTATAGTGGAGTGATAAGGCATCATTATTCTCAACAAATAACGTGGAAGGAAATCTGAGCCCCCTAATCTAAAATAGAGTTTCCATTTTAGAACACATATATGTGGTGAGTAGATGACACGTACGTTGTTAAATTTGAAGTTCTATGTTCTTATTATGGATGGATTTTCCGGATTGAAATAATCTTAATTTTGTTTGAATTAAATAGTTAAATTCGGTGTAAATTAGAAATAATATTAAATATTATATTCGGTGTAAATTAGATATAATATTAAATATTTTATGTAATCTATAGCTTTTATAAATAAATATTTTATTCACAAAAATTTTACAAAAATAAATCTACAAATTAATGTAACTAGACAATCAAATTACTTTAATAATATTTCATATGAAATTATGTTAAATTCTAAGTTTATTTTTGTGAAATTACTTTATATTTGTACAATTTCTTAATTTTATAAGCCTTAATAGACAATAATATTGAAATGCGTGTGATTTCACTTCACTTTGAATTAACTAGACAATCAAATTTAAACAGAGAATTGGGTGGAGCATCACAAATATTGGATTTTAGAGACATATTGAGTATCACATTTTACAAATGTCTTTATCTTATTTGTTTTAGCTGTACTTCTTAAATTTGGTCTGCCATGTTTTTATTTGTGAATGCCAACATTTTATGCATTGTTTTTAATAAAGGGAAGTATTTATACTTTTATATTGTGAAATGATTTATACAATGATTGAGTAATTATCTTGTAATTATTTTTTTAAAAAAATATGGGATCTATATGAAAAAAATTAACTTTTAAATAATAAACTCACTTATTTTTAAAATAGTTACGCGATATTTATGTGACTCACAATTATAAATAGTACTACTCTATATTTCACTATTATTCTTGAATATAATGTAATATATAACACCTTTCGCATGTTTCTTTACGAAATCGATGTATCATCTCGTGACGATCATAATATATGTCTAGACTTTGAAAAAAAAAAAGTACTCCCACCGAACTCACATGCTAACGAGTCAAAAAAAATTAAGAGAAATGCTTGTTATTTTTATTTTATTTCATTTATGGTCACGGCCATGGGTGCTATGATTAAAACAAGAAAATGTTAGTATGTTGTCCCATTTTGATATCTTATTTTGAAATCTCATCTTTTTTTAAAAAAATTTATTTTTGTACTTCATAATTAAGAAAGTGATTATTAGTATATTGATATATATATATATTATAAAATATTTTTAAGATGATAAAAAGATAAAAATAAAAACAATAAATAAAAAAACAACTAAATATATATTTAAACAGTACTACTCACACGATAAAATAGTACCGCTCTTGAAACAAAGAAGTTGGTGCTCATGCATTTCATGCAGCTTATAACGTACAGTCAAAAAATATGGAACGAAAATATCTCATTCGTTCAATATTTTATGTTTTGAATGGTTATAAATATTCTTATACTTTATATTAAGTGGAAAAAAATATTGATACCCTTAAAATCCATTCAAAACTTGTAGATAATTTTAAATATAATGATTTTTTTTATTAAATTTAGATACATCAATCCAAAATAAAAGTCAAAATAATATTACTATATAATTGTATACAAATTGTTACTTAGTTGTGAGTTTATCGTTTTTCATAGACAAAGAAGGTTCTTATAATTAGAAGTGGATGAGGGATTATCTGGTAATGCCGGCATAAGCGTCAAAATTAGTGGGGGCTGAATCTGATTATAACACTCGCAATGGGTTAGTAGACACGAATGCAAACTAATATTTGGATAAGTATTGTTCACTCTCTATTAATTATTTTATCATTCATTTTCTCTGTTGTCAGAAGGCAAAATAATAATTTAATTCAAAATTGAATTATTAATTAATATATAGTCAATATTAAGGTTGTGCAAGAGATTCGAGAACCCGCCTAATCTATCCGATCCGACGGTGCCGACCTGGCAAAAGTTGGGTTTATCATGCCAAAACCTAAAATGCGGGTATGGGAGTTGAACCCGACGAAACCGCTAGTCTTCTCTATTGCTATGACCGACGAGTTGAGAAGGTTTCCAACTTTTCATGAGGTCTCTACAGATTTGAACTAAACGACTATATGTAAAGAAGAATGAAAAAAAAATCTTGTTTCTTTATTTCCAGTGTTTTGGTCTTGAAGGAAATTTGGAAAAATTGGAAGAATTATAGTTTGGGATGAAATTGGAGGAGACACGAGGGGAAGTGAAACCGAAAAAGCCCGACCGACACGATTTATGAGTCGGTCAGATCTAAATCCAACTTTTAGGGAGCAGGTTGCACGCCTAGTTAATATAATTATAAAACATGAAAAAATAAATTTAGAAAATATTATTATTATTAAAATAGTTTATTATTATTATTATTTTAACTAATACATCAATAATCTAATTATATGAAAATTTCTCTTCAATGATAAAGAATATATGTATATGTACATATATATATATATATATATATATATATAATTTTACCTAAATTGCGCCTTTACCTAGATCATTAGTACTATTGCTCGTTTAGTGGAATGGGAATAGAAGAGCATATTTAATCTTTATTAGGGATTATAATTAGGGGTAGGGAAATGCTTATCCCGCGTATCGATGGTCACCAATGATTGAGTTTTTTATTTATATTTTTTACTTAATAGTTAAAGTAAATATTTTTTTTAATAAAATTGTAATTTTATTTTTATTTGTTGAAAATATTGAGTTTCAAAGAATATTTAAAAAATAAAATGGAAAAATAAAACAAGGTGTGAAAACAAAAAGCAAATGTCCATTGGTATCAACATGGAGACAAAAAATCAAAGTACTTTCATGCTTGTGAACTCAAAGGAAGAAACATAACAAAATTCATTAAGTAATTGATGACAAGGGCAATCTGATTATAAAGGAAAAGGAGAAACAAAATATTTTCAACAAGTGTTCACATCCACCAAACCAAGCATAGCATATTTGGGTCTTTGTCTAAAGCATGTCAGTTTAAAGGTCTTAACAACTATATATCAACAACTCACAGCTCTATACATGCAGGATGAGATAGATGAGGCAAGCAGTTGGCCCTCAAGTCAATCGGACTATCCTTCAGTTTCTTAATGGTGGCCAGACACTTGGCTCAATAAACTTAACTTAGATTGTCCTAATTTCAAAAGTTCCCAGTCCTAACTTTGTCAATGACTTTAGACTAATCTCTTTATATAATATGTTATATAAATTGGTAGCCAAGGTACTAGCTAACAGGTTGACAAAGGTATTTCCCAGCATCATTTCCAGTTGGCATAGTGCATTTGTCCCAGCAAGAGCAATAACTGACAATATGATTATTTCTTTTGAGCTGCTTCACTCTATGACGACAAGACAAAAAGGAAAAATTGGGAGTCTAGCTCTTAAATTGGACATCTCTAAAGCTTATGACATAATTGAATAGAACTTTTTGGAAAGCATATTGCACAAGTTGGGATTTGAGGATAGTTGAATTCGATTACTGATGGAATGTGTTATCTCGGTATCATATGCAATTTTAGTCAATGGCAAAGAAGGACAAAGTTTCAAATCAAATAGAAGATTGAGACAAGGTGATCAACTATCTTCTTACCTCTTCATCCCATGCATGGAAGGACTAACTGCAATGATCACTAAAGTTGAAGAGAAAGGCATCCTGAATAGAGTAGCTGCTACTCATGGAGGTACAAGAATAAGTCATCTGTTTTTTGCAAATGACTTTGTAATATTTAGCAAAGTAGCCCTTGAAAATTGGACAACAATCCAGGTTATCCTGAAAAAATTTGAGAGAGCTTTAGGCAGGCCTTAAATAAACACAATACTACAATTATGCTTAATGCCAACACAAAAGGAGAGACTAGAAATGAGATCAAAATATAGACTGGAGTAATGGTGTGTGGGGACTCTAGTAGATACCTTGGACTACCAACAATGATAAGCAGGTCAAAATTCCAACCCTTTAAAGTCATTAAGGAAAGAATCTGGAAAAAAGTACATAATTGAAAGAATACCTTATTATTCACAATTGGTAGAGAAATAAATAAAAACATTGTTACAATCAATCCCAACTTACACAATGAATATGTTCTTATTGCCTAAGAGATTGACCAAGGATATTAATGCAATCATTTCCAAATTTTGGTGGAAAAATAGTGATGACAGGAAATCTACTTACTAGAAGCAATGGAAAAAGATGGGGGAGAACAAAGACTAATGAGACATGGGCTTTAGAGATATAGGAATTTTCAACAAAGCCCTATTAGCAAAGCAGGGCTGGAAGCTGTAGATGAACCAAGATGCGTTGGTAACTAAGGTCCTGAGAGAAAAATATTTCAGAAATAGACAGTTTATCGATGCAAAACTAAGATGCGGACCCTCATACTTGTGGAAAAGTCTTATGGCAGCTCAATATATAGTGATCAAACAGTTGGTGTAGAGAATTAGGAATGGAAACTACCATATGGGAAAATAAATGGCTACCCCAATCAAGGACTCATAGGGTCATATCATCAATAAATTAGCTCCCACCACAAGCCAAAGTTAAAACACTTATTAATGACCAAATTTGCACATGGAATGAAACATTAATCAAAGAAATTTTTGAGGAGCAAGAGGCCATACAAATTTGTAATACTCCTTTAAGCAATACAGGGATAGAGGACCCTATTGCATGACACTTTACAAATGATGGTATGTTTACGATCAAGAGTGCATACCATGTGAGGAAAAATCTGGCAGCAGCAAATGCAAGCCAAAGCTCAAATTGGCAGACAAATAGAAATATGTGGAAAAAAGTGTGGGGATTAATGGTGTCAAAAAAAGTGAAGCAATTCCTTTAGAAAGCTTTGAACTCAATCTTGCTAACCAAATGAACCTGTATAGAAGGAAAGTACTTAAAGATGCATTATGTCTTATAGGTAATCAAGAAGAGGAAATTGTGCAACATGCATTATGGTCTTGTGCAGCGGCAGCAAATGTGTGGGTAGAAAGGGCTAGTGAGCTGTCAAAATGGGCAAATGAAGAGATAGAGTTTATTCATCTATGACAGAATTTTTTGTCTGATATAAATCATGCAAATGTGCCAAAGATAGCAACAAATTTAGCAGGCATCTAGTACAGGCGAAACAAGTGGACCTTCCAAGCAAAGTTTGATAGCCCAAAAATAGTTACAACTTACAAGTAAAGCTAAATAAATGCTGGAGTTGTATATAGAAGCTGTCCAAAAGCAACAAGAACAAAGACAAAGCATAGATGTCACATGTAGGCAGTAAAGATGGATGGCACCAACGAAAAATTATACAAAAATCAGTCATAATGCTACAATAAATGAATAAACAAAAATGATGAGAATTAGAGATAACCAGAAATGCAACAGCTGAAGCCATGTTTGCTTCGTGCTGGTAAAGCATTTGTAGATGAAAGTGTGATAGCACAAACCATGGCTTTGTAAAAAGCAATGGTAATAACAGGAGCTTATAACAATGTTACAAAAAGAAAAGCCTTGAGTTAGTACAAGAGAATATCTGGGGATCGGTTCGTCCGATCATCTTGAAAAATGAACGTTGGTGGCGGTGAGCGACACTGCCCATATCATCTTGACCACTGGCCTCCAGCGATCCCACTCCTACAACGGCGACTTCCGGCGACCTTCGGTGTGCCCCACGCAGCCTTAAACTCATTTCGGACCCATGGTATTGGCGGTGTCACCCACCGCCGCCGGCACCAACTCCGTTTGGGCTGAGGCCGAATACCCTTTAAAATCATCTTCATTTTATTTTTTTATTATGTTTTTTATTGTATTTTTTTATTTTTATTTTTTATTGTATTTTTTATTGTGTTTTTAAAATTTATTTTTTGTTGTATTTTTTATTATATTTTAAAAAAATTATTATATTTTTATTAAAAAACTGTTTTTAATGAGAATCGAACAGATCGATTTCTAGCATCTCCCTTAATACTATGGGAGACGTTGGGGTACGGTTGGGCCGCACCTCAACGTTTTGCAGCCCACCCCTCTTAACTCCTATAATTATTATAAAAACACAATAAAAAATATTAAAAAATACAATAAAAAATGCAATAATATTATAAAATTTAGAAAACATAATAAAAAATACAATAAAATAATAAAATGACTTTTTGTAGTCCACCCCCCTAAACCCTTATAATTGTTATAAAAACACAATAAAAAATATTAAAAAATACAATAAAAAATGTAATAAATAAAATAAAAATTAAAAAATATAATAAAAAATATAAAAAAATAAAAAAATAAAATAAAGATGATTTAATAGGAGCTTTCAACCTCATCCATCCCCTATTGTCGTCAGTAGCGGTGGGCTACATCGTCTAACTTATCGAGATCGATGGGTTCTGGCAAACCCATTCCTACAACAACAACTCTTAACAACTTTTGATATGTCTGCTGTAGCCTTAAACTCCTTTTAGACGGATAATTCACTACTACTAACAATGATAAGAGCTGCAAAACAGAAGAAGTTCGGTCGACTTTTCTCTAATACAATTGCCAACTGAACTAATGAAATGAAAAAAAGAAGAAAAAGAATGTTAGGTGCCTATCGGTTAGCACCACTCGGGAAAGTTTCCACATGGTAGAATGAAAGATTCTGGTGTCTTTTGTCTTATCTCCCACCAATCAGACGCTTGTCCTTTCCTAATATGTTTCCCATTTGGGAAAGTTCGACGGTCCAGATTTGACGTCGGTTATTGCTGTTTTTGGTTGGAATCGATAATCGATATAGTTGGATTGGATGGTCTCAGTGACAAATGATACGACACGTCTTGTCTCCATTAAGGTTTTTCTCTCTCTCTCTCTCCACTCAACGTGGGGCTGGTTTGTTTCATTCGCTCTCTGTCCTTACTTTACTGTAAGGTCCTTGTTCTTCAATTATTTCTGAAAGCTACTTTATTTCTTTCATATTTATATATAAGATATATTTTATTTCATGTAACTAATTAAAGAAATGTTTTAAGTTTTTAACCACAAATATATTTTATAAAGTCAACCCTCCTACTTTTTTAGTAGATTCCGATTAGTTAAATGATAGACAATAGTAGATACTCAAGAGATTAAAGATAGATAACATGCCAAAGTCAATAAATTTTTTTAATATAAAATCCGATGATGATTTGTTAATTACTCTTGTAACTTCTTGTAAAAGCACTAATATTAGATCGATGATTCTAATTTTTAAAATTTGAAAAATATTTAATTTTTTTTATCTTTTAGCTAATTACTTATCACTTGAGCTCTATATTAGATTATTCATTACATTCTTTATAATAATAAAATAATATTATTTTTTATTATTATATATATTTAATTAGTTTTTAATTTTAATTTATTTTCATTATCTTCAATAACAATTACTTTTTTATTTTATTTTCATTATCTTCAATAAATTAATCAGGTTGGTCACTCTTAATTCATTTGAACTCCAACAAACTGAAACAAGCATCAATCACACCAAAAAGTTGTAAAAACCAATAATCACTTGAAGATATTAAGAAGAAAAATAAAAGTAGTACAAAAGCCTAAATTTCATTTACACAACAATTATTCAACAATGGAGACTTGTGTAAAACTCAAAAAATAAAATAATAAAAAATCAATTTGAATATAGTAATTTACGATAATACAACCCTTTATCCCTCAACAAATCCTTCTCTGCAACACAAACTAACACTTTCCCACATTCCAAGCTCCCCAATTTCAGATCTGTACCCGGGTTTATGTTCGGATCATCGCACCCCCTTGTCCTTGGATAAACAAACCGCCACAAAGCATCGATTTTTGCTTTCTTCTGAGCCTCGCCCACTTCACCACCAATTGGTTCTTTGCCCCAGAAATATGGATGAATTAAGACAATCCCTTGGAGCTTGACACCACTCAAACCTTTTGAACCTATTCTCAAACACGTGGTGTGCAATAGTTGCCCCAACAAAAACCACTTTTCCAAAATCTACAAGCTAGTTTTTTAGCCATTCATCTGGACCTTTACCATCAACATGGGATGCGACCCATTTAAGCACATCCCATGAATCGTTGTACGCAACAGGAACAAGGTGTTTTGGGGCCAACCTATAGTTGACTGAGACGGCAAGTCGGCAACAACATTAGCTTCGAAAACGAGGGAGTCAACAAACAACAATTCAATGTTTAACTCACAGTAGAACCATAGAATCCCATGAAAAATCACATAAACGTAGACCATTTCAGATCTCAGAAATGTGAAGAAGGTGATTGTCACGGAAAGGAAAGGAAAGGAAAGGAAAAATAGGCGTGAATATACTAGCGGGAAGGAAAAGGAAACAACTGTAGGACAAAAAACAATAAAATATTAAATGAAGGGAGCTATAGTTCTTTTTATATATAAAATGTAAAATGAATTTATTATAGCTGATATATTGGATGAAAAGTATTTAATTAATCTAATGTAAACTCAATTTAGTGATATTTTTTTAAAATATAACGAGTATTACATTTGACTAATCCAATACTAATATTTTAAGAAAATTAAAATAGACTAGACTTTTCATCCATACTAATACTTTTATTAATTAAAGTAAGTGGATGTTGACATTGATATTTAAAAATTGACAAACTTTCCTTTAAGTAAATCGATGAAAAACGAAGATAAGTGGCCGATAATAATAAAATAAATTGGTAAAACTAACAAAACAAAAACGAGGAGACTTTTGAAAAACGTGCAAAACATGAATTTTTAACATCTTTGTAATTATTTAAAAAAATAAAAATAAGAAGGATGATTCTTAGATTATGAACGTTGCATATCAAAAGTATCTCCAAAATGATAATATCAATTAATACAGTTTTATGGTATATAAGTCTCGCATTTTTTGTTTTAAAAAAAATCATACTCTATTATTTAAAAAATAAATTTTCATTTGATCTTAAATTATATAATTATAAAAAATTGCAGAATTTGTACATCTTAAAATTAAAAATATAATTACTCGTATCCAAATTATGCATAGCAAAATGTTTCTTAAAACATTAGTAAAATAGAAAAAAAATAAAAAATAAAAATCCAGAGTCCTATAAATTCATAGACTGGTCAAGTTCCGAGCTGTTGGTGTCCAACTTTAGAGGATGCCCCACCCAACTGTTTGTATTTAATTGAATCTACGTAGAAGGGGGACCAGCAGTCCAGCACTCATAAAAGTAGTTAATATATTTAACATAATTTAGTTGGGTCGGGGTGGTACGAATTTACCAAGAGATCCACATATTGTGGCGGCTTCTGGTAGGCGTACAGGCTGATAGGATGGACGGAGATTTCAGTGCCGGGTCTCAAACGTCCAGCCTGCCGGACAACGTTAACTGTACCAAATAGAGTAGCACCACAATAAGTAGATCATGAAAACTGGATGCCCGCCCAGCTTTGCGTATTCGGTGGAATTAATTAATTAAAACATACGGCTTTCCTATTTAGTATTTAGGCTGGTCCGGCATGATGCCATCCAATTTTAGGCACAAAATCGTCAATAATAATGGATCGAATTGAGATTTCTTTAATAATTTTTGCTTTTACGTGCAATATGCCTCGATTATGTCGGTCCAAAATTAGAAAATTATGAATGGGACGTCATTGTATAGGCCATCCCAAATTTAAGTTAACCAACTACTCATTTTTCCAAGTACTTGGATTTCAATAACCAAATTAGGCAAGATTTCTCATATGATCTGTACCCTTAATTTTGGGATCAAACATTCATGCATCAATTAATCAGCAGAAAAAAAGTGTAAATCATTTTGGTCCCAAATATCATTATAATAAAAAAAATGAATATTTGTAAAAGATGATTTGTAATAAAGATGATTATTTGTTGAAAAAATAAACTTATTTTGATAAAAAAATAACAAACTACGGATAAATAATTTTCTTATCATACATATTAAGATCAAATTCTCTAGATTTTCAATCAAACTTAAAAAATGTAGAGGAGAAATAAACATAAAATAAAGTTAAAAGATTTATTGTTGTTGTGAATTGGCATTTAACACAAGGAAAATGCTTAGGGCCTATTTTGGTGTTTATTGTCCTTTTTTGTTTTGTTTGTATTTTTATTTAATGATTAAAAAATTATTATTTATTAAAATTATATATTTTTTATTTTTTTAAAAATATTTAAGAGCATTTAAAAAATAAATAAAAAAAATAAAAAAAAATAAAATATACTATGTTGCCCCTTAACGTGCCCCTAGCAACTTCCTTAACACAATTATATTTCATGATTGACACGGCATCATTCCTCTTATCGCATCTTCAAATTAGTTTTTAATATTGGTTGGTTTAGGCTTTATTTAAAAATGTGAGTGAATACGTCTCATTTTAATTTATTTTAAATTTATCATTACATATTTTTATATTAAATATAAAATATAATTTTTAATATAATTTTTTTAAATATCAAAATAATAATAATATAAAAAGATAAATCCAATCTCAATTATTTTATTTCATTTTCAAATCTTAAGATCTTAATATTATATAATATTTGTTTCGTCGTTAAGAACGATGAGATTAGAGGATTGTGGCTAGCTAGGCAACTAGGTAGTGATAATGCTGAGGGTAGAAATAGGTTTAGAAGGGAGGTGGGAAAGAAGGCGAAAGGAGTGTAAAGTTGAAACTGAAACACACAGGAACCCAAAAGTGCAGCAAGCGTAGAACCACGCTTCTACCTACAGGCTACAAAGTGAACACATCCCACCTCTTTGGATCTTCCTTTCAAAGTCCCCAGCCTGTTTCTTCCAGCCTGTTTCTTTCTTGTGCCTCACAATCCTCTCATCATCCATTATTGCTAATCTCTTACAGCCTCCTCTGATCTCTCTCTCTCTCTCTCTCTCTGGACTGTTTCCTTCAGGCCTCTTCTTTCTGATCCATATATCCATAAAGTCTCATGACTGCTCCTTTTTTTTTATTAATAGCTTAGGAACAACTCTCTCTCTCTCTCTCTGCCCAGTACCGTTGCAGAGAGGAAGCTATACTTTGAAATACATCTCAAAGAAAGAATTTTTAGCTGCTATTTTGAAGAAGATTTTGCCATTCAAATGGGTTTTTCATGTGAAGCTTAACAGTGCCATGTAAAACGGTTTTTTTTTTCTTTGAATATCAAACAGCCAAGACAAAGTAATCGAAGAAAAAGAAAATATGTTGGATCTCAATGTTGAAATCCTCTCCAGTGCTTCACTTTGTGATGAAAAGTTGGAGACATCAATGGAAGTCGAGAAGCTCCCACCGGGCTCAGGAACACAAATGGAAGACTCAGGGACTTCCGCCTCCTCCGTTGTCGAAGAAGCTCCAAACAATACCCTAGATCATGAAGACTCTTCCAATAACTCCTATGAATTCATCTTCGACATCTTGAGAAAAGAAAATCACGGTACTGCCCGTCTCACCAAGGAGGTCAAAGACGAAAACCCGACATCGGAACTCGTACCTCTTTTCCCGGTGACCGGCGAAACAGGAGGCGAGGAGTCTGAGTTAGGGTCAGGATTGTCTTCGAGGCCTCAATGGTTGAACTTGTCGTTTTCTGTCTCTGGTGGTCAGGCCGAGCCGAGAATTATGCAGCAGAAGCAGCAGCAGGTGAGGAAAAGTAGGCGTGGGCCGAGATCTCGGAGTTCGCAGTACCGGGGCGTTACCTTTTACCGGAGAACCGGCCGTTGGGAATCACATATATGGTATTAATTTCCATCTATAAAGATATATGTATGTTTGATCTTGGCTCTTATCACATGAGCTGTTACATAAATGGTTTCATCTTAAATACAATGAGTGAATTTTCTTCATTGTTCTGAGTTCATTTTCTCCTGATGTACAGGGATTGTGGGAAACAAGTATATTTAGGTAAGGAGATGATATTTAGTATCACTATTGTGAAACAAATTCATTTATGGTCTTTCGGATATTTTGAGGAATTCGGGTGTTGGTATTTTTCAGGTGGGTTTGACACTGCTCATGCCGCTGCTAGGTGAGTTTATTTGTTTAATATTTTGAATTAAAATACGTTGCTTTATGATTGATTTGATCGTCCTGAGTTTAGACCTTATGATTTCTCAGAGCATATGATCGGGCTGCGATTAAGTTCCGTGGAGTTGACGCCGATATAAATTTTGACATAAACGATTATGAGGAAGATATGAAGCAGGTGGAAGTGTTTAATGGCTGATTGCTGCAATTTTGTGAATATTTGATTGCAAATTGACTGTAATTTGATTGATTGATGCGCAGATGATGAATTTGTCAAAGGTAGAATTTGTTCTTCTTCTTCGTCGCCACAGCACAGGATTATCTCGAGGGAGCTCAAAATACAGAGACATGACCCTGAACAAATGTGATCGATGGGAAGCTCGTATGGGACAATTCACGGGGAAGAAGTAAGAAATATTCCTTTTGCTGAAACTTCATTTCAGATGGTTATTTAATCAGATGTGGATGTCAAAAGTTGGTATATATTGTAGTTCTACTTCTATGCACCATCTTGATTGTTCAAAACTATAATTTTGAGAAATAATAGTTGCAGTAGTGAGTGTACAAGAGTTGCGCGGTTGTTTTGAAAAAAATGAATGAATATGGGACCACATAAAAGTGTTAATTTTTTAATAGTGAACTCTACTCTTTTTTAAAATGACTGAATGACAAATTCAATCTAATAGAAATCTTTATATACCTTCTTTTTTCAATCCAGGGCCTATGATATGGCAGCGATCAAATCGAATGGAAGGGAAGCAGTGACTAACTTTGAGCCAAGCTCCTATGAAGGGGAATTAATTGGAGATGACAATAATCAAGGTAATATATATAATAGATTTCTATCTTTTCATTCGACTTTATGGTAGGTAAGTTAGGTAACTCCTTTTCTCACTTAGAAATAAAAAGAATGGTAATGAATTTATTGATGAGTTTCTAGTGCTATGAATTCAGGAAAGCCAATCCACAATCTGGATCTAAGCCTTGGAGTTTCTAACAGATCAAAGGGGAAGGACAGTGGGGTCGGTTTTCATTTTCATGGCAACAGAGACAGATTAGTGGTATGAACCATGATCACTCTATTTATATTCGACCTTTTAAGTGTTTGAGACATGTTTTCTCCAAGTCATCTTTTAGAGATGTATAAAATGTATGTGGCCAGTAGCAGACATTAGCATATATTCAGATTCCCATCAGACAGCTCTTACGTTCCCATACTGTCTTGTAGGGGGATCATTTACTTTACCTTGTGGGAAGCTTGTAAATTATATTAGTGTGAATACAACTGATATCGGCAATGATAGGTTTTGCCATTCCTCTGTGTGAAATTGTTAATTGTCCCAAAAGTTTAAACTAATGGAAAAATGTAGATTTTATTTTTATTTTATATATCAGATATCAACACTCCTTCTCACGTGTGAGTCAGACTTTTTGAGAGAAGCCCAATACGTGAAATATTTAATTAAATGGAATAAAATGTAGAATTAGGATTTGAACTCAAGATTTCTGTTCTAATACCATGTAAAATCACCAGTTATTCCAAAAGTTGAAGCTAATGGGAAGATGTAAATTTTATCCATGTTATCTTAATACATTTTGCAGTCGTTTTTGAGGTCTGATTTGTGGTAGTTGCCAACTCACCATATCAACCTTCAAATCACTCTACCTATCCTTCTCTTACTATCTGCCTCTTGGTTAAACAATTGCTGGATTTCCATGCATGTTAGCATTATTTCTTTGAGATTTTGCAGAAAATCAGAACCAGCGTTAAAAAGGATTTGACGTGGTTTAATTCGGTACTTATGATTTTAAGAATAATCAATAATCTGATATTATGTTAATTTCAAACAAATAATCTGATATTATGATGTGCTAAGCCTTCTCTCTCAGATTTTGATCATTTCAGATTTATTAACTAGAACTTAAGTTTTTGGTTATCTTTTACTTGCCAGGGCAATAGGGCCACAGAGAAGACAGATGAAACTGTTTCTTCTCCAGGATTTGCAAACTGGGCATGGCAAATGCAGAGCAATGGGATGGTTAGTGCAATGCCAGTATTAGTGAGTGCAGCATCATCAGGATTCTCTTCTTCCAGTACTGCTACTGTTCCATCAGTTATCCTCCAATCCAATCTTCAGAACAATCTAGGCCGTCCTTTACCTACCGCTACCACACCCACCGCCAACCTTTCCAACTACTTCAATTTTTAGGAGCTAAAAACAAACAGGATGCAATGATTTTGTTTTGCCTTATTATGCCTTTGGAAGGAGGGTAGGTAAGGTAGACAAAGTTGGTCAATTATAAAACACAAGTTCTATCTGCGTACGCTGTTAAGATATGAATAAATAATAATAATATTACATGAAGCATATATTCCTACCGTTCTTTTGAGTCCAAACACTTTTCTCCGATGTTGCATGGCCTAATTGTGGCTGAAAGGCTTTTAAGTTTTATCGTGAGTAGCACAGTTCTCAACAAATTACTTGGAATGTGGTTGTTGACACATCACCAATATAATAAATATCTATTTTATTAAATATCAAATAAACAATTAAATTTACCTATTATCATCGGCTTAAACTATTGGATACGTATGTTTTAATAGGTTTGACTTTTCTTAAAATTTTAAGTTTTGAGTATAATTAGATGGCTACCAGTCTGAGTTTGAGTATAATTTTAAGTTTGACTTTGGGTGTTGCACAAAGCTACAAGTCTCGGCACCATTTGAATACCTTTCTTGCTTGCGAAAGCGAGTCTCTTCATCTCTACCTCTCATTTCTGTTTTGGACTTGCATAAAAAATTATTATTATTTATATATATGAGTCTTATAATCACTCATTATTTTAAAAAAAATTGGACGAGGCACTCTAAATATTATTTATATCTTATCATATAATTAGCTAGCTTGTTCATCTGAATTTCGAATTTGGAGTCCAGATTTCAGATCCATAATTTTTTTTAAACCTCTTAAATAAAAATACCAAAATTATTTTTAAAAAAAATTTGAGGCCTATCCCATATCACTTGCTGGTTAATGTGCTCAAGAGTCAAGTCGACTTCAACCCACGGAAGTTGGAATGAAAGCATTATACGCACATGACATTAATGGGTATTAATTGATTCTGTCCCTAAAAAAGAACATGGTGATTAATTAACCCTTGATTATAGGACTCTTCAAAGAGATTACTCAATTCCATGAATTGTTAGGAACATCGCTTGTCATTCTTTAGTAATTTCGTATTGATTTCTTTCAACACCTTTAGTGCTGTTAAGACCAATAATGTTACTATTTTTTTTTTCTCGAATTTTATCATTTCAATTATATCGATTGATCATGTGTATGTTCAAAATTGCTTTTCATTCACATAGTTAATTCTTGAAAATATTTAAGTATCAATTCATATAACCGAAATGTTAAAAAAAACCATAACCACTACTCTTTTACAAAAATGTTATTTGGAAGAGTATTATTATATTTATAAAATAATTACATAAAAATAATTTTATAATTAACTATGTGAATTATTTTATAATAAAAATAATTTTATAATCTAATAAATTTTATCAAAACTATTTCAATTCATACAATTTATAGAAAAGAGTAGACATGGGGTGGCTGGGACGGGGGCCGAAACCATGCACGTAAATTTCTTCTAGGAATCAAAAGTTGACATCCTCTTCCTCATCGTCCGGCCCAATTACAAGGTCTGTTTGGAATCAAAACCAGGGGTCTGTTTGGACTCGTAAACCCTCCGCAGGCGCACGCCCAGCACTCTCTCGGATCTAGATCCGAGAGCAAGATGTGGCGAACCATTTCGACGCCCACCTCAGAGCACTGGGTCTCTTCCCTTCCTCCGCGCAATCTTCCTTCTCACTCAAAGCCCTGCCTACAATCCTCACCGTCACCCCCGAGTCTCACACTCTATAGGTACCCAAAGCCCTCATCTTCCGCACAATCGACGCACCCTCCGGCTCCTCGATTCCCGGCCTCGGAATCCGCGGTCTCGGTTCCAATTTCGGTTTGATAGTCGTGGGGTGCATTTCCCCGGACTCTCCGGCGCCCACATTGGATTGGAACGATCGGGTGTCGTGCTCAGAGGTCGGCAACTGAGACGATGGCAGCGTGGAGTTGGATACGTAAACCCTCTATTCTTGTCAGAGACTATTTCTTCTTCTCTACTAGGTTTGCTTCTTTTTATTCATTTCCATTTTTTCCGAGAGTTGATTTCAGTTTAGGTTTTCTATTTGTTTATGCATTTGCAAATTTCAAAGTGGAATTGTAAAAGCAACATGAAAACAGAGTGGGAAACGATTTCGAAGCTCGTTTATAATTACTTGATTACGCACGAAAGCTAGATTTGTTTACTCTATTTTTCTTGGAACACTTGGGAAAAAAATACGCCTTTTTCCATTTCCTTTTACATTGACATCCGCTATTTAGTTACACCAAATTAGCACACATATATGTCTCTGAATTGTATGGTTACTTTTTATTTTGGGTGTAGTGTGGACTTGAGCAGGTTATGGAACAGAACAAACCCAGTTTTTGACAAGTACAAATATCTAAGTAACGACATCTTCCGGAATCTATAAACAGGCTTCCCACATCACTGAATTATCAGTTTTGGTGGAGATTTAATTTCAACAGATTCATTAGACATGTTGATGAACTCTAGATCAAAAGATTGGAGCTGATTCATCTTGTTTGGACGACTCAGCATAATCCGTACACAAGAGGAGAGAGTTTTTGGTCAAATTAGGGATAACAAGGTCCAATGCATTATGTTTGGATGATTTTGGATTCTGTAAGCCGTTGCAAAGGAGTGATCTCCTTAAAACATCACAAGGAATCTCTCTCTCTTTTTATTTTCCTACTTGCAGTACCCTTTAGCCAAAAGTTCACTCTCACTAAGGCTTTATTCCTCTCTCTTTAGTTATTTCATACTCTCTCTTTAGACCATTGCTTAAAAAACAAGACAAATTTGTGCACTTGACTGATTGTCCCGCAATTTTGGGTGGATAGAGTTTTGGAATGTTTTTGGTGGTGGCTTCCCTTTCACTCTGATTGTGGACACTCCTAAAAGTTTGAGCATCTTTAGCCGCACTGATCTCTACACCCCATTTTTTTGGGGGCGCTGAACCTAAAGCTTATACTATCCTGATTCCCCACTTAAGCTCTTATAGTTTGTAATGCAAAGTGGTTTTGTAGCATGCTGTGTGTTAAGTAAGTACATCTCCAAGATTTCTGGTGTAATAAAACAGATCTAAAGACCTTAGCATATTAAGAGTTTATTCTTTCAGTACTAATAGTTAGATTTTCTGTTTTAAGGTGGAGCATGATCAAGAAGCAGGAGTAGCACTGTAACAAAGCCTGGAGGCATCTCAAGCTGCTGTCTCAGGCATCGAACTACATCTTACTTATTATGGCGACTCCCAGATAGTCTTGAATGACGATACTGTCCACCACCATATATATTCTCGTCTGACTCAGGCATGATTAAAAGACAGCCCACTCTGCAACTCCATAACTTCATTAGTCAAGCGGGTCCTCACCACAGACCTATATATTAGGATCGAGATTAGATTTGATTCCAGGAACTGGTTTTGAACCATATCTTCCTTTAAATGTGTATCTATTCCTTATTTATTCACTCAAATATGGCAAATCATGGGTCTCGTTTGTGAGAGCACTTCCTCAATTTTTATTAGTTTATGCCTGCCCTTTGTCTTGTTTACATTTTTGTATGTCCCTTCATAATACTTGACCATTCGTTTTGTGTTTCTTTATCTATCTTGCTTACTAGGCCGTTATAAATAATATAGTTCCTGCTTTGAACTATAAATAAATAATAAATAAAGATTCCTAACAATATGAAAAAACGGACACTGAAATCCAAAACAAAAATAACATTAGAAAAATGCATGTTTCATTGTTTGATCTTAAAAAAAAGAAAAGAAAAAAAAAAAGAAAAGAAAAAAAAAAAAAACAACTCACAACTTTAATGTGTAAGTGATGTGCCTTAATTCCTATATATCTATCACGAACACCTAAGACCTCTACTGCATGGAAACTGAACTAAAACCTAGCTTGCAAGTTCATATAGAGAATGGAAACCTTGGAAGGGAAGATCTCCCCCAAGATGACAATACCCGAAGAAGATGATCATCCACAACCATCTGAAAAATCCAAACGAGGAGGCTGGATTACCTTCCCCTTCATTACAGGTCTCTCTCTCTCTCTCTCTCTCTCTCTCTCTGCTGCATGTAACTTAAAGTCGTCCTGATCATTTTCTCTTTTAAGTTGGTGTAAACATGGCCGAAACTCGCACAACTGTTTTCAACATGCAGGAAGCATGATGGGTCTTTCCATAGCAGCCGGTGGGTGGGCGTCGAATCTGATAGTTTTTCTAATAACAGAGTTTAACGTGAAAAGCATAACCGCTGCAAAAATATCCAACGTTGCTCTCGGTTGCAGCAGTCTCTTTCCCCTTGCCAGTGCCATCATTGCCGACTCTTTCTTCGGCTCTTTCCCTGTTGTTAGCTTCTTCGCCTTCGTTTCCTTATTGGTAATTAATGTTTCTTTTATTTTTCAAACTTTCTATATATTCGGGGTAATGAATTACTGGTAATAATATTGGAAGAAAACTAATTAAGTAAAAGCCCATCTTAGATGAAACTTAAAACACGGTACTCCCTTTTCATTTTTACAGGGTATGATCATGTTCACCCTAATGGCAACAATACACACCTTGAGGCCAGCACCATGTGCAATTGGCTCTTACACGTGTGAAACCCCATCAAATCTTCAATATGCAGTCCTCTACGTGACCATAACGCTTGCTTCACTAGGGCTTGGTGGCACGCGCTTCACAATTGCGACCATGGGAGCTCGGCAATTTGATAAGACAAAAGATCAAGCAAGTTTCTTTGGCTGGTATTATCTCACTTTGTACGTTGCTAATATAATCAGCTTCACTGCAATTATCTATATCCAAGATAGCGTGAGCTGGGGATTAGGATTTGCATTATGCGCCCTTGCAAATGCCATTGGCTTAGTCGCACTTGTTCTGGGAAAGAGACTGTATCGCCAAGTTAGGCCAAAAGGAAGCCCTTTCATGAGCATAGCTCGTGTCCTGGTTGCGGCCATTAGGAAAAGGAAAGCATCGGGAACTTTTGGAAGCCAGGATTATTATTATTCGGGAACCACCCAGATGTTGAAAATGGAAGACAGTTCGTCAACTAAACGGTTCAGGTATATCAGTTATTTCAAAAATATGTAAACTAATTTGTTTTCAGGTTTGTACTTATAAATTGGGTGCATTAAGTTAGGATGAATGTGATGTGATACATGTGCATGAAAATTATAATATATATGTCCACAAGATTATATATATGTATGTTATATTAGTACTAGTGCCCAAAACAAAACTTGTTTATACGGGATAAGATATTATAGTCTCGCCAAGATTAATTCATTGCTTTGATAATAAGATATTATGGTCATGGTATGTTGCCCAGATGACTAATACAAGAGGGGGGGTGAATTGAGTTGTATTTAAAAAAATAACAATTATAAATCAAATATATAATATAAAATATAAACAAAATATAAAACAACAATAAATATAAAGAGTAAGGGTAAGAGAGAAGCAAACTCAGTATGTTAACGAGGTTCGGCCCCACTGCCTACGTCCTCGCCTCAAGCTACCCCTTGAGGATCCCCGAATTCACTATTCAATCTCCTTCAGGTGGAGATAGAAATCTATTACACTTTTGAACAGCACCGCTCCAAAGAATTTGTGTAGAACACCCTCTACACTTCTAATCACCTCACACTTGGTGATTTAACTATTCCCCGTGTAGAACACCTTCTACACACACAAGGGTTATACACACCCTTTTACTGATACAAGAATTGATAGTGGGTAGGCTATCAGAAAACACTCCTCAATGAGTGAAATAAAAACAATACAGCGCAAACTATATCTCTCAAAATAAACAAGGGTTAAGACTCAATCCTTAGAGAAGAGAGAATGAAAGCTTTGAATGAATGTTGTATGCTCTTGGTGTTGTGAATGTGAAGCTCTCAAATGATCTATTTATAGGCATATGAGACTTCATATTCAAATTTAAAAAGATTTACATGTCAAAGACATCATCATTCACTTTTCAAAAATTTCAAATCAAATCTTTTTACTTTTTGCATGTGACAAAAGAAGCACACTTTACTTTTCAAAAATTTCAAACCTAATCTTTTACTTTTTGCATATGACAAAAGGAGCACACTTTACTTTTCAAATTTTTCAAACAAAAACATCTACCTTTTGCATAAGTCAAGAAAAGCATCCATCACTTTTGAAAATATTCAAATAAAACATGCACATGTGAAAGATGACAATCAATCATCTTAATATTTTCAAAATTCAAACCTTTAATCATGTCATGCACATGTGAAAGATGACAATCAATCATCTTAATATTTTCAAAGTTCAAACCTTTAATCATGTCATGCACATGTGAAAGATGACAATCAATTATCTTTCAAATTTTTCAAATTTAATTTTCAAAATATTCATGCACATGTGGAAAATGTATTTTAATGCTTTATGATAAAATATTAATTTTGAGCCTTAATCCTAATTTCGAATTTTTAAGAGATTTACAACATTACTCTATGATTTTAATGTGAACTTGTTCCCTTCTTGCTCATGCTTGGTTCCTTGATGTGCTTAATTCTATTGTGTGGACAACTTGAGCTTGAGACTCTTTTATTCTTTGAATTCATTTGTTATCATCAAAATCCATGTGTAGATTTATAATTACACGAAACTTGAAACCTTGGGTTCAACATGGTACTTCTAATATTAATATATAAAATATGCAAAACAAGACATGGTTCTTCTAATATTCATCCGGTCTGATCGATGATTAGTGGTGAGCAGAGGCGAACCTACTTGGGGGCTTGGGGGGGCTACAGCCCCCCCAAAGATTCTTCAAAATATATATATATATTATATAAGTTTATATATTTACATATATATAATATTAAATTATTTCTCAAATTATAAAAAAAATTAAAAATTGCCCCCCTCAAATTTTTATTAAAATTATTCTCTCAAATGTTAATACACATATAATTTTATTCTAACTTTTAACTTTATTGAAATTCAAATTTCAACTCACCTAATCTCATAATTATTTTAACAGTCTAATTCTAAAAAAAATATGATTATAAATTTATATGATTGTCAAAATTGATTAATTATACTTATATATTCACTCTAACTTGATTGTATGATTATGAGATATAGTTTATTAAAAATCTAACATCGATATATCAGTAGTTATTAGAAATTTTTTATAGTTATTCTTGATCTATAATTTTTTTAAATCAAAAAATAATATGAGCAAGTAAAAAAATTGATTTTTTTTAAAAGAATGTAGATAATTCAAAGAGTAATACATTTAGAGAGTTCGATAACGAAAAAATGTGATATTTCTATCGAGTCCTTTTAAAATTTATATATAGTACACATTTTATCGATCGCCCCCCAAATACAAAATCCTGATTCCGCCCTTGGTGGTGAGTACTGGCCGTGATGAATTGTTCATTAAAGGAGAATGAGGAATAAAGGTGCATGGCTTGTTAAAAATATTGAAAGCAATATTTAAATTATTAGCACTTCCAATACAGTAATAATATAGCTGGTATCCTGGTTAACATGATAAAAGGGTGAGTGTAGGATTGTCATTTTATTCATTGAAGGTTCCAAATGTTTTAGACTTTACATCCTAACATATCTAATTAATCGATGCATTACACCATTAAATTATCATGATATGATATCAGTACCATTAATCAATCAAATTCGATAGTTAAGAATTAAGATGCTGTGTTATGTTTATGATATGTTAAGTCACATTGTACTACTCTTTCCATTCGCACACATGCAGCTTCTTGGACCGTGCAGCACTGAGAACTGAAGGCGACAGACAATCAGACGGCTCGTATGAAAGATCATGGAGGCTATGTACCATGGAAGAAGTGGCTGACCTCAAAAGCCTACTCAAAGTTATGCCACTTTGGTCTACTGGAATTTTATTAGGTACAGCTATAGGTATCTTTAGTAACCTCACAATACTCCAAGCCTTAACCATGAATCGACACCTTGGGTCCTATTTCAAAATCCCAGCTGCATCATTCCTTGTCTTCAACCTCATAGGAACAGCCATTTCAATCTTCGTCATTGACCATTTCCTCCTCCCTACCTGGCAAAATCTCACCCGTCAATCGTTGATACCCCTTCAACGTATCGGAGTTGGTCACATCTTCACTATCCTTTCCTTGGCTGGGTGTGTCCTAATTGAAACTAGACTACTACATGTAATCCGGAGCCATCAACTCGGGCCGGGTCAACCCGGCGTGATTGTGCCCATGTCAGCCCTCTGGCTTGCGCTGCCACTTGCCATGATAGGCGTTGGGGAAGGATTCTATGTCCCGGGTTTAATTGCATTGTGTTATGAAGAATTTCCAGAATCTTTAAAAAGTACATCTACAGCTATGGCATCCTTACTACTCGGAATTGGGTTTTATCTAAGCACGGCGATTATGGATTTGATAGAAAGAACCACAGCATGGCTACCGGATAATATTAATGATGGGAGATTGGATTATGTTTATTGGGTATTGGTCGCTGGGACAGTCGTGAATTTTGGGTTCTTTTTACTATGTGCCAGGTTGTTCAAGTACCAAAAACATGACGAGGAACATGATCATGGGCCTTCTGGGCTAGTTCACTGAGGTCTATTTTTCGTTTCTTCTCCCTAATGCAACAAGCTGGGCAATGAAAATGTAACAAGCTGATGTTAATTATAGTTATATTTGCCGGGACGTCATTATAATAATATCTTCATGATTTGTGGAAATCATCTTAAGAGATGTAAGTGTAAAAAATGTAATATTTATTCCTCTAAAGACGACAGACTTAAATTATAATGCAACCTAAACCCGTCCTTCTAAAAAACGATTATGATCTGTTTCTTCTTAAGAAGGGAAGCATCATCTTTTCGCTAGCTTTCAGACATGAGACAAACATGCATTAACCTTGATGGTTTTGGATATATGGTAACGCCGAGGTAAAAGCTTACTTGGAGATCGATCGAGGCCCTATAATTGAATCGACCATTTCGGTTTTTATTACGTCCAAATGTTTTCTTCCTAATAACTCCACGTGGAATTCTGAAATCCATATTTTATAAAGGAATTGATCGGCACTTCAGGTGCCGCTTGTGGACGACGTGCAAATTGGGTGGTAGCTTGATATTTGAAACGATCTATAATATTGGATACCTATGTGCACCAATATTAAGGTAAAAATATAAATTTAATAAAATATTTAAATAAAAAATAAAAAATATGAAAGCAATTAATCAAAATACACATATATGCGTATGAGTATATAATATTATTTATATATAGCATTACTTAGGCTAATCAAATATTAATACAAATCTAAAATTTGACTATATATGTAAAAAAGCATCTATATTGAACTAGTCAATGCTTTGAAGCTCATATGAGCTATAGTAAAATAAGAGGCTGGTCAATTGGTGAGTTACTGTTTACAAATCAAATGATTATTTTAATCATTTCAGTGCAACTGTGTCTCTTTCTTTCCCTCGCATTTTTCTTCTTTCCGTCAAATGTGTTATAGGTTTTTACGTTGTGGTCCCTTCCTTTTATGATTATCATCATAGGGTTGTGCAAAAGTTTTGAATTCCAACTTTTGGCCGACTTCCACTTCGATTTCGATTCCGATTGGAGTTGAAATAATCCCGACTCCAAAGTATGCTACAGTGTACAAATGAGATTAAACGATATTTATTGGCAGATGTTGAAGAACCTAGTGATGAGTTTTAGATATTAATTTGGTGGAGAGCTAATTCCATCCAATACCCGATTCTCTCCCGTATTGTTCGAGATGTGCTAGTCATTTTTATTACTACGGTTGCATCTAAGTTGGCATTTAGCACCAGAGGTCAAGTGTTGGATACCTACTGGAGTTCATTGTCACCGTCAATTGTGGATGCCCTCGTTTACATATAGAACTAGATCAGTGATATGCCTTCTGGACTAGTGAGCATTAATATCAATGCTGAGAGCTATAGGCTTGAGTCAGGTAAAATTAAATTAATTTGTTTACTTATTTTTTTTATAATTAAAGTAACAAAGTTTATATAAATATTTAATTATTTCAATAGTTTTTTTTTTATAATTTCATAAATCTATTTAACTATTACCGTTTATGATTTCACAAATGTAGTTATCAACCCTAGCATAGTTGTTGATGACCGATAAAACAATTTACAGTTGCGTATATTTTTTCTCTAATTTATAGTTACTTATTTGATTCATTTTAATTTTTATTAATAATAATACTATTTAATTTTATCTTAATCTCAGGTATGACCAATGTCATAAATGTATAATTTACAAATCACATTACTGTAGTGGATTTGATTTTTTAGTAACCTCGAGTCCTAGTTAATTGTTTAATTTGTACTATGGTTGTATTAGTCAGTGTTTTAAATACCGTGTCGTACCGGCCGGTACAAAAAAACTGACATTTCGTTTCGGCCGATTTTTCGACCGTATCTGCCAGTACGGCCGAAATTGGCCGAAAAATATCCAGTACGGCTGGTACCGGCCATACTGGATTTCGACCTTTGAGGTTTTTTTTTTTTTAAATTTTTTACTATATTTTAACCTCAATTTAGACTAAATTAATTACATATATATATATTTATTTATATATTGACTATTATTTTAAAATATAATTTATAATTGTATTTATATATATAATTTATTTATGTATAAATTATTCCGAAACGGTACACGAAACGGTACGTGTACTGAAATATTTCGTTTCAGTGACTTAACGGACCGATACCGGTACGGTATTCAAAACATTGGTATTAGTCAGTCAATACTATTTTTTATATTAGGCTATTAGCAATTTAGCATTATGATTTGTATTATTTGTTTAATTGTAAAGACTAATTTACTAATTCATATGTGGAACAGTAAAATTCGAAAGCTAGGAAGCTTACATCTGAAAATGAGATCAATTGGACCCATTTGGTTTCAGAATGGGCTGGGCCCATTCCGATTTGGAGGTTGGGTCAGAGTCAGAAGTGAACTTTGACTTCGATGGGAGTTGGAGTCCAAGTCGAAGCACACGCATTTTCGATGAGTAAATATATGTATCCCCAGCATTTGGACCCCGCCGCGACCCCATAGAAGTTTTTAAATAGAAAAAAAAAATTAAAAAATTAAAAAAATTACATATATTTTTGTTGAACTCAAGGTTTCAAGGTTCATGTAATCTACACATGGATTTTGATGATAACAAATGAATTCAAAGAATAAAGGAGTCTTAAACTCAAGTTGTCTACACAATACAATCAAGCACATCAAGGAACCAAGCATGAGCAAGAAGGGAACAAATTCACATTAAAATCATAGAGTAATTTTGTAAATCTCTTAAAAATTCGAAATTAGGATTAAGGCTCAAAATAAATATTTTATCATAAAGCATTAAAATACATTTTCCACATGTGCATGAATATTTTGAAAATTAACTTTGAAAATATTAAGATGATTGATTGTCATCTTTCACATGTGCATGATATGATTAAAGGTTTGAACTTTGAAAATATTAAGATGATTGATTGTCATCTTTCACATGTGCATGTTTTATTTGAATATTTTCAAAAGTGGTGGATGCTTTTCTTGACTTATGCAAAAGGTAGATGTCTTTGTTTGAAAATTTTGAAAAGTAAAGTGTGCTCCTTTTGTCATATGCAAAAAGTAAAAGATTAGGTTTGAAATTTTTGAAAAATAAAGTGTGCTCCTTTTGTCACATGCAAAAAGTAAAAAGATTTGATTTGAAATTTTTGAAAAGTGAATGATGATGTCTTTGACATGTGAATCTTTTTAAATTTGAATATGAAGTCTCATATGCCTATAAATAGATCATTTGAGAGCTTCACATTCACAACACCAAGAGCATACAACATTCATTAAAAGTTTTCATTCTCTCTTCTTTAAGCATTGAGCCTTAACCCTTGTTCATTTTGAGAGATATAGTTTGCGCTGTATTGTTTTTATTTCACTCATTGAGGAGTGTTTTCTGATAGCCTACCCACTATCAATTCTTGTATCAGTAAAAGGGTGTGTATAACCCTTGTGTGTGTAGAAGGTGTTCTACACGGGGAATAGTTAAATCACCAAGTGTAAGGTGATTGGAAGTGTAGAAGGTGTTCTACACGGAGAATAGTTAAATCACCAAGTGTGAGGTGATTGGAAGTGTAGAGGGTGTTCTACACGGATTCTTTGGAGCGGTGCTGCTCAAAGGTGTAATAGGTTTTTATCTCCACCTAAAGGAGATTGAATAGTGGATTTGGGGATCCTCAAGGGGTAGCTTGAGACGAGGACGTAGGCAGTGGGGCCGAACCTCGTTAACATACTGAGTTTGCTTCTCTCTTACCCTTACTCTTTATATTTATTGTTGTTTTATATTTTGTTTATATTTTATATTATATATTTGATTTATAATTGTTATTTTTTTTTTAAATACAACTCAATTCACCCCCCCTCTTGTGTTAGTCATCTGGGCAACAATTGGTATCAGAGCTAGAGCTCTATTATAAGATTAACTATCTTTTGAGTTAAGATCTTATGGCTAACATTGCAGCTTCATTTGGTGAAGGTCAATCCAGCAGTCGGCCTCCATTCTTTTGTGGAGACAATTACTCATTCTGGAAAGTTAGAATGAGAATATTCCTTCAGGCTCAAGGTCGAGAAATCTGGAAATGCATTGTAAATGGACCTTATATTCCAACAAAAGTGATTGATGGAGTAAAGGTCAAAAAGGAAGAAGAAGAGTTTGATCGTGAAGACGATAGACTTTATACTTTGAATTTAACTGCTATGAATTTATTATATAATGCTCTTAATGGTAATGAGTTTAATAGAGTAATGACTTGCACTACAGCAAAGGAAATTTGGGATAACTTGGAAGTTACTTATGAAGGAACTTCTCAAGTCAAGGAATCAAAAATTTATATTCTTACTCATGAATATGAAATGTTTAAGATGAATGATGATGAATCTATTTCTAGTATGCACACTCGTTTTACTAACATCATAAACAGCTTGACAGCTCTTGGCAAAATTTATTCCAAAGTGGAGATAGTAAGAAAAATTCTCAACTCTCTACCAAAACGTTGGGAGTCAAAAGTGACAGCGATTCTTGAAGCTAGAGACCTCAAGAAGCTCGAAGTGAATGAACTCATCGGGTCATTTATCACCCATGAGTACACATTGAAAAGAGGAGAAGAAGAAGGAAATTCAAAGAAGAGTTTGGCACTTAAAGCTGTTCCACATGAAAGTGAAAGTGATGAAGATGAGGAAAATGACGACAAAGATGAAGAAGTTGCGATGATAATAAGAAGAATTCAGAGGTTCTTAAAGAAAAATAAAACTCCTCCAAGGAAATCCTTCAATAAGTTTTCCAAGAAAGATTCAGGTAAAAATGACACTTTAATTTGTTATAAATGCAATAAACCTGGTCATATCAAGCCAGATTGTCCTCTGCTAAAGAAAGATCGAAACAAAGGCAAAAAAGCAATGAAAGCTACGTGGAATGATGATTCAAATAGCTCAGATAGTGAAGCAAGCAATGGAGAATCAGCAAATCTTTGTCTTATGGCTAAAGATGACATTAAGGTAACAAATTTTGATAATATTGAAGATCCTTCATATGAAGAATTACAAAATGTTTTAGAAGAGGTATATGAGGAATTTGAAAAATTGGGTATCAAGTATACTGTTTTGAAAAAGAAAAATTCTTCTTTAACAAACGAAATTGATATTTTAAGAAAAGAAAATATTGTTTTGAAAGATGAAAATTTTGAGTTGAAGAAAAAGAAAACTGATTTAGAAAATATTATTGAAAACTTTACGAATGGAAAAAGAAATTTTGAAAAACTTCTTGGTAGTCAAAGATGTGTTTTTGATAAGGCAGGCTTGGGATATATGCCAAAACAAAAATACAAACCTTATAAAAACTTCTTTGATAATCCTTCTACATCAAAGTCCAATATTCAAAATTCTTTTCATAAAAATAATTTTGTTAAAAAAGGATACTATTATAATCACTCAAATTCTTCATATATGTCACATGCTATTTGTAATTTTTGTAATAGAAATGGTCATAATTATTTTGGTTGTCCTATTAGAAGAAAACATACAATGACTATTAGGGCCATATGGGTACCTAAAAATCTTGTTTCTTCTAATACTAATAAATAAAGGACCCAAAGAACTTGGGTACCAAGAAAAATCATTTTAATTGTTTTTATAGGTGTGCATGAAGTCTTCCACGAACAAAAATAAATGGTTTTTAGATAGTGGATGTTCAAGACACATGACGGGAGACAAGACTAAGTTCTTTGATCTTAGATCTAAAGAAGAAGGGCACGTGACATTTGGAGACAACTCGAAAGGGAAGATCGTGGGAATAGGTAAAATTGGTAATGAGTCTTCTCTTATAATTGAAGATGTTCTACTTGTTGAAGGTTTAAAACATAATCTTTTAAGCATAAGTCAATTATGTGATAAAGGATTTACAGTTACTTTCAAAATGGATAAGTGCATTATATTGAATGATTATGATTGTAATATTTGTTTTATTGCTTTTAGAAGTAACAATGTTTATACAATTGATTTTGAAGAAATTACCTCACAAGATGCGATTTGTTTTTCAGCTCAAAATGAAACTAATTGGTTATGGCATAGAAGACTAGGTCATGCCAACATGGAACTTATTTCCAAACTTTCAAAAAATGATCTTGTGAGAGGTTTACCAAAGGCAAATTTTCTTAAAGACAAAATTTGTGATGCATGCCAATTTGGTAAACAAACAAAAACTTCTTTTAAAACCAAAAAACATATTTCCACTACTAGACCACTGCAACTGATACACATGGATCTTTTTGGACCAAATAGAGTTGCAAGTTTAGGAGGAAAAAATTATGCATTTGTTATTATTGATGATTTCTCTAGATATACTTGGGTCATCTTTCTTGCTCATAAAGATGAGGCACATAATGCCTTTACTAAGTTATGCAAGAGAATTCAAAATGAAAAGGGTTATACTGTTTCAAGTATCCGAAATGATAGGGGAAAAGAGTTTGTTAATAAAAATATTGAAACATTTTGTGATGAAAATGGTTTTATGCATAATTTTTCTGCTCCTCGAACTCCTCAACAAAATGGGGTAGTAGAGAGGAAAAATAGATCTCTTCAAGAGATGGCAAGAACAATGCTCAATGAGAACAACTTGCCTAGTTATTTTTGGGCTGAAGCGGTAAGTACTGCATGTTATGTTATAAATAGAGTTATGCTAAGGTCCAAATTAGATAAAACCCCCTATGAGCTTTGGAATGAAAAAAAGCCCAACATTGATTACTTTCATGTATTTGGATGCAAATGTTTTATTTTAAATGACAGGGATAATTTAGGCAAGTTTGATACAAAATCTGATGAAGGTATCTTTCTCGGGTATTCTACTAATAGTAAAGCTTATAGAGTATTCAATAAAAAGACTTTGACTGTACAAGAATCTATGCATATAGTATTTGATAAATCTAACTCTCTACTCTCCAAGAAATCTATTGATGAAGAAACAGGAGGTATAAATAATACGGAAAGTCTCAATCTCAATAAAGAGAACACAATAGAGGAAGTCCAACATGGAGACATCAGGAAAGATCATCAAAATTTAATACAAGATGCAACCAAACAGTGGAAATTTGTGAAAGATCATCCAGTGGAACAAATTCTGGGAGAACCTTCACGAGGTGTAAGCACTCGATCATCTCTTAGAAATATTTGCAATCATACTGCTTTTCTATCTCAGATTGAACCTAAAAATATTGATGAAGCACTTCTTGATGAATCTTGGATTCTAGCTATGCAAGAAGAGCTTAATCAATTTGAAAGAAATGATGTTTGGACACTTGTTTCAAGACCCAAAAATCATACTATTATTGGAACAAAATGGGTTTTTAGAAACAAGAAAGATGAGTCCGGAGTCATTACTAGAAATAAGGCTCGACTTGTAGCCCAAGGTTTCAATCAAGAAGAAGGAATCGATTATGATGAAACATATGCACCAGTCGCAAGATTAGAAGCTATTCGAATGCTACTTGCATATGCTTGTTATAAAGATTTCAAACTTTTTCAAATGGATGTTAAAAGTGCTTTCTTAAACGGTTTTATAAATGAAGAGGTATATGTTGAGCAACCTCCAGGTTTTGAAAATCATATTTCTCCAAATCATGTTTTCAAACTCACAAAAGCACTATATGGACTCAAACAAGCTCCTAGAGCGTGGTACGAGAGACTTAGTGGTTTTTTGATTGAAAAAGGCTTTTCAAGAGGAAAAATTGATACAACTCTTTTCATTAAATACGAAAATGATGATATTCTTTTGATTCAGATTTATGTTGATGATATAATATTCGGTGCTACTAATGAAAATATGTGCCAAGTTTTTACTAAGACTATGTAGGAAGAATTTGAAATGAGCATGATGGGAGAGCTTACATTCTTTCTCGGATTGCAAATTAAGCAAGCAAAAAGTGGGACATTCATCAATCAATCAAAATATATTAAAGAATTGCTGAAGAAGTTTGGGATGGAAGGTGCTAAGGAAACTGGAACACCAATGAGCCCATCCACTAAACTTGATAAAGATGAATCCGGCAAAACAGTTGACTCAAAGGTATATCGAGGTATGATTGGTAGCTTATTATATTTGACAGCCAGTAGACCAGATATTATGTTTAGTGTGTGCTTATGTGCTCGCTTTCAATCATCTCTAAAAGAATCACATTTAATTGCAGTTAAGCGCATTCTTAGATATCTTAGTGGTACAATTAACTTAGGGTTATGGTACCCTAAGCACACATCTTTCGATCTAATCAGCTACACAGATGCAGATTATGCTGGCTGTAAAATAGATCGAAAAAGTACTAGTGGAGCATGTCACTTCTTAGGTCGTGCACTATTTTCCTGGTTTAGTAAAAAACAAAATTATGTTGCACTATCTACTGCTGAGGCAGAATATGTTGCTGCGGGTAGTTGTTGTGCTCAAGTTCTTTACATGAAGCAACAACTTGAGGATTTTAAACTTATGTACAATCACATTCCAATCAAATGTGATAATACAAGTGCTATAAATCTTTCAAAGAATCCAATACAACATTCTCGGACCAAACATATTGAAATTAGATATCATTTTCTTAGAGATCATGTACAGAAGGGCGATATTGTATTAGAATTCACTAGTACACATGATCAATTGGCAGACATTTTCACAAAACCCCTACCAGAAGATAGACTATGCATGATTAGAAGAGAAATAGGAATGATGCATGCCATGGATATCTGCTAGATACTTTTATTTCATTATCTTAAATGACCTACAGAAACTTGAGACGTTTAGCCTCATCATTCAAATGCATTTGCTCCTCATAAATCATCATGCCATCCTTGTCTAAAGGATTAGGCAATCGAAATGAAGAGGTAAGCAAGGATTTCAAATCCTTATTCTGTTGCTTTAACTCTACTATTTTTTTGTTTGACTCATAAACAAGTCGTTGAAGTACAGATACAGTCTCGTTAAGCTTCTCAATTTCGCGAGTTTTGGACTGCAACCGAGCAGAAAACGCGACGATAGATGATGAGTATCGAGTTCCGAGACCCACAAGCTCGTAAATGGCGTCATGATCTGATTTATTAGCTAAATCAGTCTCTTGTTGCTTCATGGCACCCACGACAGATGCAGAAATAGATTGAGACTGAGGTGAAGGATACCTCAAATCTTGATCAAGAGAAGCACTGAAGGGAATTCTACGAGCCATTGAAAAATTGTAGAATGAGAATGCAAGCAAATTGCAAAGATGAGAAGAAAGCTTGATGCGAAATAGATAAAGCTAAGGATTGCTCTTATAGAAACGGAAATAAGAACAAGACAAACTTATAAATCATGATGATATCTCAATTTTCAGCAACATCAAGCGGATCAAATCTCTGCACCGAATTGCCAGAGCTACGCCTCCAGCCTTTGCAGGTTTTGTCGGGCACGGGTGGTTTCAATTATTCAGCTCTTTACAAAATTTCCTTCCGCACCGAATTACCGAAACTAGGCCTCCAGCCTTTGCAGGTTTTGTCGAACACGTGTGGCTACGCACCGAATTCTCTATAGTCTCTACTAACGCAGCGTTTTATTTGTCTATTGGTTATTGTAGGAATATATTTTATTGAGCTAATTATGATTCCTTTTTAATGATGTCAAAAGGGGGAGAAGTTTTAGACTAGAATATTAACATTGTTTAATTTGCTAAACTTGTTATATATGCTTGGAATTATATTTATATTTTTACTTGAAAAACTAACGCACATTCTCAGGGGGAGCTTAAGTATTCATACAGGTTTCAAGTTCTATCAAGTATTTGTCATCATCAAAAAGGGGGAGATTGTTGAACTCAAGGTTTTAAGGTTCATGTAATCTACACATGGATTTTGATGATAACAAATGAATTCAAAGAATAAAGGAGTCTTAAACTCAAGTTGTCTACACAATACAATCAAGCACATCAAGGAACCAAGCATGAGCAAGAAGGGAACAAATTCACATTAAAATCATAGAGTAATTTTATAAATCTCTTAAAAATTCGAAATTAAGATTAAGGCTCAAAATAAATATTTTATCATAAAGCATTAAAATACATTTTCCACATGTGCATGAATATTTTGAAAATTAACTTTGAAAATATTAAGATGATTGATTGTCATCTTTCACATGTGCATGATATGATTAAAGGTTTGAACTTTGAAAATATTAAGATGATTGATTGTCATCTTTCACATGTGCATGTTTTATTTGAATATTTTCAAAAGTGGTGGATGCTTTTCTTGACTTATGCAAAAGGTAGATGTCTTTGTTTGAAAATTTTGAAAAGTAAAGTGTGCTCCTTTTGTCATATGCAAAAAGTAAAAGATTAGGTTTGAAATTTTTGAAAAATAAAGTGTGCTCCTTTTGTCACATGCAAAAAGTAAAAAGATTTGATTTGAAATTTTTGAAAAGTGAATGATGATGTCTTTGACATGTGAATCTTTTTAAATTTGAATATGAAGTCTCATATGCCTATAAATAGATCATTTGAGAGCTTCACATTCACAACACCAAGAGCATACAACATTCATTAAAAGTTTTCATTCTCTCTTCTTTAAGCATTGAGCCTTAACCCTTGTTCATTTTGAGAGATATAGTTTGCGCTGTATTGTTTTTATTTCACTCATTGAGGAGTGTTTTCTGATAGCCTACCCACTATCAATTCTTGTATCAGTAAAAGGGTGTGTATAACCCTTGTGTGTGTAGAAGGTGTTCTACACGGGGAATAGTTAAATCACCAAGTGTAAGGTGATTGGAAGTGTAGAAGGTGTTCTACACGGAGAATAGTTAAATCACCAAGTGTGAGGTGATTGGAAGTGTAGAGGGTGTTCTACACGGATTCTTTGGAGCGGTGCTGCTCAAAGGTGTAATAGGTTTTTATCTCCACCTAAAGGAGATTGAATAGTGGATTTGGGGATCCTCAAGGGGTAACTTGAGGTGAGGACGTAGGCAGTGGGGCCGAACCTCGTTAACATACTGAGTTTGCTTCTCTCTTACCCTTACTCTTTATATTTATTGTTGTTTTATATTTTGTTTATATTTTATATTATATATTTGATTTATAATTGTTATTTTTTTTTTTAAATACAACTCAATTCACCCCCCCTCTTGTGTTAGTCATCTGGGCAACAATTTTATCTCCACATATTATTTTATTATTCTTATAAAAAAATGAAATTAAAAAAAATATATAAAAAAATTTACACTATGTGGCCGCGGCGGAAATCCTTAATTTGCAACTCAAAAAAAGTGTAAAAAAAATTTAGAGTAGATATTGGCATGATAGGGCATTTAGAACTGTTCAATTACATAAAAAATAAAAAATCTTGGAGATGTACGTGACAAGCTGGTATCATTTTTTTTAACAAAGAATGGAAAATTGGGAGGTAGAGAGTACTAGTGCGGCTAAGAGTATTACCAATGACAAAGTCCTAAACTCATTCCAGAATTAGTAAGTTATGAGTACTCTTTTTTTGTAAATGTACGATGTTCTTTAATTCAAAAAAATTGTACAAAAAAATTTACATTCGATAGTTTGCGACTCAAAGGACTCTCTCTAGTCTCCAGCTTCACATTTCGTGGGCTGATGATCCTATAGTTTTGTTGGAAATTTTGGATCTCCCAAATTCCCTCTACCAGGATCTATTTTTGACAGAATATAAAAAAAAATAGAGAAATAAACACAACACAAGAATTTACATGGAAAACTCCCAAACCAGGAGAAAAACCACCAGACCCAGAGAAAAAAATACACTATGTGAAAAATTGTTATAATCACACAATTTTTCTCCTCACCCCAACGACACCCACAAAAACTTCTTCCACTAGTAAAACTCTAACTTTCACCTCTCTTCCTTTTACATATAAAAAAGAAATAGATCAAAAGTTACTAGATAAGTTTCTGACTGGTGTAATTAACTAAGGAGGCTAGACCTCTTTTTATAACCACATGGGCTTGCCCCCTCATCAAATCCAACCGATGTGGGACTCCAAAAGGAGCAAACCCAACAATTTCCACTTTGCGATTTTGGCTGATCCCACAGCTACACTCCACTGCAATGAGGATCTTCATAGCTTCCGCTATCATACTCCACCATAAAATCATAACTACTCAGAACAAACCAATTCCAACTATTTCACTTCGGCCCATGTCGAAAATAACCTTGCTGAAAAATTATGGTGCAACTTCCATGTTTTGCTTTCCTGGAATTTCATTAGCCATCGACATGAATTTCAACCACACACCTTGCATCAATGCTAAACCAATGCCTGTATGCAAACTTGTGAAATAGCTAACATTAACACATCCTCTATCATGGCAAATTTGGGATTAATGGCATGCCATGAGGATGTATACGTCGCTTTTTCCATGGAGAAAGATACAACGCTAGTATAAATACCAGTATCTCCATTTACTAAATTGGAACCACTTGTCGAATCGGCTCCACCTCTTCTTGACAACTTTTCTTGACGTGCCCAGGTTGTCCACACCTCCAGCAAATTGCTGATTTCATGGGTTGGTCGACGCCTTGTATAATCTTGATGGAATCAAAATATCCCTGACTTTTACTTGCCACAAGTCAAAATTGATTCTCCCATCTATTTTCTCTACCTCCATTTTTGACATTGTTTCGATGACTTTTACCGTAGAAATAAATAGTACTCACAAAGTAAGTTCCCAGGAAAGACCGATCTTTCCTAGACAGAACTTCAAGATTCTCATGAAAGATTGGAGGGTCACAACGGACACACTTAAAATTTCCAATCTCCTAGACAGAACTTCCTTAGACCATACATATCCACACTACCACACCAAAACTCCACCCTGGAAAAGAACCTAGTGGCTCTGATACCACTTGTTGGGAATCTTGGATTTTCCACATTCCTCCCACCAGGATTTACTTTTGACAGAATATCAAGAAAAATAGAGAAATAAACACAATATAAGAATTTACGTGGAAAACTCTCAAATCAAGAGAAAAATCACCAAACCCAGAGAAGAAAATATACTATGTGAAAAATTGTTATAATCACATATTTTTCTCCTCACCCCAACGACACCCACAAAAACTTCTCCCATTAGTAAAACTCTAACTTTTACCCTCTTCCTTTTACATACAAAAAGGACAACAGAGGAATTTTACTAAAGTAAAAAAATATTAGATAAATTTTTTACTGGTGTAATTAACTAAGGAGGCTAGGCCTCCTTTTATAACCACATGGGCTTGCCCCTCATCAAATCCCACCGATGTGGGACTCTAAAAGGAGCAAACCCAACAAGTTTCAATTGTTGCTTCAAACAGCTATCAATCAATTCCCTTCAAACTAGCAATCTCAAGATGCTAATCAGCTATATCGACAACCTCTCCACTGGGTAAAAAAAAAAAAACTAGTTTCTATTCATTTCTAAGTTAAATTGATTCGATTATTTTGGACTCTTCAATTCGTTATTGCTTTGTGTTGATCGTGGTTGCTAGTCTTTGTATCTTATATTTTTTTTTAGTTTTTTTTACAAGTGTATGTTTAATTGTTTAATTGCAGAGAAAAGATCTTACAACCAGAAGTCAATTTTTTTATTTTTTTATTTTTTACTTAGCTCAAGTCCTTTCCTTTTTTTTTTTTTTTTTTTTGGAAACTCTTCGTTTGATTGTGTTGCTGCGTTTTTTGAGATTCTCTCCCTCAATTCTTTGAT
Source organism: Platycarya longipes (assembly GCA_036559045.1). Lineage (NCBI taxonomy): Eukaryota > Viridiplantae > Streptophyta > Magnoliopsida > Fagales > Juglandaceae > Platycarya > Platycarya longipes. The sequence goes on along the minus strand of CM071790.1, from coordinate 11,159,825 downwards.
TCTTTGGGAGAACAATGGAGCAACTAGATTTTTTTTAATGTTAAATGAGTTACTTATAAAAAAAAAATTGTTTATTTCGTGGAACTTTGTTTTGATCCTTGCTATGAGTCACTGTGTTGTGCTACAAAAGGGAATGAAAATGGATTGATGGACACAACTTTGAAAATAGAGAATGCAACTGAAGTGCTTGTGAAAATGTAAAGGAGATCCACCAGTTTCTATTGATCACATGAATGCTTGATAAACTTCCAAATGTTTCCTCTCTCCCTTATTTTTTTGTCATATGCATAAACACTACCCAGTAACTAACTTTTTTAAATGCTAAACTGACCTCACCAGTTGTAATGTAAATGACAATGACTTCCAGATGACTCTTGGACTTTAGAAATGATTTTTTATGTGATTGTAATTAAGCTCTATTTTGCTCATTTTTTTGCTTCATGTTTTGCTTATCTTGTTAGAAATGATTAGCCTCATGTTTTGCTCCTCTCTTCTTGTATGTAAGCTCTGTTTTCAGTCGTAGGATTTAGTAAATGCTAACAGTTGTAGGTATAAAGCTAGCAGTTATGTATTTGTATATGTTTGCACATTTTCAAATCATTTTTGAATCGAATGCATGCAGATCTAGGAAATATATATATATATATATATATGAGAGAGAGAGAGAGAGAGAGAGAGAGAGTTTGTGGCAAAATGTGTATGTTGAATAATTAGATTGAGGAAAAAAATAGTTAAAAAATAATAATTTTAGATCAAATAAAATTATTAATTAATATATAAAGTATATTTGCAAAATATAAAAAATATATATAAAATATTATTAAAATATATAATATTATATTACTATTTTGACTTTAAGATGGCTAGTCAATGTGAATTCACCTAGCTAAAGTTTAATACTATACTTAAAACTTGGAATTATAGCCAAATTTTAGACTTTGCAATGGTTAGGACGAGACGACAATGGTTGTCTAAATACACTTGTGGATTCATGAGGGCGCCAATGAAGCCTGAGGTGAGACAATGCATAGTTGATTTTTTCAAAACATTACTCTTCCTGAGTGCAGGTTCGATGATTCATGATGAAGAGAACTCGAACTCTCTTATTGCACGTTCCGTTATGCTAAGGAACACCGTATATTTACAAAAAAAGGGTACTCATAACTTACTGATTCAAGAATGAGCATAGGACTTTGTCATTGGCAATGCTCTTAGACGCACTAGTACTCTCTACCTCCCAATTTTCCATTATTTATTAAAAAAAAATGATGCTAGCTTGTCACGTACGTCTCCAAGATTTTTTTTTTCTATGTAATTGAACAATTCTAAATGCCCTATCATGCCAATATCTATTATATAGTTTATGTAATACCCAAATGTAAAATTACTTCATATCGTGGAAAATTATAACTTTGTATTTGCAAATAGCATTTTCTTCGTTATTCATTGGTTACAAAAACTAAGATTTCTTGTAGTGAATTTGGATAGTGAGTTAAAATAAGAAGAGATGAGATGAAAGTTAATTAAAATATTATTAGAATATTATTTTTTAATATTATCTTTATTTAAATATTAAAAAAATTTATTTTTAATATTTTAGGTAAGAATTTAAAAAGATTATAATAATTAAATAAAATGAAATAAAGGGAATGATCTCCTAATCCAAACAACCCTAAATTGTATTTTGTACCTTTATTTTTAAACATCCATGATCCAACACTCAGCTGCATATGACTGCAGCTGAGTGTTGGGTTGTAGCTGCATAGGGGCTATAGTCAGCATACCTCTTATTCATAGTGAAAATATTGGCTGTAGTCTCTGTGTTCTACAACCTAGAGGCACACAGGGGCTACAACTTTTTTTTTTTTTTTTTTAAATAATGATGGTGTGTCAAGCTGCAGTTGCACAAAGGCTACAGCCCAACATGCCTCTTCTTTATAATGAAAATATTGGCTGCAACTTTTATGTGTTGTAGCCTAGAGGCACATAGGGGCTACAACCACTGCTTTAAAAAAAATAAAAATTAATGATGGTGTGCTGGGCTGCAATTGCATAGGGGTTGCAGCCTAGCATGCCTCTTCTTCATAGTGAAAATATTGGCTGCAGCCCCTGTGTGATGCAACCTAGAGGCATACAGGAACTGCAACCCACCATTCATCTTTTGTGTATCACTGCAATGTACCCTTTCTCATTTCAAAAAAGGGCTATGCTGGGGTGCGGTCGGGCTGCACCCCAACGTTTTTGCAACTGACGTCCTAAACCCTCCTAAATTCTTATAATTTGTATAAAAATACAATAAAAAATATAATAAAAAATATAATAAATAAAATAATAAAATATAATAAAAAATATAATAAATAAAATAAAATCTAAAAAATAAAATAAAAAATACAATAAAATAATAAAATGAATAAAATATAATAAAAAATAAAATAAAAAAGAATTTTTAAGGGATTTGACCTCAGCTCAGCCCCCGCTATCGCCAGTGACGGGGAGCTATAGACCCATTTTCGAGTTTAAAACCATTAGGGGCACACCGGAGCTCGCAGTCGCAAGTCGACATCGCTGGCTCCTTCTGATCCTGATGGGTTAGGTGGTGTCGCCGCCACCACCTGGGACGATAGAAACTAAAAGGACAAAAAGGAAAACAAAAAAGATTTCGGTCGGACCAAAAACTCCATTATTCCTCTTCAAAAAAAAATGTACTCTTCCTACACGACAGCTGCCATTTAGTAGTTCAGTGCGACAGGGTCCGCACTCTGCAGAGCAATGTCTAGTTCGAGGTTTCTCTTCAAAAATGGTACGGTGCTCCACTCCTCCGACGCCGCTGCTCCAATCACAACCTTCCTTGAGTCTCATCCAGGTACTCCTACGCATTCCCACCGCTCAAGTTTCATTTGCTTACGGAAAAGGTACTTTTCGTTTCAGGCGCTTATACGACCACTCGTACTCACAACACTGCTTCGTGCCTCTTGTTCTGGGAAAGGCACGTTAATCGACTTGCCAATTCGATTCGAATTCTATCGAATTCGGCTCCGAAACTTTTATTCCGACCGAACAATCCTCAATCTTCTTTGCCAGTGACTTCGCCTATGTGGGAATCGGCTGTTCAGGCGCTTGTGGACGACTCGATGAACGAAGCGTTGCCCATTGCATTGAATGAGAGGAACGGTCCGGAGGAGCTGTCCGTTACGGTGCTTGTTTGTGGGAGCCCGGGGAGATTTAATGGATTCGAGTATGTGGATGAAGAATTGATGCGCGAAGCTCTTGATGTGTATGTTTCTGTTGGGTGTTTATGTGCCTCGAGCCTTCGGTTTTCGAGGAAATGGCGCACGCCTGGCCGTGGTTGGTCAGGGGAGGGATGTCGCGAATGCTAAGTATTCAGATTGGGTGAGGTCGGTATCGTGCTTCCAATCTCTCTCTTTGGCTGCCGGAAAAATTGAGATAAAAGAGTAAAAAAAAAAAAGTTGTGATAGGTGGTTTCTGTTTTATTCTTAGTCTGTTGCTTATTTAAGAATTGGTTTGCTACACAGACTTAGGAAGCCCCTGGAGAAGCTGAGGCCTCCTTCAGTGACCGAGCTCCTGTTGTCGAATGATGGTGATCAGATACTTGAAGGTTGTAGGACAAACTTTTTTGTTGTCTGTCGCAAGGTGAGCGGCTAAGGACTTAGAAATATTCATCCATTGTTGGATTAGCTCATTTGTGCTCGGGTCCGGGCATTGATATTTGTCTTGTTAAAATTTATCATGATAAAAAGTACAAGTTTACGTTAAAAAATTTTCTTCATATTTGATCAAAAATAAGAAGAGAAAAAAAAAAAGAAAAAATAGCATAAAAGTACTTTTTGCTTGATTTTTTAATAGTAACTCATCAAATTAAACTTTTACTTTTTATAAACTTTTGTTGATAAATTTTGATGAAACTAATGTCAATACTATTAGATTTTATTAGGAAATTATTCACCAAGTAGCATTTTTGTTCTACATCTGGCCATCGATGGTCCACATGTGAACATTTTACTGCCATTAGACTTTAATAGACTTAAGTCGAACATGAATCTTATTATGAGATTGTTGTCGTAGGAGAAGTTCGTTTTTTCTTTTGGCTCTCCATTGTTCCATATTGAGACCACATGGGTTTACAGGGCAAATTTAGTATGCAATAAAGAACTAGAAGACCTGATCCTAATGTACCACACGCATGTGCATTTCCCCCTCTATTTCGTGTTTGTTTAAAAATTGGAATATTCTATTTCTATGTGTTGGTCTTTCCAGGATAACGATGAAGCCAAGGGGACTTGCTTACATGATCAGAATAATACATGTGCTTTTGAAGTGCAGACAGCTCCTATTCAGGATGGTGTCCTTCCAGGAATTATTCGCCAATTAGTGATGGAGTAAGTATTTTTTCTATTGCAAACTTCTGAATTTTTGTTTTATTTAATTTATTTGCATTTTTCTGCTACATGTGGAGATGTTATCACTATTGGCACAAAGTAAGTTCATTTCTCGTAGAATTTCTGTCCACGAAAATCTGCCCATGATCAATGTTTCCATCTCTTCAACAGGAGAAGTTCTTTGAAGCTTTCTCTAATGTACATAGATTATGTCGAGAGCTGGAAGTTGTCCTTTCAACGGTGAATTTGATAATCAGTTGCTCTAACTTGTGAGGTGTTCTATCACACACTCATTTGGATAGAACTATAACCGCAAAGATGCAACTAATTTGTCTAATGACAGAATTATTTCTCGTTCAGTGAGCATATGAGCGATTATTTTTCAATAAAAGACAGCACTTGGTCAATACTAGCCTAGGAATTATCTCGGTATTCAACTTGTCCATGTTCACTTTCTGTTATGAATCACCTAACATTCACATGTTACTAAATAAAAAGAGAGAGCACATATCATGCTTGTAGGATTCAATATGTTTGGATTTGTTATTCTACAATTTTGACAGAGTATGCTTGAGCGAGGGAATCTCATTTCGGGAAGTTGCCCCTTCATGGTCAAAACGTGAAATTTGGGAGGAGGCGTTCATTACAAGTAAATCTTTGTTATTTCTGCAACTTCTTTTTTTTTTTTTTGGGGCGGTGGTGGTGGTTAACTTAACTGGCAATCACCTGCTTCAATGAGCACATAGCATAATCTCTTTGTTTCTAGCACCAGTAAAGTTCTGGCCTTGGGTAGTTATTTTGGCATTAGAACTGGTTCCAAACTCAGGAGATCCAAATGCTTGACTCTTTTTTTTTTTTTATAAGTAGTCCAAGTGCTTGATTCTTATCATCCAAGAATGAGGATCTCGACAGTTTCGTCCATTACAAACTTCAGCATTAACTTTGACCAGAAAACTTATTTTTGTTGAGGGATTATATGTAGTTGCAGTTATTATTAAATTATGTAAGTGCAGTTATTTTACATACAACTGTACCATTGATAGCCAGTTGTATTGCAGGTAGCTTGAGACTTTTGGAACATGTGGAGACAATTCAAGTTCCAAGTTCATGGAAGTCACTTAATTCAAAAACTTGGGAGGAGATATCGTGGGAACAGAAACAGTTTGAGGTGCGCTAGGCCTTGAGAGTCTTAAAATGATTTATGGCTTTGAGCTGCTGTGAGTTAATGACTTTTCACGAGTATGTTATTTTGAATTAAAAGCAGTAGGTTCCTGGGATGATCACAAGAGTAATCCAGGTGAGTGTTTACTTTCTTTTATTACTTGCACCATCCATAAAAATATAAAAATGCTATCCATCATCATTTTAACATCTCATCCTTTGATATCACATCAAATGATTGGCAGGTAAGTGAAACATAAATAGTTTTCCAATCATTTATTGCCAAGTAATTGGATGTTGGATAAAATGATAATGGGTAACATTACCCAAAAATGTATTCCTGTGCAACAATATTACATATACATTGACACAGAGTAGATAGAAGGATCAGAAACTTCCTGTGGGGATTGAAACTATTCAATGTCATCAAGCCCAATATGCCTGTGTTATCAGCTTCTTAAATTTATGAAAAATTGAGAGGCGGGATAAAAATGACAATTATTTCTTCTTCTTCTTCTTCTTCATGTTGAGGAACAGAAAGGGATCATGGAGAAAGCAAATCTGGAAGGGTTCCCAATAGGTGATGCTGTATGAAATGTGGAGCCATTTTGTTTACAATTTCATCTTCTCAAGCATAAACGATGTCATCTTTTCTGAAGGAGCCAATGACTTGATTGCCTTTGTAGAATATAAATCCCAAGAGATAAATGCTTTATATAATATTGCTCCTAACTTCGAATTTAATACAGCCCTAGTTTTATTATTAGTTTACGAGTTCCAAAGAAAATTGCATTAAAATTGAAATTCATCTAAATATTGGTACAATCAGAAGAAAGAGTGTAGTGACTAGTGAGAAAAAGCAGGTCATTAAGGTAGGAGCTTAGTTGGTACGAGTAAGTATTTTAAACTCAAGATCAAGAGTTCGAGTTGGGTCTAAGTCGAAACCGCTCTGAAAATAGTGCCTAACTAAGAATTTATAGAATGAGTTTTGTATCAGTTGACAGTTGTGGTCATAAACTCGTCCATTGGACATTAGCGCAATGGTTCAAACCATACATTTCACAACAATGAATAAATAATAATAATATTACATGAAGCTTGTATTTCTACCGTTCTTTCGAGTCCAAACACTTTTCTCCGATGTTGCATGGCCTAATTGTGGCTGAAAGGCTTTTAAGTTTTATCATGAGTAGCACAGTTCTCAACAAATTACTTGGAATGTGGTTGTTGACACATCACCAATATAATAAATATCTACTTTATTAAATATCAAATAAACAACTAAATTTACCTATTATCATCGGTTTAAACTATTGGATACGTATATTTTAATAGGTTTGACTTTTCTTAAAATTTTAAGTTTTGAGTATAATTAGAAGGCTACCAAAGCCCTCATCTTCCGCACAATCGACGCACCCTCCGGCTCCTCGATTCCCGGCCTCGGAATCCGCGGTCTCGGTTCCAATTTCGGTTTGACAGTCGTGGGGTGCATTTCCCCGGACTCTCCGGCGCCCACATTGGATTGGAACGATCGGGTGTCGTGCTCAGAGGTCGGCAACTGAGACGATGGCAGCGTGGAGGTGGATACGTAAACCCTCTATTCTTGTCAGAGACTATTTCTTCTTCTCTACTAGGTTTGCTTCTTTTTATTCATTTCCATTTTTTCCGAGAGTTGATTTCAGTTTAGGTTTTCCATTTGTTTATGCATTTGTAAATTTCAAAGTGGAATTGTAAAAGCAACATGAAAACAGAGTGGGAAACGATTTCGAAGCTCGTTTATAATTACTTGATTACGCACGAAAGCTAGATTTGTTTACTCTATTTTTCTAGGAACGCTTGGTGAAAAAATACGCCTTTTTCCATTTCCTTTTACATTGACATCCGCTATTTAGTTACACCAAATTAGCACACATAGATGTTTCTGAATTGTATGGTTACTTTTTATTTTGGGTGTAGTGTGGACTTGAGCAGGTTATGGAACAGAACAAACCCAGTTTTTGACAAATACAAATATCTAAGTAACGACATCTTCTGGAATCTATAAACAGGCTTCCCACATCACTAATTTATCAGTTTTGGTGGAGATTTAATTTCAGCAGATTCATTAGACATGTTGATGAACTCTAGGTCAAAAGATTGGAGCTGATTCATCTTGTTTGGACGACTCAGCATAATCCGTACACAAGAGGAGAGAGTTTTTGGGCAAATTAGGGATGACAAGTTCAAATGCATTATGTTTGGATGATTTTGGATTCTGAAAGCCGTTGCAAAGGAGTGATCTCCTTAAAACATCCCAAGTAATCTGTCTCTCTTTTTTTTTTCCTACTTGCAGTACCCTTTAGCCAAAAGTTCACTCTCACTAAGGCTTTATTCCTCTCTCTTTAGTTATTTCGTACTCTCTCATTAGACTATTGCTTAAAAAACAAAACGAATTTGTGCACTTGTCTGATTGTCCCGCATTTTGGGTGGATAGAGTTTTGGAATGTTTTTGGTGGTGGCTTCCCTTTCACTCTGATTGCGGACACTCCTAAAAGTTTGAGCATCTTTAGCCGCACTGATCTCTACACCCCATTTTTTTTGGGGGGCTGAACCTAAAGCTTATACTATCCTGGTTCCCCACTTAAGCTCTTATAATTTGTAATGCAAAGTGGTTTTGTAGCATGCTGTGTGTTAAGAAAGTACATCTCCAAGATTTCTGGTGTAATAAAACAGATCTAAAGACCTTAGCATATTAAGAGTTTATTTTTTCAGTACTAATAGTTAGATTTTCTGTTTTAAATCTCTAAGTCGAGGTGGAGCAAGATCAAGAAGCAGAGTAGCACTGTAACAAAGCCTGGAGGCATCTCAAGCTGCTGTCTCAGGCATCGAACTACATCTTACTTATTACGGCGACTCCCAGATAGTCTTGAATGACGATACTGTCCACCACCATATATATTCTCGTCTGACTCAGGCATGATTAAAAGACAGCCCACTCTGCAACTCCATCCATAACTTCATTAGTCAAGCGGGTCCTCACCACAGACCTATATATTAGGATCGAGATTAGATTTGATTCCAGGAACTGTTTTTGAACCATATCTTCCTTTAAATGTGTATCTATTCCTTATTTATTAACTCAAATATGGCAAATCATGGGTCTCGTTTGTGAGAGCACTTCCTCAATATTTATTAGTTTATGCCCCCGCCTTTGTCTTGTTTACATTTTTGTATGTCCCTTCATAATACTTGACCATTCGTTTTGTGTTTCTTTATCTATCTTGCTTACTAGGCCGTTATAAATAATATAGGTCCTGCTTTGAACTATAAATAAATAATAAATAAAGAATCCTAACAATATGAAAAAAGGGACGCTGAAATCCAAAACAAAAATAACATTAGAAAAATGCATGTTTCATTGTTTGATCTTAAAAAAAAGAAGATAAAAAGAAAAAACAACTCACAACTTTAATGTGTAAGTGATGTCCCTTAATTCCTATATATCTATCACGAACACCTAAGACCTCTACTGCATGGAAACTGAAACCTTGGAAGGGAAGATCTCCCCCATGATGACAATACCCGAAGAAGATGATCATCCACAACCATCTGAGAAATCCAAACGAGGAGGCTGGATTACCTTCCCCTTCATTACAGGTCTCTCTCTCTCTCTCTCTCTGCTGCATGTAACTTAAAGTCGTCCTGATCATTTTCCCTTTTAAGTTGGTGTAAACATGGCCGAAACTTGCACAACTGTTTTGAACATGCAGGAAGCATGATGGGTCTTTCGATAGCAGCCGGTGGGTGGGCGTGGAATCTGGTAGTTTTTCTAATAACAGAGTTTAACGTGAAAAGCATAACCGCTGCAAAAATATCCAACGTTGCTCTCGGTTGCAGCAGTCTCTTTCCCCTTGCCAGTGCCATCATTGCCGACTCTTTCTTCGGCTCCTTCCCTGTTGTTAGCTTCTTCGCCTTCGTTTCCTTATTGGTAATTAATGTTTCTTTTATTTTTCAAACTTTCTATATATTCGGGGTAATGAATTACTGGTAATAATATTGGAAGAAAACTAATAATTAAAAGCCCATCTTAGATGAAACTTAAAACACGGTACTCCCTTTTCATTTTTACAGGGTATGATCATGTTCACCCTAATGGCAACAATACACACCTTGAGGCCAGCACCATGTGCAATTGGCTCTTACACGTGTGAAACCCTATCAAATCTTCAATATGCAGTCCTCTACATGACCATAACGCTTGCTTCACTAGGGCTTGGTGGCACGAGCTTCACAATTGCGACCATGGGAGCTCAGCAATTTGATAAGACAAACGATCAAGCAAGTTTCTTTGGCTGCTATTATCTCACTTTGTACGTTGCTAATATAATCAGCTTCACTGTAATTATCTATATCCAAGATAGCGTGAGCTGGGGATTAGGATTTGCATTATGCGCCCTTGCAAATGCCACTGGCTTAGCCGCACTTGTTCTGGGAAAGAGACTGTATCGCCAAGTTAGGCCAAAAGGAAGCCCTTTCATGAGCATAGTTCGTGTCCTGGTTGCAGCCATTAGGAAAAGGAAAGCATCGGGAACTTTTGGAAGCCAGGATTATTATTATTCGGGAACCACCCGGATGTTGAAAATGGAAGACAGTTCGTCAACTAAACGGTTCAGGTATATCAGTTATTTCAAAAATATGTCAATTAATTTGTTTTCAGGTTTGTACTTATAAATTGGGTGCATTAAGTAAGGATGAATGTGATGTGATACATGTGCATGAAAATTATAATATATATGTCCATGTTATAAAACTAAAAAGAAAACTACTACTATTGCAAGAGAAAAGAAACTCTTAAGAACTGAAACTTTCTTTCTCTCTCTATATTTTCTTATGAATTTCATTACAACTGAAGCCCATATTTATAGGCGTTGAAATTACTATGCAAGTCACTATGCAAGTTACTATGCAGATTTAAAATAATAGTGGTGGGGTCATTCACATAATTTAGTGGTGGGACATAGGGGCGGCGGCCGACGTTTTGTTTATAACACTCCCCCTTGAATGACCACCCATAAAGAATCTGCCTCGTTAAAACCTTGCCAAGGAAAAACCCAGTGGGAAGAAAAACCAATGGCGAAGGAAAAAGAGTACAGTCTCTTTATGTATCTACAAGTGCTTTAAGATTGCCTCATTAAAACCTTGCAAAGGAAAACCCAATGGGATAAAACCTTAGCGAAGGAAAAAGAGTACAATCAGCACAAGTTTTCAGGACTTTTACTCCCCCTGGAAAGTGCATGACAATAGTTTTTGAGTCTTCACATTTTAATATTCTGTACAATTTTCTTGAATGTCGCAGTTGGTGATGTCTTCATGAATAAATCTGCCAGATTATCACTTGATCGTATATTTGATATATCCTCATTTGATTTGAGCGATACAAGTAGCATTATCTTCATATAAAATTGTTGAGTCATTGATCTCAGCCAAATATACTCTTGACTTGTTTCATGAATTGCAATAATCTCTGAGTGATTTGAAGATGAAAAATAATATCTGGTTGACAATCTTAATAGAAATCTGATACCTGCAGTAATACTTAAATTCCCCCTTGATAATATGCGTTAGTGTTTCAAGTAATAAGCAAATATGATTTCAGTATATATAACAAGTTAAGAATTCAAACATGATCTCCAACTAAATAATGCATTAGAGAGAGTATGATAATATTTTCATGTAAAATTTTCTCCCCCTCATTCGGCGTTATTAGGAAGAACTTGTTTATATACGGCGGAAATAATATTGGAAACCATCTATGTATGATAAAAGCTGTAAAAGTTTTGAGATTTAATATTATCGGTTCGGCGGAAAATCAAATCCGCTTGACATTGTGGACAAACGAGATCTTGAAGAGATTTGAAGGCTTCGGGTTGTTGTTTTAAATATAACCAATTTTACCATTGGTTTACTCCAGCAAAAAGATTTCGCATTCTTCATAGATTCAGTTGTTGTTCATCCAGAACAATATTATGTCTGATAGAAATTCTAATGTCCCAGATTTAAACCATGAACCTTTTATACCTCAACCACTTATATTTTCTCCCGAGGCTGTAAACACCATGATAGGAGCAGAGATATATCTATCTAGTAAATCTGATCCTGAAATTGTTGCAGCATCAAGAACCCTCAGTGCTCAATATGCTGCCTCTCTTATAACCATGTCTCAGAGGCTATTGGCGAGAACGAGTGAGGTTGATCATCTTAAAAATCAAATATCTGAGTTGCATCAAACGCTTGCAACTAAAGATAGAAAAAATAAAGATTTAAAACAAGATAACAAGGAGCTGAAGAAACTTGTAGACTGGTATTCGCTTGACCTGAAAACACGAGTAGAAGAGCTGGAACGAGAAAGAGCTCAGATACAAAGTCAACAACAGCAGCTAACGGCAGAGGTTCAGCGTTTACAAGAAAATAGGGATAGCTGTAATTAATCTCGCTGGCTTTTGAAATTATGCATCCAGCATATCTTGTAAAGTGAGATTTGAAGAGATGATGGTTTGTCTTGTTCTTATTTCCAATTCTATAAGAACCGTCTTTAGTTTCATTTAGTACGCATCAAATCTTCTTCTCATATCTATAATTCATCTGTATTTGTATTCTTATTCTACAAATTTCCAATGGCTCATCAATTTCCTTTTACTATTTCTCACAATCAACATATGAGGTATCCTTCACCTCAATTACAAGTTGATCCTGCATCTTCCGCAAGTGCAATGCTGCAGCAAGCAAATGATCTGGCTAATAAGTCAGATCGTGAAGCTGTTTATGAGCTGGTGACTCTCGGCACCCGATACTCCTCCTCTATTGTTGGATTTTCCAACCGATTACAATCCAAAAATCGTGAGATTGAGGAGCTTAACGAGAAGGTTTCTGTACTTCAACGACTCGTTCAAGAGTCTGACAAAAAAAATTGCAGACTTAAAGCAGGAGAATAAGGATTTAAAATCCTTACTTGCCTCTTCATTTCGACTGCCTAATCCTTTAGATAAGGATGGTACGTTGCTTTATGAAAAGCAAATGCATTTGAGAGATGAGGCTAGAAGTCTCAAATTCTTGTAACTCATCTATGAATTGAATAATAAGATTTTTCCTTTTCAAATGCATTCCTTGAATTTATAGCAACCCTTGTGATCTTTTCAAGAGTTCTAACAAGGTAAATCATCAACGTAAACTGCAATAATGACGAATCCAGATTCTGATAAAACACATGAACATATAGGATTATTCTTAAATCCTTCTTTCAATAAATACTCGTTGATTCAATTATACAACATGTGTCCGGATTGCTTTAACCCATATAAAGATCTTTGAAGCTTTATAAAGTACATACTCCTAAATGTACTTGGATTAGATGCTTCAAGTATCGTAATAATCTAATGATGCTTATAAATATGCAGTGACCACATTCATTAACTACATATCTAATCCTTTTGCAATAACCAAATCGATTAAAAATATGAATGTGATTGCATTCATAACAAGGAAATATGTTTCCTCATAATTGCTCTCGGGTTTCTACAGGAAACCTTGTGCGACAAATTATACCACATAATTTCATTTCGCATTACGCTTTCGTATAAATACTCACTTATATCTGACAAATATTACACCCTTTGGTGTTTGGACAACAGGTCCAAATGCATCTCGCTTCACTAGCGAGTTTAATTCAGTTTTAATAACTGCTTTCCATTTTGGCCAATCATTTCTACGTCGACATTCTTCGACGGTTTTTGGCTCATTACTTCTGGTAATATCAAGTGTTATCATATATGTTGTCGACAACAGTTTTATTTCTATCCATAAATTTTCCAGTACTCATGAAATGTATTGAGATCTCTTTGTTCCTCTCCAGGGGAAAACATTTCATGAAACACCTCTACAGGAGGTTCCTCTTCAGGAGGTTTATACTCTTCAGGAGTTTTCTCTTCAGGAGTTATACTCTTCAGGAGTTACACTCTTCAGGAGTTACACTCTTCAGGAGTTACCTCTTCAGGAGGTTTCCTCTTCAGGAGGATTATATTTTGTACTAAAAATACGGTCTCTTCATGAGCACCGATTTTTATTTTTCTTGTGCACCAATAAGTCTTCAACGCTTCAGGTGTATCTTAGACTCATTTATTTCTGTTTTAACAACTCGTCCTTCAGGGACTTCAATTCCTGCTTAAGCATTAACAGCAGTAATATATGATTTTACAACACCTTTAGTGTCAGTAAATACATCATGTAATTGATTTGCAACATTTTGCAGATAAATAATCCTCTGAACTTCTGTTTCACATTTATTTGTAAGAGGATCAAATTTAAACAGGACTTTATCCCAAGTAATTTCTTGTCGTGCTTCAGGCACCGATATTTCATTATTTCAAAACATGATGAAATATTAATAAGCTTATATATAAAAACTTAGTATAAATAAATCAAATGCTTGACCGTACAACAGGTACGTGACTACTGTTTAGTCATATTTCATCTATGACAAACATTTTCATCTTTTATGAAGAATTATTCTGAGAGCCTTTACCCTTCTCTGAGTTTGATCACTTCTGGTGATACGATATATTTTTATCATTTTTAGTGTTGTCGCTTTTGGGACCAACACTTCTATAATTTTTCTACCATGTCTACGCCCTTAGTTCCCGTTCACTTCTGGGAATTGTGTAAATTCGATATCATTAATAGGACGTAACTGGTGTAACAAAAACTCATTATTTAGCTCAATCACTGGAAGACAAAATAAAAGTTCAGAATATTTGTTGAACTTTCACTCTCGATATTGCTACTGCAGGAGCACATTCGAGGTATGAAAAATAATGTCTTCTTTTATATATCATCATCAGTGACATTTTCACTGTATAATTTTAATATTGAGCTGGTTTTAAAGAGTGCAGAATATTCAATACCACTCTTAAAATCTTGCAACTTCAAGTGCAATAAATCATAATGATCCTTTGAGAGGATTACATCTTCTGGTGCTTATATCACTTTCTTAATTTATTTCACACAGTATGATGATCTTTCATCATGAGATACACAGCACGGTCCTTCAGGGACACATGAATTCCTTCTATGATTGTATCTTTCAAGTTCATCATCATATCCAAATAGATCTCATCAAGGATCTGGATAAATAATATTTTTCAGAAATGTCAATAGTAATAAATCTCAATATTTGACATTATATTACAAAAATAAATCTGTGAATTTAATAAATATATTCACATTATCATGAGAATAAAATTTTATCAAGTAATATTCAGCAATATTACCTTTAATATTTATCTCAAGGACTGCAAATAATATATTGAAAAACTTACTTGAAGTAGAAGACCATTAGCTTCAGTATCGGTAGAACCTCGTGCTGATAACGTGTTATAAAACTAAAAAGAAAACTACTACTATTGCAAGAGAAAAGAAACTCTTAAGAACTGAAACTTTCTTTCTCTCTCTATATTTTCTTATGAATTTCATTACAACTGAAGCCCATATTTATAGGCGTTGAAATTACTATGCAAGTCACTATGCAAGTCACTATGCAAGTTACTATGCAGATTTAAAATAATAGTGGTGGGGTCATTCACATAATTTAGTGGTGGGACATAGGGGCGGCGGCCGACGTTTTGTTTATAACAGTCCACAAGATTATATATATGTATGTTATATTAGTACTAGTGCCCAAAACAAACTTGTTTATACGGGATAAGATATTATAGGCTCGCCGATATTAATTCATTGCTTTAATAATAAGATATTATAGTCATGGTACTTCTAATATTAATATATAAAATATGCAAAACAAGACATGGTACTTCTAATATTCATCCGGGCTGATCGATGATTAGTGGCGAGTACTGGTCGTGATGAATTGTTCATTAAAGGAGAATGAGGAATAAAGGTGCATGGCTTGTTAAAAATATTGAAAGCAATATTTTAAATTATTAGCACTTCAAATACGGTAATAATATAGCTGGTAGCCTGGTTAACATGATAAAAGGGTGAGTGTAGGATTGTCATTTTATTCATTGAAGGTTCCAAATGTTTTACACTTTACATCCTAACATATCTAATTAATCGATGCATTACACCATTAAATTATCATGATATGATATCAGTACCATTAATCAATCAAAATCGATAGTTAAGAATTAAGATGCTGTGTTATGTTTATGATGTGTTAAGTCACATTGTAGTACTCTTTCCATTCGGACACATGCAGCTTCTTGGACCGTGCAGCACTGAGAACTGAAGGCGACAGACAATCAGACGGCTCGTACGAAAGATCATGGAGGCTATGTACCATGGAAGAAGTGGCTGACCTCAAAAGCCTACTCAAAGTTATGCCACTTTGGTCTACTGGAATTTTATTAGGTACCGCTATAGGTATCTTTGGTAACCTCACAATACTCCAAGCCTTAACCATGAATCGACACCTTGGGTCCTATTTCAAAATCCCAGCTGCATCATTCCTTGTCTTCAACCTCTTAGGAATGGCCATTTCAATCTTCGTCATTGACCATTTCCTCCTTGACCATTTCCTCCTCCCCACCGGGCAAAATCTCACCCGTCAATCTTTGATACCCCTTCAACGTATCGGAGTTGGTCACATCTTCACTATCCTTTCCTTGGCAGGGTGTGTCCTAATTGAAACTAGACGAATAAATGTAATCCGGAGCCATCAACTCGGGCCGGGTCAACCCGGCGTGATTGTGCCCATGTCAGCCCTCTGGCTTGCGCTGCCACTTGCCATGATAGGCGTTGGCGAAGGATTCTATGTCCCGGGTTTAATTGCATTGTGTTATGAAGAATTTCCGGAATCTTTAAAAAGTACATCTACAGCTATGGCATCCTTACTACTCGGAATTGGGTTTTATCTAAGCATGGCGATTATGGATTTGATAGAAAGAACCACGGCATGGCTACCGGATAATATTAACGATGGGAGATTGGATTATGTTTATTGGGTATTGGTCGCAGGGACAGTCGTGAATTTTGGGTTCTTTTTACTATGTGCCAGGTTGTTCAAGTACCGAAAACATGACGAGGAACATGATCATGGGCCTTCTGGGCTAGTTCACTGAGGTTTATTTTTCGTTTCTTCTCCCTAATGCAACAAGCTGGGCAATGAAAATGTAACAAGCTGATGTTAATTATAGTTACATTTGTCGGGACGTCATTATAATAATATCTTCATGATTTGTGGAAATCATCTTAAGAGATGATAAGTGTAAAAAATGTAATATTTATTCCTCTAAAGACGACGGACTTAAATTATAATGCAACTCCCGTCCTACTAAAAAACGATTATGATCCATTTCTTCTTAAGAAGGGAAGCATCACTTTTTGCTAGCTTTCAGACATGAGACAAACATACACTAACCTTGATGGTTTTGGATATATGGTAACGCCGAGGTAAAAGCTTACGAGGAGATCGATCGAGGCCCTATAATTGAATCGACCATTTCGGTTTTTATTACGTCCAAATGTTTTCTTCCTAATAACTCAACGTGGAATTCTGAAATCCATATGTTATAAAGGAATTGATCGGCAGTGCGGGTGCCGCTTGTGGACGACGTGCATATTGGGTGGTAGCTAGATATTTGAAACATTCTATAATATTGAATACCTATATGTGCACTAATATTAAGGTAAAAATATGAATTTAATTAAATATTTAAATTTAAAATAAAAAATATGAAAGCAATTCATCAGAATGCACATATATGCGTATGAGTACACAATATTACTTATATATAACATTATTCGAACTAATCAAATATTAATACAAATCTAAAATTTGACTATATATGTAAAAAAGCATCTATATTGAACTAGTCAATGCTCCGAAACTCAAATGAGTTATAGTAAAATAAGAGACTAGTCAATTGGTGAATTACTGTTTACAAATCAAAATTTTAATCATTTCAGTCCAACTGTGTCTCTTTCTTTCTCTCGCATTTTTCTTCCTTCCGTCAATTGTGTTATAGGTTTTTGACATTGTGGTCCCTTCCTTTTATGGTTATCGTCATAGGGTTGTGCAAAAGTTTTGAATTCTAACTTTTGGCCGACTTCCATTTCGATTTTGATTTCGATTGGAGTCGAAATAATTCTGACTCCAAAGTGTGCTACAGTGTACAAATGAGATTAAACGATATTTACTGGCAGAGGTTGAAGAACCTAGTGATGAGTTTTAGATATTGATTTGATGGATAGCTAATTTCATCAAGTATCCGATTTTCTCCCGTATTGTTCAAGATGTGCTAGTCATATTTATTACTATGGTTGCATCTGAGTCGGCATTTAATATCAGAGGTCAAGTGTTGGATGCCTACCGGAGTTCATTGTCACCGTCAATTGTGGAGGTCTTTGGTTGCATATAGAACTAGATCAATGATATGTCTTCTGGACTAGTGAGCATTGATATCAAGCTGAGAGTTATAGGTTTGAGTCAGGTAAAATTAAATTAATTTGTTTACTTATTTTTTTATAATTAAAGTAACAAATTTTATATAATTATTTAATTATTTCAATAGTTTTTTTTTTATAATATCATAAATCTATTTAACTATTACCATCTATGATTTTACAAATGTAGTTATAAACCCTAGCATAGTTGCCGATAACTGATGAAACAATTTACAGTTGCGTATATTTTTTTCTCTAATTTACAGTTACTTGTTTCATTCATTTTAATTTTTATTGATAATAATACTATTTAATTTTATCTTAATCTCAAGTATGACCAATGTCACAAATGTATAATTTACAAATCACATTACTGTAGCGGATCTTTTTGTTTTAGTAACCTCGGATTCTAGTTAATGGTTTAATTTGTACTTTTTTTGTATTAGTCAGTCAGGACTATTTTTTATATTAGGCTATTAGCAATTTAGCATTATGATTTGTATTATTTGTTTAATTGTAAAGATTAATTTACTAATTTATATGTGGAACAGTAAAATTCTGATTTGGAGGTCGGGTCAGAGTTAGAAGCGAATTTTGACTTTGATGGGACCTGGAGTTCGAGTCGAAGCACATGCATTTTCGATGAGTAAATATATGTATTCCCGGCATTTGGACTCCTTCGCGGCCCATGGGAGTTTTTAAATAGAAAAAAAATTAAAAAATTAAAAAAATTACATATATTTTATCTCCACATATTATTTTATTGTTCTTGTAAAAAAAATAAAATGAAAAAAAGTGTTAAAAAAAGTTACTCTTGGCCGCGGTGGGAATCCTTATTTTGCGACTCAAAAAAGTGTAAAAAAAAATTAGAGTAGATATTGGCATGATAGGGCATTTAGAACTGTTCAATTACATAAAAAATAAAAAATCTTGGAGATGTACATGACAAGCTGGCATCATTTTTTTTTAATTGCCAATGATAAAGTCCTATGCTCATTCCAGAATCAGTAAGTTATGAATACTCTTTTTCTGTGAATGTACGGTATTTTTTAATTCAAAAAAATTGTAAAAAAAATTTACACTCGATAGTTTGCGACTCAAAGGATTGTCTCTAGTCTCCAGCTTCACGTTTCGTGGGCCGATGATCCTATAGTTTCAATTGTCGCTTCAAACAGGTATCAATCAATTCCCTTCAAACTAGCAATCTCAAGATGCTAATCAACTATATCGACAACCTCCCCACTGGGTAAAAGAAAAAAACTACTTTCTATTCATTTCAAAGTTAAATTGATTCGATTATTTTGGACTCTTCAATTCGTTATTGCTTTGTGTTGATCGTGGTTACTAGTCTTTGTATCTTATATTTTTTTGTGGTTTTTTTTACGAGTGTATGTTTAATTGTTTGATTGTAGAGAAAAGATCTTACAACCAGAAGTCAATTTTTTTATTTTTATTTTTCTTACTTAGCTCAAGTCCTTTCCTCTTTTTTTTTTTTTTGGAAACTCTTCGTTTGATTGTGTCGCTGCGTTTTTTGAGATTCTCTCCCTCAGTTCTTTGATTCTTTGGGAGAACAATGGAGCAACTAGATTTTTTTTAATGTGAAATGAATTACTTATAAAAAAAATTGTTTATTTCGTGGAAGTTTGTTTTGATCCTTGCTATAAATCACTGTGTTGTACTACAAAAGGGAATGAAAATGGATTGATGGACACAACTTTGAAAATAGAAAATGCAACTGAAGTGCTTGTGAAAATGTAAAGGAGATCCACCAGTTTCTATTGATCACATGAATGCTTGATAAACTTCCAGATGTTCCCTTTCTTCCTTATTTTTTTGTCATATGCATAAACACTACCCTGTAACTAACTTTTTGAACTGCTAAACTGACCTCACCAGTTATAATGTAAATGACAGTGACTTCCAGATGACTCTTGGATTTTAGAAATGATTTGTTATGTGATTGTAATTAAGCTCTGTTTTGCTCATTTTTTTGCCTCATGTTTTGCTTATCTTGTTAGAAATGATTAGCCTCATGTTTTGTTCCTCTCTTCTTGTATGTAAGCTGTGTTTTCAGTTGTAGGATTTGGAAAAAGCTACAGTAGGTATAAAGCTAGCAGTTATGCATTTGTATATGTTTGCACATTTTCAAATCAGTTTTGAATCAAATGCATGCAGATCTAGGAAATATATATATATATATACACACGAGAGAGAGAGAGAGAGAGAGAGAGAGTTTGTGGCAAAATGTGTTTGTTGAATAATTAGATTGAGGAAAAAAATAGTTAAAAAATAATAATTTTAGGTCAAATAAAATTATTAATTAATATATAAAGTATATTTGCAAAATATATAAAATATTATTAAAATATATAATATTATATTACTATTTTAATTTTAAGATGGCTAGTCAATGTGAATTCACCTAACTAAAGTTTAATACTATACTTAAAACTTGGAATTCTAGCCAAATTTTAGACTTTGCAATGGTTAGGACGAGACGGCAATGGTTGTCTAAATACATTTGTGGATTCATGAGGGCGCCAATGAGGCCTGGGGTGAGACAATGCATAGTTGATTTTTTCAAAGCATTACTCTTCCTGAGTGCAAACTCGATGATTCATGATGAAGAGAACTCAAACTCTCTTATTGCACGTTCCGTTATGCTAAGGTTAAAGAACACCGTATATTCACAGAAAAAATGGTACTCATAGCTGCACCAGTATAGGACTTTGTCATTGGCAATACTCTTAGCTGCACCAGTACTCTCTACCTCCCAATTTTCCATTCTTTGTTAAAAAAAAAATGATGCCAGCTTGTCACATACGTCTCCAAGATTTTTTATTTTTTATTTTATTTATTTATTTTTTATGTAATTGAACAGTTCTAAATGCCCTATCATGCCAATATCTAATATATAGTTTATGTAATACCCAAATGTAAAATTACTTCATATTATGGAAAATTATAACTTTGTATTGGCATAATATATTTATTGTTTTCTTTTGTTAATATTGCCAATATTCTTGGAAGAGATTTCATTACAAGAAAAATGACCTTTTGTAGCCAATTAATTTCAGCCAAACGATTATTTATAACTAAAATTAGTCGCAAATAGCATTTTTTTCGCTATTTATTGGTCACAAAAACTAAGATTTCTTGTAGTAAATTTGGATAGTGAGTTGAAATAAGAAGAGATGAAATAAAAGTTAACTAAAATATTATTAGAATATTCTTTTTTAATATTCTTTTTATTTAAATATTAAAAAAAATTATTTTTAATATTTTAGGTAAGAATTTAAAAAGATTATAATAATTAAATAAGATGAAATAAAGGGAGGGATCTCCTAATCCAAACAACCCTAAATTGTATTTTGTACCTTTATTTTTAAACATCCATGATCCAACACTCAGCTGCACAGACCTGCAGCTGAGTGTTGGGTTGCAACTGCATAGGGGTTACAGTCAGCATACCTCTTATTCATAGTGAAAATATTGGATGCAGTCCCTGTGTGCTGCAGCCTAGAGGCACACAGGGACTACAACCCCTGTTTTTTTTTTTTTTTTTTTAAATAATGATGTTGTGTCGAGTTGCAGCTGCATAGGGGCTACAGCCTAGTATGCCTCTTCTTAATAGTGAAAACATTGGTTGCAGCCCTTGTGTGTTGTAGCCTAAAGGCACATAGGGGCTACAACCCCTTTTTTAAAAAAAAAAAAATTAATGATGGTGTGCTGGGCTGCAGCTGCATAAGGGTTGCAGCCCAGCATGCCTCTTTTTCATAGTGAAAATATTGGCTGCAGCTCCTATGTGGTGTAGCCTAGAGACATACATGGGCACAACCCCAATTTATTTTTTAAAATTAATGATAGTGTGTCAGGCTACAACTGTATAGGAACTGCAGCCCAACATGCCTATTTTTTATAGTAAAAATATTGGTTGCAGCCCATCTAGAGGCACACAAGAGCTACAACCCCTATTTTAAATAAAAAAATAATAATGATGATATGCCGGGCTGCAACTATACAGGAGCTGTAGCCCACCATTCATCTTCTGCGTATCACTGCAATGTACTCTTTCTCATTTCAAAAAAGGGTTACGCTGGAGTGCGGTCGGGCTGCACCCTAGCGTTTTTGCAACCCACCTCCTAAATCCTCTTAAACTGCTATAATTTGTATAAAAATATAATAAAAAATATAATAAAAAATACCATAAATAAAATAAAATTTAGAAAATATTATAAAAAATATAATAAAAAAATATAATAAAGAAAATATAATAAAAAACATAATAAAAAATAAAATAAAAATAAATTTTTTAAAAAAATTCGACCTCAACCCAACCTCTATCACTATCGATGATAATAGATTATAGACTCATTTTCGAGTTTAAAGCTGCCAGTAACAGTAGAAGTCACCGAAACTCACTAACGTAAGATGAAATCATTGCCTCTCTCTAATATTGATGAGTTGAGTGTGTCATCCACCATCACTTGAAACGGCGAGAGCTGCAAAAAGAAAAATTTTGGACGGATCAAATCTCATTATTCCTCTCCAAAAAAAATCTACTCTTCCTGTACGACAGCTGCCATTTAGTAGTTCAGTGCGACAGGGTCCGCACTCTGCAGAGCAATGTCTAGTTCGAGGTTTCTCTTCAAAAATGGTACGGTGCTCCACTCCTCCGACGCCGCTGCTCCAATCACAACCTTCCTCGAGTCTCATCCAGGTACTCCTACGCATTCCCACCGCTCAAGTTTCATTTGCTTACGGAAAAGGTACTTTTCTTTTCAGGCGCTTATACGACCACTCGTACTCACAACACCGCTTCGTGCCTCTTGTTCTGGGAAAGGCACGTTAATCGACTTGCCAATTCGATTCGAATTCTATCGAATTCGGCTCCGAAACTTTTATTCCAACCGAACAATCCTCAATCTTCTTTGCCAGTGACTTCGCCTATGTGGGAATCGGCTGTTCAGGCGCTTGTGGACGACTCGATGAACAAAGCGTTGCCCATTGCATTGAATGAGAGGAACGGTCTGGAGGAGCTGTCCGTTACGGTGCTTGTTTGTGGGAGCCCGGGGAGATTTAATGGATTCGAGTATGTGGATGAAGAATTGATGCGCGAAGCTCTTGATGTGTATGTTTCTGTTGGGTGTTATGTGCCTCGAGCCTTCGGTGTTCGAGGAAATGGCGCACGCCTGGCCGTGGTTGGTCAGGGGAGGGATGTCGCGAATGCTAAGTATTCAGATTGGGTGAGGTCGGTATCGTGCTTCCAATCTCTCTCTTTGGCTGCCGGAAAAATTGAGATAAAAGAGTAAAAAAAAAAAGTTGTGATAGGTGGTTTCTGTTTTACACTTACTCTGGTGCTTATTTAAGAATTGGTTTGCTATACAGACTTAGGAAGCCCCTGGAGAAGCTGAGGCCTCCTTCAGTGACCGAGCTCCTGTTGTCGAATGATGGTGATCAGATACTTGAAGGTTGTAGGACAAACTTTTTTGTTGTCTGTCGCAAGGTGAGCGGCTAAGGACTTAGAAATATTCATCCATTGTTGGATTAGCTCATTTGTGCTCGGGTCAGAGCATTGATATTTGTCTTATTAAAATTTATCATCAAAAGTTGATAAAAAGTACAAATTTACATACATATTAAAAAATTTTCTTCATATTTGATCAAAAATAAGGAAAAAAAATATAGAGAATAGCATAAAAGTACTTTTTTCTTGATTTTTAAATAGTAATTTATTAAATTAAACTTGTACTTTTCATCAACTTTTGATGATAAATTTTGATGAGTCTAATGCCAATACTATTAGATTTTATTAGGAAATTATTCACCACGTAGCATTTTTGTTCTACATCTGGCCATCGATGGTCCACATGTGAACATTTTACTGCCATTAGACTTTAATAAACTTAAGTCGAACATGAATCTTATTATGAGATTGTTGTCGTAGGAGAAGTTCGTTTTTTCTTTTGGCTCTCCATTGTTCCATATTGAGACCACAGGGGTTTACAGGGCAAATTTAGTATGCTATAAAGAACTAGAAGACCTGATCCTAATGTACCACACGCATGTGCATTTCCCCCTCTATTTCGTGTTTGTTTAAAAATTGGAATATTCTATTTCTATGTGTTGGTCTTTCCAGGATAACGATGAAGCCAAGGGGACTTGCTTACATGATCAGAATAATACATGTGCTTTTGAAGTGCAGACAGCTCCTATTCAGGATGGTGTCCTTCCAGGAATTATTCGCCAATTAGTGATGGAGTAAGTATTTTTTCTATTGCAAACTTCTGAATTTTTGTTTTATTTAATTTATTTGCATTTTTCTGACTACATGTGGAGATGTTATCACTATTGGCACAAAGTAAGTTCATTTCTCGTATAGACTTTCTGTCCGCAAAAATCTGCCCACGGTCATTGTTTCCATCTCTTCAACAGGAGAAGTTCTTTGAAGCTTTCTCTAATGTACATAGATTATGTTGAGGGCTGGAAGTTGTCCTTTCAACGGTGAATTTGATAATCAGTTGCTCTAACCTGTGAGGTGTTCTATCACACTCATTTGGATAGAACTATAACCGCAAAGATGCAACTAATTTGCCTAATGACAGAATTATTTCTCGTTCAGTGAGCATATAAGCGATTATTTTTCAATAAAAGACAGCACTTGGTCAATACTAGCCTAGGAATTATCTCGGTATTCAACTTGTTCATGTTCACTTTCTGTTATGAATCACCTAACATTCACATGTTACTAAATAAAAAGAGAGAGCACATATCATGCTTGTAGGACTCAATATGTTTGGATTTGTTATTCTACAATTTTGACAGAGTATGCTTGAGCGAGGGAATCTCATTTCGGGAAGTTGCCCCTTCATGGTCAAAACGTGAAATTTGGGAGGAGGCGTTCATTACAAGTAAATCTTTGTTATTTCTGTAACTTCTTTTTCTTTTTTGGGGGGGGGGGGGGGGTGGTTAACTTAACTGGCAATCATCTGCTTGAATGAGCACATAGCATAATCTCTTTGTTTCTAGCACCAGTAAAGTTCTGGCCTTGGGTAGTTATTTTGGCATTAGAACTGGTTCCAAACTCAGGAGATCCAAATGCTTGACTCTTTTTTTTGTTATAAGTAGTCCAAGTGCTTGATTCTTATCATCCAAGAATGAGGATCTCGACAATTTGGTCCATTACAAACTTCAGCATTAACTTTGACCAGAAAACTTATTTTTGTTGAGGGATTATATGTAGTTGCAGTTATTATTAAATTACGTAAGTGCAGTTATTTTACATACAACTGTACCATTGATAGCCAGTTGTATTGCAGGTAGCTTGAGACTTTTGGAACATGTGGAGACAATTCAAGTTCCAAGTTCATGGAAATCACTTAATTCAAAAACTTGGGAGGAGATATCGTGGGAACAGAAACAGTTTGAGGTGCGCTAGGCCTTGAGAGTCTTAAAATGATTTATGGCTTTGAGCTGCTGTGAGTTAATGACTTTTCACGAGAGTATGTTATTTTGAATTAAAAGCAGGGGGGTCCTGGGATGATCACAAGAGTAATCCAGGTGAGTGTTTACTTTCTTTTATTACTTGCACCATCCATAAAAATATAAAAATGCTATCCATCATCATTTTAACATCTCATCCTTTGATATCACATCAAATGATTGGTAGGTAAGTGAAACATAAATAGTTTTCCAATCATTTATTGCCAAATAATTGGATGTTGGATAAATTGATAATGGGTAACATTACCCAAAAATGTATTCCTGTGCAACAATATTGCATTTACATGGACACAGAGTAGATAGAAGGATCAGAAACTTCCTGTGGGGATTGAAACTATTCAATGTCATCAAGCCCAATATGCCTGTGTTATCAGCTTCTTAAATTTATGAAAATTTGAGAGGCGGGATATAAATGACAATTATTTCTTCTTCTTCTTCTTCTTCTTCTTCTTCATGTTGAGGAACAGAAAGGGATCATGGAGAAAGCAAATCTGGAAGGGTTCCCAATAGGTGATGCTGTATGAAATGTGGAGGCATTTTGTTTACAATTTCATCTTCTCAAGCGTAAACTGTGTGATCTTTTCTGAAGGAACCAATGACTTGATTGCCTTTGTAGAATATAAATCCCAAGTCTACTTACAAAAAAAATAAAATGAATTTCAGGTATGTAAAAGGTCTAGAGCTGGTTGCAGCTCTACCAGCCTCCGGACAAAAGTCCATGCCTTCTTGACTCTTATATTTTTTGCATCTGCCAATTAATATGGCCCAAATCTAGCGATTCGGAGGCAAACTTTTATCTTAGCAATAACATGTGGCAAAATCTTTGAGAGAAGTCTCAATGTACGTACTACGTACCACTCACAGATGTTAAAGTTCAAAGAAAGAATTTCTGTATTGCTGCAAATGAAGAGGATTTAATCCGTAGCTTGTGGACTGGTTCTACTTCTATCCTTCGTAATGGTCTGTCTGTGAATGCACTCTTAATTTGGGATCAGAATAATCATTAAAGAATTAAAATCCATATTTTGAATTATAATTATCTTTAGAAAAAATAATAGATAATTTGAGGGTGATAAAAGCTGATGTGAAGAGTTACATTTACAATTTTTTTTTATAAAAATAAATTTATAAATTAGTATGGCTTATTCGATACAATGAAACTGTTTTTGTAATTTATAAAGTCACGTGAGTATATTTTTATAAAATCTTTTTAAGACTAAAATATTTCTTTAAAACAACATATTTTTCTTAAGTGAAATTAAGAGATAAATGCTTTATATAATATTACTCCTAACTTAGAATTTAATACAGCCCTAGTTTTATTATTAGTTTTTGAGTTCCAAAGAAAATTGCATTAAAATTGAAATTCATCTAAATATTGGTACGATCAGAAGAAAGAGTGTAGTGACTAGTGAGAAAAAGTAGGTCATCAAGGTAGTAGCTTAGTTGGAATGAGTTAGTATTTTAAACTCAAGGTCATGAGTTCGAGTTGGGTCTAAGTTGAAACTGCTCTGAAAATAGTGCCTAACTAAGAATTTTATAGAATGAGTTTTGTATAGCTGACAGTTTGATAGTGTTGTGGTAATGAACTCGCCCATTGGACATTAGCGCTATGGTTCAAACCATACATTTCACAATAATGAAGAATTCTTATAATCTCGGCCAAAAAAGATAGATACTGGTCCCTCTACCTCTTCTTTTTTCATGACTCAAAAGAGATGTGATACACGCATAATATATTTCACAATATTTATATAACAAATGTTATTAAGTATTAGCGTTTCTGTAAACTTTTTTAGAAAATTAACATTATTTTATAAAAACAATTTTATTTTATAGCATATATTGTCTAAAATATTATAAAATATATTATGAATTTATCATTTCTCAAAAAAATAAAAACCTAATGAGAAAAAGGGGAAGGATGTCTCTCATTTATATGCAAAGTTAGATAGAAGAAACCAATTTTTATTTGAAAATGTCATTATTTCTCTTGAAGACTCAGTGGAAACTGCTCTATCTCTACTCTGAGACTCTGTTGAGTCACATAAATCTTGTATTTCAATTTTAACTGATCATCACAAGTGGAAACCTTCTCTTGTCAACACTTTTAAATTAAATATAGATGGAGTCATTTTTTCTGACTCATCTTCCTCAAGTTTTGGAGTAATTCTAAGAGATTCAAAGGTCAAGTTTTGATGACAGCAAGCGGGAGGGAATCTGAGGTCCAAAACTCTATGGAAGTTGATCTGCTTGCCCTCCTAAGAGATTTGAACTATGTACCCCTTTGGATATTCCTACTCTCATTGTAGAAATCGATTCTTTGTTAAGTATTCAAGCCATTTTAAAGTCAAGAAGAGTTTATGTCTATAGAAGGGAATCTTATATATGCTGTTAAGGAGTTGATGTAACGGCAGCCAAATTCTTCTATCAAGCATGTATTCCAACTTGCAAATGAGGCTGCAAATTATTTGGTTCATTATGCACGAATTCAGAGTATTCTAACAGTTTGGGGGAGCTAACATTCCTGATATTATTAATATAAGTGGTAGAGTTTGAATATAGTGTTATCTGATTAATTATGTTGTCGGTTTACATAGCTGTTATGTTGTGTTTCTCAGTGTTGTAATGATACATTATATTTCTATGAAGTTATAAGCTCTGTTTTCATTAAAAAAGAAAAAAAAAAAGATAGAAGTAGACATAGTAGGCCCTATCAATAAGGTAACGAAAATGTAAATGGGAAAGTGAAAGTGAAACTGCAACCAACGGTGGTGATAAGCTTAAGGCCAAAAGGCTCGCGCTCTCTGATCCAACTCTCTTCCTCTCTTACCTCTCTCTCTTTCTCTCTCTCATTCTTCTCCAGCGTCCGATCACTCTCTCCATCAAAAAACAATTCCACCAATCCTCTCTCTCTCTCTCTCTCCAACGCGCGCCAAATACAAAACTAACAAAACCGCGACGTCTCTGCCTCCTTCTCTTCATCTCTCCACAGGTAACTCTGCCTCTCGAAATTCTCTTCCATGGCGGACCTAGGGTTCCAATTTCAACCGTTCTTTTCCTCCTCTCTCGGTACATGTATAGATTCCATATGCGCGCGTAATTCTGTCTTCATTGGATTGGTTGGTAAGTGTATGTGTGTGTGACCGTCTGAATGCAGTGATCTAGGGTTTTTTGGGGCGGATATGGCGGAGGCTCCGGCGAGTCCAGCGGGTGGGAGCCACGAAAGCGGCGGCGATCAGAGCCCGCGCTCGGCGGGGGTGCGCGAGCAGGACCGATATTTGCCGATCGCCAACATCAGCAGGATCATGAAGAAGGCGTTGCCGGCCAACGGCAAGATCGCCAAGGATGCCAAGGACACCATGCAGGAATGCGTCTCCGAATTCATCAGCTTCATCACCAGCGAGTCCGTCCTCTACCAATTTTGCTTATACGGTCTTGTTTTAGTATGAGTTTCTGAAATTGATTGTCATTCGTGTTTGTGTATTATAAGGGTTTTGTTTTATGACTTGTGATTGCTGTTTTCAGAAAGTGAGGTTTTGTTTTATGGAACATGACTGTTGATTTTGGGAGGTTGGATTCGTATATTGTGGGGAAGTTAGGTGTTAGACTTACGAAATGGAATTAATGTTTTGTGCTTTATTGTTTAGGGCGAGCGATAAGTGCCAGAAGGAGAAGAGGAAGACCATTAATGGCGATGATTTGTTGTGGGCAATGGCGACGTTGGGGTTTGAAGACTATATCGAGCCACTTAAGGTGTACCTAGCTAGATACAGAGAGGTAATTAGCTTTTCATAATTTATTAATTATTTTTTCTTTGGTCTATGTAATGCCCGGAAAGTTTCAAGCCATATAAGGGTCAATAATCCAAAAAAAAAAGACTAGTCTATATACAATCAAAGCTCTATTGGAATCATTATAAAGAGCAATAACTTTTCTATTTCTAACAATATGGGATCATACATACCACTTACACTTAGTGTGGGTTATCGCAACCACCCTACCTTATATTCTCAATCTCCTCGTTGGATCATTTCATCTATGATATGGTTGAAGTTTCACATTTCTAATTGGGATGAGCTCTGGTAGCATTTATAACGTTCTAAGAGAAGACTCAAGTCATATTTAGATCCATACTCCAAAATAACTAGCCAATGATACATCTAAAGCTTCATTGAAATCATTATAGAGAACAAAAACTTCTCTCCCCCACGTAATGTGAGAAATCTCATTCACCATACTCATTACTCAGTGTCGGGCATCACAGTCTATGCTTTATAAACATTTTTATTTAAAGGTTGATTTGAAAATGTTTACTTGTTTGGTGAGGAAATGTTGGTAGGATAAGATTTTAATGATAGGTTTGACACTCATTTCATTTATAGATTGTCGGGCACACAAATCACTGGAGATGCTTTATTTCCATTGGGCTCATTGGCCTCAGGGCATTATCTGTTTTGTGTCCTGCTGATTAAAAATCTAAGTCCTAAAATTTTGTTTCCTGTTGTTTCCTTAAATTTTTCTATGCATCGACTGGAGAATTAGTATAGTATATATTTTTTATTATTTTTTATGTAGGACGCATTCCCTGTTCATTTTCTCTAACAGTTTCTTTCTCTTTTTTGTCTGTTTGATTTCATTGGGATGATCCTACTGTGACAGTTAGAGGTAAGCAAATCCGCTCTCTCCCCCTAATATAAATTCACTTAGTTTAGCTAACTGAGTATCTAGAGACTGTTTGGTTCCTGTATTCTAAGCAGTCTTATGTTTTAAATCCTCAAAAGAAATAAAAAGACAACAGCAAAAAATGGTGCCACCAAAGGGTTTCAGTGAGTTCTATTTGAACAACCTGCTTGTACAGAACATTAGCATGATGTTTTTCTGAAATATATATATATATATATTTATCATTTTTGGAAAAATAAAACAAGTGAAGACATAATATTTGCAAGTTTTGTTTATCACATGACAAATTTTTTTATTTATTTATTTTTGAATAAAAAATTGATTTCTTGAACTCACAACCAAAAAGGTCTATAGTTTTTACTTAGTATCTTTCCAGTAATATTAGGAATTACATTGTTGGTATGAGTTCGATTAGGGTGATTCCAAAGGATCTGCTAGGAGTGGAGATGCATCTGGTAAAAGGGATGCGGTTGGTGCTCTGGCCTCTCAAAATCAACAGGTGCAGACTTGTAGTTAAGGATGAGATTTTGAATAGTTCATTGCCTTGTGCCATCTTGTAAATTAAGTTTTTAAATATTATCTTACCGTGTTCTGTTTCTGCATTGTTGGTGATTAAAAAAATGTCAGTTTGCTCATCAGGGGTCATTGAACTACATGAACTCCCAAGTAACCCTCTCTCTCTCTCTCTCTCTCTCTCTCTCTCTCTCTCTATATATATATATATCTGTGTAGACATGTGCCCCCCTTCCCAACTTATATATGTGAGATTTCTTTGGAAAATAGGAGGATAATATTTCTGGATTACACGTTGGAACTATAGGATTTAATTATATGTCCTGGAATATATCAATGCACATTTTCTGCTCAGATTCTGTTTCTTTTAAAGACAAATAATCTCAGTTTCATATCAAACTTTCTTTTCTTTTCTTTTCCATATTCACGGTTGTGATTTGTGCATTTGCTAAGCATAATCAGAGAAGATGCAGTAGTTTACATTCCAATGTGGCCATATACATCTAGAAAGAAGGTGATTTTTTTAGGACTCTGTTTGCCAAAAACTTGAATTCTCATTTTTGTTCGTTTTGATATAATTTATTATTGAATGATGTATATAGGGGGTTCATTTATTTGGTATTCTTCATTACATCCTGCTGATCGTTTATGGGCATTTAGTTTATCCATAAATAGATTTCCTAGCCCTTTTTTATCTTCTTAATCTGGCAAATTTACTATGATTCGCAATTGGTAATTTATAGCTTGCGTGTTTATCTTCTATTCAGTTTGCTGATGCTGAAGGTTAGGACCATATCCAGATCTTTTCAGCCAGACTCCTGCCAAGGCAGGAGTAATATTGGGTAATGGACCCTCCTGCGTACTTGGGCTAAGCCTTTTGCACTCTCCATTATAATCTTTATTACTTATCAAAAATAAAATATTTGGACTTGATTTCGAATTATGAATTATTAGTTATTTATCTTGGATTCTTTGGCTTTGAGCTTTATCCATTTTTCATTTAATAATTTAGAAGACCATTGGTGGCTTTAGTTGAATGGCAGATAATGATGTGACTAAAAGCCACATTTATAACTTATTTACTCAGATTACTCATTACATGGTTTTACACACACATGAATATGACTAAATAAGTTATTTCTAAACTCTTAATGTAATATGTTGTGGATGTGTTTGGATTGCAAAACTCAAGCCTATATGTGATTGTTTGTTAATAGAAATAACAAAACTGTTGTGCCATATTTGACTTGTCAACCAAGATTGGTTATTGGATTGAGATTCTTCAACGATTTTGTAGTTATTTGAAGAAGATAGGAAAATTTGCTGGTAGAGCTTTTTTGATGATTGTTTCTGTAAAATCCGAAGGCAGCTTGAGAATGCTGCTATGTTTAGAGAACGTGGTTTTTTTGGAGCATAGTCTCGTATTATCCACTTTTAGTGACTAGTTTCTTATGGTACTTGTGTAATCTGAGCTGATCTAGCAGAGACCCAAACATCTCTTTTTTGTGCGATAATGGTAGATGTAAGCATATAAGCTCAAGTATATCTCAATGGCATCATTTTTATAGACTTCATATATACTAGAAATGACATTTTTTTTCCATTTTTATGTTAAGGCTTTGTTTAGAAACAGTGAATTTCTGCAATGACATAATTTCCCTTTCTTCTGTGTAGAAACCAAAAGCCTTTTTTTTCTCTGAGTTTGAGGGGGTATGGGGCTTAGTTTTTAGTTGGATTGCAATAATCCATGTTTCTTGGATCTTGCAGGTACGTGGACGACATATGGGTGCTCACTCTGTGCAAGGAAATGAGTAGGAAGTTCTAGCTTTTTGTTAACTGTTTTTGTGGGTTTTACGACGGGTTAAATTATATGGTTTCAGCACCGATAGCTTAATTTATGTGGTTTTATCAATTTTATTTTTAGCCAAAATACTATATATATGTGGGGCGTTTGTTTTGGTTATTGTCACGAATCGGAGGGGAGGCCTTTTTAGGATCGGGCTCGTCACCACCTGAACAAGATTTGATAGTCTGATGAGCCCTGTAAATTTGCTCTTAAGTTGTAGTTATCTGACAATGTTGGCTGCTGGAATATGTGGAGATTTGATAAGAGGGCCCACACCTATATTTGGTTTTGGATGATTGGTGATCGATGAAGTTTTCTGCACATCTTGCCTTGACCCCAAAAAAGAATGTGGCATTTGGAGGTCCTCTCTCTCTCTCTCTTGATGCATAGCAAGTAATTATCCTCTGGGAATAGAGGATTGCTTTCAATGGCCTTTTAAAAATGCTTGTTTGGTGTGATCGATTCCTTGTTGTCTCTATCTTTTGTACCACAAAGTCATTAACTTTTATGCTGATGTGGAAAGGATCATGTTGATATCATGTTTTACGGGCTTAGGCAACTCCACGTCGTTGAACTCCGTCTTCAATGTACAACCACCAAATATGAGTAGAGTGCTTGGGAGAGTTGAAGTACCTCCTACGCTTAAGTTAGTATGGAGAATAATGTGAGCTTAAGTAGTAGAGGGTAAGAGAGAATAAAATCAGATAGAGCACTCCAGTGGAGTAAATGGGGTATTTATATATCTGGTCGAGGAAATCTTCTGGCGAGGGGATTTGAGGATGTTGCCCATACCTATTAGCCGGATTGTGGGGATGTCGCCCGTACCATTGTCGTTTCTTTTGTTAGTTTGTTATTAGGTGGCAGTGCCTCCTACGATTGATTGTGTCAATCTCTAACACTCTCATCGCGTCGTGTTGTGCTCTACGTTTTTTTTCATTTAATGCAGCGTGGAACACATTTAATGAGGCGTGGTCTTCATTTAATGCGGTGTGGTCATTTCTGACTCCCTTATACTGCTTGAATTTATCAAGTTGTCGATATTCGAATAGTTGGATTGTCCTTGACACCCTAAGTCTGTGCTATTGACCATTCATCTGATGCTTTGTCAGTGCTACTACTGACTTCCAAATGTCAGAGTTGTTCTTGACACCTAATTGTGGGCTCCCAACTTGGGCCTTAGTTGATGAATTGGGCTCTGGACCTTGACTTGACTCGGGTTGGCCCAAGACTCGGGAATTACCCTTCACATAGTATCTTGCAAATTCTTAGCATACAGATATGATGGAAATTCATATATGTCTAGGCCTTGTCTGGACCTCACTTGGTGTTCCTTGTCTGGGCCTTCTAGGTGGGTCTAGTTCCTTCCATTCAACCTTAGTTGGTGACTTGAGTTGGATCGATTTGGCCCAAGCCCTGGAAACTCCTCCCCTCCCTCATACAAATCGTATGGGATCCTCGAGAATAGTAAAGACGATACTGCTTACTAAAATTAAAAGCTTTGGGATTGTCATGAAATATGGAGGGAATTTGGCCATTGCTTCTCTTGTCACATGCGTTGGGGTGGTTTCCCCATAAACGATGCAAAATAAATTCTACCTTCATTTTGGGATAATCACACTGGTTGAGTTTGAATGTGGTCTTGGCGGTCTCTCAAGAAAACACGATAGCATTGCATCCATTCGAGAAGGGACTCGCATGGGCAACTTTTACTATTTTAGGATTATATATAATTTTGCTATACATTCGTATAAAATAGTCGTATATATATATATATATGATATATATATATATATCATATATATATATATATCATATATATGTCAAAACTCAATTTTCACCATTTTTTTCTCCTACGCCTACGCTAAACATATTCGTTCCTGTTGACAACTAAACTATCACGCATGTTGGATAGACAAGAATTTCGAGCTCCCAACACCTGGTCCATTTGAATGTAAGGTAAGATTTTTTTTTTTCAAAAAAAAAAAAAGGGATGAAATTTTTTAGAGTATTTTTTTACGAGAAATTGTGAAAGTACTATGAGACCCATTAAGAAGATATTTTTATTAATTAAACTTTATATATATATATATAAATGTCAAAGTGGTGCAGAATTGCAGCTCGTATATATATAGAGAGAGAAAAATACTCTAATCACAAAGAAACTACTTAAAAATAATTTTAAAAACTCATTCGATTTGATGTGATTCATCAATTTGTAAAATTATTTTTATTAGAATTAGATCTAATAGATCATATAAAATTACGTTAGTTTATAAAATTATTTTGTATAATCTCTATGTGATTGTAGCATTACTCGTGTATATATATATATATATATAAGATGGTAATAAAGTTATTGCTCTCTTATTATCTATTTACTGTTTTTTTATATTTTGTATATTGTATTTTTTCTTAATTGACTATTAGTAAAATTATATATATATTTTTATAATTTTTTCTTAATAATAATTAAGAATGTTAAATTGATACTTAAAAGGAAATAATAATAAAAAAATTCCAAATACACCCTGGAGCAGTAAATGGATAATATGAATTAAGAGGGTAGTAACCTTATTACTATTATTTTTTTTTTTCAATTTTTCGAAAGGTACTTTGACTTTTGTTTATTATAAAAATCGAGATAACATATTTTTTTATGAAATATACTTTTTAAATTCTTTGGACACTAAAAAAATGTTTGGATTAGAGAAAACAGAGATGATTTCGAGCAGAAAAACTGTGACGTTCTAAAAATCTAAGGATGCTTGAAGTTTGAACAGATGAAGATGAGTTCAACTCATGTCAATTTCTTTTTATTTTATTATTATATTTTTATAATTTTTTATATAAAATATAAATTTTTATACATATTTTTTAAATTTTAATATATATTTTTTAAATATTAACATATTTTTTTTAAATTTTAAAATAATAATAATAATAAAAAATAAACTAAACTGATAGTCCACTTACCTCAATTTCAAATCCAAGTGGGGCCGTAGATTAGGCCCCTGAGGCCTGAAGTCCCAGTAATTCTATGACACTGAGCATTTTCGAGTTACTCGGCCTTATTAGAGTTGGATCTCTCTCTCATCTCTCATCTCTCATCTCTCATCTCTCCTCGGAAAGGACACCTGCCTTTGCCCACTTCCTCTGTCTATGACTCTTCTCTCTCTAAAGTCTAAACCGAAAGCCTCACTGCTTTCTCCAGAAGATCTAACAAGGTAACCAAACAATCTAAACCCATCATTATCCTATTCCCTTATTTTCTATTCCCTTTCTCTATCGTATAATCAGTTGTTCGGTTGGGTTCTATTCTTTAGGGTTCATCGGTTTGCGCAATTTCTTTGTGAGTTTTCTCGTTTTGTAAGCTGTTTTTTATGGTTTTGCAATATATCCAGACATTGTTTCTATGGATGAGGACAAAGACAAGGATGTTTATGTGGGGAGTGTAACTGAGCCTGCTACTGTGGTAGTTAGTGAGCATGTAGCTAGTGAAACCCAAGTTGAGGGGCCTCTCTCGGAGGGCGTTCAGAGAGTAGAGGATGGTGGGGCTTGTAATGGGGATGACGTTATGGTGGAAGTCGTGGGTTCTGATTTGTATGTTGACGGGGTTTGTACCCATGGGGAGGTGGGGCGGAGTGGGACAGTCGAGAATGAGATTGGTGCGGTGGGAGATGGTAATTCTTTAGAGAAAGATGTTAATTCTTCGGGTTGAGGCGCTGCACTTAGTGAAGCGGGTTTGCGGGGAATTGGGGTTCAAGTGTTAATGCATCAAAATGTGGAACCGAGGCAGGAGTTGAGAGTTCTTGGGGGATTGTGGAATCACGAGGGGAACAGACCGAAGCTGTCGTGGTGGAGTCTAAGGTACTGGTGAGAGAGGAGAATATAGAGGGAGAAGCGGTCATGATAGTTGCTAGTGATAGTGAATATTATGACATGACACCACTGTATGTCAGTTTTAGATGGGGAAGCTCATAATACAGAGGTTGGAACTGTAGATGGTGGTTCTTTGTCGGTTCTGGGCTCCACGTGTGGAGAAACACAAATTGTTCAGGTGCAGGAAGTTGCATTGGTTGCCAAGGAAGCTGGTTTGAAGAAAGAAGGGGTTGAGGTGAGTGCGGATGGAGGTAGGCAACTCATGGATGATATGGTTGATGCAAGTGAGCATATGAATTCAGAGGAAGTTAGTGCTTTTGATGAGAAAGCAACTATTACTAGAAACGAAAATGGGGTAGGTGATTCCTCTGTACTTGTGGGTTCAGTAGGAGAAGATGCCTTACTTGAAAATGTGGAACATTCAGAAAGAGGATTTTTTGTTGAGGGTGATGAGCTTGGTGGTGGTGGTGGTGGATCGCGCCTGGTGATGGATTGGATGTAAATGATGATTTTGGTCAGATTGATTCAAAATGTGGGCTTCAGGTTGAAGTTGAAGAACAAGAGATGAAAGCTGAACAGGTTGGTTTGAAAGAAGACCAGGGAAAAGAGGTTGAAGAAGACATCACTGTTATTGAACAATCAAAAGCTGATGAAGAGAAATTCCTTGAACAGGAAGCTCTAAATGCTGGAACCATAGGTGAAGTGCATCAAGCTAGTTATCAGCTCCCATCAGAAAATGAAGGCGAGTTCTCTGTATTGGATTTAGTATGGGGGAAAGTGAGGAGTCGTCCATGGTGGCCTGGCCAGATATTTGATCCTGCAGATTCATCTGTGAAGGCAATGAAACATCCTAGAAAGGACTGTTTTTTGGTGGCATATTTTGGGGATCGAACATTTGCTTGGAATGAAGCATCTCAGTTGAAGGCCTTTTGAACACATTTCTCCCACATTGAGAAGCAAAGCAATTCAGAAGCATTGCAGAATGCTGTGGATTGCGCTCTGGAAGAAGTCTCAAGACGAGTGGAGCTTGGGCTTTCCTGCTCCTGCATACCAAAAGATGCCTTTGATAGAATCAAATACCAGATGGTTGAGAACACTGGAATTCGGCAAGAATTAATCCCAAGAGACACAGTGGACAGATCTGCTAGTGCTATTTCCTTTGAACCAGATAAATTAATCAAATATTTGAAAGCCTTAGCACAGTACCCTTCTGGTGGTAGTGATCGGTTGGAAGTTGTGATAGCTAAGGCTTAGTTGCTGGCTTTCTGTCGTTTAAAAGGTTGTCGTAGTTTGCCTGAGTTTCAATTTTGTGGAGAGAGTGAACCAGATACTTTAGTTTCTCGGGGAAGAATGCATTCAAGTTAAGTGTTTGAGCATGTCGATGACGGGTTGACTTTGTTGAACAGGAGAAATCGAAAAACCTGAAGAGCTCTTCTAATAAACATAAACAAGATTTTAAGATGATGTATTTTACAGAAAGAAAGAAAGAAAGAACTTTGTCAGAGTTAATGGTTGGTGCGATAGATTCTGCAGATGGCGATAATTTGCTAGATGGGAAGACTAGTGGTGGTTTGGTTTCCCCATCGTTTGGCAAGAAAAGAAAGACTGTTGATTGCCATGATGACCATGGGCCACAAGATGGGAGGAAAACTATTGCCTTTGCTAAAGTTTCCAGTACCATGTCACATTCTTTCCCCAAGCCATCATTTAAAATTGGCGACTGTATCCAGAGAGTTGCAAGCCAAATGACTGGGTCTTCTTCTATCCTGAAGTATAAACAGTAAGCTGATGCTTCCTTCCGGGATTCTGAGGACACCCAGAAAGAAAGGGTGAGTGTTTCAACAGATTACTTAGCACTAGATGATTTGTTATATCGCAACTTCAGATGGCAGCACAAGATCCGCTGAAAGGATATGATTTGTCAGATATCCTTGTCAGATTCTTCCCCGATTTTAGAAATTCAATAGTAGTTGGCTATCATTCCAGGGGAGAGTTATTGGCTATGGACAAAGTCGGTGGTGGTAAAAGAAAAAAATTCATCCCATTCTGTAGTTGGTTTTCCTGAAACATATGAATTTGAGGATATGAGTGACACTTACCGGACAGTTAGGGTTGTCCAAAAATGGTTCGGAAGAGCAACCTCCACGTAGAAACAAAAAAGAGAGAGCATCAAATTGTTGCTGTTGTACAAGACCCCCCTCAAGTGAGCCGTAGGCCATATTCAAGGAAGCGATATTCAAATGGCAATAATGCTCTGTGGTGGCTGACAAACCTAATGGCTACGTGGATGAGAACTCACCTGCCGAAATTGTGATGAACTTCTCTGAGGTGAACTTTGTCCCAACATAAACAAACCCGAGTTAAGATGTTTAGCCATTTTGGGCCTTTTAAAGAATTTGAACCAGAAGTTGATCGCAATACAAGCCGTGCTAGAGTAGTGTATAAGCATTCTTCCGACGCAGAAGTTGCTTTCAGTAGTGCTAGAAGGTTCAACATTTTTGGGCCAACGCTGATAAATTACCAGATTAACTATACTCTCTCTGCTCTGTATAAAGCTTCTCCAATGGACACAACCCATGACCTTGATGTTAATCTAGTTTGAAAGTTTCAGGTATATATTTACACCTGGACCAGATTTTACTATCGATCTTGTGTTGGAATTGGAAGCCAATGATTCCTTAATTACAAATGGTTGGCATCTCATTACTCAAGGAGTTGATACTCATAATAATTAATATCCCTTGCTAAACAAATCGATGCACTCTGTTTTGTGAATGATGGACATGTATAAAGGGAGTGTATTTAAAGAAAAAAAATTTTGAGGAAAAGGATAATACAGATCATGTTTTCAATCACAAATGGTAGCAAAACTGATTAGGGGTCTTTTTGGACATTTCTAATTATTTTCCTTTGCATTAACGTCCTTTTTTCTCTCTTTTACACCTTTTATATGTGGTGTTATATATACTTAGTGAAAGAAGTTTTATTATAATTTAGGCACATCAGATGCCTAAAGAGAAACCGCTTGGGAAAAAAAAAAGGATGCCTAAAGAGAAACCAGATTTGATTAGGGGTGTTGATCCGGGCCGGGTTGTACCCGGCCCGATTTAAAATTTTATTTATTTCTTAATATTTTTTATTTTTTATTTTTCAAATGTTTAAGGAAATTTTGAATTCGGATTTCGGATTTGGAAATCCGGAACTCGGATGAACACCTCTAGATGTGATGAGATGTCCCGTTTAAATTTGAAGACAAGACGAATTAAAATGAGTTGAGTTGAGTTTATTTTTTAATATTATTATTATTTTGAGATTTAAAAAAATTGATTTGAAAATTAAAAAAGTTGTATTTAGATTTAAAAAAATTGTATTAAAAATTGTATTTTATATGAAAATATAAAAAAATATATTAATAAGTTTAAAATAAGTTGAGATGAGCTCTTTCGTCTCGTCTTCGAATATAAATGTGTAAAGAAATTTAACTGAACATTTTTTATTTTCAAATGGTAGTTACTCTTGGCGGTTGTAAGATTTAGGAATGGTTATCGTTATCTTGATGTTCTTCTTAAAATTTATATTTATAATCATTTTAAATAATTAGTTAACAAGTAAAACTTAACAAATATTTTTTTAATAATTAAGGGATTGTTTGTTTTGAAAAGTGAGTTCAACTTATCTCATCTCATCTTGTACTTTCAACTCATTTCAACTACTCATTTTAAATTTCAATTCATCTCAATCATTCATTTTATTATTATTCATAACTCATCTCATCTCATCTCATCTCCGAATCAAAGCGAATCCTTCGTATCTCATCACGAGATATTAACATGTCAAAGCTTGCCGTATAGGAGACACGCCAACTCATGATACTCTGAGAGGGTCCAGCTCACCCCCACCACATTTCTCAACTTTGACAACTTTTAAATCAGATTATGGTTGGTTTGAGACAGACCTCAGAGTCACATCACCTCCATTAAATACACCCAAAACTCCCACACGGTTCAAAATCTTGAATCAAAATCACGATTTAGTATTTTTACTGATTTCATCAAAATAAATTATTAAATTTTAATAAAAAAATATAAATATATATAATTTTTTTTATTATATTTGATTAAATATGACAAAAAAAAGTGTAAAATATTAATAGCATAAAATTACTTTTTAATTAATTTTTAAGTAATAAATTATCAAATTTGATAAATTTTTTAATATATATATAAATTTATATCTTTTATTCTCATCTAATATTAATAATTAATTTTAATGATATCGATACTCATCCAATATCTACTGGTTTTTCTATGCTTATTCATTCACCAAATTTACCCTCGGGTTGGAATACAGCTGGCCACGTTATAAACCCAGAAAAAGAGAAGAGGGATTGGGTTGGAAGCTGCCACTATGAGAGAAAAGAGATTTATTCAGTACCATCTGGCAATCCTCACGTGGGCTATCCTAATGTTCTTTCTATCACAAGTTGATCATCTGCAATTTCATTGGAATCTCCAATGAGACCGAAATTATACAAAGGCATCAGCTCCATGCCCTGGCTAGAGTTCATTTTGACTGACGCTTCGTGTTTCAAAATTAAATGATGTGGCATATTATATATTACACTCTCATCATATTTTTATCCTATTAAATAAAATAAAATATATTTATTTCTCACTTAATAAAATAAAAGTGAAATGATATTAATAGTGTGGTGTATAAAAAATTTCATATTTAGAAATCTCTTTATAAATTATATATGTGATATATATTAATATATTAAATCATAATAAAATTAATGTGAGGTAATTACTCAATTACTAATAAATAAAAACTTCTTATATATATAAATATTTTTTTAACACAAATGTATTATTCTTCTTGCCAATTATCTACAAAATCTGGTTCTTGTATTATTCTTTTTTATTTTGGGGTGGAATACATATATATTCCATGATTTCACACTGACAGAGTCGGATCATTTGTTTTTAAAGATAAGATGAGATAAAAGTTAAATATATATATATATATATTTTTTAGATATTTTTTTATTATTAATTTTATTTTTGGATTTAAAAAAGTTGTTTTGTGTTTTAAAAAAATTGAATTGTTTATTTTATTTTATATAAAAATTTTAAAAAATATAATTATAAATTTGAGATAAAATACAATAAGATAAAATAATTTGTATAAACAAATCAGACTTAATAATTGACTTCCGGTCACTACTCTTGTACAGGATCAGTTTAGCTATGTTTTCGCCGGACGAAATGTGGAAAAGCAATTTTTTTTTTTTTTCCTTCAAGTCTCGATCCTTAATCTACGCCTGAATTTCTCCTTATCTCGAAGAAAAAACAAGCAATTACTGAACGAATTAGGCGATGATAGCCTATTTATGGAATGACGTGCGTCCAATTATATGATCATCCACCTAAATATATATATTCTATCTGACAATGCTACATATAATTTAAAAAATTAATTTTTTTTACATTTCAAGTAATTAATAAATAAATAAATAAAATTTTATTTTAGAATAAGAGTAATTAAAATATCTTTATTTATAAATAAAAAATTTTAAAAATTCATTTTATTTAGTCATAAAATAAAAATATTTCTATATGAATTATAATACAATCTATTAAATATGGATTGCAATAAAAATTATTCTATCAATTAATATTATCATGATCATGCCTGCATGCACTTCCAATTAAGTTTCACCCTAATAATTATCTCATCTCAACCTTCTACTGATCACAAATTTAATGTCCAAGTGATCGATCTCTAAAATGAAATTAATGATAATATGTATTAATGTTGTTGATATTATTATTATAAATTTAAGGGAATTAAATATTTCCTAACGCAGTACGTAGCATGAGTAACACGATATCATGATGTCGACTTGTTACTTACAGTCGTCATAGACGAAAATAGATAGCTAGATATTCATGTAGGACTTCATTTCTAACTTTATTTTCAGTACTTGATCTTACTAGAATTAGTTGCTGCATCATGTATATAATTTGGACCACTATCATATATATATGATAGTCATATATCGGAATGAGTCGCGTAATACCTCGAGCACATTAATATATGGTAAATAAATAAAAAAATGTGAAATATAACAAAAATTGAAATGGAGAAGAGAGAAGAGAGAAGCATTTAAAAAATACTTAAAAGTGATACATCTTTACTATTCTTAATTGTGATTGGATACATGAAAGTATTGATCCAAATCATATGAAGATAAGATAACATGTTGGAAGTCCATAACTGCATGCATATATAATCCCTTCACGCAAATACCTAAATATTATCATAAACTCCTTTAAAAAAAAAAAATTATCGTAACTGGCCAATAATTATATATATGACCAAAAAAAAAAAAAAGGTTCGGTCGAAGGATCGGAAAGGATCACTCGATGGATCTTCAGAAGATTGACCCAATGACGATCGATCGACCAGTTTTCCATCCACTAGTAAGCATAAGTTGCTGCATATATATAACAGTATAAGAAATGTACGTAACATTAAAAAAAGAGCATCTTTGAAAATAAAAAAGTTATATTTTTATGATTTTATTTAAATAATACTACGTACATTGTTGCCTACGTGAATGATTAATCTAAACTAAAGGTTCGTACATATTTGATTGATTGTAGTTTTTTGTACGTATGTACTCTTCTTAAATCCAGAGACAAATTGCTCAAACAGATGAGACGAGGAGGAAGTGTGTGACAGTGTGTGTGTGTGTGTGAATCATGATCGCGTTGGTAAATGGTAATTCTCGTGGCCTTAAAGCCAAAGTCCATCTGTGATGATCTGTCTGCCGCTTTGTCCCTTTCTTTCTTTTTTATGAAAAAATAATTTACTGTACCTTGTGCATTCTATCTGTACCTCCTCTTCCCTTTGTTCCTTAAAAACCTTCGCTCTCGGCCACTTCCCACAAAACCCTCTCTCTCTCCCTCTCTCTCTCTCCAATATTGTCAAGCTAGGCGATCAGTTTAAACTTCAGTCGAGTTGTATATATTTGATCTTATCGGATTTTGTTAACCCTTACTGAGTGTTCTGGGCCGGAACAACTAGCTAGATAACGATGACGATGAGCAACAGCGTTGGACAATTCGGGGATACGACACTAACAAAGGTGTTTGTCGGAGGGCTAGCATGGGAGACTCCGATGGAGGCCTTGAGAGAGCACTTTGATAAGTACGGTGAGATATTGGAGGCTGTGATCATCTCTGATAAGGTCACAGGCAGATCCAAGGGCTATGGATTCGTAAGTTTTCTTTCAGATCATGATAACCATATCGACGGATCTTCATCTACTCAAAGATCGAAGAACGTAAACTTCTTCTTCTTCTTGTATATCGTAGGTGACGTTCAAGAAGGCTGAAGCAGCTAAGAAGGCTTGCGAGGACGCCACGCCCATCATCAACGGACGCCGAGCTAACTGCAACCTGGCTTCGCTCGGAGCTCGGCGCCCAAGGTCGGCTTCCACCACCCCTCCAGATCAAGGTATACGTATACTCATTATTAATATTATATTATCTATATATTAACGATATCGAAAAATGATACTCAAATTTAATGGATCGATTTTATGGTAATGGGGATGATCAGATCAATGGGGGTGATCTTAAAGGCATGTACTGATCATGTTCATATAAATATATATTAATATTGCAGGATCCAACGATGGAACAAAGCCTGCACCAGCAAATTATCAGGTGAGTTGCTACTATCCGGCGGGGATACCGCCGTCGCCCTTTCATCATCATGATCAACATCATCGACCGGCCGTTCCTTTCTATGCAGGGTACGAGCGTTACATTTTAGGGGGATATGGGAGTAGCTTGCGGCTTTTATATATACATATATATATATATATATGTATTATGCTATATATATGGCTGTAATTAATTAATTAATTAATTATCCTAATTCATTACCTTATTTTCAGGTACTCTCCCAGCTATATTGCTGCAGATATCAGTTACAATAACGTGAGTGGATGATCTCATTTACAACTTCTTAAATTCAATATATATGAAAGTATTTAAACGTCCGCCACCTTACAAATTTTGTGACAGTCCCCGAATAATTATTCTTCGGTTTCTTTTATCCTTTGATCTTTTAGTTTAATATATGAATACAGACATTATAAGTTTAAGATCCGGCGGGGTTTAGATAACAAAAGTTTAATTATAAAAG
The DNA here is from genome assembly GCA_036559045.1 of Platycarya longipes. Classification (NCBI taxonomy): domain Eukaryota; kingdom Viridiplantae; phylum Streptophyta; class Magnoliopsida; order Fagales; family Juglandaceae; genus Platycarya; species Platycarya longipes. The sequence continues at coordinate 11,115,185 of CM071790.1, read as the reverse complement.
GTCGTTTCAGTTTTTATTATGTTTATTACATTGACGCAGAAGTTAAGCTACGCCGGCGGGAACTATATCATGAATGGACGTTTTCCCGGCCATCATGTGTATCATGCTCAACCTATTGTGGGTGGCAACGCATTGATGCCTATGTACCCATTTTACAATTACGACCAATCACATACAATGGGCCTACCTCAAGCCCATATCTTCCCTGCATCAGCGGCGGGGCCCATGAACGGTGCTGTCCCGGCGATCATGTCTAAACCAGCAGCAATTGGTCCTAACGTCTCAGGTAGACAGACACGTTGATTTATGCTGTAATTGCCTCACGTGCTTATTATAATACTCTATAAATGTGTTTCGAAAAGAACAAGACATCATAGTTTCACGTGAACATGTTGTGTTTTGGTTAGTTTTTTATGATAAATTATATAATAGATCGAAGTCGATCAACTTTAATTCAGGCAATAATGTTATATAAATGTAACTAAATTACTGATATTACGAAGACAGTTTGCTTGGCTGTGGAGTAGGTACTACAGTTGGCGCATTTGAGAGCTTTAAAATGGTTGTCTAAGAGACAATATTTATGTGTAGTTGGCAATAACAAAGGGATCCAATTAAGGTGGAGGCTGCTGATCAGAACAACTATATACGATTACGATCTGATCTGTTATGGCTGTTCTTCTTTTCAATATTTCGTTTTAATTTTTCGAATTCTTGTTCTTATAATTCTTATAATAATTAGGTGCTTGATTATAAGATGCTTTCATTCTCAATTTCTATCTAACAACTCAGCTTGAGCTGTAAACCATTAAAAAAAATATAACCAACGTCTATCATGCATGCGTTATAAGAGTTTTATTTAAATTCTGTATCCCACACACCCATCTTATCAGTTTGAAATAGTTCAAAATCTTATTAGATAATATTTGAGTTATAAAGGGATAAAAATTACTCCTAAGAGATAAGATTAAAAATATGTATCTCCAATTATAGTCAGACACAAACTCTTAAATTTCTTGATGGTCAGAAGTCTATAAATAGTACTATGAGATTCAAGGGTTCTCACCTATAACATTAGAGTGCCTCTAACTATCGGGAAACACTTGTGAGATAAACGTTGCTAAGGCGATCATTCTCTCATAGTCAGATCAATTCTTCATTAACCAAAAGGAAATATGTATGTTTCTCATATTGTTATTTATTATTATTGTAAATCATAAGAAATCGAAAATCCATTTATTAATGTCATGTTAAAATATTTAACATGCATATCTGTAATTGCCCATATAATCTTCTTCATGGGTATTTCATGGCTTTATTGAACTTTGCTATATATATATATATATGAAGCCTTCATCTTCAAATAAAATAATTGCACCTCTCTTACATGCACGGACGCTAGCTGATCTAGCTGAGCTATGATATAAATATTAAATATATGTATTGTTGAGGTCGTGTTTCGTGGCTTGAGCTATTCGGCGAGGTCCAAACAATCCGCGTCTGTACGAATGAGTAGTGAGTAGGGTTGTGGTAGCCTAAGACAACTCCGATATTTAAGTCAGTACGATTATCAAGAAAATCTGGAAGTATGAGAATAAAAAAATAGGGATAGATCGCTTAACTTATGAATTGTGAGACTTTCGACTATTTATAAGGCTCAGCATGTGCTAGCTAAGTCGCTCGAGTAGAAGATGGTGAAATGATGGTATTACAATGATGCTAGCTTCCTCGATCGATGACATGAAAATTACACCGGCCTATGCTCCATATATCAATGAATTAACAATTACCAAAGCTCAAGCAGATCAGATGATTATTTATGACTACTTTCAGTAGTAGTACTTCAGGGCCCCTTGATCTGAATCTTCCCCTCCCAATTACTACTAGTACTAGCTTAATTTGAACCTATGTATATTGGCACCCCATGTCCAAAAATTGTTCACAAATTCCTCGTATATATATCAAATATACGCAGCTTGCTGAATAAGGACTCTAAAAATTCACGAGGCAGTTATTCTCAAAGTGAATATTATATATATAATATATATTTATATATGTGTGTGTGTGCGCGCGCATAATGCATCATGTTTCAATAAGTTTATCATTAAAATAAGACAACAAATTATTTCATGTAGACGTTTAACAAACAGGATAATCCAAAATTGACCAATAATCAAATGAACCCACAAAGAAATAGAAGGTTGTCACCTGAAAACATCATTGCCCAAGACACCTAAATAAAATATGCTCATGTACTCTAAAAGCTAGCGCTCCTCATTCTCTTACAGATCATATATACTGACTTTGTTGCCTAGAAGAATGATTAAGGGCTCATTTGAATAATGAGATGAAATAATTTTATATAAAAGTTAAAAATCAAATAAAATATTATTAAAACATTAATTTTTAATATAATTATTATTTTAAAATTTTGAAAAAATTAAATTATTTATTATATTTTATATAAATTGTTTATTAGCAAAAAAAAGTACGTATGTGCCGATTTTTCTATTTCCCAAGTGGCCGTTTCTTCCTTTTTTTATTTGTATTTTTTTAGGGAAAAGACTTCATTGCGTGTTAATAAGTCAAAGTTATAATTGTGATTGATAAATACAGAGAAAAATTCAGATTACAAGTCAAACTACTCAATTATTTGAGGTATTCCTGTACACCATTGTCTTAACTTCTATAAACTCTCAAGTGATAAAATTTTCGGAGATTTCAATATCGATTTATCAGAAATTAGTATGTCACTCTATAAACAGAGATAATCAACTCTCACCCTCTAAAGAGGGAGGGAGAACCAACACCCTCCTCCTCCAAAAGAGGAGAAGGGACATAGAAATACCTTCTTTCTCTGAAGGAGGAGCAGGACAACTAAAAGAACTAGTATATTCATTTATTTATTATTACTTAGAACTAACAAAAACACGAAAACAAAATATAGAAAGAAAAAAAAAACACCACCGAACACAAAATACACCAACATGAGCAATTGTGACGATGCGTGAGGGACACACCACTCTTGGAGGATGGCAAACAGTCAAGTCCCATGAGGTTGGAGGTTCTGGACCGAGCATGGCTGCCCTGTTTGGCGCCGTTTTGTACCTGTATGATAGATCAACACTTTATCAGTCCTGCGGAGAGGCGCATGGAGAACCAAGGATGACGAAGCATGGCTACTCATCCTGCAACCACAACCAACCAAATTCAAATAAACTACAACCGCAATTGACCAAGACCAAAAACCAGCCATGCTTGTCGATAAAGCTCGCAACCATAGCCAAAAGAGAAAGAAAAAAGAAGGGGGAGAGATATAGGGGAAGAAAACGGAAGACATATGAAAAACGAAAATAAAAGAAAAGGCTAAGAGGGAAGGAAGGGAGGGAGGGGGGAGTCGAGGCTCCCACCCCTACAGTGCCTACTCCTTAAGGTTTTCTAGGATTTTCGAGAGAGAAAACGAGAAAGACGAATAGGTATCACAATTTGTAATTTCCTATCGTATCGGTTGGTAGGACTAAAATATGTTGTACTAGTCAGTTCTCCGGTACAGATTATGCACAGTGTTATATATGGTACAGAAATGGCCAATTAGTCTAGTATGAATTGATAGGTATAATAACGTGTCCAAGTGGCTATTTCTGTACCATATATAACAATGTGCATCAAAATAGTGGGCATCAGCTTAGTTATAATTTAGGAAAATGCTAATTTGACACCTTATATATTTTAATTTTTTTTTTCTGTTACTTAATGATTAAGGAATTGATTATTTGTGTATTGATTATTTTCATATTTTTTAAAAATATTTTAAAATGATAAAAAAATGAGAATAAAAAAATAAGAAAAAAATAGAAAGCAAAATTTAGTCTAGGTGTAAGATAAAGTGGTCAATTTTGGTGGCATTGTAACACCACCCTATAACTTATGCTGGCGAGCAATGCTGCTAAATGAAAAAATAATAAACATAGCTTGATCTTGTGAATTTACAATAAGCAATAAAAAATCAGCCGACTCTACATAAAAAAACACATGATGAATCTCTTTATTTTGATAAACTAGAAGGAGCTTAGAAGGAGCTTAACAACAACACGAAGTTGTTTTGGCACCATTGTTGTTGGATTTCTCTTACGCTATCCTTATTTTCACCGTTTGCTTTGCTCATTACAGATTTTGTGAAATACTGGGTTTGACATTGTTGTTATGATTGGTTCATGGACAAAGTTTAAACTTTTTTTTATATACCAGGTGTTTTTATCTTTATGCGGATGGCCTTGGCCTAATTTGTTGCTTGTCTTGAATGTGAATCCATTTTGGCACAATGGAATGGATTTATAACCATTAATTTGTACCCATTGTCGATTCTTTAGGGGATCCTTTCATTCAAATGGTAATGTTTTTTGCTTAAGGATTTTTTAGGTTAAACATGTTTTTGCTGTTCTTAATGTGGACAAATGTAACATCAAGAAAGATACATATGTTTGTACGAAGTACGAAAGGGAAAAGGTGGACAAATTTGCCGATTATTAAGAATTAGCTACTTTATAAATAAGGTTTGATGTGGACATATGTTTTTATTTTTATTTTTATTTTTTATGATTATTGCTAAACTTCCATAGTGGGAACTTTCCTAACTACTTGTAAATTAGTATAGTTTTTCGTTTAATATCTCTAATTAGCATGTAATGTTGCTTTGTAGTAACAAAACTTCTATTTGATTGATATTAGAGGAGCGTTATTGAAAAAAAAAAATTTGAACTAAGGAAGATTTGTCTATGGAATGAAATCCTATTAACTTTTTTCTTGTTTGTTTAAAGTTTGGTGTACCCACTTTATCAAAATGATCTATTAGAGCATAAGCATTAGGTGCATATATTATGAGAGATGTTTTACCCCAAAACACCCTTATATCCGGTCCCCTCAAGAAAGGACCGGTTGAGATGTGAATAGTAGCTCCTCAAATTGAACAATAGATGTGGTGTTCCTTTTCCCACTATGGGTGCCCATTTCTTACAAAAAATCATTTCCCAAGACACCTAAATCAAATATGCTCATGTACTCTGCCCTGTTTGGATTCGGAGATGATTTGAGCTCGTTTTAACTCATCATTACACTTTATTTAAATTCTCATACAAAATATAAATCTCAATACAGTTTTTTCAAATCTCAATATAATTTTTTCAAATTTCAATTCAACCTTTTAAAATCTTAAAATAATAATAATAATATTTTATTCAATTTTTAAAACTCATTTCAACTCATCTCATCTTTACTCCGAATCCAAACGGGACCTTAGAAGAATGGTTAAGGGCTTTGTTGCCTAGAAGAATGGTTAAGGGCTTTGGGGCTTCATTCTTTTATAGATCATATGTCTCTGACTTTGTTGCCTAGAAGAATGGTTAAGGACTCATTTGGATAGTGAAATGAAATGATTTTATATGAAAATTATAAATAAAATAAAATATTATTAAAATATTAGTTTTTAATATAATTATTATTTTAAAATTTCAAAAAATTGTATTATTTATTATATTTTGTATAAAAATTATAATAATGAGATAAAACGTACCATTTTCATATCCAAACTGGACCTAAATGAGGTTGAAGTATGCGTCGTAGTATTCTAATCAGTACCTTTTAGTCTGACATCATTTTTTTAAATTTCATTTTATTTCATTTATTGATTAATGAAGTATTTTTTTCAATTATGATGTAATGAATTTTGTTAACATATTTAAGAATATGAAAAAAATAAATGAATAAGGACAAACTCATGCTAGCACTGCCCATACATCAGAGGAATGCAAACAATAACACAACAAAAAGAACGTACACATTAGATTTTCCTAATTCCTAAGTGGTCGTTTCTTCCTTTTTTTTTTAATTTTTTTTATGGAAAATACTTCATTACATTTTAATAAGTCGAAGTTATAATTGCGACTGATAAATACAGAGAAAATTCCATATTATAAACCAAACTACTCAACTATTTGGAATATCTTTGCATATCATTGTCCTAACTTCTATAAATTCTCAAGTAACAAAACTTTTAAAAATTTCAATATCGATTTATCAGATATCAATATGTCACTCTGTAAATAGAGATAACCAACCATCACTCTCTAAAAAGATATGGAACCAACACTCTCCTCCTCCAAAAAAGAAGCGAGACAAATAAATGAACTAGTATATTCATTTCTTTATTATTACCTAGGACTAACAAAAGCACGAAAATGAAATATAAAGAAAAGAAAAGAACAACACCGAACACAAAAGACACCAACCTGAGCGGTTGTGACAATGCGTGAGGGACACGTGCCGCTCTTGGAGGATTGCAGACAGTCGAGCCCTATGAGGCTGAGGCTGGAGGTTCTGGACCCAACATGGATGATTGTGGCTATTGTAAAGCTCCCTTATAGGGGCACATGGGTTTTAGGTTCTTGGAGATGAGCGCACATGTGGCCTCGGAGATGAGTGCACGTGGCCCACGGGCCACTCTACTTGTCGTTGTTTTGTCCCCTTCTGATAGGTCAACACTTTGGGAGTCTTGCAGGAAGGCTTGTGGAAAACCATGGACTATGGAGCCAGGATGCTCACCCTGCAACCACAACCAACCAAATTCAAATAAACTGCAATCACAATTGATCAAGACTAAAAACAAGCCACGCTCGCCGATGAGACTCTCAACCATAGCAAAAAGAGAAAGAAAAAAGAATGAGGAGATGTGGGGGAAGAAAATGGAAGACATACGAAAAACAAAAATAAAATAAAATGCTGAGGGGAAAGGGAGGGAGGGGGAAAGCCGAGGCTCCCACCCCTATAGCGCTTACTTCTTAAGGTTTTCTAAGATTTTTTAGAGAGAAAATAAAAGAGACAAATAGGTATAGCAGCGTGTGTCCAAGTGGCCGTTTTTGTGCCATATAACGCTATGGATCCAAATAGTGGGCATCAACTCAGTTATAACTTATGCCGGCGAGCAATGCTGCAAAATAAAAAATAATAAACAGAGCTTGATATTGTGAAGTTACAATAAGCAATAAAAAAGCAGCCGACCCTTCATAAAAAAATGATAAATCTCTTTATTTTGATAAACTAGAAGGAGCTTAACAGCAACAAGAAGTCGTACGTTTTGGCACCGTTGTTGTTGGATTTCTCTTTCACCATCTTCATTTTCATCGTTTGCTTTGCTCATTACAAATTTTGTAAAATATTGGGTTTGCCATTGTTGTTATGATTGCTTTATGGACAAAGTCTAAACCTTTTTTATACACTCATGTGGGTGTTTTATCTTTGTGCAGATGGCCTTGGCCTAATTTGTTGCCTTTCTTGAATGTTGAATCTCTTTTGGCACAATGGAATGGGTTCATAACCATTAATATGAACTCATAGTTGATTCTTTAGAGGGTCCTTTCACTCAAATGATAATGTTTTTGCTTGAGGATTTCTGAGAGTAAATATGCTTTTGCTGTTCTTAATGTGGACAAATGTAACATAAAGAAAGATACATATGTTTGTAAGAAGTACGATAGGGAAAAAGGTGGACAGATTTGCAGATTATTCAGAATTAGCTACTTCATAAATAAGGTTTGATGTGGAATATGTTTTTTTTTTTATTGTTTTTTTTATGATCATTGCTAAACTTCCATAGTAGGAACTTCCCTAACTACATGTAAATTAGTATAGTGTTCTGTTTAATATCTCTAGTTAGCCTGTAATGTTGTTCCATAGCAACAAAACTTCTATTTAATTAATATTAGAGGAGCATTATTTCAAAAAAAAAGTTCGAATTAAAAAAGATTTGTCCATAGAATGAAATCCTATTAACTTTTTTCTTGTTTGTTTAAAATTTAGTATACTCACTTTATCAAAATGATCTATTAGAACATTCGTATTGGGTGCATATATTGCATAAGGAATGTGATGTAGGAATTTTTTTGAAGATGAATCAGATTTTAAAAAAATTTATAGAAAGGGAGATTTTTAATTAAAATTTGAGAAAAATTTTAAAAACTAGGATGTGGATGCTGATTATAATATAAAGAAACCGACGACCAAGATTTCGCTTAAATTTTTTTATAATGGGGCTCACTTCAAGGGCCACTTGACCAATAATTCCTTTCCATTGTTTTAGAAATGTAAAGAACCTAACTCTCTCAAAGGAAATGACTATTTGCCAAATATAAAGATGACTTAAAAAGAATTAAATAAATGATAAATAGAATATAAAAACAACTTGGGCATTCATTGTACAAGTAGGTGGACCAAAAATAAAATAAAATTGGAATATCCCATAACCCAAATTAATCGACTAATCGAATAATTGAATAGGTGTCCAGTTGGGTCGGGTTGAAACAATTTCTATCGAGTCGAGTCGGGTGAACAATCCTAACTATGATAAACAATAAACAATCTGTCAACCCTACATAAAAACAAAAGAAACATGATGAATCCCCTTATTTTGATCAACTATATTCATTCCCTTCCGATGAGCACCATGTTATTCAACAGGATTCGATTAAAGAGAAGAATTTTGAGTAGAAAAATACTTTCTACAAAATAAATTCATTAAAGGTTAATGCCCAAAAATAGCAGTAATTCTATGACACCAAGCCACATTTTCAAGTATTAATGTAGCCCACAAAACTATTAGACTGTCACCGTTCTTTTGTTAAACAGCAAAGTCCCTTGTTCAAAAAATTTGAAAAAATTTATATAATTTTTAATTTTTTATACAATTTTCATATATCATATTTTATTTTATTTTTAATTAAATATTCAATATATAAATAATGAATAAAATTAATAAATAAAATTAAAAACAATAAATTTAAGACAAAAATATTTAAAAATTATAAAAATTAAATAAAAAATAATAATATATAAAAATTAAAAAGTTGTTTAGAACTCTCAGAAAATTCATCCAGATCTTATGCTGGCCAGTGACCAATCACTGTAAAAAGTGAAAAGGACAAAGTACGCATTTTATTCGGCCATATGAGTTGAGTTAGATCTCTCTCTCGCTCGCTCGCGGAAAGGACATCTACCCTTTGCCCACTTCTTTTCTCTGTAGCTCTTCCTCTCCCTAAAGTTTATAAAACTTTAAAGTTTAAACCCAAGAGCCAAAGCTTTCACATGTTTCATTTCCAGAAGATCTAACAAGGTAACCAAATGATCTTAACCCATTCACTTTCTTTTTCCATTTGTCTTCTATTTCCTTTATGTTTTGATGCATGCGGTCGATCATCTTTCTTGATCGTACAATTAGGTTTGTTTGGTTATGTTTTTATGGTTTATCAATTTGTGCGTTTTTTATTTTCTCGTTATATAAGTTGTTTTTGGTGGTCTTGCAATATATGTAGATACTGTTTCTATGGATGAGAAAAAGGGCAACGATGTTTGTGTAGGGAGTGTTTCTGAGTCTACTACCGTGGTTGTTAGTGAGCATGTCGCTGGTGAAATCCAAGTTGAGGGGCCACACTCGGAGGGCGTCGAGAGAGTAAAGGATGGCGGGGCTTGTAATGGGGATGATATCATGGTGGAAGTTTTGGGTTCTAATGTGTATTTTGATGGTGTTTGTACCCACAAGGAGGCAAGACGAAGTGTGGCAATCGAGAATGAGATAGGTGCAGTAGGAGATGGTAATTCTTTGGAGGAAGATGTTAAATCTTTGGGTGGAGGCACTTCACGTAGTGAAGCAGGTTTACGGGGAATTGGGGATTCAAGTGTTGTTGCATCAAAACATGAAACCAAGACTGGAGTTGAGGGTTCTTTGGAAATTGTGGAGTCACGGGGCAAACAAACTCAAGCCGTCATGCGGGAGGAGTGGGAGGTTATGGTGAGAGAGGAGGAGAATATAGAGGGAGGAGCAGTCAAGGGGGAGACAGGGAGAGAAATAGTTGCTAGTGGTAGTGGAACTGGTGACATGACAGCACAGGATTGCACAGTTTTGGATATTGAAGCTCAGAATACAGAGGTTGGAATTGAGGATGGTGGTTCTTTGGTGGAGTCACGGGACGAACAAACTCAAGCCATCGTGGTGGAGGAGTGTGAGGTTATGGTGAGAGAGGAGGAGAATATAGAGGGAGGAGCTGTCAAGGGGGAGACAGGGAGAGAAATAGTTGCTAGTGGAACTGGTGACATGACAGCACAGGATGCCACAGTTTTAGATGGTGAAACTCAGAATACAGACATTGGAACTGAGGATGGTGGTTCTTTAGTGGTTTTGGATTCCACACATGGAGGAGCACAAGTTGTCCAAGTGGAGGAAGTTGTCATGGTTGCCAGGGAAGCTGTTTCGGAGAAACAAATGATTGAGGTGGGTGCAGATAGAGGTGGGCAAGTGATGGATTGTGTGGTTGATGCAATTGAGGATAGGGAATCAAAGGAAGTTGATGCTTTGGATGAGAAAGCAAATGTTACTAGAAATGAAAATGGGGTAGGTAATTCCTCTGTGGTTGTGGGTTCCGTAGGTGCGGAAGGCCTTGTTGTTAAAGAAGATGCCATATTAGAAAATGTGGAGCATTTAGAGAGAGGATTGGTTGTTGAGGGTGACCAGCCTGGCGGGGGATTGGCTGATGGTGGATTGAATGTAGCCTCTAAGTTGATGCCACAAAAAGCTGGTGTTGTGGATGATGATGTTTGGAATCCTGGAATCAGTTCTGTGGTTAGGTGTGCTATGTCAAGTGCAGAAAATTCAAGTTTACAGACCGATGCTTTTCCAGGAAAAGCTTTAGTAATATTCAACGAGCAGGGAAAGGTTCTTACTTCTGGCAGTAGTGCTTTGGATGGGGTTGTTTCTAGTTCAGGGAGGAAACTGATGGAGGACACTTCTTTTGGAGGAACAAAAAATGGTGATGGAGATCCCAAATTATTGGATGAAAAAAGTGAAGTTGCTGCTAAAGGGGATACTTTGTGTTCCAATGTGGAAGGAATGGAAATTGATGCTATTGATGAAAATGCTACTTGTTCAATGGAAGAGCAACAGGCAAACACTGAACAAGTAGGTGAGAACTCTGAAAATCAAAGAGATGTATCTCTCACTCCAGTATCCTCATGTCTACCAAATCAAGCTGCTGTTGGAGGTGTTGATACAGTAATTGATGACAAGGGTTCTTCTCAGTTAAATTCAACTGTCGTGCAAGAGATGGTAGTTGATAAACAAGTTATTGAAGAACAGTTGATAGACATTGAGACAGTTTGTTTGGGCACTGCAAGTCATGGGCATAAATGTGCAAACTCAACTTCAGATCTTGTAGTTACTGTTGGGGAAGCTGTAGCCAAGTATGACAAGGTTCTTTCAGATTCAAATGTTGAGGTTACAGAAACTGTTGATCGGGATGGGATGTTGTCTTGCTCAGTAAATGACCAGAACTTGAAAGAAGAGAGAATGTGCAAGATCACACAAACAGAGGCTCATGCTACCAGCAGGATGGAATCTGCTTTTATGGAATGTGAAGCTGTTCTAGATTCAATTAGTGAATTTTCAGTACCCACCAAGAACGACAAGCCATTGGAGTCAGAAGAGTACTTAAAAAAGGATGTGGGTGGTGATCTACCTCAGATCGAGTGTGAAGATGCCATGTTGTCTAACCAGCCAATTCAAGTAGTTGTTGAAGCAGAAGTGCCAACTGTTGATGGAAGCGATCTTCTAAACTCAAAAGTTGAAACAGACACCCAAGTCATTGGCAGAGAGGAAATTGCTCCCATGGACGCTGAGGAAAATTTAAATTCCAACATGGATGTACTGGGAACTGAGGAGTTTGAAGAGTGCCCAAGGAGAAGCATGGCTGGTGATTCTGCTCAGATTGATTCAAGAAATGAGCTTCAGGTTGGAGTTGAAAAACAAGAGATGAAAGCTGAACAAGTTGGTTTGCAAGAACAACAGGGAATGGAGCTTGAAGAAGACATTGCTGCTACTGAACATTCACAAGCTGATGAAGAGAAGTTCCTTGAACAGGCAACTCTGAATGCTGGAAGCATGGCTGAAGTGCATCAAGTTAGTTATCAGCTGCCATCAGAAAATGAAGGTGAGTTCACAGTATCGGATTTAGTATGGGGGAAAGTGAGGAGCCATCCATGGTGGCCTGGGCAGATATTTGATCCTGCAGATTCATCTGAGAAGGCAATAAAACATCATAGAAAGGACTGTTTTTTGGTGGCATATTTTGGGGATCGAACTTTTGCATGGAATGAAGCATCTCAGTTAAAGGCCTTTCGAACGCATTTCTCTCACATTGAGAAGCAGAGCAATTCAGAAGCATTTCAGAATGCTGTTGATTGTGCTCTGGAAGAAGTCTCAAGCCGAGTGGAGTTTGGACTTGCATGCTCCTGCATACCAAAAGATGCTTTTGACAGAATTAAATTCCAGAAGGTTGAGAACACTGGAATTCGGCAAGAATTAATCACAAGAGACAGAGTGGACAGTACTCCCAGTGCTAGTTCCTTTGAACCTGATAAATTAATCAAATACGTGCAAGCCTTGGCACAGTGCCCTTCTGGCGATAGTGATCGGTTGGAGGTTGTGATAGCTAAGGCTCAGTTGATGGCTTTCTGTCGTTTAAAAGGTTACAGTAGTTTGCCTGAATTCCAATTTTGTGGACAGTTGTTGGAGAGTGATATGGATACTTCAGTTTCTGAGGACAGAATGCATTCAATTAAAGTGTTTGAGCATGTCGATGATGAGCTAACTTCCTTTGAACAGGAGATATCAAAAAACCAGAACAGCTTTTCTAATAAACATAAACAAAATTTTAAAGATGATGTATTATACAAAAAGAAAGAAAGAAGCTTGTCAGAGTTAATGGGTGATACGATGGATTCTCCAGATGGTGATGATTGGTTATATGGAAAGACAACATCCTCCGGCAAGAAACGAAAGGCTGTTGATTACCATGATGACCATGGACCACAAGATGGGAGGAAAACTATTTCCTTTGCTAAAGTTTCTAGTACCATTCCACCTTCTTTCCCCAAGCCATCATTTAAAATTGGGGACTGTATCCGGAGAGCTGCAAGCCAACTGACTGCCTCTCCTTCTATCCTGAAGTGGAATAGTGAGAGGCTCCAGAAGATAGATGGCAGCCATGATGTACCTGCTGGGAATGAAGCTGATGCTTCCTTCCTGGAATCTGACACACTGAGAGGAAGGGTGGTCGTTTCGGCAGAGTATTCATCACTAGATGATTTGTTATTGCAACTTCAGATAGCAGCACAGGATCCACTGGAAGCATATGGTATGTCTGATACTATTGTCAGCTTCTTCTCTGATTTCAGAAATTCGGTAATAGTGGGCCAACATTCTAGGAGAGAGCTCTTGGCTATGGACAAAGTTGGAGGGGGTAAAAGAAAGAAATCGTCCCATTCTGTTGTTGGGTCACCGGAAACATATGAATTTGAGGATATGAGTGACACTTACTGGACTGACAGGGTTGTCCATAATGGTTCGGAAGAGAAAACTTCACGTAGAAACAAAAAGAGAGAGTATCAAATTGTCCCTGTTGTACTAGACACCCCTCAAGTGGGCCGTAGGCCATACTCAAGGAAGCGATATTTGGATGGAAATGATGCTGTGACAGCTGATAAACCTGCTGGCTACGTGGATGAGAACTCACCGGCCGAAATTGTAATGAACTTTGCTGAGGTGAATTCTGTTCCATCAGAAACAAACCTGAATAAGATGTTTAGGCGTTTTGGGCCTTTGAAGGAATCTGAAACAGAAGTTGATCGCGATACTAGCCGTGCTAGAGTGGTGTATAAGCATACTTCCGATGCAGAAGTTGCATTCAGTAGTGCTGGAAGGTTCAACATTTTTGGGCCAACGCTGGTAAATTACCAGATTAACTATACTCCCTCTGCTCTGTTTAAAGCTTCCCCAATGGACACTGCCCAGGACCATGAGATGCAATTTGATCTTGCTACTCTTGAAGTTAATCTAGTTTGAAAGTTTCAGGTATATATTTACACCTGGATCAGATTTTACTGTTAATCATATTCTGGAGCTAGAAGGCAACGATTCCTAAATTACTACTTGTTGGCCTGTACATGTGGAAGGAGTTGATAGTCATAATTAATATTTGAGTAATTAAAATTGTAGGATATGCAAGCCCCATGCAGTGTCTTTATGCATACTCTGCCATACCACTGTACACATTATTTTACTTAAATATCATTTCTAAACAAATCAAAACACTCGGTTTTTTGTTTTTTGTTTTGTTTTTTTGTGAATGATAAGACATGTATGGCAGAGTATGCATTAAAAAGTTAATAAAAAAAATAAAGGAAAAGAAGGATAATACACTTCATATTTCCAACTACTAATGGTGGCAAGAGTGATTAGGGATCTCTTTGGTGGGCATTGGTGGAAGCATCCTGAAAGTTTTTTGTGTTTGAACTGGCTTGTCCAGTATCTTGCTCCCGTTTTATTTTGGGCGGGGGCTTGCCGTGGTGCACAATAAAATTTAATCCCAGCTTTATTATTCTCTTCTACACCTTTTGAATGCTGTGTTATGTATGTACTTTCATACTTAGTTGAGCATGTTTTCTCATTAGGGGAGAGCAGATGCCTGAAAAGAAGCAGATGCGATGATGATGATGATGATGGACTTCTGGAGAGGTAATCAGACTGTCAAGTCATCGGGTTAACTGTTAAAGTATTCTGTTCAGGTTCATTTTGTTTGGTTTTGGATAAGATGGGTAATTTTGCTCTGCTCTGTAATCTTTGATTCGCTTAGTCCATGTACAGTAATTTAGCTGACCTTTTCTTCCCTCCCCCAAAACCCCCAAATGGTGGTTGTAGTTGTACCCAGCGGCTGTAAGATTTGGGTATGCTTCATTTTGTCTTATTTTCATTCAGGTACATTTCCCTACTGAAAACAACAATTTCTATCGTTGAAGAACCATCGTAGCGGAGAGATAACGATTTTTTCACCTGATCTCGACGGCCTTTCAAGCGTTGGCATTGCTTTAAGTGATGCTTTCTAGTTGTCTTTTTAATGTTATTCATTGCTGCTATTACAAAAAGTGAATTATATTTTCTGTTCCATGAGACATTGCTTGTGTGCTGGCAAATAAGAGAGAGAGAGAGAGAGAGAGCTTGAGACCTAATAATGAGCCAGCCCTCGACGACAATCATATTACAGCGGCCTCAATTACCTAAGGTTCCAACTGAGATCTCAGTCTAAGGGGACCTTCTTCACTGCACATTTCGTTAAAATTAAGCAGAAACCTTCATTTCTTTTTGTTAAAGGATATCAAATGGAGTTTTCTTGTTTCACTGACACCCCACAATTCTCCACGCGTCCGAAAATGATTTTGAATCTCGTGGCGATACGAGAATTGCTCCATTTATACGTAGGGCAGGCTTTTGAGCTTATATGCACGCCATGGGACTCTTCTCGCGGCGATAAGAGAATTGCTCCATTGATATATAGGTCAGGCTTTTGAGATTATATACAAGCCAGGAGACTCATCTCCCTTAGATGTTACTATGATAGACGAACATCAAAATGATCACGCCAACCTCTTGCATTTTGTATTATTTTTTATTGTTTTTCCTGATATCAGAGGTAAGAGCATTGAAGTTTGAAACCAACGTTAATTGTTATGTGCGTGCATCTGCTGCTTTACACATCGTGGTTTTTTTATTATTTATTTCTCGGTTCTAAACAAGAGTGGATAGGAACTTAAGTCCGTATAATAATTACGCAACATATTTCATAACAAGTATTAACTATGAGGTGTTTATATAAAATATTTTATACACACACACAACACTTATACTCTTCATTTAACACTTTGTTGTAAAATACATTACATAATTATATTGTGCATATATCATTTTCCTTTTTAATAAACAGGGGAAAAGGCTTAAATTCAGCATTTCAATTTTAGGATGCCGAAGGAAAATAGGTTGAAAATCCACTTCAAATGAATAAAACCACGCTATATTATTATGAGTAGTGTTATAATCACAAAGAAATCCCATAATATAGCCATACAAATTGATATTGATTTTGTACTATGCATTAAATATATACTTTATAATAAAAATAACTTTGCAACTTATTCCTCTAAGTCATGTCAAATTGTAGATTTAGGCTTAGTTTGTTTTTAAATGAGATGCGTTAAAAGTTTAAGAAAAATATATTATTATAATATACTTTTTTAATATTAATTTTGTTTTGAAATTTGAAAAAATTATTTTAAAATTTAAAAAACTTAAATTGTTTATTTTATTTTGTATAAGAATTTGAAAAAGTATAATGATAAATTTAAGATGAGATTAAATGCGATGAGATAAGATAAAATAATTTTGTAAAACAAACGAGACCTTAGTTTTATGAGTAAATCATTTCTTTGTCAACATACTGCCATGATAAGGAAAAAAAACTAGATGACTTGATGGTTATAACCGTCACAGAACCGAATAAAGATCATAGTAAAAAATATTCACCGCACAATTTCCAAAATTATCAAAATAAATAATTTTTTGACAGAAAAGTGTACTAATGCATGATAAGAATTCGCGTAGAAAGTTCGCTCTCACCCAATAGTTGCTACAAGTATCCTCTCTAAATAAAAGGCAACATAGAACAAAAACGTGAACTAAAATAAAATGGGAGCAGACGGAAGGACACAGAACCTAAGACCTTGGCTTTTCCTTTTTCTCCTTGAAGAGAGCCAGCAGAGACACACCAGATACCTTCACAACCTTGAATCTGACTCCAGGGATATCACCCACAGCATGTCCCTTCCGCCCAAATCCTGCAATCAACACCTCGTCCTGCACCAACCACACTGGCAATTTATCAAGGCCAAGCATACAGAAAAGTGAAAGTGTAACAACATTCCATCCTTCAATTTGCATAAAACACACCTAAAAACAAAATTTGCACAAAACACACTTTCTAAACCCTTGATGTGCACGTCTTTGTGAAGTTCAAGATGTCAACACGAAAAATTACCGCACAAACTTATTGTTTTTGTTACTTTTAAGGGTCAAAAGTTGTTTCAACCTAGGAACATTTGTATGACATTGAAGTTATACTCTTACAGAACCCAAACAGATGCCCTGGAACACGAGTTCAAATTTGTACGAGTTTAAATTTAAAAAATACGACTTCCACAACTTCTCATACTTACGTTCTCCTCAATATAGTTTAAGCAACCATCATTAGGTACAAAAGCAGCGATCTTTTTCCCATTTTTTATCAGCTGAACACGGGCGCATTTTCTAATAGCAGAATTTGGCTGCTTAGCCTCAATGCCACTGCATCCAGCAATCATTATGTTAGACCCTTGGTGAGTTGATATCATCCCCAGATAACATTCATAAAACAAGAAAAAAGCAGAAAAGGTAATCTCACATCTTTTCTAGAACAATGCCCTTTGCATGGGAGGATCCAGCAAATGGTTTTTTCCACTCATTTCCCAGGTGAGACTTCTTATATGACTTGTCAGCCCACCTCTGCCTTCTACGGTGGGACTTGAGCTTACGACCAGCTCCCATTCCACGAGTCTTCCTGCATAAACAAACACATTCTTTTGCTTAAATCAGAAACTCATTGATCATCAATACACTACATCAACACAAGAAGCACAAATCCAAATTCAAAATTTTCAGATGTTACTGTTAATATGCCTCTTGATCTTACTGTTACTTTCTCCCTAACGCACATATGCTTGAAGCCTTCATTTATTTCTTTTGCTTACTTTAAATTTCTAAACTCAATTTATAATGTCCTCTTGCTGGACCAAGCATTTCAATGACCACGTTAAGAGGTGGGTATCTAATTTAATGCAGGCCATATAAAATCATTCAAAAATTAAAATATGAGAAACTTTCAAGGATTAACTAGAAACCTACAGTACTTCAAAATCCATCGTGAATAAGTTCGACTCCAATCAAACCTACATGAATATCTGGTATAGTCGAGAAACTCCGCATATGAAGCAACGAAACATGCAATGTTCAATTAAAAAACAGATAAAACAGAGATGAAAATCCTAAAGAATCTTCCCGTTACTTTGAACGAAAATCAAAAGCAACGTACTCCACATTTCAATTCAAAGAATGCCTAAAACCTAAACGAAATAAGAACTCTAAAAACTTGTCCCAGAGAAAAAAACAGATCATATCCGACAGATTATTGATAGGTTGTCGAGAAGCTTCGACGATAAGAATAACTGAAAATAAGGGAAAAACACTAACCCCATGGTGGATGAGTAAGAGGTTAATCGACTGTAGCAAAGGGATCGGGAGTGGAAGCGGATGGGAAGTGCCGGCTGGTAAAACCCTAGCCAGAGATATGGTGGTGATCTGTGTTATATCGTAGATAGAGGTCCGTTTGGATTGGATATTTATAAATCTTTTTGCGAAAGAAAAATACTTCATTAGTTTCGAAGTTTATTTTGTCAGATAATATAAAAGTTTTTTTAGAAAAATTTAAAAGTAACGATGCACTTTTTTTTTTTTTTTTTTTAGGGTATACTCCGGCACGATCCGATCCGATAAAGTATGATTATGACCCGATCCAATAAGACTCCATACCGATTACCCACTCACCCGATTAACCACTTTATTTTGCTTTTCTTTTTTAAAAACCCTAATTCTAGCCATCCAAACAGAAATTCCAAATAACACAACAATATCAATATTATAAGAGATGAAGTACGAGCTTGTGGCTAGCTTTTGGCGTGCTTGACTCCGATCAAGACGAAAATATCAGTCAAGATGAACTTCGCACCTGATCAGTCAAAATGGAAGAAGCCACATCTTTTATCATGAAAAGGGTAAGAAAAATCAGCAGGCTCTATGCATACCTTCTTTAAAGAGTTTCAATACTTCACCACCTTCTCAGTTATCGATCCATACCTCTCTTCTTGTGCTACCTTTCTCGGTCTCTAATCTCTTATCATTGGCCATTTCCTGTCTTCTTCTTTCCTACCTTTCTTGATCATTCGAGCAGAGATGCAGACGAAGTGGGGATAAAGTCGACAATCGATAATATCAGTGGCAGACTCTATCTAACAGAGACAAGTTTGTAGAGTGCAACGAGTTTTGAACATGTTGGAGAGGGTCGTCACGGGCGGGTTGTTACTGGGGTGGGGTTATGGAGTACGTGTTAGGAAATGCGTTTATCCCTCTAGATCTTTCAATCATAGCCCTGGATTGTATACTGGCATAAATTAGAGAAATATGAGTTGAAAGTGAGGTTTTATCAGGTAACGGAAATTACTTGATACCAACTTTGCCTTAATCGAGTCGGGTTATCGAGTTGGAATTATTCAGATTAACAAGTTGGGTCGGGTATATGGTTAATTTGTTCAGCCCTAATTATTCAGCCCTAATTATTCTTACAACACGTATTTGGTAATCGAAAAAATTAAAGATTAAAAAATTATATATGCTGTGTAATGTGAAAATAATGAGTAGAATTCTTCATACAGCTAGGATTAAATGCCAATTTATGAAGAAAGGACTCATCAGAAAGGTCTCAATGTAAATAAATCATCCATATTTAATTGAGAAAATTTGCGATCCGACTCAGCTAACAAGGATTAAAATACAGCCTTTCAATCAGGTGCCAACACGTAAGCAGTTGCATGAGGTTAACTTGAAGCTGCATTTCACCCAATCAACCGAATAATCGACCCAAAAATCGATCAGGGAAAGGATATTCTAACCCTTTTTATTCTTATTTTTATTTTATTTTCCAATCCGTCCCTTTTTTGGCCAGCCTTATCTTTTACAATGGCATAGTCTTGTTTATCCCATTGACGCCATTTTTTTTCAAGCTTCCTTTTTCTTCATGGAAGATAAGTGAGAATTCGTAGCATATTTAGGCTTTCTCCTTCCCAGAAATTCCAATCTCCTTCCTATGCCTACTAAGACTGTGAACAAACAATGAGGTTAAACCAATACACACATTTTGGACCAGTGATAAATTCAAAACACTTGACATAATCTGAAGATTCTTAACTAGAGCCAACCAAAAAATAAAAAGAAGTACTCGGGTATTTAGGGGCCAAAACTGAAGGAACTGAGACATATACATCCCTATTGCAGAGCAGGAATCTCAAGATCTGAAATTATAATTGTGGAACGCGGACACTGTGAAGGCCAAAATTCAACTAGGAAGAAGAAAAACAACAAATTGTGAAGCGTTTGGGTCTTCGATAGGAAGAAGATGAAGTCCAACGGGAAGGGATGATCGAGTGCTTGAGTTAAGGGCTGCTGCGCATGATTGTAGATGGACCGAATGAGGCTTGAAGGATTCGAATAGCCGATGATGTTGAAGGATCTGGTGTGACCAAGCCTAACTTGTGTTTGCTGAAATAGGTGACGTACCTGTCAATTATTGGATGACTGTATTTTTTTACTTTTGAAGGCTGATTTGATCATAGTGTTTCTCTATTTAACTTGGTGCACAGGCTAATTCAAGAGGCGAAAGAGCATATCAAGAGCTGCCTTATTGTAGCGAGTGAAAAAAAAAATTATTATTACTATGAGGGGGTGTGTCGGTGTGTCGTTGCACACTGATTGCCCCCAGCATACCTCATTGTAGCGAGTCCTTAGCTCTTATGGATAATATCTAATGGTGCTAGTCTCATCAACATATTTTATATCCAAGAATTTGTAGTATATTATTGTATGCTCTTGGCACAAAGGCAACTCGTTTATGAAATTTAGATATGTTTCCTTTAATATGTTTGTTCTCACCCATTCTTCATCCTTCATAAAATTTAATGGTTCTGATGTAGATGAAGAGTAGATCATATTGCGTTTCAAGAATGATCTATATGCTGCTTGTTTCTTCTTAGCTTCTGCTATAGATCTATAGGATCCAACATTGTGATATTCATATGGTTTCTAAGTGTAATAATTGTCTTGATGGTGATCATGTGAAAAAATCTGATCACTTGATCTCCAAATATTATACCCTTTTTAAAGAGGCCTAACATCATTTTTCTAATGTTTTTGGCTTCACCAATATTTTCTCTCACAATTGAAAAAATAATGCTTGCCTCTCAATGGTGGCCTTTTTTAGAGATAAAGATCAGTTTCATTTACTTGTTCAGCTGTTACCTTCTTTGTTCTTTTGGATCATACAAGTATTCCTAATTTCTAGTGTTAATCTGTAATGTTTTCTTTTTAGGTTCTACCACATAGAGCCTAGAGGGAGCTTTGTGTAGGATTTGTGTAGGAATAAGTTTTCAATTTTTGTCAATTACAATTAAAAAAATTAAAAATAAAACATAAAATAAAAATAATCATTTACTTAATACAAACAAAATTGAAAACTAAAAAAGGTGAAACGCAAAACACAACTAGAGACGAAATACAATCTATTTCCTGCATAATTTTTGCGTAAAGTTTTCTACAAATACCATTTTCCTTTCTTTTTTTAGTGTTTAGTAGCTTTTTGTTGAATCCATTCAGACGTATTTCCCAATAATATCTATATTTCCTAAAAGCTTGATTTTGGAATTTCTATTGTACTCTTTTTGCACCATATTATTGAAGATACAGTCACACCTACACAACAAAACACTAGATTGCAACATACCAGGGCACAACAAGGAACTCACCAGCTGCCAAATATTCCAGAAGAATCTCAGGATAACAGAATGGCTAAGGTGGCAGGACAAAATAGTAAAATGTAAAGAAAGTTATTATCTGTAAAGGTCTATATAATGTGAGCAAGTATTGTGTAATATGCATCAAACAATGAATATCTGAGAATTATTCCGTATTCCGTCTTCATCTTCGTCTTCTTTCTAGCCTTTTATCAAATGTTTCATCTGCAACTCTATACCTTTAACATGGTATCAAGAGCTTGCACTGGACTCACATCTCGATCCTACATATGGTAATTCCATTTTTTTTTTCTCTTTCAATGGAAACTGATACCGGTTCTTCTTCTTCCCCAGGTTTTCCTAATCCAACCCCACCATCTCTGTCTCTAAATCCTGCTCTCACCAACAATGCTTTCCACTCTATTATGGTTAAGCTTACCATAAAAAATTATCTTCTATGGAAGACTCAAATCGTACCCTTCTTGAAGGGTCATCAACTCTTTGGATTTGTTGATGGCTCCTTACCCAGACCTCCACCGAAAATTAATGGTAAAACTAATCCTGAGTACTTGAGATGGATTCGGCAAGATCAATTGTTGATGTCTACTCTCACGTCGTCTCTATCTGATTCTGTTTTGGCTCAAGTCGTCGATTATACCTATTCCTTTGAAATCTGGACGACTCTTCAACGTTTGTTTGCTGCCAAATCCTCGGCACATATGGTTCACACACAGTATCAATTAGCAACTCTTAAGAAAGGCCTTAAACCTGTGTCTGACTACTATAGTCGTGCTAAAACATTCAACCTTATATGCGGCTGGGCGTCCACTCACCGATTCTAAGTTTTGTGTATATCTCTTAGTTGGGCTTGGTACAGAGTATGAATCTCTAGTTACTTCTTTGACCACTCGTCCCGATTCTTTTTCTCCCCCACCAGATTTATAGCTACCTATTGAATCATGAGTCTCGTATCAATCATCAAACTCAAACTCTTTTGTCATCCACAAATCTATCTGCTAATACCACCACTTTCCGTCCTCCTGCACTTGGCTATTCTTGTGGCTGTAACTCTAGCCCATACTGAAGGGGTAGACGAGGTCGTGGCTCTGAACGTGGTTCTCTTCCTCCTTCTCAGTCTTTTAACACTCTCACTTATTCCAATCAGTCACGCCCAAATTCTCGCCCCCAGTGTCAAGTCTGTAACAAATACGGACACTCAGCTCGCACCTATTACTACCAGTTTGACCAAGCATATCAGTCACCCCCCCTTCTCTAGTGGCTAATTACACATCCTTTCCTGCCCCTCCACCTCCGCCCAATACTTGGTATTTAGATATTGTTGTTATGCATCATTTCACCTCAGACTTTGGGAACCTCAACCTGGACTCAACTCATACCGTGGACCTAATCAAGTCAGTATTGGGGATGGCTCCTCCTTACCAATTCAACACACTGACTCCGCTTATTTGAACACCTCTTCTGGCAATTTTCTTTTAAATAAATTGCTTCATGTTCCTTCAATTACTCGAAATTTACTCTCTGTCCGTCAATTCTGTTACAATAATAACGTTTTATTTGAATTTCACTCTAATTGTTTTATTGTGAAGGATTCACGTTCCCGGGAGGTACTCCTCAAGGATCCCGTTAAAGATGGCTTGTATGCATTTCCGATAGATGCAGCGTCTTCTCTCACCTCCCTTCAACCTTGTTTTGCTCTTTGTACTACTGCTCATCTGTGGCACTTAAGAATGGACCATCCCTCCTCTAGGACTACTGCTATTGTTCTTCGTTGATTCAACCTTCCATTCACTTCCAGCATCAATTCTGGTCACTATCCAACCTGCTCATTTTCCAAAGCTTATGCTCTTCCACATCTGTCCTCACCTTCTCCATCACAGCATCCTTTTTCAACTTTTGTTCATGGACGTATGGGGTCATGTGTCTACCTCATCCACAAATAATTCTTGTTACTATTTGTCTATGGTTGATGACTTTTCCAAAATTCTGTGGTTTTTCCCTATGCAAGTAAAGTCTAATGTCTCTACTCTAGTGGTAGCGTTTATTCGCTTTGTTAGCAACACTTTCAATACAAATATCATTGAAGTTCAAACTGATTGGGGAGGCGAATTTCACTCTTTACATTGTTGAAACGGGTTTATCCTAGTTGTCTCATGCCCCGGTTCCCCTAACATATTGGGTTGATACTTTTCAAACAGCGACATTTCTCATAAATTGTATGTCCACACCGATACTCAATGATAAATCTTCTCCATCAAAAATAAGATTTATCAATAAAATTGGAATATGGTCGTTTAAAAAAAAACTTGTGTCTCATATTTCTTCTTAATTTTGTCCTACATCAAAAGGACTCGCCATGTTTTATGGAAGCAAAACTACTCTTTCGCTGAGGAAGAAAATTTTTAGTCTAGACTGAAAAGATGTCTGTGAGACACATTAGTGAAGCTTGCGTAAGAGTCTAAACTCCTTGGAGAAGGGCCAGAAGGCTAAAGTCTATTTCGGGCAGAGAAAAATTCTTATATTTCATTCTCATTTCGCCTAATATCTTGGACAAAAAGGGATGGGCTTAGGGCCCACAATCCACATTATTCTTCTTCTGATCATTTAATCAATGTCAATAGTTTATAATTTGTACAAGAAAATCAGTGTTTGCTAATTAACGGGAAAAACACTCTCCAGTCTCCAGCAAACTGTTAGCATAACATATTGATTTATAAATTAATTTAATTTTAAACTCCCTTTCAATCTCAACCAGGAGATCACAAAGGAGTAGGAATATTTTCGATATTTAAGGTAATATATATATATATTTATATAAGTGTCTCCAATATGATCTACCATTATGACCCGCCTTTTTCTTTTCCTTCTTATTCTTGATTAATGATGGTAAATTGGTAATGTAACTTCTTGGGATTTGCGGATTGGCTCGTGAGCTGTATTTTAACATCTATCGAAAAATCCTTTAATAGCGTAACTATTTCATTTTATCTCATTATTATAATTTTATTAAATTTTTATATAAATTATAATAAATAATTCAATATTTTAAAATCTTAAAATAATTATAATATTAAAAAATAATATTTAATAATATTTTATTTAAATTTTAATTTTTATCTCAACTCACAATTCAAATGACAACCAAATAAAATATTAAAATTTACTTCAAAAATATATATTTTTTAAGGGTTACTTTCAAAAGTTAAACAAAAAGTAATTTTATTCCTTTTTTTTTACTTTCTTCTTCTCATTTTTAATTAAATTCGACAAATTTTTTTTAACATACATGTAAACTAACTTGTACTTTTTGAAAGAAAATTTTAAAGGATCCATTGCTAATGCTCTAAATACTTAACCATTTAACAGCTTTTGGCCTTGGCTGGGTTTGGTTTTTTCAAGGCCAGTTGCTTGTCCAATTAATTGGTCTAAGAACTTAGGTCTTGTTTGTTCTCTAAGACCATATCATCTCATCTCATTTTAAATTTATCATTACATTTTTTTAAATTTTTATATAGAATAATCTAAACAATTTAATTTTTTCAAATCTCAAAACAAAACTAATATTAAAAAAATAATTTATAACATTATTTTTTTATTTGTTTAACTTTTATCTCTTCTTATTTCATCTCATTTATAAAAATAAATCAAGCATTAATTGTTATCATGAACTTATAACTATTATTAGAATTATAATAAAATGATCTGTTATTAAAAAGTAATTTTTTAATATAGATCATTTCAAATTTATCTCATTTTCAAATGAGTAAGCAGGAATATAATTTACACACTTTAAAATTATATAAATAATTTCTTTATTAATATTATTATTGTTATTATTATAATCATCATTATTTCCTCTCATAACCATTTTTTTATGAAATCATTTTGCGACATCCAAATTTCCAATTATTTACACAATCTTGATTCAACCACGCAGTACCTACCTAATTATTTAGAGAGTAAATTAAAAAGGATATATATGATTTTCTTTCTAATCTGAGATCAGGATCTCAACTCATGAGTACGACGTACGTACTGTTATCATAGACTTATCTTTAATTTGTGAATGGAAGAACCCCAAATTAAATACCTAAATTTTCTCTCGTAAGAATTTGATCAACTTTAGCTTTGATTAACTTGTGTCTCAAATTCAAGCCAAACTTTACGACTACGTATTTTCACAGACATTACTATTCCACAATATTTCAGAAAGTTGCAGGCAAATTAGATGTCATGCCATAAGCAGCTTGTTGCCTCCCATTTGCATCTCTTTTTATTCATAAGATCATAACTCTGCGATCGATCAGGAATGAAGAAGAAGAAAGAAACCGTACGTGGGGGAAACCAACTTGTAAAACGTACAAACAGGCAATATTGGCATGTACGTAGGGCTGTAAAAAATGGGACCCAACCTGATATTCCGAATTAAGGCGATCCGAAATTCCGAACCATTTTCGGTTAATTAGTTAACGGGTGTTACCCCATTACCCGTTTTAATTTTTTCTTTTTCTTCTTCACTTCAACTTTCATATTCAAATCTCTCTCTATTTCTAACCAAGTGCCACACTAAGATCTCCATCACCGAAGTCAATCGGGTCGGGTGAACATCTCTATTGACGTGTAATCCCTAGCTAACGTGACTTGCATGTAATGCCAGATATAGTTATGAATTATGTAAATAATGCGTATTTATTTTTAAAAAGAGTGAGATTTATTATTAAAATATTAATTTTTTTTTTTAATAGAAGTTTCATATTTATTTTTTTTAAAAGAAGTATGCGTCGTTTGTGTTACTGTATATATCTTCCAGCCTATTTGTCTTTGCATATAAAATTATTTGGATGGAATTATTAAGAAGAATTTGAGTTAAGAATTAAGTTTAGAAGCATCCTACACGTACAAAGAATTTGAAACAGAACGACCGCGGACCGCGGTCATGTATACTGATGTTTATTTTTTCTCAAGGCCGGGTCGTCATTGAGTTATGCTCTTCATTAGTATTTAGATAGCGAGATAAAATTAAATAATTTTAAATAAAAGTTAAAATTTTAATAAAATATTATTAAATTTTTTATAATATTAATATTATATTGAGATTTGAAAAAAATTAAATTTTTATTAAATTTTATATAAAATTAAAAAAAAATTATAATAAGGAAATAAGATTAAACGTCCTTTTTTGTATCAGCTTAAAATTCCTTCAGTTCCATCCTCAACTAGACAGATCGATCAAAAGTCAAAACAAACTGTAGTAGTATTTGGAAGTTGGCCGATCAGCAATATATATATTATATTTAGAGAAAAAGATATTTATATTTATGAATTGTGTAATTATAATATAATTGATTTAAAAAAATAAATAAAATATAAGATTTTTTTAAATTAATTAATTTGTTAATTATAATAAACTATACTTTTTTTTTCAAAACAATTATAATAAAATTATTAATATATTTAACAAATCAATCGATCGAGAGTACTAAACTTCGATCATGATCAATATGAACTTGGATTAGTATTTCTTTGACGTAAATTAATGCTGTGATGTCCCTAGCTTGTCACTTCTGGGATTTATCTTCACTTTTTCTTACATGCCTAACTTCTTCGATTATGTATTAAGTCCACACGCAAAAGACTCCGGCAGGCCGCCAGCATGACTTCGGGAAGCAATGGCATGCAGCTAGCTAGCTAATTAATTTAGAAATGGTTAAAATGCTAGCTGCTAAGATCAGCCAGTTAGATCATTACCACGACTAATTATTCCACCACATGAAGCCGTGTTAAAAGGACCTAATTTTTCCAAGTTGAGGGAATGAACGTCCAAAAGTCTCTTTTAGATGTCGCATTCTTCGAGACTTTTAGTAAAGAAAAATGTCATTTATCTATATTTGGAATCTCGATTTGTTTTTTTTTTTTAATTTTATAATTAAGTAAGCAATTTTAAATAATATTATAATTTTTTTTATATTTTTAAAAAATATTTTCAAATATCTTTTATATGATTTTTTTAACATTTTAAAATATTTTTAAAAAAATATAAAAAATTACTAATATTATTTCAAAATACTTACTTAATTATAAAATAAAAAATAATTAAAAAAATTGCAAATCAGAATTTAAATAAGGACAAAAGCATTACCCTTTAGCAAAATGGAGCTCTCTCTTCCTATTCTCGCCATCCACGAGCCTAGCGGTCTCTCACCTAACTGGTGCCCCACCCAGCTTGCTAGTCGCAGTATTGTTTAATAAATACAAGAAAAAATATGATAGCCGTTAATGTTAATAACTACAAAGAGATAGATATAGGCTGTCGCATTTGAGGTGGCATACACAAACCTGATCATCCAAAATAAGAAAGAACATATGTGGCGGCATCCAATTATATATATAAATGTAAGTATATATTTAATGAAAAAATGTTAAGTTAGCCATGGAGGTGGCATGCATTGATATTCTAGAACAACAACTAAACAACACTATATATATAGCTAGGGTTTCACACCTACCTACTTAGAGAACTTTTGCCATTCATCAATGCACGTACGTTACTCGATCAATAATATAGAAAAATTCTAGCTGTAAGTAAATTTGGGTATTAATATGTGTATTGATATTGAGGTAAAAATGTAAATTTTAATGAAACACTTATATATATTTAAAATAAAATATATGAAGACAATCAATAAGCATGTCCTACTAGTGCACGAATTGATCCACAAATTTATTTGTATATAATATTTATACTGATCAATATATATATAAAATAAAAATAGATAAAAATAACCAATTTGTTGCATTTAAAAATGGTAAATATAACTAAAATAGTTTGTTTTGATTATTTATGTCTCTTTTAGATGCAACATATTAGTTATTTTTACTACTTTTTCTTGTAGTGATCTCTCTTTTTTATTGAGATATATATATATAATTTTATCATTTATAATTAAACACATATTTCATTGGATGTTATTATAATATGATTTTTTAATTAAATTTATATATATAATTTATTTTCATGTTTTGAATAATATTAAGAAGGTGTTATTCTATTCTCAAGATAGTATGTAGAGGCTTAGAGCACATCATGATCCACATGATTATTAACTTTTTTTATTTGGGCAAAATCCACATGATTATTTAAATGATAAGATCATTTAATTCATAAGATTCAAATTTTAGAACTTATCTTGCAAAATAAATCATATCATATAAGTATTTTACTAGTCCACTGACTTAAGAATATACTTTATCTTTAAGAAAATATTCAAATAAAATGATCAAATTAAATAGAATTTAAAGTATTAGCCGCAGAAATGTATGAGAGTGAATGGCATCATATCATATTGATACTTTACACATGACGAACTTAATTGACACCCTAAGCCTTTCCTCCGTCTATATATAACTTGGTGCTTTCTGCTATATTGTGGTGCAAAAAACTCTCACACTTCTCTCTCTCTCTCTCTCTCTCCCGAAAAAATGGAATACAAGGGCAAAGCTATAACACCTCAACGGCCAACACCAATAACTGTCCCCCCTCCCTTCTCTAGCTCTCCACCTTCTTCTCTTTCACCTCCCCAATCCTCTCCATTAAACTTGCAGTCTCCACCTTCTAAATCTTCCCCCTTTTTTCCATCATCTTCAGCACATGAGTACTTTTCTTCTCCTAGTACTGAAATTCCTCCCTCTCCTCCGCCTCATGTTGTTCTCAGCCCATGTGCCGCCTGCAAGATCCTTCGCCGTCGATGTGGGGAGAAATGTGTTTTAGCTCCATACTTTCCTCCAACTCATCCACTTAAGTTCACCATTGCTCACAGGGTCTTTGGAGCGAGCAACATCATCAAATTTTTGCAGGTTTTGTTATCATTAATTTCTCTCTCTCTCTCTCTCTCTCTCTCTCTCTCTCTCTCTCTCTCTCTCTCTCTCTCTCTCTCTCTCATTTTATTTTATTTTATCATAACTTCCTATCTTAAAAATATTAAATTGTCTTCTCTTAACCATAAAGTAATTATAAGGTCAACTGATGTGAATATAATATACAATTCTTTTTATATTTAGTATATACAAAAATATATTTGTGTATGTATTGACACATATATAATATATAAATATATGTAGTTAATTTATGTATATGGTTATTTTTCAATTTCCGAGTGGGTCTTCTCCAAAAAAATCAAATTATCTAGTTTTCTTTTATACGACATGCATGCATTCTTTATCTTAAAACGATCATGAATTGAAATCATGGAGATCATCTTGATTAATAGATTTAACTTCAGAACTCTTTTGAATTGACCCGGAATTTGGGACAATTCCAAACTCATGGTCCGGTTCTAACTCCGATCAATTTAATTTATCCTATATATATAAATATATATATTGGCTCATGCTATCGGGTAATCGCATATTTGAGATCAGTTTCACACAGTACAGAGAGATCATATAATTGAGCTTCAAAAGTTAGATCGGTCGTCACAATTAAACAACGATATGACGTCTTTAGGAGGGCGGTCAAAGTTAGGTAATAAAGCTATGATTTTTATGCTATTATTGTCAATCATGTTGAACCCGTTCTACTCGTAAGCTGCACATGGGCTCAAACGTTTCAAAGTCCACCCCGAGTGGGACATGCTTGCATCCTAGCAACTGCAAATCAAGAGTCCAAGGCCATCATGATAGCAAAATTCACTCCAAAAAAAGAAAAACAAAACTGTGCCCGGCCATTGATCTAGTCCCATCAACATCACTGAGTACGTACAAGAAATACAACCAAAATAATTAGCTGAGTTCCCGGTTGTATATATTATATTTATGAGTATGTGCGTATAGTCGTTTTAAAAAAAAAAGAAAAAAAGAAGAAAAGTAGAATCTATTAATATCAATCATATATGTTGATCGATTTCTCTCGATCGATTTTTGTTATAAATTTTTGCTATTGCTGTCAGCAAGTAATTAATAATTAATGTGACTTCTAATTGCAATATTAATACGGCCAGCAAGCTTCCATGCATGGTAATTAATTAATTGGATGATCTGATCCCATTATACTCACAAATTAACAAAAATTTTCAGGAAATTCCGGAGTCCCAAAGGGTAGATGCGGTGAGCAGCATGGTTTATGAAGCAAATGCGAGGATTCGAGACCCAGTCTACGGATGTGCTGGTGCAATTTGTCAACTTCAAAAACAAGTTAGCGAGCTTCAAGCACAATTGGCTAAGGCGCAAGCTGAGCTCGTCAACATGCAATACCAGCAAGCCAATCTGGTTGCCTTTATTTGCATGGAAATGACAAAATCTCAGAGTCAGGATTACTACAATATGAACGGCGTTAATGAGCAATTACAAGTTATACCAGCTGTTAATGATACAGCGCCAAGTCTTTTAGAGGATAACAATTTGCAGGCCTTGGCCGCTTGGGAACCTCTTTGGACATGATGATCATCATGAATATCGATCATGCATCAACAGCGGAGGGAATGAAAATTTCCGGTCAACTTTCCAGCAGGTGGGGCCTGTCGGCCGGGATATATGGATGCGATCGCGATCAGGATCAGGATCGAACATATATATGAATTATTAGAGAATATTTGGAATAAAGTAACTTAATTATGGTAGATAGGAGTCATGATCATGATGTTTCTGCACTAGACGGCCTGTCGTCATTATTGACATTGGAAACCTTTTACCTACCAGTAGTTATATGAACTGCGCACATGTATTACAATGAAAATTATGGACTACTTAGAGAGATCAGGAAAAAAAAAAAATAGAGCAAAACCTGTAGGAAATAATTAGGAATTTAGGACATCCTAATGATCATGATCCTAGTGATCTGTGTGCTAATTCTTGAGTCAAAGACCTAATTTTATCTTCGGAAATTAATATTGATAATGAGTTCCTAGTTGTTGAACCAGATCATCATGATCTTGATCAGTACCCAATATTTCTTCTAGATTGTCCTGAGAACAGTACTACCTCATCTACGTACATTTGTGAATTGTGAGCAACGTACGTACGTGCGTACATTTATATATATATATTTTTATAATTCTTCTTTTTAAAAATGATTAAAGATATATTTTATAATAACATTTTACTTTTTTTTAAATTATAAAAAATGTTAAAAAAATAAAATAAAACTAAAAAACTAAAAAACTAAAAAAATAATAATAATAATTTTATAGAGGCGGGATTCCCAAAATCAGGTACGCAGCTAAAGACAGGATTGATGAGACAAACCCTTATCATATCCGCCAAAAATAGAGTAGTACTGACGTTGAAATGTCAAGGTCAAATGCTAAATTGGTAATCACCCCATCTCTTTACAAAAATCTTATTCACTATACTGTACTGCTCTAAATTTCATTCTATTATATACGAAGTGATACGTTTCTTATCATTATATAAGAACTATTTAATTATAATAAATATATCATATCTTACATATAATATAATAATTAAATATCAGAAGTAGAACATTAATAGTACTATAGTGTACAACATTACTAGTCATCTCTATATTCCCCGGCCACACCCCCCACTGGGCTGATCCCCTCCGTTTTTATCAAGCTTGATCCTCATGATGATCTCCAACTACCAAACTTTAATTTATATGGTAATATATATATATATATATATTTATGGATCATATATAGGCCTCTAGCAGCTTAATTAATTAGTGATTTACAGAGGAAATGTGAAGTCATGTAAGTCTTTAATTTTGTATCATTTGAAGTGAAGTGATTGATCATTAATAAGTATCTATATAGTGTAATCCGTCCCTAAAACTTGTCCGATATTAAAAGCTAGCTAGGTCATGCATGCATGCATGGAGTTAACTCATACACACACACACACACACACACACACACACACACACACACACACACACATATATATATATATATATATATATAATGGCTAGTTCGGTTGCATCCACATCATGACCCCCGTCCTATATATAATGGCTAGTTCGGTTCCATTCACATCATGACGATTAATCGTTAATTATTTTCTTTCTACAGTTTCTATTTTTGCCCATGGTCAGTTTTCGCGAGTAAATCTTATAACCACCTTTTTGTACAAGTTTAACTAATGAGCTTATATTAATTAGTAAGAAAGAGTAACTAATGAGCTTATAACCACCTTTTTGTACACGTTTAACTATTTTTGCCCATGTTTTTTTAACTTAATTTTTTTAAAAAAATAAATTTCAATCAATAATGCAATGTATAGAAGAGGAAAAAGAAAATAAATTCCAACAAATATTTGAAGGATAATAAAAGGAGAATATCTTAATAACGAAATAAATATATAAAAGTAAATTATTAACTGATGTAAAGTAATGAAAAATAATTATATATTTAATAATTATTATAATTTTATTTATAAAATATTATTATTTGAATTTAATGTTTTATAATAAATTTAAATTGATAAATAAATAATATTTGATTCAAATAATTATATCCATAAATGTTGTAGGCAAATAAATTTAAATTTAATTATTTTATATTTTTCTTTTATTTTTATAAATTTGATACGGGTATTGCGTGGATATATGACCAAAGGTATTTATTGATGATCGACTGCTTGTGATTGTAAAATTACCACTTATATTAAAAACTTAAATTATTATATTAATAAAAAGAATTAAATTTTATTACTAATGTTATATAATGAAGTGAACCAACTTCATGATTACTGTGAGTAATAAAAAAAATTACCGATCTATTTATAATAGTCATGATCATGAATGTTTTAGGTGCTGCTAGCTAGGGCTGGCCTGATCTATTGGCCGGTAGCTTACATGTTTTTCACAACCACGCATGCATCCAATTAGGATTACGGTCGGTAGGTCACATGCATTACCGCGTACTTGACCCAAAGTTGTCAGAGTCGGAGATCAGCTCAAGTAGTTCTAGTAGTACTGCTTTGCCGCCAACCTATGATAGTTACATCAAGTTTCCAAATTTTTTTCGAATATGTATAGTCGTATCATTATAAAAAAACTATTTATTTATTAATCATAAACAATTTATTTTAATTATTAATAATCTATTTTAATCATTAATAATCATTTTTATTATAAATATTTAATTATTATTATTATTATTAAATTATTATTTTTTTAATAGTGCGTGAACGTTAAAGAGGCTACATGCACTAACTCATGGGCCAAATGGATCGACGGAAAATTAAAATAAAAGGAAGATCATCACCAAAAACTTTATTTTGGAGTAATAATTAGGTTACGGACCTTTCCCCATGACGTCGCATCTGGATATATACAGAACAGCAATTCATGTTAAGTATTGATCCCTTTCCCAAAAAAAAACAAGTATTGATCATCACGACCAAGACCGGCGACGTACAGTACGTACTAGGTTATTTAAAAAACCGCCATTGTAAATACACATGATTTGAACTTTAGTTCAGGCTTCCATGCACATGGTAGTACTGCTAAAAGCATGCAGTTCCAGATTGACGCGGTTTGGAATCAAAAGTGTCTCACAATGCTGATGGCGTTAGACTCAGGAATCTCAGCCGAGCAGGGATCAATCATCCGGACTCACTTAGGTGACACATATCCGTCATGCGCCACCCTTCACTGTACTATTATGTCTATTTTATCCTGAGTCAAATTCTATGGATTTTGATTTTGTTGTGTGTGTTATTTTTATCTTTTTTTCCATATTCTATTGGTATTTTGTAATAATAAATAAGAATAAGATTATTTTTTATTTGGTTCCCTCTTCTCTTTTAAGGGATTGAGGTTGCATATCCTCTCCCTTCAGAGAATGGAGATGGTGATCTCCTCCTCCTCTTTAGAAGATTGAGGTTTGGTTATTTCTGTGTTCTTTCAATCAAACCGCACGTCAGTGCTAGTTTGACTTTTGAGAGATTAAAAATTTAGAAGTTTAGACAAAACTTGCAACTGATGTGTGTAGAGATATTATAGATTAATATTTAATTAAGCTTATAATATGAGTCTTCCCACTTATTAATCTCAATTATATATTTTATTTAGTGAATGAACTACGATTATTTTTTCAAAAACAGATTGATGCAATTTCGTAAGATGATGATCATAAACCAAATTAATCACATTATTAACGTTGGGAAATTAACTTTTAGATCTAAGAATGCATGATTATTTTAATTCTCTCTTAAGATCATAACGTACCGTTTTCCAACAACGTCGTCATAATCAGGCCTCCATAGTCCATAGACTCCATACACCGTGATCTAGTTAGTCAAGCCTACTAAATTTTTTAGCGTTTGCTGCGATAGTGCCGCTCGTGATCAGTACTCTTGGTCGACTGATCTGTATAAGATTGACCTTCACAAGGACGACAAAAGACAAGTTGTTGGCCGGACTGATTCCTTTGTCGATCTGAATGCTGATGTACAGTTTTTTTGCAGCTTTCTAAGTACGGATTACGCAAGAAAAAAAAAAAAAAACTAGTTATATTCACGTGAACGCAATAATATGCCTAACGCGTGCGAGTGGAGTGTTGTCGTGTGCGTGTGGAGTGTACGTAGACTTCTACAATATTAAGAGCACTCATATTAGTTTCATTAAAAATAAATAAATTTGATATATTTATTTAAAATATATTTATATTAGATCAATCATATAAAATTATAGAAAATTTAGACAGTAACTTCATTTTATATATATTTCAAATATGAAGATTTATTATTTATCTCTTAAAATAATTTTTTATTATATTTTAATATATTTATTGGATAAATAGATTATATATGTATGTTTGTTGATTTCATAAATTATATATTATATTTATTATTTTGATAAATTTAATATAGAGTTATAAATTATATAAAAATATTAATTTTCTATTAAATTTATACTTTCCATCAAACTAATATCAATGCTCTAATAATTATAGGTAGGGTAGGTCTTTGGGGTTGCTTAAATTAATAAGAAAAGAGTCTTTTGAGTTGTCGGCAGCTAATTTAAAACCCGGGTTATTCAAGCTAGAGACTAGAGAAGAACGATGTACGACTTTATTATTTTTGAGAGATCGAATAATAATCAATACTCAATGCTTGAAGTTATGGTGATCACACGCATGCACGTGCTAGACATATAGCTTGATCTTATGATTAATATAATGCAAATATTTGACCCATTAAAAGGTTGAGAAGTCGACCGTGTTCTGCCAGTTAGCTTCTGAGGGCGGGGCCTGACTTTTATATGGTCGGAATGATTTATAGGCTAATTAATATTGGCAATCATTTTAATTTATAGGTCTATATTTTTTTTTTCTTGTTAGTTAATTTTAGTTTAGCATCTAATTTGGTGCAGATGTAACAGTATTAATGTCCCACATAATGTTTTTATAGGTGGAGATGTCAACTAATATAATTATGAAGCTGTTGGGTCACTGTTCTATTAGGTTGGGATTACTTTACAAAAGCGATCAACTAACTAAATTCAGCAAATTCCTCATGTCATATTGTGAAATATTTTTAATTTTAAATAATTTATTTCAATTAATTTTCTTAACTATTAGTAAAGAAAATAAAATTTTAAAAAAAATTATGCTAACTGATCATATGTTTTTTAAAGTTAGATTTACTGATAAATTATTTTTAGAATTATCAGACTTTAACCGGCTTATATATTAAAATTTATTTAATTTATGCTTTAAACTACTAGAAACCATTGATTTACATACTATATTATCGTTTTAGACTCAAACTATTGAAGATTTTAATCATTTTCAATCTTATAATTTCCTCTATTTTTATACGTAAAGAGCAATAGTAGAGCCCATGTAGGGAAGAGAGTTCAGCCCGTTGTCACGGGCCCAAGTCTTAGTGCTATCTGTGCTGGATCCTTGGATTCATTTAGAAGTTCGACGTTGGGCCGCGCTTAATTCAAACAGCTGCTATGGGTATTTATTTCCTTCTCATATAAGAAGCTCAAATCTTATTGGTCCGGACTCCATCCAAAATGGGCCAAGACCCACATTCTTAGCCCGACCCAAAATAGAGCACAACCAATTGCACCACCGCCACCAAGAAAAGGGCATCGCCACGAGCGATTAGGCATCTGGCAGCACATTCGGTCTCTTTGAGCACAGAGGTTTTCCGGGAAAATGAGTGGAGCGGGAAAAAAAGTTGCAGATGTGGCACTGAAGGCGTCGAGAACCATAGATTGGGAAGGTATGGCGAGGCTTCTGGTCACCGATGAGGCTCGGAAAGAGTTCGCAACTCTTCGCCGTGCCTTTGATGAGGTCAATTCCACCCTCCAGACCAAGTTCAGCCAGGTCCAAACACCACCACCAACCCCCTCTTGTATATTTCTCACGGGTGCCTCCGTAATTTTGTTGGATCTTTTCCATTTCTAAATTGAGTTCTTTTTTATTTTAATGCTTTTTTATTTGTTATGCATCGGAGCTTGATCAGACTTGTCGTGTTGAAAGACTTGGATTTTCTTCAGTGGGGTTTGGTTCGTTGCTTTTTTTTGGACGGGTCTCTTGACTCTCTTCTGTATTTTAATTATCGGTGGTTTGTGGTGCAAAATGAAAGAGGGATAATCTTTCATTGGCTACTATTTTGTGAAATTCAGTTCGGGAAAATAGAGCTAAAAATGTAGGTTACTTTTATTTTCATTTTATTTTTTATATTTAATGTTCTCTTTGGTTCGTTGGGAATGTAGGTTAAGAACGGAATGATCGTTTGTGGAAGAATTTTTTTTTTTTTTGCTATTGTTTGATATCAAAGAAAACAAAAATATTAGCTATAGCCTAATGCACTTGTTTTATTTAGCTAGGAACTACAATAATATACTATGATTTGATCTTTCTAATGCTCCATGTTTCAAATGAGTACCTATCAAAAAATGTTTCAAATGAGTAGCATGCTTGGAGGGTATGACATGTGGGAGCTCAAAGGAACGTTTTATGTGTGGCTTTAGATAACATAAAGTGGCGTCATGGAGATCGATAATGAGTGGTAATTAATTAGGTTGCCTTTTGACCTTACTAGCTGTTGATCTTGAATGAATGATTTATCTTTTGCAGGAACCAGAGCCCATAGATTGGGAATATTACAGAAAAGGAATTGGGTCTCGCTTGGTGGATATGTACAAAGAGGCTTATGACAGTATGTTTTCTATCTAACTGGTGAATGTACTGGAAATATATTTTGTTTTCTGTGGTTACTTTATGTTATATAGTTGCATCATCTTAGGGTCCTTGTACAATCAATGTGTTTTTTATGTTGACTTCTATGTTGGTCTAGCTCTTTGCTCACGATTTATGCATCTTTGTGGTCGGATGATTCTACTTTATGCTCTTATGTCATTAGATGGTACATTTAGGTTCCTAATTCTGGACATTTCTTTCATTTTTTTTTCTTGTTTATTAACCCTTCATTCGGTTAGCATATCTCAACACCATTTATTCTATGTGGCATGCTCTCACTCAATGTCCTTGTGCTATTTACTTGTTGCTTAAGTGCGCTTGCTTAATTCCTTCATGTGCTGCACCAGGGAGGAAAACAAAAGGAAGAGAAAGAAAAGGGTAAGAAAGGAAAGTAAATGAGAATTCTTGTATTCCGAGCTCAAACTTACTCTAAAATTAGCTTATGCTTGTGTATGGAGGATCATTTAGGAAATATGTTCTAATACATTTTTTGATTGGGAAATATGTTCTAATACTTAATTATCTTTGCCAGATTAGCCAAGAACCCTTGAACACAATTGAAATCTTGACTAGCAGGATCAACTAACATCATTCGTTATCGCAACTTTGTGCCGAGTAAACCAATATCAGCGTGAAACACTCGAGGGACTTCTAGGTTTACCATTTACAAGTTTTTTTCTTGAGGGATTTGCTGAATTCGGAGCATGTTTACCTATGAACATATTATAGGCAGCAGGAATTTGATTACTAACTTGTACAAATCTTTATCTATGGTTTCAAATGCCAA
Source organism: Platycarya longipes (assembly GCA_036559045.1). Classification (NCBI taxonomy): domain Eukaryota; kingdom Viridiplantae; phylum Streptophyta; class Magnoliopsida; order Fagales; family Juglandaceae; genus Platycarya; species Platycarya longipes. Next base: position 11,076,626 of record CM071790.1, on the reverse strand, counting down.
TCACAGGATAATGAATTTTAGTGCTTTTTCCAACTAGTCCATTCTTAGTCCATGTCTCTGTTGGGAATCACTTTTTTTGTCCCTTTTTTAGTTGGTTTTCACTTTTCTAGAGTTTATGCTTATCCATGTTTTCCCCTTGTCAATTGTTTGTAACTTGCAGGCATAGAAATCCCCAAGTACGTAGACACAGTCACTCCTCAGTACAAGCCAAAATTCGAGGCACTGGTGAGAACTTACTCGATCAATTACTTTATGCCTCTCCCGTCCTCCCTCTATCTTGATAATAGCATCTGATATGTTTATATGTTGACTTTACATAAAGTTGGTGGAATTGAAAGAAGCAGAAGAAAAGTCCTTAAAGGAGTCTGAGCGATTGGAAAAGGAAATTGTCGAAGTACAAGAGATGAAGGTGATAGACTACTAACTGCTCTTTATATATTCAGTCTCCCAAAATTTTTATAACTTCTCACAGCTTTTCATTTATATTGACAGAAAAAGATTAGCACCATGACCGCAAATGAGTACTTTGAGAAGCATCCCGAGTTGAAGAAGAAGTTCGATGATGAAATCCGTAATGATTACTGGGGTTATTGATTACGTCTTCCAATTCTACCAGCTTGAATTATTTCAGCTGAATCCCTCAAAATTCTCATGTTCCCTATTTGTTGGGTAATAAATAAACCATAATCTGGTTGGTTGGAGGATTTGAGCTTTAGCCCAACCATGTGAAGATAGGATTTTATTTGTACGGCTGACACAGATCTCCCTCTTGATTTATATAAAAGCAGGATTTGAGTCTGCGAGCATTACTGAGTATCGTGTTTCCCATTCATATAAATTGGATTACAGAATTTTTATCGGATGTAGTCCCGGAAATCATCCAGATTATCTCATCTGAGCATTAGAAATCCTGAAAGCAATTTTTAATAACGATCCGTCAATCACCATGCAACTAATTATATTGAGAGCCTGATTTTGTGGCATCAACATTTTAAAACCACCTTTTTAAAGAGACAAAACTGGAACAACCGCATTTCTGAGTTTTATCTGGTTGATCAATAAAACCATCATAGCAGATCAGGGTCATCTTTCAAATATTTAAACTTTATCATCATTGGAGGCGTAGAATGCACATATCATAAGAGCTCAAGAAAAGATATGTATGTACATTTTCATCATGCATATAACTGAAAGTCAAAAACAAAGAGAACAAAGTCCTTTTTTCATGAACTCTAGAGAATAACAAAGTTGGGAAATGGATCAACTGCGCGAGATACAAGATAGAACAAACATATTTGTGCCATCAAGCGACCCAAAAAGTACGAAACAATTAAAGAAACTGCAAAAAAAAAAAAAAAAAATGGCACTGACGTTTGCCAACGGAAAATTTGGGTAAAAATGCTAATACTAAGCCCGGAAACAGCTCAAAACTTTGTTTCAGCAGCATTAACTTGCTATCATCAAGTGAAAAACCAAAGGATGCATTTTCTAGTCTTGCTGCTTCAAAACTTTAGCCAGAAGTTGCCACCTTTTCCTGAGACGGTTACTCGCCTGCTACCTCCTTATTTTTGTCCATGGCCTTCCTTGCAAGCTCGTAGCCGGCAAAGTTCATAGCCCCTAGGGGAGCAATCCAGAAGAACCTGGGTACTGCACCTTTAAATAAGCCAAGGGGTCCCTCACGGCGGAGGATGGAGATGGCTACCATTGACATTGGTATAGATCGACCTTGCGCAGTCATCATTCTAGTCTTCATCACATCAAAGGGTGTAGTGACAACAGCAGCTAGCCCACCAGATAAAGCTCCAACACCAATTGTTTCCCAGGGTTCCAGTTCCCGTCCCAGAAGTTGCTGCACAGCCTTCAAAACAGCACATGTAGATCAACATGATGGTATTTAACCAATTGACCTTCACATGGGTCCCACCTAAGCACATGTCAAACTCAATCTAACAAATAACAATAAACAGACAAAACAGAACTTCTCTCTCCACAAAGCCTGAACGAGTTCTTGTTTTTTATATATAAGGGAACCAACATTGGACATTTGTGAGGACATTACTTCTTAATTTCCATTTGCCATGTTTTCTGTTGGCTCCATTCTCTTGTCCAACCCTTGAATCATCCTAAAATGGAAAGCAATACAACTATTTTCACAACCCTTTTCAAAAGAGTAATGCTATACATCACCCCCATATCCCACTTTCATCCCACTATGTAAAATGTGGCACTTTTATCATCCTGGATGATCCTTTATTTTCTTAAAGAAGAAATATTAAATATTGATGGGCAATGCCACCTCATCATAGTGAGATGTAAATGTGGTGTATACAATTTTCTTATTCAAAAATATGTTTAAATGAAGGGCAAGTTTGTAAAGTGGACTTATAAAACATTTATAGAAGTATCATCATTTTACAAAAACACCCCCAATTTAAAACATATTACTAAAAATGTTTGTCTATCATTACTCTTCTACAATATCAATGTAAATAGAATTTGGTTATTATGGGATCAATGAATTCTTTCAGTCACTAGTACAGCAAGATTACAATCAACAAACCCTATAAACGAAAGACAATCCTGGCACCTGCGCATCTAAATAAGAATAACAGCTATGACTAGAGTTCTCACCTTTTTCGATTCAGCATAAAGCCCCATGCCAGCAACATAGAATGGAACCTCTCGACAAAGAGTTGCACCAGTCCCTCGAAAGAAACCTTTAAGACCATCTTGTTGCCAAGTCCCAACAATAGCCTCCCCCACATTGTCAAAAATGCCAGCCTGCAACCGCTGTTTTAATACCTCACAAGGGATCCGCACTGCTGTCCCCAAAAATGTACTACAGAATGATGATAGCGATTGGACCTACACAAGCAAATATCGTGACTTTTTTTTCTTTATCAGTTAAAACATAATTAGCAACTAAGAGTCTTAAGACTTCTTTTTCCATTTTTCTATCGTGATTAAATACATTGCCTCTTGCAAATATCTGAATTCCTCTTCTAAAGGTATATTAGACAACAAAGAGTCCTATCACATCCGAAATCCCATTATTGTTTATGATCTTCAAGTGTGTGTGTGCACGTGCACACACACACACACACAGAGCTTCTAATAGCCAAAAAATGCAAATACAGGACACTGAAGCTAGCTGGTTGGAGTTACTCTAGCGGTACTTTACTTCTACAGTATATTCTACAGGTCATTAATTTGATTTATGCTATTATCTATTTTGAAACTAGAATGAAAGAGCTCCTTAACTTTCTATAAGCGCATATTTTAGATGCCATGAATAACACCCATTATGTTGAAGATGCATGCGGGACCTGTGCTTATGTGACAAACCAGGCAGCTTCTGAAGAACATTTAACTTGGGCAAAAATTTCTTCATGGTTTAATGCCTTCTTGTGATGTTTCAAAAGGTACAGAACAACAAATTGATGACAATCATAAAGTTAGTCAATAATCCCAGTAAGACTCTTGAATGGGAACTAGAGTCTGAAAGACAGGGCAGACTGGATATTTCATGCTTTGGAAAACCTATCCTGACATTTTTCAAGATAAAATAGGCAATTGTTGCTCATTCCTAACATCAGATAGTACATAATTCTCAAAACTTACTCTTTCAAACAGATTCCAAGGAAGATACAGGAAGAAAAACATGAAAAAGTTGGAGAATGGTGTAAAATTCTGTAATAAACACAACTAAATAACCATTACCTGGATGTCTGAGAGTGCTGGAGCAACATTTATTAAAACAAGTTTACTTGTTTCAAATATCCCAGTTCGCAGACCATGGCTGCAATGCCCAGTGAAAACATCAGCCAAAAGAACAAGAATTGACTGACAAGTGAGAGAAGAAAAAATGAAAATAACCTTGAAAACTGTCCAAGAATTGCAGGGATTGAACCCCTATACAACCCCTGAACTCCAATCTGTGGGAGCTTTGAAATTATTTCAGGGAAGGTCAGCGTTGATGCTTGTACACGAGTCTGACAAACCAAATAAATTCAATCACTTTAAGAAATGAAGCTGTACCAATAATATCTACAACCATAGAAATCTAAGAAATGAAAGTGCATTAAGATTGGTCCTTAAAAATTATATATACTGTTCATGACAGCACAATTTCTAGAACTGCCAATGCATGACCAGATAACCAAGCAAAAGAATTTGCCTTAATTGTATCGACTGGGTGCAGTAAAGAACATGAAAGAGCACAAGCGAGGCCTCCTGCTAATGCAGATCTTAGAACACTTCCAGCTGGTATTTCCACAGGCGGTGCAACAGCAACAACAGTTGCAGCTTCAAACCAGATGCTCCTGTACATATTACAAAAAGAGGTTACTATCAGCAAGAAATTAGTATTATGTGAATACTACTACTAGTCCTATCAGCAAACAAAATAATCAAAAGTGTATATTAGACGACTACTTAATTGTTTCTGCATTCTCTAATTTCAAGGCACCAAGCAAAGAAAAAAGTATGAATGAGAAAATTAATTAGTAACTGAACCAAGCAAGCTATTCAGCTATCAAGACTCAAACTACAGGTTTGGGAACAAGTTCATGCTTCTGGTTGAACCAAAGGAAATTCCACAAAAAATATGCATGAACGCGTTCTGGAAACTTTCTTACCGAGGATCATCTTGAAGCCGATCAGAAGGGAGAAGCAGCATAAAGTTTCGGAAATGTCCATAAGAAATAGGTCCTTCCGTGTCTGCTTTCAGAAATCTCATCATAGCAACAGCATTGTCTTCATTTGCAGGAAGCCCTGCATTTTTCAGCGATGCCAATATCTCACTCTTTTGCAGTGTCCCAGACTTGCTCAGGCAGAGAGAAGTATAAGCACGAAGAATGGTTGGTTCCTTCTGTTCCATCAAGGACAAAAACTGTTTCCAACCAATTGATTTTGAAAACAAGTGACTTCTAGTGCGGTGCATAAACTCCTGAGCGTATCTTCGAGGTAGTTTTCTCCTTCGAAATGCAACTTCAAGATCTTCCAAAGTTACTTGGCCATCACCATCCCTATCCAACTCCTCAAAGAACCTCCTTCCTATAAGAAAGTGCAGTTCTAATGGGTAAAAATGTTTCTTTTCAGATAATGTATAATGCAGAAGAACCTACGTAGGAAAAATGTATTAGCCAAGATGACTACTCTTTTCCCTTTTCCTCTTTCATAACTCTCAATCTCCTAAAATTGTAAACTTCGCCAACCATCTAGGCATTGACCAAGTGTCAATGCCCATCATTTAGCTATAGTAACTAACACGGCTAATGCCCACTAGTGTAAGTGTCTCCCTGTTATACATATCATGGTTATGGCAGCATAAATGTTTTCCCTGTATCTCTTCCTTATCTGGCCTTGTTTGAAACACAATACAAACCTAAATATTACTGGATATTACACTCAACAATGACAAAGAGAAGAGAACAGACAATGGTTACCTCATCTTCTCATAAGATAATAAACCCTCCTCCCCGCATGTTTCTCTTCTTGTTTCTATGGGGAGGAATTATTTATTGAAGCCTGAAATGTGTACCAATTGCCAATCCATGTAAATCCTACTCTAAGCCTTACCCTACAAACCAAACACAGCCTTAATGTCCACAAACATGTTACCATCAAACAACATCCATCTCTACAGGTGTCAATTAAGCTTTTCAGTTGTTCAATGTCGCGACTCAAAGGTACAAATAGTATCAGCTTCTAGATAATGTACTCCACTTATATAGAAATATCATAATTACTTTCATTTTTGTTATCACTCAAAAGCATAAATCATTTTCTTAGATGTTTTTAGAACTTAAACATAAAGCATCTCACTATTAAAAGCCAACTAGTTGTGCAATCAAAGCAAACATATCTTCGCCACCTGACATTTTCCTCCCCCAATTTACTGTCATACTCGATATTAATTTTTTAGCATGCAGAAACTTGTTAAAACAATAAGACAGGTTCCTGCATGTATGTGTGTGTGTCTATATAGCTGTACGATGGTTTTGTTTTAAATTGGAAGTTTTTTGTGGCTTAAAATGGAAAAAGAAAAAGTTACTGAGAAAAAAAAATGGAAAGAAGTTGGTTTTAAAAGAAAATGCAGTTTGATTAAGATTTTAGAGAAGTCTAAAAGGAAATGGAGAGGCTGCCGAATATAGATGAGATCTATTACAGAAAGTTTAGGGAAAATATCAGGAGCTATTAGGGAAAGTTTTCTGAAGCTCTAGAGAGCCTAATATCCTGATCTGCCCTGCTCCTCTAGGCTTTCATCTCTTATAAAAGAGCCAAGAGGCTTTAGAGAAAACCCTTAAGCAGCTGTCAGCCTTGGGTTTTCTACACCCAAATTCCTAGAGCCTAAAGTCCACTTCCAATCTGCCACCAGACAACCAGCCAAGAAAACGTGTACACCTACATGAGTTTTAGAACCACAAAATATAGTCCCTTCAACATTAAATCTGCCACTTTAGCCCAGACTACACAGCCTATTTCTTTGAAGTTTTCATCAAGAACTAGGGGTAAAAGCACCAGAAACCTACTCAAAGGAGATTTTGAAGAAAGTACCTACAAAAAACACTTTAATGTATGATGTACTACTTACCGACTATTGGACTCATTTTTTTTTTTTATGATTTAAAATTTCTCAGCTATTAATAAGGACGTGTCAGCAGGTTAAGGGCAGTAGAGAAGACTAGACCTAGCCATAGAGAAAATAAGCAGTAATCACTTGGACTGTTGTGTTTATGTTTATACTAAGTTTACGACGGTCATGTTTCATTCTAGTCAATGACATTTTTTTTCTATAAGTAATCTAGTTTGTGATCTCATGAAATTTTATGCCGGAATTTTTACGATTCTGCGAATCAAATGATTATGCTTGGGTGATTAAAGTTCATGGATGGAGGTTCTTGGGAATCTTTAATCATCTTAAAGGGAGCAGCTGATATTTCCAAATATGTGGAGTATTTTCTAATTAGAATGGAGACTGTAGAGCCAAGATACACACATCACAGAAAAGAAAAATGAACTGTATCTTAAATAGTTTTTTTTTTTTTTTTTTTTGCTTGATGAAAGGGTAAGGGGGCAGCCGGAGGTGGCTTCCCTACCTTGGTGTGACCATAATAGCACCCTACCCAACTTAGGCTATGCCTTGTTATATTCTCATTAATAAAAAGAGGTTTATTACTTATCAAAAAACAAAAAATAGCACCCTACCTAACCGGACAGGAGAGGCCTAGACTGCGGAGAGCTGCAGGCACTCTCTCAAGTTGGGTTTGAGCCATAGCTCAGGACCCAGCCTCACCAGGGAGTTCAATAAATCCTTAGGCAGCTAATACCAATAGTCTCAGATGAATCCCTATTTGGATTCGAACTGAGGACCTAGTACATGGCAAATCACTTAGAAGTAAACCAATAACCATTGAGCCACCACCCTTGGTGGAGTTAATGAAGTATTAATAAAGTGACGTTGTTCTAGTTTTTTTTAGTAGGCTGTATGATATTAAATTTGTGCAGGGAAGGGAGGACAGATTGTTGTGGCAAGCAACATACTGGAAACTACATTTTTACAGTCAGCTCTTATTGTAACATGGTGACTTGCCAATGTGACAATCAATTCCCTCAGAAGGTATTTGGAGAGCCAAGGTGCCTAGCAAAGTTGCTTTTTCTGCTGGTTGGTGTCCCTAGGGAAGATAGTGGCAACGGATAATTTGAGAAAGTGTGGTATAATCTGCTTATAGTGGGGTTACTTGTGCAAGAAAGATGGTAAATCGGATCACTTGTTTCTGCACTGTGAGGTCACTAAGACTTTTTGGGACGAGATTTTGAGCAGATCAGGTTTGCCTGGGTGATGCCCAAGAGGGTGGTGGATCTCTTGGCTTGTTGGAAAGGATTTATGGGCAGTCATCACATTGCTGATATCTGGAAGATGATTCTTTTATGTTTGCTGTGGTGCCTATGGAAAGGAATGGGCAGTGATTGATGATAGAGAACACTCGCGGGGGATTTGGGGAGTTTTTCTTTCGAACTGTCTTTGGGCAAAAGTTCTTGTATTGAATGGGGATGATCTTAAGCATCCAAGATGATCTGAGTTTATCTGTGAATAGTAGTGAATTAAGATGTTTGAGTGGATATTGTAAGTCTCATTGAGATGTGTTTGGATGTATGAAGTGGGTTGATATATGTTTTAATTTTTTTTATGGAAAGTTTAAAAAGTGGTGGGTCCCATCAATGATCGATTTGTTGTTGTAGCGATGTAAAAATAATAAAAGTCCCATAAATGAACATGCCGAGTTAAGATTAAAAAAATAAAATAAGGTTATTTCAGATGAAATAAGTTGTGTTTAAATGAAGGGTATATCCATCCTCACAAAACTATCTCAGAGGGTATATCCATCCGCACAAAACTATCTCAGATAATTTGAGATCACCTTAGCACCCAAACAGGCCATTAATGATTTTCTTCTAGCATTTCCTAGCTCCTAGTCTCTAGCTTGTATCTATGTGTTTTCGCTTGTATATTCCATGTGTACTTGGACTATGCCTATTTATTTTCTTAAATAAAATCTCTTATTACTTATAAAAATAGGATTAATAAAGTAACAAGATCGAGTTTTTTTCGGCCTCCAATGAGATGGTTAACTTGTGACCCCCATTAGTACTTCTGAGCAACTTTTCCATGTCATTTTTTTTTCTTAGTACCATGTAATTTCACATAAAAACACCTCCTATATCTCACCAACTGGAGACCTCACAAAACTCCAAATCTCATCGGCCAGAAAAGAGAATACAAATGTGAGTTACCATTGTCAGCAGTTCAGCACTACACATACGTCAATATTAAGTATATATAATATTCAAAGTCAGAAATGCATTTCGGAAACAAGGTCCCACGCAGCCAGCGAAAATCCAAATTCATCATGGCATATGTTATGACAACTAGATGATATGAATTCAGTTGATCCGCAAATTAATAGTGAAACTTTATCGAAATTTTGTGTGTAAATTTATGGAATTATGCGATGTTTCTAGCATTATATTGATAGAAAGAACTTTTAGATCCTATTTCCAGTTCTGACCAGAGTAGCCCAGAATCAACAACAGATTGATAAAAAATTATAATGAAGGTGTTAACATTGGAACGTATATTTTCATGTCACATCTATATAACAATATCATTTAGATGAATAGGTTATAGCACAAATGCAGCAAGCAAGGAGTTTTACTCTGTCAACAAGGCTGTGCTCGAAAACTGCAGTTCAAGTGAAGGCTTCATTTAGGAATTAAGATCCCAGAGATCTTATTCCAAAATAACCCAAATACTAACGTTCTTGCAATTCAAAATAACTTTTTCTTCATCTTTCCAAAAATGAGCAAATTGGCACCACCAGTTTTTTCCCCAGGTTGACACCTTCCAGGATAATGACTAGACATACAGTGCTCGGCACACATTAAGTAGACTTTTCAATAACATAGCTTGGTGTTTTACAATTACAATACAAGATGGCCCATCCACCAGAATGAAAAAAAGTTCTGTCGAGAATTTATATCAAATAGGGAAAAAAAGATACAAAGAAAGAGAAAAAAAAAAAAAAAAGTGAAACCAAATTCGAAGCAACATTCATATTTGTTATTAGGATACCTGAAATACCATACCTTCTGCTTCAGTGTATCTAAAGAAATCCTGAACAGAGAATAGTTTCTTCTTATCAGGATAATCTTTAGAAGTACGCCCCAACTGTGGTACGAGCTCAATTAGTTCTGTCAACGAAACAGTTGACAATGTGGATCTCAAGCGCTCCACATTTGATAGAGGAATACTAAGGATACCACTGGCCAGCTTCTGCGATATAGTTCCTCCAGTTTCTTCACTGTTCCCAGCGGCAGCACCATCATAACCGTCTTCATTAACCGAAGAAGCCACGTCAACTACACTCGAAGGCACACCTCCCACTCTAGCAAACCTTAAATTTCCTAAAAGCCCATTTACATATGCTTTTCGACCTTCTAAGATACTAGTGAGTGCGCTCAAATGATCGGAATAAGAGGAAGAGTTCAGCAAAGAAGTATCAGAACTCTTATAACCATGTTCCTGCACACCCTGATCAAACTTCTGAAGGCTCTGAGTTAGCTGATCCAAAACAAAACCAATAAAGCAATCGAGCGATACATGTTTTGCTTGATTCTGAAATGTTTTAATTGGTCCCTCGGAATCCTTTTGTTTTATAGAAGTACACAATTTTTCCTCATCACCGGGTTTCTGAAACCGCTTCTTACCCGTTTTGAACGGGCTGGGAAACGCCTGAACGAGACTGTTCAGCAACAAAGACCATGTGACTGCAAAGTGCAAGCACTTCATACAAGAACCAACATCTTCCTTACGGAAATCCCTCTCTTTCAAACCCCTATCAGGCAACTCAGCCCGATGCCCATTTCCCGAATTCGGCGAAAACATTCCCAGAAAGGCCTTGATCGGAACCTTAATCGACAAACCCTTCTTTCTCTCATCACCAACAACACACTGGCCATCCTTCTTCTTCACGCCACAGATATGAACCTTGCCATTCCTATCACCACCGCTCACTTGGCCAACCAACGCAACACTGTTTCCCTTGTTCTTAGGGCTTCCCCCCCAGCAATGTTCTAGATCTTTCGCCGCTTTTCGAATGCCCAATTCGAGAGGCAAAAGCGCTTCTTTTACAACTTGAACCGAATTGAAAAACGATTCGATGGGGTCATTGGCAGATACCATTACTCACCAACCCGAAAATTTCCGCCCCAATATAAATTATAATTTGTATATATCAGAATATATTAATTCGTATATATCAATTATCGCAAAATATGGGTACGACCTTTCTTTTATATATAAAAGTAAAAAAGGACCACAAAAGTTACAAATTTCTTCCTTACAAGTTAAAAAGGCTTCTCAGTAAAATATAAAAATTTCAATAACAAGGGATAAATAGGGTTATTGAACCGAACCAGAACATTTTGAAGAAGGAGCGAGCTGATGAGATCCGATGAAAATGAATGTAGGACCGCGAAACCCTAACCGCATGGACTAGAAATTGAAGGGAAACTGTACATTTGCTGGGCTCAAAGGAAAAAAAACATGTATATATGTATCTGTGCCATAAAAGAGATTGAAAACGAGAGAGAGAGAGAGAGAGAGTTCTTATTACAGCGTGCGGAGTGTGAGCTCTGTGTAGAGGAAGATTTTTTTTGAAAAGTTGGATAGGGTTGAGAGTGGTTAATATAGCGGGGTTTTGGACTCTCTCCGTGGACCGTGTGTGTTTGTGATTCTGTTGATTCCAGACCGAGAGAATATGGGTGGCAAAGGAAGAAGAAGAAGCAACAGCCAGCAGAAGAGAAAAATATAAAAGATAACAATAAAGAATAAAACATTTTTTTGGATAATGACTGCTAAAAATGGATAAAAGCTGACGTAGGAGCTCCATGTTGGGAAGGACATCGGGCCCCTTGGATTGTAGGACTAGGGGCTCAAGTATTATGGTTTTTTTTTTTTTTTTTTTAAATAATGATATTGCATTTAATTAAAAACGTGAATATATGGAAATAGAACAAAAATCTCTTAACAAGTTAACAGTGTTCAAAAAATAAAAGTTAAGTTAATAATATTCTTCGACCGAAATAGGACTGTCCAAAACGACAATTTCAGCCCAATTGGGAATTTGATCATTTGTTTTTGTGAATTTAATACAGTTTTTCTGCATTTAATGAATAAATGAAATATAATTTAATAAATTGAAAAGAACTTTTCTGCATTTTGATAACAAATATATACGCAATACAGCAATATGAAATATGAAATATGATTTATTTACAAAGTAAATATTATTTTTATACATATTTTAATTCAGTTGTTTTTGTTTTTTATTTTATTATTTTTTAATTTTTTTAATAATTTTTTAAAATATTTTGATTGATGTTACATTATTATTATATTATTAATTCTATAAAAAAAATTAAAAATATATAAAATTATGTACATATAGCATTACTCTAATTTGCATGCCCGATGGAGAACAGTGCTACTAAATTATTAAAAAAAATGTGACAAACGCTTGGCTCTTGTAATAATAATTAAAAAAAATAATCTGAAAAAATAAGATGTTTTTGTTAGGGTTCTTTTTATATATAATCCATTTATATAGTTTTTTTATCGAAATTGAAAAATAAAAAAGGCAATGTTTTTTCCAGTTATATATATATATATATTAATGCCTCGTGGCTGGAGCTGCCAATCAAGAAGCCCAACAGGTAGACCGTAGAACCAACAATAGAAAGAATCATAAATCGTCCGATACAAAGAAGGCATTATCCAAACGGCAGACGGAAGGAAAAAGGCGACTAGCTTCCTCAAGAGCAAGCAGCTCTTTGGACCCACGGCTTTCATTCATGCAGTCCGTGCTACTTACACGTGTAAATAGTAGCTGAACGTTTTTGTCGCACTTTTATTTTCTTTTCCAATTATTTATAGCTTAAGATATTCTCTGAGGCCCCAGCACACTTTCCATGCATGCACCACACATGAAAATTTACCATCAAGAGTATACGTGTAAAGTAGCATTCTATTGAAATGATAAACTAATTACTATTTCACAATTATTTGATAACTATAATGATAACCTTTTTACTCCTTTACAACTTCTTTTTTATTTTTTTATTTTTTTTTAAAAAAAATTCTTTTATTTAATAATTAAGAAAATAATTATAAATAATAAATAAATAATAAAGATATCATTACCCTTTAATAAAAGATTGGTTTCAGAATTGTTCTTTTTATTTTTTCTTTAACTTATTAGATTTAAATTTCAAAATAATATTATGTTGTAATAAAGTTGTAAACAAATTGTGAAGTAGTGATTGGTTATCAGTCCTTAAAAATCTCATTTATGTAAGGATAAAAATTAAAAATTAAATAAAATATTATTTTTTAACATTATTTTTCAATATTATTTGTTAAATTTTAAAAAAATTAAATTATTTCTTATATTTTATATAAAAAAAATTTAAAAATTATTATAAGTATATGAAATAAAATAAAATAGTTTGAATTGTATAACCAAACCAGGCCTTATATTATTTCCCCCAGAACATAAATAACATCTCCTGATCATCGTACACGCATATACATTCATGGCCAGTTGTGGATTAGGGTCCGCTGTTTCATTAGGGAGAAGTCTAACCCTGCTGTAAAAAGGTAAAAGGAAAGGAATGACAAATAGCAGTGCTACAAGATTTCAATTCTCCTACTTCAGGACAGGCACACAGGTCATAATAATTCAGCATGAGTTTTTTTTTTTTTTTTTTTTAATGTAACATAATGTATGAGAAAACAATCGTCCATGAAACTTCCCACAAATTTTAGAATGCAGAGGCACTACCCTTCCCCTTTCCAAGCATCATATCTTTAGCTTCATTAATTTTGGAAGCAAGGTAATGGCTGCCACCTGCATCAGGATGGTTTGCAACCATTACTCTTCTATGTGCTTCTTTGACCTTGTCCGGAGGTGCATTCTCCCTGTTAAAATCATGTGAGAGGTTTTTCCTTTTCTTACAGCACAAAGGGTGCAAGATAAAACAAATGCATAACTGGATGGGTAGATTCAACTGGGTCGTGAAAAAAGCGAAATGATATTTGCAGTCATGAATATTTAAACGCCGTGTAAATGCTTTAAAAAAAGTGAATAAGTACTGAACCCACATGAAAAGAATAAATTTTTTAATAGTAGACCTCACTCTTCTTCAAGACGATTGCACGTCGTTTACGCACTCCACGACTATATATAACATTACTCGTGAAAAAATAGTCAATCCAAGTCCATAACCCACAGGGAAAACAAACTCACACATGACCTAAAATCATCAGCATAACATTGGAACATTGCTTAGCCCAAGTCACAATAGCAACCTTCCGTAGCAATCAAATACAAAAGTCATTTTTGTTTTGCTTGAAACCAGTTCACACTAAACTCCAGCACTTAGATATAAAACCACTTATAAAAGAGAAATACTACTAAACCGCCCCAGTTATACCACTCACTTTGTCTCATTAACGTGGCACCATCACCTGGTGCCACATGGTTTATTAAAAAAAACTATTCAAAACAAAACGGCGACCAAAAACACACAAAAAAAAAAGAAGGAAGATTGAAACCCTAGGTTCCCTCTACTCATTTTATGTTTGTGTTTCTAGTTTTTTTATTTAGTAAACTATGTGGCGCCACATGGGGTGGTGCTACAGCAATGGGACAAAGCGAGTAGTATAACTGGGATGACATAGTAACATATCTCCTTACATAATTAGATCATTGAAACTACCCAAGCCTGTTACTCTCTCTCCTAGTTTTTGAGGCAAAATCTTGAAATTTTTCTAATGATAATAATTATTGGAACTTTCTAACTTTAGATGCCCCAGAACATCAAGGAAATGACATGATAACCTCATTAAGTTTGTAACATAATTGCGGCCTCATTAAGCTTGCAAAAATTAGAAACTTAACATATCACAGTTAGTTTACCCTTCACAACTTAAACTCTCCTTTTCTATGCATTCACTTGATCAAGCAACCACTTTTCTCGGAGTTCACTAGTCACTTTAGAAAGTAAAATTTACAATGCTATGTCTCTCAACCACTTATGAAATTCTCTAATAACCCTTCCTTTAATGAACAAACATGATCCACCTAACATTTTTCTTCCTTCTTAGTCTCAAAAATTAGTTGCCTTGTTGAACCTAGCTTACTCAATCACACAAAAAAGGTGGAAGGTTAACCATGGTAAACATAAACATGCCAGGGAGACCAAGAATGCAATTTTAAATGGTACTTTGAGGGATATTCATCAACTAAATTGGTAAATTCTACAGTGTATGTTTAGTTTATTCTGCCCATGGATCAGTTTAGTCCTTAATATTTCGGTTGTAATAAACACCATGATTGTACATGATCCAGAGTGCGACAGTTGCAGCTTCATGGCCTAAGCATAGATGGGTAATATAGGATACTTATCTATTTTCAGGAAAGAAGCGATCATTACCTGACATCAAGAATAAGAGCGGCTTCCCTTTTCGTCATTGTTGGCTGGAAACCACCTTCATAGAATTTGCGCATTCTGGGTTTTGGAGGACGTGCCTTGAATGCTTGCCAGGCCTGGATCCCATATCTACCAGCAAGAGCAGCAGTAGCCACTGCAAGGCCAGCTAGAAATGGTGTAGCCTGATGCATGTCAAGTAATGATTCAGTACTCAAATATAGCAACACAAAAACCTAATTTTCAACTGGTTGAACAATTTTACATGACTCAAATACAATTAAAAAGGTCCAAGTTCAACTCCTTCTGACTTATAAATGCTCCAGTTCATCCAAATACAGTGCTCCAGATCATGACAAAGGAGCATTTCACTGAGAAAGGTATTATTTAGTATGAATTGCAAAAGTAACTGGCTTTCTAAAAGCCCCCACCATGTGCCAGTTTGTGAAATGCAAATACTAACAAACCGGCTTTCTAATTAGATCGATGTGCTCTATAATTACTAGGATCTTCAAACTACATACATACTAGCCAAAAGATATGAAACCTGAAAGATGACCGTTTAGAACTGCCAGCATAAATATTAGCAAATGTTTCTCGCACTTCAACAATTTAGAGTATTCATCACTTTCCGTGATTCTCTTTACTCAAACGGTGAACTGAATTCTCTTAGTTTACTAATAGATGAATATTGTTAAAGGGCTAGCTTTTCACATTCAGATTTTTATAAAGGAGCATAACCAATGTAATTTTTTTCTTGGATGAATCCAAGTAACAAATGGGACTTCACCCAAATCATGAGCCAAAGTAGTAAAGTGAAATTCTCCTCAGCTGGTCAAAGAGACGTATAAAACTATTGCACGGTTCAAATTTAACAACCCAATACAGTTCAGTATTGGTTAGATAAAACACTGATGAAGCGCTATTTCGAACTAGCAGTCTTCTCATTGGAATCAAACATATGGGTCTCCAGCCCAAGTGAGTGTTTGGATGCGCAAAACAAGAGTTCAAATTAGGTTTCAAACAAAAAGATAAAATACACATACACACAGATGCAAAGCTCTAAACAAAGCTTTAATTTAGTCAAAAGATTCAACCATTTCGAATTTAGAACAAACTAAGAGACATTAAAACAAACTGCGAAATTTCGTTTTTAGACATGGTTTGTAGGTTAAAAGAAAGCAGTGGAGGAGGGATATGATATTTTCTTGCTTACCATGTCTCTCAAATATAGGAGCTTGAAGCGAATGCTTCGTTCTCATTCAGCTTAGCTTTTGCTTCTGTGCTATGGAAGGAGATGCCGAGCTTGGTTCGTTTCCCTTCTTTCTTTCTTCTTTTATAATTAATTTTTATGAGCGATGAGCCTGTTTTATTCGTCAGGTTCGGTCCGGTGACCAATAGGGGGTGGGTTTAAGGGTTCAAGTCCAGTTCACCGTCAAGGACCATGTCCTGCTCGCCTCTTGGGCATTTTAAAATAGCGGAAAAAATAATTAAGACTGAATTTAATTTACTTTTTAATATTATTATTATTTTAAAAATTTTTAAAATTGATTTAAAATTTTTAAAAAATTATATTAAATTTTTAAAAAATATATTAAAATTTATATTTTATATAAAAATATAAAAAAATATAATAATAAATTTGAAATGAATTAAAATGAATTGGTCTCGTTTTTGAATACAAACAAAATCTCGCAAGAGAGAGAGTTCGTTTGTATATATTTTTAATGTTTTATCTGACATGATATTAATTATTGCTGCATCTCCTAACATTATTCTTTTCTAAATATAATATATGTTCGAACAAAATCCGGATCCACTATAGTTAGAATTTGAAAAATAAACTTATTATCCCCAATAAAATTTATTAACATGAATTTATTCGTTAAGATTTCGTTTGATTTCGAAGATGAGATAAATTTAATTTATTTTTTAATATTATTATTATTTAAAAATTTAAAAAAAATATATTGAAATTTAAAAAATATGTATTAGAATTTGAAATATATGTATAGAAATTTATGTTTTGTATAAAAAAAAATTATAATAATATAATAATAAAATAAAAATAAGTTAAAATAAATTAAGTGTTTAAAATAAAAAAATATTATGGATTTTGAAAAAACAAACAATTATTAAGTACCAGTACTAATGATTTGCAAATCTTAAATATATATAAATAGTGAACATTTTTTTTTGTAAAAAAAGTAAAATATATAAAAAAAATAATAATAAAAAGAAAACCGCAAAGCATTAGATGAACGTGCTACACCAGATTTTCGTCACAATCTCAAGGACCCCACCATATAAAAGGAGACAAAAGCAAAATGATTAAAATAAGAGAAATGATAGATGCAGTCATGGAGTTGCAAGCGGCGTGCAGTCGCTTTGGAAAAAAGTGAATATATATGAGACCCACGTGAAAAAGTTAATTTTTTTTCTAAAGCGACTGCACGCCGTTTGCAACTCCACGACTGTATGTAGCATTACCCTTAAAATAAATCCCCACCACATTACTTCTGTGCATATCAGGAATCGTTGCCATAGAGATTGTATCTTCCCCTTCCATGGCATCTATAACAGAAGCAGATTCTGGAAAACAACAGGATGAAAATGAAGATCAAAGTCCCAATCTTTTCATGTACACTCGGCCTAAACCCACTGTTTGTTTTGTCTTCCCCCCCACTAACTCGTCCCAGCAGTATCGGCATTATTCCCTGAATCTACTCCGATGTCCTTGTTCGAGGCAGAGAATGAGAGACGTTTCTTTACAGAACCGGCCGATCCGTTATCCGGTGTACCCTTTTTGGCTGGTCCTAATGGACTTGGTAGGCGGGACCTGGCCTTTGCCGATTCCGTTAGTGCCATGTAACTTGGAACCGCCGGTGAGCTATCAAAGCTCTCGTCATCCCTCACCGATAAACCTCCGATGCTATGCCGCCGGCAGCGATACGATTGGGCACTAAGCATGCTCCTCAAGTCATCATCCCCACTCCAGCCGCTCCCCTTGGGACTCTGTGTCTTTCTTCTTCCTGTTACTGATGATAAAGATGGTGCCTTTGAAGGGGGAGTTGAAGGCCGAGATTGGCGGCTAGAAGGTCGGCTTGGATTTTTTCCAATAGGGGAAAGCTTATTATATTGGTTAAGATCACGACGAGAATAAGCTTTGGTGATTTCTCCAACCGAAATGGCACGGCTTGCAGTGGTTTTTACAGATAAACGATCACTGTGATCCATCACGCTTTGGTTCTCCCATGGCCGGGCTGCCATCCATCGCTCTAACCAACTCCAACCCCAATGAGGATTGCTCGGATCCATAAATGTTGAGTTTGCGGATTTCGAAGAAATCTTCCACATTCTCTGTTGGAAAAATTAACATGCAGTTTAGATTCGATGTCTGAATTTGCATTAGATTAGATTTTTAAAGTTTTAGCATAAAAGGGGAAGAGTCTGTACCTGATGGGAGAATGCATAAGCCAATGCCCTTTCTCTTCGCATAGTAGCTTCTTCTCTGCTCTTTAGTTTTGCGTCAACTTGCTCCTTAGATTGTGGGCTATCATTCCAGTCTCCTGACATCTGTTGCACAAGTGTTAACACTCCAAGGCTTCAAGCAGTACAGTATAAAACCACAATTGAGAAGTTCCTTCTAATTGTAAATCTAAAGAAAAACCTTAACTACATTGTTCCACCATATTTAGTATTTTTTTTTATAAAACATCTTCCTGAGAAGGAGGAGGAGGAGGAGGAGGGGACCAACAACAACAGCCAAGGATTGGAAATTTCTTATTAAACAGCTGGGAGTCTGAGACCAAATGAACACAGACTGGCCAAATAATAATTAACAAAAAAGGCTTGTCATTTAGCAGTCTGTAGCATCTGCAATTGTTAATTGTTATTGTTTTGATGCGTATATCATACTTATCATACTTATTTCTTGTAACACAAGTCTTGTGCTTTATTTTCTTTTGGGGGGCAGGGGAAAAGAACACATGCATGTAGAAAGGCATAATTGTGCTACCAAATTGGGGCAAAATCACAAACAATTTAATCAATTCAGATACCAGCCAAAGGCTCAAAGCAGTAAGGAAAACACGTACTCACTTGACATTCACGAGTAAAATAATGGAATAATAAAAATGACATGAGGCAAAAGTTTGTGGCCAAACTCAAAAAACGGTTTGAGTTACGCATTCAGTAACACTTACAGAATTTCTCAACTTCTGAAGCTCTTCATCACGTTTCTGTTGGAGTTGCCGCTGGAGAGCCTGATTCTCCTCCAACATTTGATTTCTCCTTGCACGAATCTGAGACTGCACACGAGCTAGAGTATGCATGTATTCTAATGTGGTGGCCACTTGGCGGTTGACAGATTGTCCTTGTATAAATGATTTCACCCTCACCAATCCCCTTAAAGCCCGCAATGCCCTCCTTGCCTAAGAGACCCATTAGCAAAAATCATTACATATATACGGCAGATTTAGTCCCAAATCACTAGATACTGGCTCCTTTAATAGAAAAGAATGCCCCATTTTCCTCCTTTTTTGCTCTAAATGCTGCAAACACTGGAAGAGAATATGGAATGCAATCTTGGAATTTGATTCTATGTGCAGTCGCAGCATATGGTTGACTGCATCACTTCTTTTTAAAATAAAATAACTACTTTGGCTGATCGTGAAGTGCAAAGGGAATACACAAAAGTGAGTATATATAGCATAACTGAATTTGTACTACAAGTTGACAAAATTGCCGGATGCCACAAGCTGTACAGCTTTTCCTATGAAAGGAAATCAATTCTCAACCAACTACCAAGCCATTGCTTCCTCCAATAATGGCAGAACACAAACAACTTAAACAATCAGAAATCATGCAAATAAGTGCACTTAATTGCTCCATATTTGCTAAAGCTAATGGATAATGGATAATCTTTAATTTAAGCATCGTCGATAAATGGGAAAAGATCATACAAATCATTGTGGTCTATCTGAGAAGAACTCGTACCAAGTATCCTCTGAATGCAGTCTGAATCATGACAGCTGCCAATTCCCCTTCCGGTTTTCCAGAAGAACATGTAAAAGTAGAGACCTCTGCAGCAGCCTGAGCAGCTGTAGGAGCCTGAGCTGCTGCAGCAGCCGTAGCAGCATGAGCTGTTGCAGCAGCCGTAGCAGCCTGAGCAGTTGCGGCAGCCTGAGCAGCTACAGCAGCCTGAGCAGCTGCAGCAGCCTGAACAGCTGCAGCAGCCGCTTCTACAGCCACAGCAGAGGCGATTGCCACCGAAAGAGCATTCTTGTTCTGTTCATTCTGGGTTTCGGTCAACTTCACATCTTCTTCAATGGAAGGGACAGGGTCAGGAATAACAGGAGCAGGGGGAGGGGAAGAAATAGCCAACGCAGTTTCTTTGGATGAAGAAACTGGAGCCCGTTTAGTGAGCTTTCCAAAACAACCTTTCCTTGGTTTGCTGGTTACCTGCTGAATAAATATAAGATAATTTTAATTATAATCTATTATTTGCTGGAATAATTGGAACCAAATCTAATTGCAGAAATCAAAACCATGATGTTTGTTCTGCGGCCTGAGATAATAAGAATGGATACAAATTAATAACCATAAAAAAAAGGGACCAAACCTTCTCTTCCTTTTCCTCGTGTTTAAAACAGATAGCTTTCTTCAGTATGGAAAACCAAACCCCTTTCTTCTCCATTCTCTACTCATTCACCTCTGGAAAACCAGATGAAAGCATAGTTTCAGCCCCTCATGAGTGTAAATTAACATAATTTCCAATGCCTACTATAATCACATGAACCAAAGTGAGACATGTAAATGAAAAGAAAAGAAAAAAAAATTGATGCATCAACTTGTACAGGGCAACAGCCACGATTCACAGATATATAGCCTTTAAAACTTCGGATACAGATCTATAATACACGACCAAACAACCCTATTAAAAAGCCATTGATGTGAAAGAGAGAAAAACAAAGGACCAACTAGAATTAAGAGTTTAAGACACATCCACCCCAACAAATGGAGCAAGACCCAAATGTCGGAGTAGCAAGATTTTCGCAGAAAACAACCAATTCATATCAAAGTTTCCAATTTATTTAGATATTTCTTCGGACACGCCCACTTGAAGAGAAAGACACACGCAGAACCCACATAAATAAGGACAAAATGGACAAATAACGTTAACAAAAACGAAACAATACAAAAACTTTCTAGTACCTTTGCATGGAACTCCCAGATCTCTGAGGATCTCTCTGTCTCTCTCTCTCTCTCTCTAAAGAGCAAAAATATCCAGAGGACTTGATGATGAACACGAGTCTTCTGTGAACAAAGCACGAGAGAGAGAGAGAGAGAGAGAGAACGGAAAGAAGGAACCAAATCTTCCCGCAGAAACCTTCAATTGTGGGATATTGGAACGGTAACAACAGCTTGGAGAGGTTGGCGAAGGTGGGGGCCTACGGCTACAGGTTGTGATTTCTATTTTTAAGATGTTTAACGATGGCAACTACAGCAACTTCAACTCCAACAACAAAACGGACTTTTGCTGTCTTAGCTTTTGTTTATTTTGCTTTACTTTCTCCAATAGCAAAGTAGCAGCCTACAAGGTCAAGGAGTAGTTATTCAAGGATATTGATGTTCCCGTTTCAATTACGCATCTAGGAGGAGTTCCATGTTTCGGGTACGTAAATGCCTTTGACGAGTCTATTTATATACAGTTAAAGAGCACTCTCAATGAAACTCACAATGAAGTAGTAAAATTTCTTTTTTAAAATTATACTTTTTACATAATTTTTCAAAATTTTTTATTATATTTGATCAAAAGTTAGTAAAAAATTATTAAAAAAATCAAAAAATATACTTTATTTTTAAAAGTAAATAATAAAATTAATTTTTTTTTAAATATAGAGAAAATTTTAATTTTACTATTCATTTTTAAAAATAAAGTATACTTTTTAACATTTTCTTACCATTTTTTTAGTAATTTTTTTATTAAATATGACCAAATTTTTTGAGAAGTTGTATAAAAAATATAATTTTAAAGAAAAATTTTAACTATTTTATTAAAAATATTCTTAAATATTTTAGAATAATAAATTATATATAAATAAATTTATAAATTCATGTGATGTGGTACCATATATTATATTATAAAATTATTTTATTATAAAATAAATTTTATAAAATTATATCACTTTATAAGTTAATTAATATAATTTATATGTAGTTCTCTTATCTAAAACGGTTTGGCTGATCATTAGAGTGACGATCTGACTCACAGACACAGACCGGACAAGTATGGGATAAGGCATAGCATGGAACATCCTGACAAAGGTGGGCTCAGTTGGACCAATGATGAAACATAATAGCAAAAGGCGGTCTAGTATTATTATTATTTTTAATTATTATATTGTTAATTCGTTAGTATAATGCATCATGTATATCATTTAAATAATAAAACTAAATTTATAAAATTCAAAATTTATAATTTTTTAAATCAAATATTATAATAACACAATCCAATTTGATCAGTTCTGTATAGATTTTCTTTATGAAAAAAAGAATCACACTTAAAAAAATAATTTTTTTTACATTTTTTTAAAAATAGAGTATTAAAATTGTGTAAAATTTATCTATTTAAAATTCTTACAAATCATTTATTTATTATTATTAATATCTCCTAGTTAGAATGGCATGTGTTTGGTGGGTGCTTTATTTACGTGACATGTACGGTGTACCTCCTTTGCTCAGTGCCTCAGGGCTCAGACCAGCTACCAAAAAGAGAGCTGGGAAAATGTCCGTAAAAAGTTAAAAAGCAGGAGAGAAAAAAAAGTGTACCGGACGCCCTCACGAGACCGTTTTGAAAGCAGAGAGCCCGAGACTATAATGATATTTTCTACATAAAATTTGTATTCATCATTCCTATATCATATGTTATATATAAGTTTTTTATTTTATTAAAGGTATGATTTATAGATGATGAGTAAAATAAATTATTATAATTTAATAAATAAAAATTATTTTTAAATTAACATCCTTTTAGCTTTCAAAAAAAATTTATATATCTCTTATTTTATAATCGAGTAATACTGGGTGCCAGTAAGCTTATGCCCATACCCCCTCACAAGAATAATATTTTTACTGTTTATATAAATAGTAAAAATATTATTCATAAAAGTGGATATGCGCACAAATCTACTTATACATAAATTTTTCCTTTATAATTCGGTCATTTTTCTATATTAAAAAAGAAAGTACTACTTTCACAATTTTTAATACAAAATACATTGCAATAAATTTTGTATCTCAACAACTTTCAATTCTACTCCGCACTTACAGACTTTACAAGAAATAGGGTGTTCCAACGGCATTCATTTTCTTAAGCAATAATGTGCTAAATATTCTATAAAATATTTTAAAACCTTGTCAGATATTTATTACACACATACATGTCTGCCAGTCAGGCCACGGGCTTAGGCTGCTCAATTTAATCCCCAATCCCTATTTATTATATCCCATATTTGAATACTGTCAATCTGTCCCACAATCACAGAGTCGTGCTATGCACATTTTGGCTCCATTTTGCTCGCCCTCGATGCCTTGGGTTTTGTTCGTAATGTTTGGAGGCTTGGAGCTTCTACCAGCAATAATGCAAATTCTGCCTTTTAAAATAAAAAATAAAAATTCACATTCTGAGAAATATGAGGATCCCATTCGCTATTCCTGCTTAACAGTCCCTTTCGGATATTAAAATGAAATTATTAGTAAGGGGAAAAAAGTAACATAAAAAAAAAAGAAAAAAAGATTAAAAAAAGAAGAAAATACACAAAGTCGTCCCCGTTTCGGGCCTTATATTACTATGGGTGACAGATTAAGGCCCAAAAACCATTTCAGATTTCAAATCTATCAAATGGGCTAGCTCCCAATACTTGCTGACCAAATTCAGCAATACTTGGAATACTTGGAATGAGGGATAACTAGATGCAAACATGACGTTGGTCTTTGTTTCATGTTTCTGACCAAATTCATCTTATTTGTTCAGCATGCTCCTTGCCTGATTATCTGGGAATTATGGCTTGCTCAAAATCTGGCAAAACATGAAGGTGTGGTCAAGTCTGTGTTAAACATTATCTGAAAGATTGTTGGTTGCAAAAGTTGAAAATGTTGATCAAGCCTTTAAGATGTGTATTCCAGGCAGTGTGATCTCTCAACTTTAAACATTTTAAACTTAGATTCCTTCCTTCAAGTTCAGAATACAAAAACTCAGATAACTTTATAAATAATTTTATATACAATCGTGAGTGCATAATCGTCGCGTAACCATTTTGAAAATAATATGATCCACTATTAACAAATTAACTTTTTTTTTAAATGATTACATGACGGTGTCCCAATTCATGATTGTATATATATATTCTCTAAGTTTATTGATTCGGCCTTTTTGCTGCCAGCTAAGAGTTTTATGATAGAGTTATGCTAGGGATAAACCACACCAGCACACTCTATCTCACATGTTACTGTTCATTTAAATCATTTTACTTTATGATATAGTTGTTGACCTGGATGCTCTTTTGGTGATTGCCTGATTTAATAATAAGCAATGTCGTCTGTGTCGATATGGGGATTATTGGGAAAACATTCTTGGTTATGATGGTTGGTAGCCTATAGGGTTCTTGTAAGATGAAAGGGTACCCACATAGGCAAACGACAAACCCCTCCTATGATATAATTGACTATGTATTAAGCCATTCATGCATTATATGCTTGGAAATAAAGTGACCGTTTACCACTTTATTGCATAGGCTTTAAGGCCATGCGTATGAGATGCAAAGAGGGTTATATATAGTCTCTCTTCGGATGATTCTCTGCAATATTCTAAAAAGATATAGAATTTCTTTTTTTTATTCTATCTTGGTAACGTATCTAGGCCGTAGATATATCAAGTATTAGTCTAATCTATTCTATGTAGTACACTTCACTACTAAGAAAAAACGTTTGAGACTTGCTAGATTATTTATTCGTATCAACTTATGGAACAACTCAATAAGTTATGCTTGAGGTATTACACGATATTTTCTAATAGATCTAAAATTTGAACTTCAGGATAGAGAGATCAACAGATTGGCGGATGATCTTGCAAAACTTGGAGCAAAAGTTATGACTCATATCATACTATTCAGTTTCCAAATTACATATATTCATATATGGAATTTTGTTGTCGATCAAAGTGGACAACCCAGGATTAGATGGAAATAGTATAAAATAATATAATATTTTTTTTTTCATAAAAACTTTGCTCCCATCACAGAGGAAACTGCTAGCACTAAGGTACCTAGCTTTGCTACAGCCGTTAAGGGGACATTCTCAGCTGCAATTAGAGGATCTAGTTCTTCATATAGTGCTACCAACTATGCAAATGTAGTTAAAAGATTAGTCTCGGCAGAAAATGGAGAGAAGGGCTTAAGAGGTTAGACTTTGACTCCTTTGGACTTAAGTTACATTAAGCCGATTACAGAGAATGGTAAACTTAAGGTGATGCCTCCATCGAAGGCAGTAGGTTGTGAGGAATGGCAAAAAGAACATTTATGGAAGTTTGAAAATGGAATTGCTCAAAGTCATTTAAAACCACTTTTTGATCTTTCTGCTTGCATTCGAGACTTGGAGTCGTAAAAAGCTGTTAGCATGTCAATGTTTATACTTAAGAGTAACACTTGTATAATATTATTAAGTGGTTGAGGATCATATATCAACCTCTGTCATATTAATTATTTTAATTATTTTTAAGAGATATGAAGGCAAAGATGAGGCATTAAAAAAATAATATTAATAGATATTTGATTCCGCACAAAAGAGGACCACATGGGTAGCCTAGTCAAAATTGGACCCTATGATGCCATGACCTTCACACAACCGAACCAAGTCAATCCTGGCTTGTTCGGATTTGGCTAATTCAAAATAGGAAAAACATCCTGGCTAGTGGCTTGTTCTGGCACACGTACGAGCGAGCATCAACCCTTTAATTCACACATGCGGAATGCAACCAAAGGAAGCCTTTACGACAGCGTTTGAATGCTGACTACTCTCCCTGCGTGACCCCAATCCCAAAACCCTAAGCAGCCTCCACAGCCCCTTCCCTGATCTGCTCCTATCCTCTTTGCCTTTGATCATTTCATCGCATTGAACCGAACGGCACATCGACGATTGGCTCCTCATTCGACTCTGTCTCATCTTCATATCTCTCAGCTCCATCTCTGTCGGAAACCTCGTCATCCCGAACATAAACAAATACCACCGGGACTTCGACGAAGATGCCAGCACTGACACCTTCGGCTTCCCTACTGAAAAATCACAGTTACTAGTACCGTAAACATAACCTTTTGATGAAGGTAATGCCAAATTTTTCGAATCTTTATCTTCTGGAAGCTTCGAGTATTTTGCGGAGCCTCTTCTAGTTTTGTTGAAAGAGAGTGATTTCCATCGAAAAAAGCCGCCCGTCTTTGCGTGATTTCGCTTTGTGTTGGTAGTGCTTTCTTGGTTCTCATTTGTTTTTTGGGGTTCGGGTTCGGGTTCGGGTAGGCCTTTGCAGGGGATGAGTTTACCGCAGAAGATGATGTTCTTGTTCAGTGTTGTTGCACAAGTAGAGGCGGTGAAATCCTCGCTTAAGAACTCGAAGAAGTCATTGTCATCATCGGACAAGCTTTGATCTTCTTTTGAGTAATCATCCCATTTGGATGCGTCGCTGTAGATGGGAAGATCACAAAGAGAGAGTGTTTCTTCTGCCTCATACGAATCTTGCAAGTTGGTGTTTTCTTGATTTACTGGATCTTGGTAAGGTTCCTGAACTGCCATGATGCAGGAATTGAAAGAGTGGCAGAAGAAGTAAATGTGAAGAGGCTGAGGAATGGAGGAACAGTTTGTGCTCCAATCGCTACTTGGTCTAGTATCTTGTAGTTTGGCGATTGAGGAATCTGAAGAATTACCAATATATATACATACAATTTACAAAGATCCCCGGAGCGGTTGATGGGGCTTGTGCCTTCTAGATGAAACGAAAATTCGTGCTATTTGCTAATAAGTAATAAAGTCGTACCATTTGAAGTATGATTCGGCTTCTAGAAAAGCAGGCGCTGAAAGGATGATAAAACGAATTCGCCATTTATTCTATCTTGTGTATACGGCACCGTACACGTGTACGTTATTTAAATAGTAAGATTTAATTAATAAGATTTAAATTTTAGTTTTTTTTAATAAATTAAATTATGATGTATTATTAAGTGTATTATTTAAAAGTGTATTAAAAATTGTAGGATATATTTTAGGTACGTATTTCTTTTCTGAAAGATTTTAATTATAAATCAATATAAATAATATATCTAATACTTGCTTTTCTAGTTCATCCCAACATTCTCTACTTGTCCCACCATTGCAAAGAAAATTTTGGTTTATTCCTTATAAAATTAAGTATATAATAGATACCATATATTTAAATATTTCAATTTTGAAACAAAAACTCAAAATTTGATGAATAACTCAAGGAACTTTTTCTTCTAGATAATGCTTATTGTTATATACCAAATTATCATTCTGCTTTCATTTTATTAAATAAAATGTGACACATTTATTATTGTAAGATAATGAAAAAATATTTAACAAATAATTACTAATAATAATAAATGTGTTACATATAATGGTGTTTCTCTCTCTTCCTTATTTCTCTCTTGATGTTTTTTTACTATTCTTTCCAATTCCTCCTCTTTTCATGGGCAGAGGTGGGTTGAGGTCTGGGTTTTAACCATTTATTTTCCTAGTTTTCTTTAAACTTTCCTTTTTAGTTCCTTCATTTTCCTATTGCTTTTTCTAGGTTTTTCATTGTAATCTAGCCGGCCTTTGTTGATCTTCTGAAATTTGGCATCCTCCAGTAGAGGCGATTTTGCTCGACGTGTTGGCTATGCGTATCCACTTATCGAAGACGTTTTTGAAGGCACGCATGGTGGCGCTACTTTGAAGGGTTTCGATCTTCTGGATCTGGCTGACGGCTCACAAACTCAAGCGATGAGTTTGCTACATTACCACTTTTGTCGTTGTGGGCCTACTGTTGACGACTCGGCTCAGGTTTTAGCTTCTACCCTATGTTTCAGCTTTCCATAACCGTTGTGGGCCCATTGTGAGCGTAAAAGTTCTTCACAATCAGTTTAAACTAACACGACGTAGCACACATTCCACTACTACGACTTTTTGCTTCAACCTAGAATCGCTCACAAGTAATCCTTCTAATTATCGAAAAAAAATGTGAGAGTCATTCATTTAGCTCCAATCATTCATCTTTTATAAGAGCCATTTACTTTATTTTCTTTTTCGTGTTACATTATGTTAGTTTTTTTAGAAGATTATAAAAGACTCCCATCGCACTCGAACTAGTATCTTATAATCTGTTTACTTATCTAATACATTAAGGGCTAATTTGTTTAGTAAACTCAGTTTTACTATTCACAACTCATTTCTTACTTTCAACTCATCTCAACTACTCATTAATTTATTCAACTCATCTTAACTACTTATTTTATTACTATTCATAATTTATCTCATCTCATTTCATCTTTAAATCTAAACAGAGTTTAAATTTATTAAAAAAATGTGTTACATTTTATTTAATATTAAATAAAATAATAATATTGTATAATTTTTTCATTTGTCAGAATAGACAGTCTTCTAGATGAATACTTTTTCGAGATTTGACATTTAAGTTTCGGCATTTATTTTGAGGATCGGGGCATCAATATTTGTCTGCAATAAATTTGAAAAAAATTCACATATAAGCTCACGTATCATATATCATATATTTTTTTATTTTTTATAAAATATTTAATATATAAATAATAATTATAAAATTCAATTAATTTATAAAGAAAAAATTCAGAGAAAATTTGTAAAAAATTTAAAAAAAAAATTGTAAGATGTGTAATCTTATTACAACATTCCTCATAATTTTGTGATGGGTCATGCGGTGGGAATCAGGCAGCCGGCTGAGTTGATGAGTAGCTTCTCTTGTCACGTCACGTGAGACTATTTTTGTGGTGTCCCACTCTGACGGCACTCACTTCTGTTCAATTGGTAGAGTTGGATGACATTGTTAGACGTGCCACTCCGCGTTGGATGGACCTTTCCCTTGGGGCCCTTCGCTGCAGAAATTACTCAGGCCCGTTTGAATTCCAAATTTATCTTAATTTATTTTTATTTTATTATTATATTTTTTTAATTTTTTATATAAAATATAATTTTTTATATAAATTTTTTAAATTTAAATACAAATTTTTTAAATCTTAAAATAATAATAATATTAAAAAATAAATTAAATTTATCTCAACTCATTTCATCTTTTAAATTTAAATAAAACTTTAATCTTTATCCAACTCTTAAAATTGAGAAATACTATTTTCATCCTATTTGTTTACTGATTTTTTAAAATTAATTTTTATTTAATAGTTAAGATTATTTTTTTCATAAATTTGAAACACGCAACTGTCGTGCATTTTTTATAATAATAAAAAACATAGAATTTATATTAAAAAAACTAAATTTTTAACTATTGCTCTTATTATTTTTTTAAAAAAATATACATTATTTGTATATATATATATATATATTTAACATTACTCTTCAAACTTTGTCTTTATTCTTCCTATTCAATCGTGGCATCTAAATCAGTCAAAGATGTTATGAACAGATAGTGATACTTGAACTTCACCGTAGGGTAAGATTCTAGCACAGTCGTACAAGACTACAAGTGATATTCAAAGATCAAACCCCTGCCTTTGCATTATTCAAAATCCCGACTTTCTGCACAGAAAATACCTAATGTTACGCGTTGAACCTTAAATTTGATTGAGCTCAATAAATTCAACAGCTGAAAATCTTCCCAAACCGTCCGACAAGTCTAGAGACATTTTACCATTTACTTATAGTTTGTTTACTAACTCCTGCCCTTTTTTTTCTCGTCTCTAGAACTTGGTTACCGTTTATCAACTCCGGAATATGACACGGTCTTCCATTCGAGGTGGATATGAATCAAGAGAACAGAAGAAGAACAGGTTGGCTTTTCCAAACGTACAAAGAGAGATACGCCATTTGTTGTTGTCGTATGATAATTATGATAAATATATAAAATAATTAAAAAATAAAGAAAAAATAATATATAAATTTAACGTAATTTGACAATATACATACATTCATAAGAACAAGCGATAAAAATTTTACTATTATAAAAAATAATATGATTACATCATATATATTTATACTAATCCTAAATATACAGACGTATTTAAAAATAACTTATAAAAATACCTTTGTACCATATCACTTCACTCCACTCCACTTGCTTCGACATCTGCCATCTTGCAGCTATATATATGAGCTACATACATCAACACCATTAAATTGTGAAAATCTGCATGCACGATGCGCTCGATTGGTGAATATGTCGTTTGGTTTTAAGTAAATGACATGACTTAGAGCATTTTCAATAGATTTTTCATTCTATTTTTTAAAATATATCACTACAATGTATTTTTTTAATTTTATATACAAATTTTTATAATATATTATCTGCCATCTTAATTATTTATTTTTTATATCATTTAAATATTTTTTTAATCTTTTTAAACGTTTATTTTCTACCAATAAATTTGTAATATCTATATATTTTTTCACATCTGTAGTATATTATTATATACAATATAAGATAATTAAGTCCTGTACACATAACATAAAAATATATAAGTCAAATAAAAATTAAAAATAAAATCAAAATATGAAAAAATTGAATAAATAATATTTTTAAGATATTTTTTAGAAAAATAAAATAGAGATATTTTAAATGATGAACAATAAAATGGATTTGTATTAAAATATAAAAGTCAATAAAAATGAACGAGTAAATGAAGTATAAATAATTAAAAAATTGTTTGAAGGATGAATAGTAATTAGGTACATGTAGAGGATTACTGTAGTAATTTGTATCTTACATATTTTTTTTACATAACCAGAAAGAACTCACTTTATGAATAATTCTTTAAATAATTTATATTTTTTATATTATACATAAGCCATTAAGAGTACTCTAATCCCTCCACGAAAACAATTTTTGCTGCCTCATATATATATATATATATATATATATATATATTGAAATGTTTGCTGCCTCACATATGGGATCATATCCCCATTGTTATTTGATTGGCTACATCTTTTATTCTCTGAGAAAATACATTTATTATTATTTGCAATGTAGAAAGGCTAAGTGGGGCCCGAGGCAGGCACGAAAATGGTTGAATCTAAAAAACTACTTCTGTAAGCGCATCAGCTGTACAAATTGTCAACAAAAGTATTGAGAATTTAATGACAAAATCAACAATATTTGGGCTGAATGCCAAATATGTCAACCTAATTAAAAGAAGGGTGGCGTTGGAGTTGATTGGACTATTCCAAATATCAAAAATAATTTAATGATAATTAGACTGTTTTTTTGATAAAAAATATATTATAATAAAATAAAATAAAATAAACATAATAAAAAAATAAAATGAAGAAAACATAATAAAAAATATAATAAAAAAATAAAAACATAATAAAAAACACAATAAAAAAATAAAATAAAAATGAATTTTAAGGGGTACTCGGCTTTAACTGCAGCCCGCCGCCTCTGGTGGGCAGTGGGCGACACCGCCCATCCCATCGGGATTGGCGGGCTCTGGCGAGCTTATCCTTTTAACGACAAGTTTCGACGACCTCCTGTGTGCTCCACAAAGACTTAAACTCGAAATGGGTCTGGTACGCCAGAGCCTGCCGGTCTCGATGGAGTGGGCAGTATCGCCCACCATTATCGGAGGCGGCAGGCTGCTTTTTGTATGGAGATCGGTGGACCGATCCCAGGAAAACTCTTAAAAAAATATATATTTTAAGTAAAATTTGCTTTTTGTAAGTAATTAATTACCTATATTTATATCCATTTATTATGTGAGCAGCATTATTTTTTTATAAAAAATGATATTTTGTCTATTAATTTTGATATCTCAAATTAACGCTTTATTTATTTTAATTTTTTTATTTAATAATTAATAAAATGATTATTAATGTATTGATAATTTTTTTATATTTTTAAAAAATAATAAAAAATTATAATTATAATTATAATTATGCCTAGCATCACCTTTTTTTTTTTATTACTCAGCTGAGATCGGTTTCTTGACACGTGGCATCTTCTAGAGTGATAGCGAATCCAGCTTATGTGATCACCCTGCGACCAGATATTCATTCCTCTAGAAATTGTAATATACTTATCGGTTAGTGAGTCCACGAGCCACGAGGTCTGCTTTTCCGGGTCATTCCATGCGGTCTACCGGTAGAAATATGTTGAACCTATACTTCAGCTCTTGCCTATAGCGTCTGTGAATAGTCAAATAGGACATAGATTATAGAATTTTTCTTCTTTGTTCTTTTTGTGTTCTTTTTGTGTCCCAACTCCAAGACTACTAGAAGCTATTTGTTTTAATCGGTAATAATTATTCCGTCTAACGTGAACCCTACAATCTGTTTGAACGGTAAAATAAAATGGGAAGCATTAATATAAAGAGCATAACCAAAATTTTATGTTTAAGAAAGCGATCGATAAAATATGTAATAAATATAAATTTTATAAGGATGATTATCAGTGATAAAAGTATCATATTTTGTTATTACAGAGTTCTTTAAATGTATATTAATCTTCGAATTGTTTACGTCTTTTTAAGTATTTGTTCATATTTTTTTATGATTTAAGAAAAATTTATAGATTAAGAATAAATTTGAGAATTTTCTAATAAGTAATGATGTAACGCTGTTAAATTTTTAACAAACTATATCTCATAATCATACAAGTTAGACTGAAACTAAATAAGTGAGTATAATCAATCAATTTTATAATCATATAAATTTATAATCAATTTTTTTATTAGAATTAGACTGTTAGTTGAGTAACTGTGAGATTATGTAAGTTGAAATTTGAGTTTAAGTGAAATTAAAAGTTAGAATATAAATGGATATATATTTGACGGTAATTTTTATTTATTTTTAATCTGAGAGGGAATTTTAATTTTATATATATAATTATGTATATTTATATTATAAATTAATCTTTAAAAAACTTTTTTTGGGTGTGGGGGTGGGTGTGGGGGTAGGGGGGGGGGGGCGGTAGCCCCCTATCCACTAAACTGGGTCCACCCCTAATTAAGATAATTTATAAATAATAATCAAATTATTGAGTTGAAATAAGTAAAAATAAATTAATACAATATGAGATTATTTTATCTCACTTTTATATCCAGTTAAAATAAAGAAATATATTTTAAATATAAAATAATTACATAAAAATAAATTTATAAATTAATATGACTAGATGTAATACATAAAATTGAACAATTTTTCTTATAAATATATATATATATATAATGGATTTCATAAAATCAGATTAATTTATAAATTTACTTTGTATAATTTCTATGTGTATTTAGTAATTGTCTCTGAAAAATAAGATTCAGCCCCGTTTGGATTTGAATATGAGCTCAACTTATCTCAATCTCATCATTATAACTTTTCCAAATTTTCATACAAAAATAATAAATAATTTAATATTTTCAAATCTCAATTTTTACCTTTTAAAATCCCAAAATTCCAATTTATATAAAAATATCTCTCTCTATTTTTTTTTGTAACCCTTAGATTTTTTATAATTTCTATATATTATCTATTTTCTAAGATGTGACCACACTACAATTAAATTAAATAATAAACTATTAATATTTATTTCAATTAAAGTCGATTAGCCCGAGTTGTGTTAAGATAAGTGGTACTTAAATCAATACGCAGGAAAACTTGATTCCATGGGAATGGCAAGTCTCAAACAAGCTCATATTGGTTGGGTATGCTCTTATTCTCAGAAAGATCATACTTTTATTCTTAGGTGGCACAGAAGGGAGAGTTGGCCGAGTTGTTGAAAGCCTGATTCACAATAAAAATAGGAAGACATTTCAAATACCACACATGAGTTATTGGACATGCCAATTTGATATAGCCCATTCAGTATCTTCGTATTTGAGAATCCAAAGATTCAACTTCACATTGTTCACAAGATTTCGGGTCTTCTTTTTCATCCCCGATTACTCGATAATTTTTACAAGCGCAAATCTCACTTTTTATAGGCCTAAAAATTCTTTCACAAAATAATCAATCTTTTTCAGGTTTATTGGTTTTGCAACGAAAAATATAGGGTTTTTTGACCTCTCCAACTATCTCCCAATTGGGTAGGATTTTATTGGCTCAAGCAGTTATTTGTTGAGTCAGCTAGACGTCAAAAAATGCATTTCTTCATTCTTGATGAAGAGGTTTATATAAAGCAACCTGAGTTTTATAGATCCTGCTCGTCCTTCTTATGTCTGCAAATTTCACCAAGCAATTTATGGCCTAAAACAGGCCCTCCGTGTCAGGTTCCATCAGTTTTCTTTTATATTATACACTATTGAGTTTCTTAATATAAAATTCAAAGTGAAAATACCAAAAAAATCATTTAAGATTGATCATGGTTTATATGAAAAATAGTATAAATGATTTATCTTCTAAACTTTATTGAGTAAGGAAAAGTTTATTAAGATCCCATTTATAGTTTTCTATGCTTAATATAACACCAAAATAAATAGATTTTACATTATATTTGATCAACTAGCTTAAATATTATAAGAATGAAAAATGATATTTTAAAATATTATTTGATAATTTTTATGAAGAAAATAAATTTTAAATATTTTATATTTATAAAAATAATAATAGATGAATATTAATCTCTGAAACAAATATTAAGTTGTGTTTTTACATTATTTGACATATTTTTAAATTTTAATTTTATATATGTTTTATAATTTTATAATATTTTTTGTATTTTATATAAACATCATGTGACAGAAAAGTTGGTCCCTAAAAAATTACTGTTCTGCCACTGGTCAGGGTGCACATGGACTGTTGTGCACGGGCCGGCGTGTCCCTTCTATGTAAGTCCAGTGCACGTTAAAAAGTTACCCTTTTTTTCTCGGGCCGTCCCCCAACCCAATCAAAAAATATTTCAAATGGGATTGTGATGCAAAATCCAATGTTATATCAAGGCATGCAAAATATGTAGGACAAAAAACCAGCCATCAAACAATTAAACGGGGCATTCTATCAAACACTTATTGGGCATTCTGTCAAAACCGGACGAACTTTACTCAAGGAAAATATCTACAATACAACCCAAACTCAAATACAAGCAGCCAAGATTCCCGTAATTTGCTACAAAAAAAGAATGTCGCTTTATACTCTGAATGGCATGTTAACATTCCACCAACTATCTAGAAAACTTAGGAACTTTAAAAACTTGAAGAACCCAAGAAATTAAACGTTAAAAAGTTCGATTACCTTAGAGCTTGGGAGAGAGTTGTTGCTTGGATATCTGACAGTGATGGATTTAAAGGAGAGAGAGGACCCAAAAAGGGGCCCAAAATGTAGAGCGGGAAAATTTTAGGGGGGTGGGGGGTGGGGAAGGGAAGAGATTTGGGGGAAAGCTTCAGGGAGCGAGAGTCTGGGAGAGAAAATTGGGGGTCAGGTGAACTCTGCCTCCTGCAAGTGCAAACTAGTCCGTGCACACCCCGTGCTCGTATCATTTTTCCAATTCGGTACCATTGGCACCTGCTCCATTCTAATTCTCCCCAAGGGTATTTACGTAAATTAGACACTAGCAGCTGTCGTAAATCAGTTCCAGCGAACCCTACTCCCCCATTCTGCTCTCGGTCTCGCTCTCTCTTGCGGAAGGGTTTGAGCGCAACGCTCTCTCGCTCTCACTTTCTTCTTAGGTTCAATCTCTTATCCATTTTTAGCTCTTCTTCTTTGCCCCTATTCGATTGTGCGCTTCAGTTTAGATATAT
Source organism: Platycarya longipes (assembly GCA_036559045.1). Classification (NCBI taxonomy): domain Eukaryota; kingdom Viridiplantae; phylum Streptophyta; class Magnoliopsida; order Fagales; family Juglandaceae; genus Platycarya; species Platycarya longipes. Next base: position 11,040,597 of record CM071790.1, on the reverse strand, counting down.
CTGTGTCATCCAGATTGCTCTTATTCGATGACTGTGAATGACGAGTGTTTGAAATCTTAATTTCGATACTTTTTTTATAAAAAAATATTATGGGGTTTGAGATTGAAAGTTTTTATGCTTTATTCTGCCATTCGGATCTATGAATTTTCTATGTCGTATAGTTGATCATGTAGGTCTGGTATCATACTGGTGAAGATATAGCGATTAGCTTCATGATTACGGTGTGTTCTTCCGTGTTTGGTTAGGTTGTGTCCTTGTGGTGCTGTGGCGATTATCTGGATTTTCTTAGCTTTTTTGTTATTTGATCTTTATTATTGTTCTACATATTTTTGGTTTTCACTTTGATACATTGCAGAATTTTTAATATAAAAAAATTAAATCGGTTCTTAATATAGCGAACAATTGTTATTGTTTATAGTTCTGGACTTTTCCCTGACCAGATTTATGAATTCTTACATATTCAATCGTTTCTATTCTGTAGCATGCTATGTGTGTTAAACTACGGGAAAACTTGGCCCGAGGATCTGGATTGGATTGCCCGATTATGGATTGGATGTAAATGATGATTTTCCTCAGATTGATTCAAAATGTGGGCTTCAGGTTGAAGTTGAAGAACAAGAGATGAAAGCTGAACAGGTTGGTTTAAAAGAAGACCAGGGAATGGAGGTTGAAGAAGAAATCATTGATACTGAACAGTCAAAAGCTGATGAAGAGAAATTCCTTGAACAGGAAGCTCTAAATGCTGGAAGCATAGGTGAAGTGCATCAAGCTAGTTATCAGCTGCCATCAGAAAATGATGATTTTGCTCAAATTGATTCAAAATGTGGGCTTCAGGTTGAAGTTGAAGAACAAGAGATGAAAGCTGGACAGGTTGGTTTGAAAGAAGACCAGGGAATGGAGGTTGAAAAAGACATCACTGATACTGAACAGTCAAAAGCTGATGAAGAGAAATTCCTTGAACAGGAAGCTCTAAATACTGGAAGCAGTGAAGTGCATCAAGCTACTTATCAGCTGCCATCAGAAAATGAAGGCGAGTTCTCTGTATCGGATTTAGTATGGGGGAAAGTGAGGAGTCATCCATGGTGGCCTGGGCAGATATTTGATCCTGCAGATTCATCTGAGAAGGCAATGAAACATCATAGAAAGGACTGTTTTTTGGTTGCATATTTTGGGGATCGAACGTTTGCTTGGAATGAAGCATCTCAATTGAAGGCCTTTCGAACACATTTCTCCCACATTGAGAAGCAGAGCAATTCAGAAGCATTGCAGAATGCTGTTGATTGCGCTCTGGAAGAAGTCTCAAGGCGAGTGGAGCTTGGGCTTGCCTGCTCCTGCATGCCAAAAGATGTCTTTGATAGAATCAAATACCAGATAGTTGAGAACACTGGAATTCGGCAAGAATCAATCACGAGAGACACATTGGACAGATCTGCCAGTGCTATTTCTTTTGAACCAGATAAATTAATCAAATATTTGAAAGCCTTAGCACAGTACCCTTCTGGTGGTTGTAATCGGTTGGAAGTTGTGATAGCTAAGGCTCAGTTGCTGGCTTTCTGTCGTTTAAAAGGTTATCGTAGTTTGCCTGAATTCCAATTTTGTGGAGAGAGTGACCCGGATACTTTAGTTTCTCGGGGCAGAATGCATTCAAGTAAAGTGTTTGAGCATGGCGATGAGGGGTTGACTTTGTTTGAACAAGATAAATTGAAAAACCAGAAGAGCTCTTCTAATAAACATAAACAAGATTTTAAAGATGATGTATTTTACAGAAAGAAAGAAAGAAGTTTGTCAGAGTTAATGGGTGGTTCGATGGATTCTCCAGATTGTGATGATTTGCTAGATGGAAAGACTAATGGTGGTTTGGTTTCCCCATCGTCTGGCAAGAAAAGAAAGACTGTTGATTGCCATGATGACCATGGGCCACAAGATGGGAGGAAAACCATTGCCTTTGCTAAAGTTTCCAGTACCATGTCACCTTCTTTCCCCAAGCCATCATTTAAAATTGGCGACTGTATCCGGAGAGTTGCAAGCCAAATGACTGGGTCTCCTTCTATCCTGAAGTATAACAGTGAGAAGCTCCAGAAGCTAGATGGTGGCCATGACATTCCTGCTGGGGATGAAGATGATGCTTCCTTCCAGGATTCTGAGGACACCCAGAGAGAAAGGGTGAGTGTTTCAACAGATTACTTACCACTAGTTGAATTGTTATCGCAACTTCAGATGGCAGCACAAGATCCGCTGAAAGGACATGATTTGTCAGATATCATTGTCAGCTTCTTCTTCGATTTTAGAAATTCAGTAGTAGTTGGCAATCATTCCAGGAGAGAGTTATTGGCCATGGACAAAGTCGGTGGTGGTAAAAGAAAAAAATCATCCCATTCTGTAGTTGGTTTACCTGAAACATATGAATTTGAGGATATGAGTGACACTTACTGGACAGATAGAGTCGTCCAAAATGGTTCAGAAGAGCAACCTCCACGTAGAAACAAAAGAAAAGAGAATCAGATTGTCCCTGTTGTACAAGACCCCCCTCAAGTGAGCCGTAGGCCATATTCAAGGAAGCGATATTCAGATGGCAATAATGCTGTGGCAGCTGACAAACCTGCTGGCTACGTGGATGAGAATTCACCTGCAGAAATTGTGATGAACTTCTCTGAGGTGAACTCTGTCCCAACAGAAACAAACCTGAATAAGATGTTTAGGCGTTTTGGGCCTTTGAAAGAATCTGAAACAGAAGTTGATCGCGATACAAGCCGTGCTAGAGTAGTGTATAAGCATTCTTCCGACGCAGAAGTTGCTTTCAGTAGTGCTGGAAGGTTTAACATTTTTGGGCCAACGCTGGTGAATTACCAGATTAACTATACTCCCTCTGCTCTGTTTAAAGCTTCTCCAATGGACACAGCCCAGGACCATGAGATGCAACTTGATCTTGCTGCCCTTGATGCTAATCTAGTTTGAAAGTTTCAGGTATATATTTACACCTGGATCAGATTTTACTATTAATGCTGTTTTGGAATTGGAAGCCAATGATTGCTTAATTACAACTGGTTGGCATCTCATTGCTGAAGGAGTCGATACTCATAATAATTAATAGGAAAATTCTGTTTGCAGTCCCCATTCTGCTTGCGCACTCCTTAAATGAAACTTTGCATTTTATTTAAGTGAAATTTTTTTGTCTAACCAGTGACCCTTGCCCCCACCCCCATCTTAAGCCCTCATCTCCTTCCTCCCCTTCCTTAGCCCTCACCATTGAGCCCTTCTCAGGTCAAGTTCTCCATTGCCTTCCACAGCTTCAGTCCGCCATCCCCTTCTTCATTTTGTCAGTTCTAAAGTGGACGGATATCCGCGTCTAACACCTCTGCCCTAGAGTCATCCCCTTCCTCAGCCTTAATCGAGTCCCCTGCTCAAGTCTGCCATTCCCTTCTTCATCTCAAGGAAGTCTCTCCCTGCTTCAGCCCTAATTCAACAAGGTTAAAAAAGAAGAAAAAAACACTCCCACGATTTCGGGTTCTTTGTTGAGGTAATGACTAATTAAGATGTTCCTTCAATACCGAGAATATAATTCCTGCTATGAGCTTGTCTAGATCTAGTCTTTATAACAAAAACATCTTCATATCACAAATATCTTACCTGGAACCAGAACAACTGTGAGCCAAGATCATCCCCTTGGTATAAAGCGTCCATGTTTTGGATTCTGTACTGCAGGAATCAGCAAGATGCCATTTTAAGTTTTATCTAAATTATAATCTAGAGCATCAATTCTTTTCTGGAAGGGGTTTGTTGCAAATGCAAGGGCCACTCCTCCTAGAGTGGGAAAGTGTTATCTCTTGGAGTTGATTCAAATTAAGGCTTCGAAGCTTTTTTATACGATGGATTATTATTTTTTGTTTTACTAATATCTATTTGATAGATATAGGAATTATAGAAAAGATTTCATTGTTTGTGCTCTTTAAATAGATGTGGCTGCTGTCTTCTTCTTTTTTCATCCATTGTTTGTACTCTTTTTGTAACAGTTGTACATTTCCTTCCTTTTATTTCGTGTAGGACAACTATAAATGCTCTGTTTTTATGAATAAACATTTTTTTTCTCTTTTCCAGTGACCAGGTCAGCCCAAAAAATGTTTCTCTCTCTCACATAACTTTTACAGCCCTTCATGGCGTGTTGCTTGCATTATGATCAACTCTTCTTATGACATTTTATTGTATGCATGGAGGCGTTTGTGAAAGACACTAATATTGATGAGATTTTACAGGCTGGAGCACCTCTTGGGTCATGCAAGAATGAAGTTGTTCCTAATCCAAGCACATTAACCAATATTGCGAGAAGCTTTATTGTATTTATGTTCAGTTCTCAAGATCTGCTTCAATAGCCCCCAATCTCCAAGTTGCTTGATTCTTTTGTTGGACTGGAAGAAGACAAAGATAGTGGCCTAGTGGGAACCCTTGTGTACCAAGATTTGGGTTCTACGATCAAGATCAATGGAAGATTAAGTTTGTGTTAGGGACTTCTTTGTATATTGTTAATAGATTTAATGACTGTTAACTTATTTAGTGTTTAGAGTTCAATTTAACCTAACTGTGTACCATAGTGTTGACCTGTAATGTGTCTCGGACAATTTCAAACTCACTTCATGGAAGATAGTTTTTTCGCTTGAAGAGTTTCTTCTAACTGTTTGGCTTTCAACTATGAAATTGTTGCTTGTATATTACTAGAAAATAAAATTTGTGACACTCAAATAGAAAAATCACTTCTCTATATAATAGAGGTTCAGTACATATTGTACACTAGAATTTACATTCCCATTGAGTTACAATCAATACATTTAGGTACTACAAAAATACCCATATTGGCATGTTGCCAAGATACAGAATGCACCAGATAAGGAGAAGTTGCCTAGTTACAAAATCCTCAAAATGCCACAACTGATCATCAATGCGGCAAAACTACATGTTCTCAATTATCTTCATCAACACCATGACATCGAAAGTCCACCTGCAATGTGTAAAACTGAATGAATGGGTAATTAAAGCTAGCTCATTGGAAAATTTGTTTTATGTATTCTATATTATAGCTAAAAAGAGGAAGAACCGGAGTCTTTGTCTAAAAAAATGCCTTGAAAAGAGGCAGATGTATAGAACTTTTCAACGAGAGAGTGCATTTTCAACTCTCTCAAAATAGAATCTATTCCAAACATATATGCCATAATTCCTTACTTCGACAGGGTACAAATATCTAAATTATAGTGCTTTCCTCTGTTTTTCTTGATTACTCTTTTTCTTGTCTCAAAGATTATGTTTTCATACAGTGGTCCATCTAGATTTGGCCAATAATTTATTCCAACTAATTAGTCAGTTGTAACAGCCACCTGTAAGGACGTTAGGACATATATAACATCTTAATGAAAAAGATTTGTGTTTAAAATCTCAAAAAGTTGAATACTTCATAAAGAGGAAAAACTTGAATATGCACACATCAATTTTATTTTATTTTATTTTTTTTGTGCTAGCAGTTTTAGTCAGCAGTTTTTATATGCAATAGATGCGACTTCCCCTTAAATAGACTAACAAACAAATACCTTATCAGCGTAACTACCAAGTACCGATACACTCTTTTTTTAGAGGGCTTACATTGTGGCGGCCAAAAGTGGTGGACGAGAAGCTGAATTTGACTGTGGCAGATGGAGGTTGAAGATAACCACAGCATCTCGTCTCGGATGACATGATGAAATTGAACAACATTGATCGGTTTGAAAGTCAACATGATAGCTTGCTTGCGCCATTTACACCAGTTGACATTATCTCAACATACCCACAAACATTGAACTCCAAGAAACAGATCAATAATTAAAAAGCTTGGCCTGCAAATTGCAATTGCAGAAAAAGTTACATTGCGGCAAGTTCGGGAGTAATATTTGTCTTCTGCCCCTACCAAATCACGAAGGTATGCGATGTGGTATCTGGGTGACTGTTGTCCAACCCCTTGGTAGAGTACCGAGGTTTCCGAATTGGCAAAACACTAGGGTGGCAAGCAATAGGAACTAGCAACTGCAGCAAAATGCAAGCATAAATTTTGCAACAACACCATCAGAAACAAAGAATGCTGAGATAATGACAATAACATTATATGTTATCAAAAGAATCTTGAGATAACAGCCATAACAACCAAAAAAGTTGATTTTATAGCTACTTAAAACAGGAAAATATATACACTAGATCTTCTAATACCCTTTGAGACTAACATTTAAAGGAAATCTGCATACCTACAAGCTCGCACCTGGTCCTATCGCATACCCTTTCACTTGAAAAAATAAGGCGTATAAAAACTCTTTTGCAGCTTGAAGCTTAACCGCGGGACATTAACAAGCTTTGCACGTCAAGTTTTTGGATCCACCTCCACTCGGAGACCAAGTCCAGCTAATTCAGGCACATCAACAGAACCTTGAAGCTCCAATTCAGCTACCGCTCACTGATTTTCTGCGTTCTGTTCCAATAGATTCCTCACACACCAAATGCCCCATTCCCTCAAGAACCGGATTACCTTCATCTGTAACACACTGTTGTAAGAGCAGAGGAATCCCATTCTTATGCCTAATTCCATCTTGTACATGTTTCCTCCCATATGCACAATTGCCAATGGGTGCAACAATGTCTCTCCTGAATCCCTGGTAAAGACGAGGCTTTGATGGATAAGAACGTGATCTGTCTTGCTCCTCACCCTGTTTGAGGGATTTCCTTATTATCCCTTGGGGCTCGAGCTCACCAAGTAAGCAGTTTGGTCCAGAGGATAGTAGCATATCAACAGCATCTACTGAATCCTCCTCTCTTGAGCCTCCCATACTTTTGGAGGCACAAATATCTCTCAAAATGGTTAATGAGTATCCAAGAGCATCTATTGAAGCAGAGCCTGTGTTGGAAGACCAAACTGGCATCTTGAAATAAAATTAGCAAATTCAACAGATCTCTTAAATATCTCAAAAACGAGCAAAGCAAAATCACTAGGGACAAAAATCTCATCAATCCGTTCATTCAAGATCTCTGATACAATTCTAGAAAGAAATGCTTATTCTGGCAAGAAAATATCATCTTTAAATTCAGTATCTTCGCCAACATTAGCAGCGCCAACAAGGCTTAATTTGGAGAACAATCGCGGGTAGTGGGGTTCTTCTAAGCAGATCCTTGAAAGGATCAACTTCAACCAATCCTCTCTAAAACCAACTGTTAAAACAACCAATGAAAAAGAAACAGAAATTTAGTTCAAAAAGATAACAAATAAACACACACAAATGTAGATTAAAATAACAACTTATCAAAAGGAAATGTAAATGAAAAATACAACCCCAAATTACCTGCAGAAGCTGTCCGTACAATTTCTTCCACAATAGGCAATCTAATAAAGTCACTACAAAGCTCCTTGAACAGTCTCGTGCTTCCATTGCAACAAGTATAAAGAACCATACACAACAGATCACAAGTCTTTTGGCTTCGGACTCTCGTGAGGAGAACAAAGTCATCCGGAAAGAAACAATTCCAAACAGCATGCTGATGTTCTTCTCCCGCCAAACATGCACTCGCCAATACCTGCAACCCCATTCGCACAGTCCTGTAATCTGGATTGGACAGAATTGCAGCAGACCTCAAAACTGTGGAAACAACATTGACTCAATTCTGTTCAATAAATGCGTCCTGATTGGCAACTTCACCGGCACACAGATTTCTTAGGAGCTTTAAAGACAAAGTGAGAAGGTGACAACCAGATGGATAAGGGAGAGACTGACCGAGCTGAAGAACTGCCGACAGGATCTTCTTGGAAGCAAGGTCCTTGCGGCCAACATCGGTTCTAGAAGCTTCTATAAGATTTTCTAATGCTTTTTCCAAGGAATATGAGTTGGAAGCACTAAGTAATGGGGAGAGTATATCTTGTGGGAGAGAGAACTCCAATGATGCATCCTCATCAATTACTTCACAAAAGGCTATCTATTTTGATTTTTAAAGATACAAAAACAATGCCTTCTGTTGACTAAAGGTCACAAACAATCAAAGCACTTTCAAGAAAAATTTAAACATCTATGAGCAAGATTTCAATTAAAAAAAAACCCATTCTATGGGTCTGGAAATCTGAATAGAGCAAAACCTAAGCTCAGTCAGAATTAAACTTCAATTAGAATATATATTAACAGCTGAGATACCTCAGTCAGAATTAAGAAACAATTTCAATCCAGTAATAAAATCACATGCACAACCATATGAGTTAGTAACCAGTCATAATTTCCTTCTCGAGATTCTACCCCAAGGCGATGTGTTGGAGGAATAGACAATGATTTATTGGTGGTAATATTATATTAGCTTATCAGACCAATCAAATATGACAGCAACACCATTGGTTAATTATATATTAACCCATGAGTAAGGGTGCACATGGACTGTTGTGCACAACATGTCAGTTCTATGCAAGTCCCGTGCACGTTAAAAAGTTGAAGATGCTACTATGCCGTCTTACTTTGTCCCCTCATTTTGACTGATCATGCATTTAATTTTTTAATTTTAAAATTTTTTGCTTAATGGTTAAGGAAGTGATTATTAGTGTATTGCTATTTTTTTAAAAGAAAAACTGAACTAAAAAATGTTGGAAAAACAAAGCAAAAAAAGAAAAGGGCAGTTTTGCACTAGGAGTTACACCAAATGGACAAATTGAGAAGAAATAATAGCACTACTATAGAAAGTTACTTTTTTTCTCTTTTTTTCGGGCCGTTCCCCAATCCACTCAAAAGACAAATGCTAACCCACACATAAGGATCCCGACAATAGATTTTTATTTTTTTTATTATCTTTTTCTTGGTAATTAAGAATGTATTTTTTAAAAAATATTTGAAAGTATCAAAAAATATATAAAATAAAAATAAAAATTGCATTGGCAGTTCCCATCGGATCCCATGTGTGGCTGTAGAGCCACTCAAAAACCTCCAACTAGTTTAGAGAAAAAGGATTTCAAATGGGGATTGTAATGCAAAATCCCATGTTATACCAAGGCATGCAAAATATGTAGGACAAAAAACCAACCATCAAACAATTACGCGGGCATTGTATCAAACAGTTATTGAGCATTCTGTCAAAACCAGACGAACTTTATTCAAGGAAACTACATACAATACAACCAAGCCCAAATACAACAGCCAAAATTCCCGTACTTTGCTATAAAAAAATGTCGCTTCATGCCCTGAAGAGAAATTTAGCATTTCACCAACTATCAAGAGAACTTAGGAGCCCTAGAAATTTGAAGAACCCAAGAAATTAAACATTAAAAATCTCGATTACCTTAGAGCTTGGGAGAAAGTTGTTGCTTGGATATCTCATATCTGACAGTGATGGATTTAAAGGAGAGAGAGAGGTCCCGAGAGGACCCAAAAAGGAGAACCAAAATGTAGAGACCGAATATGGGGAGGAGAGGTTTTGGGGGAAAGTTTCGGGGAGCGAGAGTGGGGAAGAGAAAATGGGGGGTGAGCTGAACTCTGCCTCCTGCAAGTCAAAACTAGTCCGTGCACACCCCGTGCGCGTATCATTTTATTTTTTCTTTCCAATTCGGTACCATGGGCACCTGCTCTATAGACTATTCTGATTCTCACCAAGGATATTTACGTAAACTCCACACTAGCAGCTGTCGTATATCAGTTCCAGGGAACCCTACTCCCCCATTCTGCTCGCGGTCTCGCTCTCTTGCGGAAGGGTTTTAGCGCAAAGCTTTCTTTCTCACTCTCTCCTTAGGTTCGATCTCTTATCGAGTTGTAGCTTCTCATCTTTGCCCCTATTCGATTGTGTACGTCAGTTTAGATATATCTGTGTCATCCAGATTGCTCTTCGATGACTGTGAATGACGTGTGTTTGAAATCTTAATTTCGACACTTTTTTTTATAAATATTATCGGGTTTGAGATTGAAAGTTTTCTATGCTTTTATGCTTTTATTCTGCCATTCGGATCTATGAATTTTCTATGTCGTATAGTTGATTATATAGATCTGGTATCATACTGACGAAGATATAATGATTAGCTTCATGATTACGGTGTCTTCTTCTGTGTTTGGTGAGGTTGTCTCCTTGTGGTGCTGTGGCAATTATCCGGATTTTCTTAGCTTTTTGTTATGTGATATTTATTATTGTTCTAGATATTTTTGGTTTTAACTTTAATACATTACAATTTTTTTAATATAAAAAAATTAAATCGGCTCTTAATATAGCGAACAATTCTTATTATTTATAGTTCTGGACTTTTCCCTGACCAGATTTATGATTTATGATTTATGACCAGATTTATAATCTGTAGCATGCTATGTGTGTTAAACTACGGGAAAAGTTGGCTCGAGGATCTGGATAACTTATATATTTTTTGTTTTTCATTTTTTGAGTTTAAACAGATTATTTATCTGAACCACTGCATTAAGGATTTATTCTTCTAAAATTAATTTCTAGTGAATCCATTGTCAGTGTGCATTAATTGCATTTGGACATTTATTTTTATACTTGTCAAAAACATTTATGTATTTGTTAACACCTTTATTGTTTTTGCAATTCCCTCGATGTTAATGAAGTGGTAGCTTTCTCACATTATTTTGCACATTATTAACAGTCTCAAGCCAAGATTTAATAATGGGTAAGGAGAAGGTTCACATCAACATTGTGGTCATTGGTCACGTCGACTCAGGCAAGTCGACGACCACCGGCCACTTGATCTACAAGCTTGGAGGTATTGACAAGCGTGTTATTGAGAGGTTCGAGAAAGAAGCTGCTGAGATGAACAAGAGATCATTCAAGTATGCTTGGGTGCTCGACAAGCTCAAGGCAGAGCGTGAGCGTGGTATCACCATTGATATTGCCTTGTGGAAGTTTGAGACCACCAAATACTACTGCACAGTCATTGATGCCCCAGGACACCGTGACTTTATTAAGAACATGATTACTGGAACCTCCCAGGCTGATTGTGCCGTTCTTATTATTGACTCCACTACTGGTGGTTTTGAAGCTGGTATTTCCAAGGATGGACAAACCCGTGAGCATGCTCTACTTGCCTTCACCCTTGGTGTCAAGCAAATGATTTGCTGTTGCAACAAGGTATGATGATGCGAGCATATTCCACATCCTACTAATGTTCTATTGTGTGAGATATGGTTGTTCTTAGATTGTGTTGTGCTATCTAAAACACCTGGATGTTTTTATGGTTGTGAATGAGGCATATTGTTGTACTTTTCTTTGAACAGATGGATGCCACAACTCCAAAATACTCAAAGGCAAGGTACGATGAAATTGTGAAGGAAGTCTCCTCCTACCTGAAGAAGGTTGGGTACAACCCTGATAAGATTCCTTTTGTCCCCATCTCTGGATTTGAGGGTGACAATATGATTGAGAGGTCCACCAACCTTGACTGGTATAAGGGCCCAACCCTGCTTGATGCCCTTGACTTGATCCTGGAGCCCAAGAGACCCTCGGACAAGCCCCTGCGTCTTCCACTTCAGGATGTCTACAAGATTGGAGGCATTGGAACTGTGCCTGTGGGTCGTGTTGAGACAGGGATTATCAAGCCAGGTATGGTGGTGACTTTTGGCCCCACTGGATTGACCACCGAAGTCAAGTCTGTTGAAATGCACCATGAGGCTCTCCAAGAGGCCCTTCCTGGTGACAATGTTGGCTTCAATGTGAAAAATGTTGCAGTCAAGGATCTCAAGCGTGGGTTTGTTGCCTCAAATTCCAAGGATGACCCTGCCAAGGAGGCAGCCAATTTCACCTCCCAAGTTATCATCATGAACCACCCTGGCCAGATTGGAAATGGCTATGCCCCAGTCCTTGATTGCCACACTTGCCACATTGCTGTCAAGTTTAACGAGCTCATCACCAAGATTGACAGGCGTTCTGGTAAGGAGCTTGAGAAGGAGCCCAAGTTCTTGAAGAATGGTGATGCTGGATTTGTTAAGATGATTCCCACAAAGCCCATGGTGGTGGAAACATTCTCGGAGTATCCCCCACTTGGTCGTTTTGCTGTTAGGGACATGCGTCAAACTGTGGCTGTCGGTGTCATCAAGAGCGTAGAAAAGAAGGATCCTTCTGGAGCAAAGGTGACCAAGTCTGCAGCAAAGAAAGGTGGCAAATGAGTTGTATGCTTCAGGGTTTTCATAGATGAAGAGCATTATCATAGTTCCAATAAGGATTGGGTTCTTGCTAGTAATCTATCCATCAGAAATTTACAATTTTGTACCGTTGATTATAGCTTCGAGTCTCCACCACCATCCTGTTCTTGCTGTTCACAGAAGTGGGTGCTTGATCACTGGTAGTCGAGCTGCTCTCCTTGATCTGGTTTGTCTTCTGCTTATGGTATTGTCTTGCAAGACTTGTATTCATAAGCAGCTATGGATATTTAGGTCTGTTCCTTTACTGCCGTGGATGCTTTCTATTTACATTCATAATGTATCCCCTTTTTGTGCGTGTGCATGTGGTAATTGCAGCTAGCTCGACCTTCATTGTTACTTGGCACTTGCCTTAGCTGCTGCTGATTAATGTCTTTTAAGCTTTCTTGTAGATTGTTTATTGAACAAATGTTATGATAATTTTTGTGCAATTGACGTCAAGTTTTAGAGTCTACGATTGCTGTAGTTTGCCGGCGTGGAACAGTGCTAAAGCAATGTTGGGGGTTGCATATAATACTTATTATGAGAAATACTTTAGCCTCAATGGATTACATAAAAGTAACACAAACTGACTTGTCTTGATGTGATATGTCAAATTATAGAATTATTTTTATTATAAAATAGATTTAATAGAGTATATAAAATCACGTCAATTTGTGAAATATTTTTAGACTCTTTTTTGGCTGGTAGCATTCTCTACTTTTATCCTATTTGAATGTCTACTGTCTGAGGGAGCAGTACAAGAAGCAGATATTATCGTTCCCTCGGGAAGAAACATGCAAATATCAATCTGTTCACGTTTTGCCTCAAGTATAATAGTCTTTCATCCCTAAGCAACAAAAGAAGATAAAATTAGATGGAGTAAATACTTTTTTAACACCATGTGAAGTGGAGGGGAGGGACCGTTTCTGCTCAGATCTACTTCAATCTCGAATTATATCCATCGGTCTGCAGATGAGATCGAATCAACATGCTCAGGACCATTAATAAGACCATTTAAGCTTAGGATATTTAACTGCTATGCAAGACGTATGATGGGCACCAAAGTAGCCCTACATGCTAAGAGGAAGAAGAGAATGTAATGAGACTTAGATAAACTTAATGAAACATTTAAAAGGAGGCTGGGGAAGGAGTAGATGAGGAAAATCATATTAAAACACATTATGATACAGTTGACATGATTTGTAAGAGAAAGTTCAAAATTATTTATCCACGCCAACTTGATTGTCTGTGGAAACCAGTAAAATCTCATTTAAGAAATTCACCCAATCGCAAGAAAACATCATGGACAAAGTAAATTTTAACGTCAAGACAACCAAAATTTCGCCTTGCCTTGGGCATAATGATCGGTAACGCCCAGAGGCACAGGGCCGAACATATTACATAACACGGTTCAGCCGCTCCAAAAGAAAAGCTTTTAAAAGACCTATATATAGTAAGTGTGTTGTTCATAACTTCAGTCACAAATTCTTAAAAGCTGACTCATGTTTCTGTGGAGACAGCCTTGCCAGCAAAGCCTTGTTATGGCAGTGCTCCGAGTCGACAAAATAAAAACTCCCATTGGCTTTGAATGTAACATAAGGCCTATTGGTCTCAGGTGGCCGAATATCAGCAAACTTAATCGTCCTTGGGATAGATGTGGCAAGCCATGACAGCATCTCCACCTCGAAGCTGTCTGAACCAGGCTGCCACCTGAGCTTGTGAACATATGGGCTTACAAACCAATGGAGGGCAGCAGTGGTACTAGCGCTTAAAAATATCACAGATGATGCAACTGCACCCTTGAGGATCACATTCATGTCGGGAGATGTCATGAAGGTTATGACTGGACCCAGTGATACGGACAGGCAGCAGGTTGAAAGAGAAAGGAGCTTAACTTTCTTGACGGTGGATGAGATCGGACCATAATAAACAATTCCAGTATCTTTGTCATCTTTCCCAGCTTCTTCCCCTCTCTGTGGTCCGATACTGATCTTGCCGTCATCTTCTTTAGTGGTTGCTGGAGATGCCCATCGTCTCTGGGCAGCAGCAGCAGGCAGGATAGCAGGGTTGAACTTGGGTTTTGCATTCAGGCCATGTGCCCATGCCCCAGACCCAGAAGGATGATAACCTGAAGAACAGAGTATTAATATTCTGGTAATAATGATAACAACAAATGTCAAAATTGTCTATTTCTCAATGTCCAGAAAATGGAACAGAAACCAGACAAAAAAAAATGATCACGAAATACGTTAAATTCATAAGTATGGTGGTGGGGTTAAGAGGAAGACTTTAAGGGTGAGGATTTGCAATGGACAGGTATGTATAAACAGCAAACGAGTTTTAGAACAACCAGATATGGATCATCAAAATCCTTCTCCACTCCCCCTTCTCTCGCTCCAGTATATACACATACATATACATATAATAAAGATGCATTAAGTGGAAGAGTTGTTAACCATAATGTAAAATTACAGACATAGCTTTGAACACAGAAGCCGTAAGAAACTATCAATTTGTGTTGGATACTCGCAATAATAATAACTCAAGATTTAAATTTGATATTGAGTAATAGTCTTTCTACTTGCAAGCCGGTGTGTAAAGCACACCCTCTATTTTATTGACATGACAAGACTTGATTTGTAAGAGATGTAAATTCTAAATTTCCCTAGCAAATCAAGTCTTACCATGTCAACGATATAGAGTGTGCATTGCAGACTAGCTTTTAAATAGCATTTTTCCAAAAGATAATACGAATCTAGGATAACAAGGTTTTGGTGTGAAGCACCTAAAAAAATATGCCACCCGCACGCCAAAAACGAATGACTAATGTTGTCAAATGTCACTTGTCACCAAGTGCGCATTTATATGTTATCCTAGATGGGCTGCACAACAAGATCCCTCTAGTTCTTTTCCTTCTTTTGTGTAGCGTGTGTGTCCGCACCCTTGAAAAGAGCAAACAATTAGTCCATAACTTGATAGAAAATAGAGTACATTGATAGGAGGAAAAAGATCGCTTTCCACTCTCAAATTGCTCAAGTACCGGCGGGGTAAGAGTCCCAATGTATAGAAGCTTGCTTCATGATCCATGACGAATAAAAAATTGTATAACTTGCGTGATGAAGCCTTATACGTTGGATGCAATTAATAATTTCACAAAAATAATTAACTCGCAGTGATCTTATAATTTGACATCCAACTGAGTGCTACGGGAGAGAGTGTACAGGTAGTAGAGTGATACAGCAAGATGATCCATTTGTATCCAAATGATGCACTGGCAGTAGAATCTTCTTGTATCACACAGATATCACTTTTTTTTGGGCGATTTCATTCGAGACGACTAAGAAAACTGGATGCACCAACGCAGGCAACACAGCATATAATTTTCGTGAAATGCTTTTTTTTTTTTTTAAGATTTTAAGCAGAAATCCGTCTTTTTCTCGGAGGACCCTAAAGGTATTTGGGGAAAACAAGTATTCTGTGTTGAAGAAAAGCAAGAAAGGTACTCTGCAAAGCTATAGATAAACAAACGCGCGAAATCGGGAACAGTATGTTTATATGTTTATACAGTTGAAATGAAAATGAAAAATTAGAGGAGGGGAGAGGCAGAAAGAAGAACCTGATAAAGGGAAGTAGCTTCTGGAGGAGAGCTGCTTAGACTGAGAACGGAGCAAGCGAAGGAGAGCAGTGCTGGCCATTTTTGGAATTCTGATTCCAGGGCCAAAGTGACTGTCACGCGCCGATTCGGGCTCTAGGATTTTGGGGAGGTCTTAGGAAGGCGGAAGACAGAAGTAAGGTAGGGTTAGAGAGTTTGAAGCTCAGGCTGAGTTGTCCCCCGTGGGCTTGGGCTTGGGCTTGAGTCTGGTTCGTAATAAGGGTTGGGCTAATCTTAACCATTAGTCTACCGGACCTTTATGTTAGTTATATGTTGTGTCGGGCCTCAGTCCATTTAGCCCATTCGATTATTTTTGCTTTAGGATCTAATTCATGTAATGGCCCTCTGGCCCACCAGTTTGTCAGTAGATGTCAGTTCCATATATTTATTGTTAGGAAAATATTTTACGATTAGATAACGATAAATTAATGTGATTTAATATGAAGAAAAAAAAAAAAAAAAACTTGTTCGCAGTGTACGAACGACTGTCGTTGAAATCGGACAGAAATTAGAAAGAAAAGGAGGCAAGGGCCAAGCGGTTGGAGAAGAACTTCATAGTAATCCTACTAATATGATTACTTAAGAAGTTTTATAAAATAATTTTATAAACTAACTAATTTTATGATTGGTTAGTTTTATTATAATTATTTGATTTATTAAATTTATTTGATAATAAAAATAATTTTATAATTTACGAATCACATCAAGCCTGTGTAATTCATTTCCCTAATCGTAAATCCTAACAAGGCCACGCCGCTGGGTTCAAAGTACTCCATTCTCGACAGCCGAGATATCTTTTACGGTCACTTCCCAAAATCCATATACGCTGTAGAATTCGTCTCCGAAACACAATCTTGGGTCTTTCTAGCCGGTACCAATCTCTCCTTGTATGCGTACATATGTTTACGGATTCTCAACGTTAATTAAGAGTACATAGCAATGTTGATTCGAATTCTCAACGTTTCTAGTACGTAGTAATTAATGCATATGGTAAACTAAGAGTTTTTAGAGCTCAATTGAACCAAATAATTGTGCTAAAGCTTAGTTAAAGGCGGGTTTTTGTTTTCTCTTGTCTGTAACAATGAATATTCGAGCTCTATTTTTGTTTCCATGCTTTGTTAACAGTAAAATATTCACATGCTCTGTCTCGAGTCTCGGCCCTCCCACTGATTGATCATGTTATTGTATTGCAGTATCAGATATATCCAATGGAAGCACCGACTTTGGATGTAGGGAATGTAGGAATTGGAAGTATTGCTAACGATACTGCTGCAGATATCGAGGGTTTCAGACATCACGTCGACGAGATTTTTGGGAAGGTTGATAAGGTAGGATATACTTAATAACTACTAACCAGGTGCCTTTCTATGTGTTTATATCGTGTATTCTAGTGATTTCTTTCTTGCTAGTTTTAAACGACAGCGGTTTTTGTTTTGGTTTATTATCATGTTCAATCAATCAGCATGTTTCAATATCATGCTTGTATAATTATTATTTTGCGAACTCAAACTTGAAATTCACTAGAAAATCCTTAAAAGAAAGGTAATGTGACATCTATAGCTTTGGAAGTTGGTTAATCTGTAAACAGATGCCTTTATGCACTCTATAAACGATCTTTTCCCCGTTATGATAACCTGATTGACATGTTGAACAATAAACGGACAAACCATATCGTTGACTGCCATAGAACACTGCTGGAGTTATCTACATAGATATATTTTTACTTTCAAGAGATCTAAAATGGTTCCGAATTCTTCAGATTATAGCTAATTGCAAGGATTTTCTGATGCCGCTATGTCCTGAATATTTGGTTAAGTATATGCTGTAAAATAAGTACAGCATATTTTGTGATCTGAAACAGTGTGTCTCAGCGTGGGGTTTTCCTCCTATGGTTATTAGCTTTTAGAAATTGTCTCTTGATTGGCTGCTGATTTTAATCACCAAATACCTGTGGAAACCTATATGTGCTTGAGATTTTGAAACTGCATTTTTTGGCCCCTTTATATGGGATTAGAGTTTGCGGGAAGAAGGTGATGAGCAGGTTGTACCTTTTCATTGTTTTCTTCAAGGTCGGCTCCCTTGTATAATATTTTAGTGATTTTCTTACCTATACAGTGCAAAGAAAAAAAAATGCTATGTTCGATTTTTTATTTATTTGCAAAATCCATTCAGGGGCTCACTTGTTCACGTTTATATCCTTTACTCAAACATTTCATGTTATTTGATTTGTTGTAATCAAGCTTTTCCAGGTAAGTTAAAGGACATTTTCTAGAGCTGCAGATATGCTCATCCAAAAATAAATACAAAAAGTATTAACCTTTTCATATTGAGCAAATGCTGCTATAAATTTGTGAATCACGTTTTCCTTAAAATGATATCTTTTATGGTTGATCCTAATGCAGTTTTTTCTTCTTATTATCATGTTGGGTCATTTTTAAGGGCATGTTTGGGTAATGAGATGAAATGGGTATTCTATGAATAGTAGGGAAATTGTATTAGATAAGAGAGAAAATTGGATAAAATATTATAAAGTTAATAAATTGTTTGAATATTATTTTTTAATCTTATTTTTGTTTTGAAAACTGTTGTATTGTTTTTTGTGTTTTGCTTGGAATTTTGGAAAATTTATAATGTTTAGGTAATGATTAGATGAAAAAGATGAAGATTTGAAATTGAAAAGTGTTCTGTATTTGAGTGGTATTTGGGAAGGAAATTATGAGAAGTTTGAGATGAGATATATGTTCCCAAACAACCCTACATATCAGTGCCTGTACATTTGTAAATTGATTGTAATTATTTCATTGTACCTTACAGCTTGAGCAAAGAACAAATGAGATAGAACAGTTCTACTTAAGCACAAGTAAAAAGCAACTCGGCACATCCAAAGGTAGCTCAATAGTGAAGGACAAAGATAAGGATAAACATATTCCAAGTATTAAGAAGCAGCAGCAAGATGCGTCACGTCGGGAAGCAGCTTCTGCAAAGAGAATGCAAGAGCTCATCCGTCAATTTGGCCCAATATTGCGCCAGGTTAAAAAAGCTTAATAGCCATCCTGTCACATATCGCTGCTTAGACATTATTATGTTTTTTGAACATATATGCCTAGATGTATGCTGCATCTTGTGTTTGTATGTGTGAATGTGCATATGCATGTGTGCAAAGTTTATTTAATGTTCCATTTTGGGAACTTGAGTGGATGAGGATTTTTTTTATTATTATTATTGTTTAATTTAGTTGAATAATTGATCTCATATGCACTCTGTAACCTTGTTCAACATCAGAAAAATGAATAACTCTTTTAGAGTGGTTAGGTTATAAGTGTAATAGCTGATGTTAATTTTCGTGTTGGCCACTTAGTGGATGAAACTAAGGTCTAGTTTGTTTTCAGAGATGAGATAAGATGAGATAAAAGTTAAAAAAATAATAAAATATTGTTGTAATATATTTTTTTAATATTAGTTTTATTTTGAAGTTTGAAAAATGTGTTTTGGAATTTGAAAAAGTTGAATTTTTTATTATATTTTGTATGGGGATTTGAAAAAGTATAATGATGAGTTTGAGATGTGTTTTGGGTTTTTTGTTTCATCCCCGTAAGCAAACCGGGCCTAAGCTTTATGAAGTGATTCTAGGGAAACTTCAAAATGATTTTTTTATTTCTTTGGGGGGTTATAGTGCAAATTGACTGACGGTTTCCCTGGGTTGTTACATATAGTAGTTGCTGTAAGATTGAAAATGACAATGCATGTTATTTCACATTTTTTGATATATATTTGGTTGGCTGTCAGATCATGCAACACAAGTGGGCATGGCCTTTTTTGGAACCTGTAGATGTAGAAGGTCTTAACCTACATGACTACTATGAGGTAAAGTTCCTTGTTATTAATTTTCCAAATATGTCACTGCATATGATAATAATCATGTGACATTGCTTTCCTATTCACAAGCTGTTATCTGGGTGAAGGTGACTTTGTTGCTATAATTGAATTTTTGTACATCTGCTTGTTATCTCTGGGCTTACCATGTAGTGCCATGTCGATATCAGTGCTAAGTAATTATAATTGTTGGAAGATTGTCCCAAATACTTTGGCTTTGCCATTGGATACGCCATTGATTCTTATTTGGCAGTCTGTCCTCCGTTGCCTTTCCATCATTGGTCCTAGATTTCTTCTGCATGTGCATTTGACTAATTCATTCTAGATGATGTATAATAGGTAATTGACAAGCCCATGGATTTCAGTACAATAAAAAATCAAATGGAGGCCAAGGATGGTACGGGATATAGGAATGTTCGGGAAATATGTGCTGACGTGAGATTGGTTTTCAAGAATGCAATGAAATATAATGATGATAGAAGCGATGTTCATGTTATGGCCAAAACTTTACTGGAAAAATTTGAGGAGAAGTGGCTGCAACTTCTACCTAAAGTTACTGAAGAGGTAACTTCTTTCCCAAATTGACAGCCCATTCTTGTATTAATCCTGGTCAATATCTTTTGATGATTTTAATGTTAGTAGCAATGTACTTCAGGAGAAAAGACAAGAAGAGGAGGAAGCAGAGGCACAGTTGGAAATGCAGCTTGCTCAGGAGGCTGCTCATGCCAAAATGGCAAGAGATATAAGTAACGAGGTATGTTAAAGATTTTCAACATTCTTATGAGGATATGTTTGATACAACATAAGCTATATGAGATAACTCATAGATTTCTTTTTTTGATAAGAAATAACTCATAGATTTCTTTAAGCATGTTGAAGGTGTTTTTCTGGTTTCCTTATTCTTGTCTGATTTCGTATACTGTGAATCTGATGAGTACCTTTTTCAAATGTGCCGTGATGAATTCTTTTAAGCTGTATGAGCTTGACATACATCTGGAAGATCTCAGAGAGATGGTTGTTCAAAAGTGCAGGTTTGTTCCATGACATCATTGTCTAATACTGAAAAATACAGCTTTATTTAGCTTGTATTTTGTAACAACCCCCCCCCCCCCCCTTTTCCTTTTGTAGAGCTGAAAAAAACCAGGGCTAAATTTGGATTTGATTGTTAATTATGATTGGGCACGTGCACATGGATTAGATTTATCTTTCTTGTTTTAATTTAAATTCTGCGAGTGCTTTTACCTTAATTGAATTTTTCCCCACAACTGGAAGTTATGTCATCAAATTAAGGAAATGGAAATGACTGTTCAGGCTTGATGGGTAGATTGAGTTAGGAATTATTTTGATTAATAAAATGAAGGATTTATTTTGATTAAATAAAGAATCAATTTCAATTTGTAAGTTGGTCTCTTGCTTGGTGCGAGTTTTGTAAATTATGTAACATCCCTAGCCTACAGTGGGGTGTTACATATTGCTTGGTATTTCCTGTCTAATATGCTTGCCATGTACTTGTATAATTCCAATGCAACTGTTCTACTTGGACTGTTTATAATTAGGAAGATCAATTGCTGTTCGTTGACTATAGTGCCTCTTGCTTTAACCAGTGATACACTTATATAACTGAAAGAGAGAGTACTCAAATATTGTAGAATCCAGTTCTCTCTGACATTATTTGTTGTGCTGCCTTAAATAACTTGATTGAGTTGCGGTTTTCAAATCAAATAATTTGATTACTTAAAAAGAAATGACATGATTGTGGTAGTGGTAGTGGTATGTACACATAAGTAATTTTGCATCACTGCAAAGGCGATTAAAGTTTACGTTGAGAACATGATTTTCAGAAAAACTTCCACTGAAGAAAAGAGAAAGCTTGGGGCAGCACTTACCAAATTATCTCCTGAAGATCTAACCAAGGCATTGGAGATTGTTGCTCAAAATAATCCATGCTTCCAAGCAACTGCTGAAGAGGTGGACCTGGACATTGACGCTCAGGTCATCATTAAGATTTCCTGACCAGTGCCGGCCAGTATTTCCATCTTCTAGATTCTTGCACACGATTTGCTTGTTTACAAAATGAATAATGTATTGTGCTTCTTACGCAGAGCGAATCCACGCTATGGAGGTTGAAGTTTTTTGTGAAGGATGCTTTGGAAGTTCAAGGCAAGAGTTCTACAATTGCAGGTGGCGTTAACAACAACAGCAGCAATGACAACAACAACAACAATATCATTAGTAACAATAAACGGAAAAGTGAGAGTTGTGATGCTATTGCAAGAACTGCCAAGAAAAAGAAGTAAAATGCCATCGATCATAACAATGTCTTGCAGTTGGAGAGAGCAGTTGGATTGTATATTTTTGGCCATGTTTCTTGTGAACCATTAAAGACAGACATTCGCAAGGGTACTCCAATTCTCAACGGTCGGAGAACCCTTCTGACAGATTCTGACGAGAAAATGGCGAGGCCATGGGTGCAGTCTTCATCAATATCTCTAGTTTGAAGTCGTGGGCTACCTTATGAATCGAACCTTCGTCATGTGGTGGTCTGCCAGTGTAATATATGCAATGATCTGTAAACAGCGTCATTTATTGGGTTTTTTTTGTAGTCAGTATTTTAGACGGTTTATTTTTTTGACAGTACATGCTATTAATATAGTGCCAATAATTAAAAAATAAATTAGTATTTATGTAACGGATAAAGTCCCAGCTTATGACTACCTATAATCCCCACACAGGAATGTTAGAAACTTTCTAAAATTTCGTGATTGTAGGGAACAGGTTCCACTAATTTAGAGCTTTTAAAGAACAAGTTCCATTAAACGGCTTCCGAAGGACAAAAAAGTTCTTGCCAGACAACTTGCAAAGATCTTGCAATCAAGGATGATTATATATTCCAATAGAGCAGTGATTGGGAACAGCCCAATGTTTGGGAAAGTCGGAGAAGCCCACTGTTTGTGAAAATACTGTTCATGTGAGTGGGCTTCTTTGGCTTTCCCAAACAGTAGCTGGTCCCAATATTTTTCCATTCCAATATGTATCCGTGGAGAAAATTTGTCCGATTCATCATCATATTATAAAGAGAACTTCTACAGACACGGCTTGATATGCGTATAAGATTACTAAGTTACGAAAGCTATTGAATAATGTCATTAAGCATAAATATATCAAAAATGCTAAGGACAAATGCTAGAGATAAGTAGCGGATAAACGTTAACTGATAATTTATGGTGTTTGGTGCTTGTTGTGTACTACACAATATTTGTGAGTTGAGGAATGAAAAAATGGATCTGAAACTGAAAGAAATAGATCCAAAACGTTTTGTTTATTATGTCATATCAGTTGACGTTTATTTGTCGCTTGCCGCTGGCATTTTTCTCTAACATTGCTCTAAATATATTACCAATTATGCTTTGGAATAGGCTGGGTAATCTATGCCGTTTAACACCCACCAATCTTAAGATGCCACATCAACATATTACAAGTTAAAGAAATGAGATGGATTGTATATGATTGTCTTGTTAAGAGGGAGAACTCGAATGGGCTTGGCCCACTCGTAATATAAAGTCCATAGTTTTTATGGTCAACTTGAGTCCAAGCCCAAGGAAGTAAAGGGAAAGAATTTTGGGTGAGGGAGGGAGAGAGCCGAAGTAATCCTAACCGTATTCCTCCGATTGGGAAGATGAGTCCGAATGATCCCGAGCATCCACAGAGTTTGAGGAGGTGTCAGGGCGTCCAGCACAAACCTCCATTTACTACCTCTGCCTCCGCATTAAAGATAATGAGAGATAATTTCACCGAGCAAAGTACCTCATTAAATGCAAGATCGAGCTATGTATGCCACATTAATTGTTGGGACGAGACGGAATGTGCTGCGTTAATTACTATTTAGGATCCAGCCTTATCAATTATTAATGAGGGGAATTAATACGGCTGAGATGGAACAGAAGGAGCCATGTCATCATTGCCTGGGTGACGATCGAGTGGTGTCATCGAACTTCACCAGTCATTCTCACCTACAAGTTTAACGTAAGAACACCTATAAATAGCACACAACTTGTTATAAACCAAGTTACGTTCTCAATACACTCAATTATCTTCATTTTTGATCTCAAGTTTTCTTCCCAGAAATTGATTTTGACATCGGAGAGGTCTCGAACTCCGACCCCACTTTCTCTCCCAAATGAGAAGAGCTGAGTTGCGAAAAATGTCAAGAACACTTGCAAACGAGAAAATAGAATTGTAGAGAACAAAATGTTGTCTCTCCATCTCCGTTTATCCTCTTTTTTCCTTCCCTGCCAATCTCTCTCTCTCTCTCTCTACCCTCTGAATATAAAGGTCTGTATCTAATCCACCATAGCTAATAAAAAAAAAAATAATCAAAGATTTTAAGAAGAAAAGATTGCTCTCAAATTTGACCACTCTATTTGGATTCTTTCTATACACCATTGCAGCCAAAACAAAATTCTCTTTCTTTCTCTACCCTTTATAACATAAAGCTGGTAAATTAATGAGCCCATAATCTTTAGAATCTTTGACAAATACCCACTTCGAGTTTTGTATTCCTATGATTGGATTTTGTCACTTTTCTCTCTCATGGAAAAGAGGAATTATTGTTGGACACCGTCTAAGAGAGCGAGATATGGGAAGCAAATGGAGGAAAGTGAACTTTGCCTTTATCCGTTGGTTGAGAGTGACACCGCCAACGCATCCACATTTTGTTGTAGCCCTGTAGCATGATGAACTCCATCCAGAATTAATGGACCAAGTTTTTCTGCCACCTTTTTTTTTTTTTTTTTTTCTCTGAGAAACATAATGGGTTTTGATTTCAGTCTCATTCCCCTTCCAATTTACCTTTCAAGATTTCTTCTTCTTACGGTGAGTCTATTGGATCTAAAGCTCATTTCATACTAGTTCGCCGTCCATGGGACTATGGGAGGAACATTGTAAGGGTCGCTGGGAGGGAGGGTGGCTAGCTGGGAAGGTTCTGCAAGAGGGGGTCGATACAGAGAGGAGGGTCGAGTGTCTCAGTTTTAGGGATTTCTTTGTGTGTTGGTTCCCACAATTACTATCATGGATGGCTTATGTAGCAAAGGGATTTGCTTAGCTCCAGTCAAGCTACAGCTAAAGCCTCTCATATGAACAGTAGAATGTGAGAGGCTTTAACTACAGCCCGACTGCAGCTAATATTTTTTCATGCAGCAAATTGTTATTGGAATGTGTTATTTGGCCAATAACACTCTTTCTTGTTAGAAGATTTTCTCATATATTATAGTGTACTTAAAAAGATCAAAAATACTATTATTAGTTTATTTATACATATATATTTCTTTATATTGAAGAAATACAAAAAAATCTAAATTGAAATAATAATAATTTTAAGAGTAATTCTACGTATAATTATGAGTACGTAACTGCTACGTACTCGTTTTGAAAAATTGTGGAGCATTATTAAAAAATGAATAATTTTACATGCAATCGTAAATTGGATAACCGTCGCGTAATCATTTTAAAAACGAGTAAAATTTATAATTAAAAAATTAATTTTTTAATGTGAATCTCATATTTTATTCATATTTTTCAAAACAATTATGTGGTGATTATCTAATTCACGGTTACATAAATATTTTTTTTAGAAAATTAATTTTGTTTTTTATGTGAGAACTATATTTTATTTATTTATTTTAAATAAATATTTTATTTAGAAAATATTTATACCACGATATCCTAATTCAGAGTTACATATATATTTTCTCTAACTCTAAAGAAGTAAATTGGTGGTGATTTATTATCCAAAAATAAAAAAAATGGTGGTGATTTCCTTTTCTTCCATAAGATCAATAAGAATAAATAGCCGCCCATTTCACTTAAAAAGTGCGACGACTGCTACACCTTGGATCACTATCTCGCTCTCGCGAACAATTTCATCTGCCCGGTAATTTCCCTAGGTTTTTTTGTAATAATAGTTATCTTTTTGCCGCCGCACTGTATCTCCGTTCGTAGTTCCTGATTAATCCCTGTCTACCACTCAGATCGCTTCATTTCCCTCCATATAGAAATTTAAGTGTTCATACACACACAAGTGAGGTAGTGCCTATCTTGTTACAATTATAAAAGTTTAGATTGTAAGTGTAAGGGAATTGTAGAACCGATCGGAAACTAGGGTTTTGATTTTTGCTCTCTTCTATCTCTGGCATTTCGGCTTCTCGTGGTCGGATGTTATGTTTTGTACGCACCTTTATCTTGAATTGTTTCCCCAGGAATATTTTGGCAAGCAATTGAGGTAAAGATGGTGAACCCAGATGCAAACCAGCTTCCTGAAGTGGATTCATTGCCAGATGGGTTTGTCGAGGGCTCCACAGAACCACTGGCTCCTCCAACTCCAACAGTTGAACAAGAGAAACCACGTGGAGATTACAAGGAGGGTAGTTTCTCAGAAATTGATCATTCGGATGAGTTGGCTGCAAATGAGTTTCAATCAAGCCCAGGTAGTGAAGAGAAGACCCAGAAACTTCGGACTTTTCCAGTTCCGTTGTCTGAAACAGATAGTTTTGATGATTCCGAGCAGACAGAAGGTTCACGGGGCTCTCAAGAGGCATCTACTGTTTCCGAGGCTTCAGTTGGGGTAGTCAGATGCAGCAAGGTAAAAGAACAAGTTCAAGCAGATTGTCAAAGTTCGGAGAGATGTAATTATCTTTACTTTGTCATTTTCATTTTTTCTTTTCCTTCTTACAATGAATTGATTTTTTCGTATGGTGAATCGCATAACTATAGGGACACTTCTCTTATGATAGTTATACAGTAATAACATTCTTTGCTGAAAGAACTCGATTAATTATAAAGAAACATTGGTGTGAAGCCTGTTTTTGAAAATGAAAGGATGGAATTCTGTTCTCTTTTTTTTTTTTTTTTTTGCCCGGGGGGGGGGGGAAGGGTAGATATTTTGCATGTGAATGAAGTTGAAGATGGAATCATTACGCACTCTCTCCCTCCCTCTCTCTCTCTCTCTCATACACATGCAAATATTTAACTTGAAAATATGCCATCTATACATTTATCTCAGAAAAAGAGCTGCTACTAGAATTTGGAGATTCTCCCAGAAATTAAATAACGGAATAAATACTAGTAGACTTGCAATTGTACCGGTGTTTTCTGTGAGTTGTTTCCATAAAGACAGTGAAATAGAAGTCAATTGAAGATGTGTCTTTTTTTTTTTTTATAAGTAAACATGTATTATTGATGAAAGAATGAGAAAAATGCCATTTACAAGACTTTTACACCCTATCAAGAAGGAGCATTAGAAACAAGAAAATCATGTATGTCCATGCCATTAAAATCCACGATAATGGCCCAAGTACATAGAGTTCTAAAAAATAAAACGTTAAGCTTCTCCATCGATCTTTTTTGTTCTCAAAAGTTCACTCGTTGCGCTCCTGCCACAGACACCACATGATGCAAATAAGGATCATCTTCCAACTGCTTTGATCTGTCTCCTGCCTCGGATCGATGTCCAGCATGCCAATGTAGCTACCACGGTCTCCGACATTACCCATGCTATGTCCCGTCTACTAAATACTTCATTCCAAAGAATCCTAGCTGTCTCACAATGCAGAAGTAGATGATTTACCGTCTCACCCCCGCACGACACATGCAACACTAGTCGGCTATAATAACCCGTCTTTTCCTCAGATTGTTCATGGTAAGGATCTTGCCTAAAACGGCTGTCGACACAAAAAATGCAGCTTTGGGGAATGCCTTATGACGGCAAAGCTTCCTCCAAGGAAATTGAGGTTCGGGTCCTTGTGTGAGAGCCTTATAAAAGAAGCGCACATTGAAAACACCTTTCCCTGCAGGTGTCCACCACATACCATTTTCATGATGCGTGTTTGGTCTAAGAGAATAAATAAGGCTATAGAAGTCAGCAAAACTGCTCAATTCCCAATTCTGGGCTGCCTGATTGAAATTTACATTCCAATATATCCGTCCGCCTGTGAACCTCATAGCCTCCACCACCGTGATATTCTTGTCGCTTGCAATTTGGAAGAGTAAACGAAATAGATCTTGCAGCACCGTTCCCACACCAAACATCATTCTAGAATCTAATCCTAGTTCCTGCACCCAATTGTAGTCTAATATGTTGTTGAAAGACCCCACACCCTCTTCTTATGTTTTTCCACAACCCTACTCCATACACTCCCTAGTTTTGCTAGTACACCAACCCCCCAAATACTCCTTTATTTGCTTTCTATCACATGTTTCCAAAGGGCTTCTAGTTCCTTGTGGTATCTCCACAACCACTTGCCAAGTAACGCCTGATTAAACATCCTCAAATTTTGAATGCCCAACCCAGTACTCTAGAGCGACAAACCGTTTCCCACTTAACTAAATGATACTTGAACTCATCCCCCAAGCCACCCCACAAGAAGTCACGTTGTATCTTCTCAATGTGGCCTGCCACACTAGCCGGTATCGGAAATAGGGCTAAGAAGTAGATGGGTAAGTTTGAGAGTGTACTCTTGATCAATGTGATCCAACCCCCTTTAGATAGGTACATTCTCTTCCACCCAACTAATTTTCTCTCCATTTTTACGAACACCGTGTCCCAAGTTGCGGACGCCCTAGATGCTCTCCCCAGCAGAAGTCCCAAGTAAGTCATAGGTAGAGAAGCAATCTTGTATCCTAGATCTCCTGCCAATTCCCAGATGTTATGAACGTCTCCAATCGGTACCATCTTATATTTATCATAATTCACTTTCAAGTAACAGACTGCTTCAAAGCAAAGTAGCAATGCCTTCAGAGCTCGCACATGTTCTTGATCAGCTTCACGCGTTATTAGGAAATTAGTCCTAAGATAAGAAGTAGGTGGGTAAGTTTGAGAGTGCACTCTTGATCAATGTGATCCAACCCCCTTTAGATGGGTACCAAAATGAAGGGGAGGCGCCTTGGAAGTCGGTAATAGATTCTAAATATGGTATGTCCTGGGGTGGTTGGTGTTTGAATGAGGTTCAAGGCATACATGGGGTGGGTTTGTGGAAGTTCATAAGGAAACAATGGGAGTCTTTTAGGGAACAAGAATATCTACTGGTAGGGGATGGTTCACAGGTCAAATTTTGGCATAACATTTGGTGTGGAGGCACAACCCTCAAAGCCTCATTCCCTATTATCTTTGATCTCGTTAGAGAAAAGGATACATCGATTACAGATCCTGTGGTTCTTTCAACTAGTACCCATCAATGGAATATTGAGTTTGTGAGGGATGTCCAAGATTGGGAGATGGAGATTTTTTTGGAGTTTTCTGTGGCATTATTCTCATTCAACATGCTTGGAGGTACGGGGGATAAGTTGAAATGGAGACACTCTAAGAAATATATCTTCTCAGTTAGTTCTTACTATCATGTCATTTCTACTCCCTGTTTACCTAGTTTCCCTTGGAGGAGCATTTGGCAGACGAAAGTGCCATCGAGAGTGGCTTTTTTTATGTGGACAGCAACCCTGGACAAGATCCTTACTATGGACAACATGAGGAAACGTCGTATAATTGTGATAGATTGGTGTTGTATATGCAAAAAACATGGGGAATCAGTAGATCATTTACTCCTCCACTGCGAGGTGGCCAAGAAATTATGGGATGAATTTTTCACAAGACTTGGCTTATCATGGGTCATGCCTTTTCACTTGGTGGACTTTTTAGCCAGTTGGAGAGGTCTCCGAAGTAACCCACAGGTGGTGGTAATATGGCGTATAGTTCCTATATGTATGTGTTGATGCTTATGGCGAGAGAGAAATGCTAGGAACTTCGAAGATTGTGAGAGATTTATGGAGGAACTCATAATTTTCTTTTATAAGACTTTGCTTTCTTGGACGGGATCCATTGATTGTAACAGACTTAGTATCCATGATGTTCTTTCTTCTTTGTAACACTTGCTAAGTTTTCTCAAGTATACCTCCGGTATATCTGGGCTTAGCCTTTTTATTAATGAATTCCTTTTGATTACCTATAAAAAAAAAAGTGTATCATCCACAAACAACAAATAAGAAAAATTAGTAATGCCTTTAACATGTGTGCCAATTGGAAACCCACTTATAAAACCGTGCTCCACTAAAGTCGATGTCATTCTGCTCAATGCCTCCATAGCAATAACAAAAGACAGAGGAGATAATGGATCTCCCTGTCTCAAGTCATGAGAATTTTGGAAGCAACCCTCTGGACTACCATCGAGAATCTAACAGTAGAAATGTACAAGTAGATCCATTTCCTCCACCTTTCCCCAAAATCACACCTACTAAACAAATACATAAGGAAGTCTCAATTAACATGATCATATGTCTTTTCCATATCTAATTTGCACTTAATCCCACTGAGGCTATTCTTCAGTCTACCATCCAAACATTCATTGGTGATGAGAACCACGTCAAGGATCTACCTACCTTTCACAAATGCATTTTGTGGCTTGGTGATAAGCTTCCCAATCACCTTACTAAGACGGTTAGCAAGCACTTTAGCAATAATCTTATAAACTACACTTACTAGGCTAATAGATCGAAAATCCGTAATTTCTATAGCCCCCACCTTTTTGGAGATGAGAGCAAGAAATGTGGTGTTAAGACTTTTTTCAAGTTTCCCAACCATGGATAACTCCTGAAAAACCATCATCAAATCCTATTTTATAGCTCCTCAACATTCTTGAAAAAAACTCATGGAGAAACCGTCCAGCTCGGGAGTCTTGTCCTTGACCATTTTCCTTACAACATCATACACTTCTTCTTCCTCAAAAGCTCTCTCCATCCAAACTGGATCACTCGGCTCAATAGTATAAAAGGTCAGCCCATCTAGAGTGGGCCGCCATCCCTCCTGTTTGGAAAGAAGCTTCTCATAAAAGTCAACAATATAATTATGAATAACCTCATCATCTCGACACTCTGCCCCATCTATCTTTAGCATCTCTATATTGTTGTTTCTTCTATGGGAGTTTGCAACTTTATGAAAAAATTTCGTACTACAGTCTCCTTCTCTTAGCCACAATGCTCTTGGTTTTTGACACTAAGACGCTTCCTCTTGCAAAATTGTCCTCTCTAGATCTGCTGCTAACGAGGTCTTCTGCATCTGCTCTTCTTGTGTAAGTGGCTGCCTCTCTTGGAGTCGATCTAACTCTTGAAGTTCCATCCATTTTCTATATTATTCTCCCTGATGTTCCCGAAAGACTGAAATGTGTGTCTTGTTGTGTGATGTTTGTTGAAATGTGTGTTGAATTATTTGCTGATTCTTTTGGTTTTGACCTTTTGATATCACTCTTTCTTTGTTACAGCTACTGAGGGATGCTCAGAAGCATCAGCAACCCATTTGAAGGATATGTCTTCACCAGAAAGTGCTGATACTGCAAAAAATAGAAAACCAGTTAGTAATATCATATTGCTTGATTAATATTTTTAATACATTCGATGGTAAAAACAATTAGCATTTTCTATCTTTTTAGTCACTGTGTGTGGCAAATTCGTCTTAAGTCAACTGAGGAAGAACATAGTATCAAAGTTTATCATAAAACTAGCCAATTCACCTGTGCATTCTTCGTGTTGAACTTTGATGTTTTGTTCAAGTTTTGTACTTGTTTGTTGCAATCTTTTTTTAGGTGACTTCTAACTTAAAATTTTCTTCTTCAATACTCTACTCCTCTTGGCAGCCTCTATAAATTTTAATGGGTCGAGTTTCATGATTGCCTTGTATTTTTTTCTAATATATCTCTTTTATGCATCCTATGTAGTTGAGTTATATCTTTTGCATTTTTTTAATAAACTTTTCGATTACGTGTAAAAAAGTGAGTTGCACCTTAGTATAATTGCTTTACTTATAAAAAAAAAATGCCCCAGGAAACCACTGAAGCAAAATGTAGGAGTGCAAAGCGGACGATCAAATCAGAAAAGGAGTTTCTAGAGTTCACTCTGAAGTACCAACAAGTTCTAGCAGAAAAAGATGCTGGTAAGTTGAATCGATTCCATTAATGTTTAGACCAGCTTATAAAAAGGGCTTAAATTTCTTTAGACTCTACCGTACGGTAACATAGGTAGGCTGCACTTACTTGTTATAAAATTAAGAGATTAAAGAATTATAATTCCATAAATTTATCCAAATTAGTTCAAGCGAGCCTTGGAAAGACATAACATATCATGAAAGAGAAGTTGACTATGTCTCCCCATTCTAGTGGAGTGTTAACCGGCTATAGTAAACAATATTATTTCATAATAGGTCCATCTGTAATTTTTTAAAAGAAATCCTCGGTTTTCTTTAGGCTGTGGAACCAGCAGTCTTAGCTTTGGAAATAGTCCTGCATTTTTCTTTTCTGAAGACATTCAGAGGATATGTAGGCATTGCTAACAGATATCATAAGTGGAAGCTTTTTCAATAACTTCAAATTCTACCTCAAACTTTATGAGTGGTTCAAAACAAATAGATATTGATACCTGCTGTGTACATTAGAGGAACAGTCTTGTGCATGATTTCTTTTTTCTTTTTAGAAATGGCATTTTTGTTGGCATATGCATTACTATGACATCCTTAATTATATCTGTACATGCCGATCAAGAATATATGTGTGTGTGTGTGTGTACATGTCATCTAGTAACGTTCTGTGTAAACTGATATTCTTCCATTTACCTCCCCTTGTTCATGTAGCCATTGCTGTGCGAGATAAGCTTGAATCACTCTGTAGGGAATTACAGCGCCAGAACAAAATGCTAATGGTATACTTTCGTTCTGGCACTGCACCTAATATACTTATCGTTATCTATTTTATACACAATAAGATAGGCAATTTTTTTATCTGTAAGTTCTTATATTGTGGTGTTTACTTCAATACTTATGTTGATCCTCTTACAAATTGCTTTTGAAAGTTTTGTAGTTGATCCCTTTTGTACTTCAAGTTACAGCATTTGTCTTTTTGGAAAGAGTGACAGCTTCCTGATTTTATCTCAGGATGAATGCAAACGGGCATCCATGGAAGGTCAAAATCTGAGATTAGATTTATCAGCCAAGTTCCAAGATGCGATAAAGGTTCAATGGATTTTTTTTTTTTTATCGTATTTGATCGAAAAGCTTTGACTTATCTTGACATAATGTTAGCTCAGTAGATTATGCGGGATATGCTTGCTTTTTCCCAAATTTTTAGTAGAAAGACCATAAATTGTAGCTGTGGTAATTGTTATGTAATATTTTTAAAGCCTTGCGAAGTCAGTTCCAACACGGGATTTGCAAAATATGTTTACTGTGGAAGCTAGATCACTTTGCACGTCTTTAGTGTCTCTTGTTAAGACATGTACACTTATAATGCATGGGACTTGATTTAGCAGGAAATAAATTGAGCTGTAACACGTACAAAAAATTAAGCTGTAACACGGTATTCATCTGTTTCCAACTGTGTTTGAAGATAATAATGCTCAAATAGGAGATTCCTTGAATAGATTTTTTTTCCCCTTACTCAATTTCTCAACTTAAAAGTTCCATTTCTTCGTATGTGATGTGATAAAGAGTTTTTTTCTTAGAGATTCATGTCAATTTATTGGGCCTTGTTATTATGTATTTAATTGATGTATTCATTTCGGTCATACATAGGATGTGAGCAATAAGCTAGAAGAGCAAAAGGATGAAAGTCTCTCTCAGCTAAAGGAGAATGAGATGTAAGATGAGTCAAATTCACAAGAAACTGTTGCATTGTTAATATATAATATACATTCACAAGAGATTGTTGCATTTTTTCTGAGTTTCATATACTTATATAAAAAATAAGAGACTGTTGCATTATTAATGAACTGTCGCATTATCAACTTCTGATGATTATTCATGCACCATCACTAACTTGTTAGTTCTTAAGGTAGTTATAGAACTGAATCTAGAGAATATAACCAAAAATTGAATGTTGCCCACGGAGTAATTCTTGTTCATTTCCCAAAGATCTGATTATTTGCTGCATTGATTCTTTGATTTCGTTGGAATTTGTACTTTTTTTTTTTTTGGGGGGGGGGGGGTGTAACAGAAAACATGAGTGGTATTGCATAGTTCTTACTTATTAAAAAGAAAACAAGTGGTATTGCTGGTGGCTATATTTTGATGGCTTTGACTGAGAGCAAAATGTAATGTAGTAAACCATTAGTGAGCTACCAGAGATAAACTCTTGAGTATAAGAACAAGTTTTTTGGTGGGTTAAGGTTTGGTGGTGACAATTCCCGTCAACTCAAGAGACAGCATAAGTGTCTTTTTCATAATAGGTTGTTATAATTGATTCTTTCATTTAATTCAAAATTATTTAGTACATTCTTCATATTCAGGCTAAGAAATAAGCTAAAGGAGCTAGTTGATCAGTACACTATTTCAGAGCAGCAATTTTCACAGAAGGTAAAGCAAATCCTTTTCTTGTAAAACAGGATTCTTATTTACTTTAATATTATAGACTGTAATCTTTAATTTGATTTAGTTCTTGGAAATTTGAATCCACAGATGAAGCAGAAAACACTGGAACTTCAGATTGCTGATCTGAAAATTAAGCAACATGAAGAGAAATTGGTCCAGGAACAGTCCCGGATGAAGTTATATGCAGAACAGGTGTCACAATTATTGGCTACTGAAAAGAATTTGCGCTCACAGTTGACAGCTGATGGAGAAAAATTCCAACAATTTCAGGTATATTACATTCCATGTTGTTATTGCCTTGTAAAATCATTTCAAGATGATATTATCACAATCAGATGACAAAGTTCATAGTTAGAGGTTTCTCAAGGGTGATGTTGATTTGAGTGGGTCCATCAGTTAGTAGGCGTCAAGTCTCATGTGCATGTACTAATAGGAGGTCAGCTCTCAATCTTAACATTACGAATTAATATTAAATTGATTTGCAGTCTATGAATCAAATATATTTGTTCTCATCGTTTTAGCCAGGACTATTCTCAACCTTGTGTACCAGTGTTGTTTTCTTTTCTAAATTGGCAACTTGGGGTTCTTTTTCCCACGGTATCCTTTCTTTCATAATATATATATATATGACTTAAGAACTGTTAGGTGTACCATCCCAGCATTGCTATTGAAGAGCCAATTTCATTCATGTTAACTTTCAAATTGATCAGTTGTTGTGAATAGCAAACCAGCCACTTGTCTTTGCATTGCAGCCTTGTAGATGTGCTTAGATCATTCTCTTCCTCTTATGTTGGCCTCACTAAACATTCCCCCTTCTCATATAGACGTGTGAGGGACATGTTTGATCATCACGCCGATAGTTCCTCCTGAGATTTTTGCCATTTATGTATGAAAATGCCTTATCAATTTTGCCAGATCTAAATTGCTAAATTGATTTGGCAGGATGCTTTGTTAAAGAGCAATGAGGTTTTTGAAACATTTAAACAGGAGATTGAGAAGGTAATGATCACACCTTTTTTCAGTATTACATTTCACTAAGATGCATCTTTCCTGGCTGTTTTTTGTTTACGATGTCACTTGAATGATGTTTTCTGTTAAATCCATCTTTCAATGTCTGTAACAACTAGATGGCAAAATCAATCAAGGAACTCAGGAAGGAAAATTCATTCCTGAAGAGCAAAAATGAGAAATCTGTCATTACTCTTATAGAACTTGTCGATGAGGTATGGTTTTCCTGCATCTTTGGCTTGCCTTCTCCACCCAAACCAGGATGGCTTTGGCTTGAAATTAACTTACTTTCAAGTTCCATGCTATGTACAGGATCTTTTTGGCAGTTTGACCTTGTTAGCTTTCTAAGTTCACAATTCCTCATGCGTCTCCCATACCGTGCACTCTACTTTCTTCTGTTCAAAGATATGATTTAACCCTTGTCTGCCATAGTCATTATCGGATGCAGGTTGCATATACCACGCAAGAGAGCCATATACACGAAAGTGCTCTGAATTGGCTATAATATCATAGATTTGATATTAGCATTGCCTGGTTCTATCCTTCCATTCTTTTTTTCGCATGCTTGAATAAGAAGGCTTAAAATTGTATGACTTTGCAGTCATTATAGTCTATGTCGGTGCCAAATCCCCTGGGATGGACATCTATACCAGCTTAATGCAGTGTTGGCTTTGCTATTTCCCGGCTTTAAATTGATGCAGAATCATAAGAATTTCTAAAACTTGGATCAGTTCGAACAGAAGCTACAAGTTTTTAATGTTTTTTTCATGTATAAGTCGTATCGTTTCCTCTTCATGACCAAAAGCCTAAAAAATTTCTATTATGTGATCAGCGGGAGTGCATGAAAAAACAGTTGGAGAAAACGAAGAAGCAGAAAGAAAAGCTGGAATCATTGTGCCGATTACTTCAAGCAGAAAGGAAACAGAGTTCCATTGAGGTCAAAACTTCAGAATGATTTCCAGTATGAATGCTGAAAAGTTGAACAGAAGGTTCAGAAATTATTTGAGAACGACTATTTTATAATTTCACACCCATGTTTTGTTTAAGCTGTGGTTCCTTGTTTGAAGAACAGCATAAAAAGATAACAGTTATCTTCTGAGTGTTAACTGTACGGAATTCTTTTACCAAAAAAGTAAAAAAAAAACTGTTACATTATTGATAGTTCGAATTGTATTGGCCTGTCTATGTAGCCTTGAATATATGAACTTCAAAGTTGAGTTAGAACATCAATTTTTGTTGTAATCTGTAATCTTCTTGTCGAGTGGAACAACAACCGACTGATACTACCATCCAGTAGACAACAGATGCTTAAGAGCCACCAAGGAAGATGCAGAAATATCTCATCCATCACAATAAACAGGGATCTAGGCTTCTAGCAATGGCTTTCTCAGCCAATTAATAATTCTTTCTGGGGTATTTGAGTACTGTGTGGTAGTCAAAATCATTTTTTATAAGATTTGTATGTAGACCAAGTAATCATTTAGTCATTGCGATATTTTACTTCACTTGTGTAATTACGTACCCTTATTAGAATATATTCTGATATTGTATTACTTCTCATACAGAAACTCACCCTACAATCGGCAAATGTTCCAAATTAATGGAAACAGATCATCAAACAAGTTTAATGAAAAAATAACAAAGGTTTGATATTTGCATAAACTTGAACAATTATTTTCTTCGTTATAACTAATTCATTAGGAAAATATTCCTACTCGTAATATATATAATTGGGTTCATGATTGGGTCAAATATTACTTGCCCCTCTTTAGAAGTTTAAAGTACTTAAAAGTCAACTCCTCTCGGTCTTTATATAATCCAGCTAATTCCAATAGAAATAAATAAAATGCTTAAATCTAAAAAAAAAAATTATTAAAAAAAAAATTAGTCGAAAGAATATGGTGATATGGATTAATATGTCTGGCTTATGTTTAGGGGATAGTTTTGTTGGGAAATTAAAAGGAAAATAGATAGATAGATCATAGAATCCACCATCCAGGTACGTAGGAATCTTGTGGCCCCCCTCAAGCCTCAGTATATATATACTTGACAGAGCTGTGAATATTGATCGTTTGTTCTGTTACTCCACAATAGCAGAATCTTGAAAATCCGTTGCATATATATTTCGTTCTCTCTCTCTCTCTCTCTCTCTCTCTCTCACGCAGTGGCGCCATGGACGAGAAAGCTCAAGGCAACTCCGGATGCGGCCAGAAAAATAGCATCGATGCGTTGTTGGACACGAGCAAATCGGATAGAGCAACGTGGCTCATGAAATGCCCTCACCTCGTGTATTACTCTCTTCAGTCTCCACCCGATGGCTCCGACAGTACTTCTCGCCCCGTTGCCAAAGTTGTCCTCTCCGTCGACCCCCTCCACTCCAACGACGACGACTCCGCCACTGAGGTACTCCACAAAAGTACACTTACGTTATCTACATATATACCAGATGTAAGTATGTATGCATATATGTGCTGAATTTCTAGTACCGTTCCATATATGGTTTATCGGAACGCAAGCATCATGTCGGTTTTGTATTTGGATTTTTATTTTCTCTTGCATTTTTAATAGGTGAGTTTTAAAGTTTTGTACGTGTTTAATTCAGTACTGTTTGTCTCTGGCCATGCATTTGATACGAATTGAAATTGGTTATTCTTTATTTTTTTGGTTTTGACATTGATACGGATCTTTAGGATTAGGAACAATGTTTTAATTAAGTTTGCATGGATTTTTGTTGCCATAATTTAAATTTTACAGTTTCTCAGCATTCATCGTGGTTGGGTTTCTCCATTTCGCCATTGTTCTTTCACTTTATTTGGATCATGGATCTTCGCTAATGCTCGAGAATCTTGATCGTTGCCAATCTCTTTCTTCCAAAATGGGAATTTTATTTGGGGATATTATTTCCTTTTGTTGATCACTATTTAACATTAAATTAATATTCACGTTCAAGGAGAGCTAGCATTGGGTCATGTTCATTATATAATATCGATCGGTCCTCTTCTTCCCTTTGTCTTTACCCGCGTTGCTTAAATGATATTGCTCAGTTCATACTGGAATTGGC
Organism: Platycarya longipes; assembly: GCA_036559045.1. Taxonomy (NCBI): domain Eukaryota; kingdom Viridiplantae; phylum Streptophyta; class Magnoliopsida; order Fagales; family Juglandaceae; genus Platycarya; species Platycarya longipes. The sequence continues at coordinate 11,002,465 of CM071790.1, read as the reverse complement.
TGGCACTGAATCTGGAAATTTCCCCAAGTCTTTCTCTATGGATATGTCTAAAGACTCGCCTCCAATGTTGGTTTTTTCTGAGTCATTACAAGGTAAATTATATATATACTACTATCTTTTGAGTACGTTATATATAGTTCAACTCAATTTGCAAGAATGGATTTCTTTATGATATTTAATTTTCAGTTTGATCATATGTAACTACGCGTAGTTCATGCGCCAAATAATTGCTTTCAGAGCTCCATAAGCCACTTTTTCCATTATTATGATCAATTTTAGATGTATTTTGGATTGCTTTTTTAACATCTCTAATTGTTCTTTGAGGAAGTACTGTACTCATCATGAACTGAGTAAATTCCTGGCCTTCGTATTGTAGGGAAGTGTTGTGTGGAAGGAAAAATACTGAACAGATTTGGCGTGAGGGCCCATGACAAGGATATTGACATGTATGGGAAACTCTTCCGCGGAAGGATGGTTAAATACAAGGCCATGAGTAGACGGACAAAGGTCTCCTTAATTTTTGTACTTTCACATTATACATATGAATCTTGACACAGATCATATAAATAAATATATATATAATCTAGAAAATTACTATACATAGATAAAAATAAATAAATGATACAAAATAAATTCACAAACTGATGCAACTCATGAGAATTCGTTAGATCTATTTTATAATAAAAATAAGTTTACAATCTGATATATCACACCAAATCATATCAGTTTGTATATTTAATTAATTTGTATAATTACTTTGTAATTAAAGCATTTTTCTATAATTTAATCACGTTTTGTATTATTTGATCATCAACTTCCTCCAGGTGATCGGCATTCATGACGAAGGGGGTCATATGACGCCACTGCCAGGAATGCTTGATGTAAATACTGTTGATCATTTCTTTAAGCGTATAATAAATATACTTATCTTAACTTGTTTAATTGGTCACTTACTTTGTTCAGCCACTGCATAAATATATAGGATAAGAAGAAATTAAAGGCAGGTAAAAGAAGTAGAAGGGCTCTCAGTGAAATTGAAGTAATTTTGTTTAAGCTGTTCGAAAGGCAACCAAATTGGACTTTAAAACAGCTTATCCAGGAGACAGACCAACCTGAAGTAGGTTACTTTATTCTATCCATCAGAACCACATTTTTATTTGCTTGCTTCCTTATAATATATATATATATATAAATATATGTATATATATTGTTCTAATTAATTATATATTGTGTTTCTGCATGTAGCAATTCCTGAAAGACGTGCTTAAAGACCTATGTGTCTACTATGGCAAGGGATCACCTAATTACGGATCTTATGAGCTGAAACCAGAATACAGGAAAACAAATTAGAGGAAAGTATCTTCATCGAGGCTTTCCCTCATTGTATTCGCAACCTTTTATGAATGAATGAATGAATGAAACAACTAATCTTCCTCTCCAAAAAAAAAAAAAAAAAAAAAATTAGAGTAATGTCATGTAACGGGTCGGTTCGGAAACATCCCTATCGGGTCGGATGAACAGCTCTATATGGTACAAGTTCCAAGTCTACAAATTTTGCAAAAGCTTTTGGAAAAATGTGGGTCTCTCAAAAAAAAAAAAAAGATTTTTCCATGTTTTATTTATTTTTATTTTTTTATTATGAGATCTTTCACAAGACTTGTGGATTTGAAATTTGTATAGATCAGTTTTCAACAAATACAAAATATTTGGCCTGAATACAAGTTTATAACATGTTCTAGCCTTTTTTTTTTTTCCATTACTTTCTTCTTGTTCTTTTTATTGGTGACATTGCATACTTATATGTGGGGACAAAAAATTTAAATGGTTTAATTAAATATAAAAAAAAATTGAAATTGGATTAGTTAAATAGCATGGTCCGTAAAGCCCATCCCACAACACAATGCCACGGCCCATTATAGTGATTTGAACGGGCAAGGCAATGTAATTAGCCCCTGAACTACAGCTTAAAGCCTTAGGCCGGTTTGGATTGATAAATTAGGCCGGTTTAATTTTAATATTCATTTTTTAAATTTTAATTCAATTTTTTAAAGTTTTAAAACAATAATAATATTAAAAAATAAATTAAATTCATCTTAATTCATTTCGTCTTTTAATTTAAATTAGACCTTAAAATATTAGCATTAGTCTCATTAAAATAAATTATCAAATATGACAAAAAAAAATTATCATATTTGATCAAATATAATAATTTTTTTTTAATATATATATAAATTTGTAATTTTTGTCAAAATTAAATAATTTATTTTAATAAAATCAATATCAATGTTTTTAATGTGCAAAAGAAAGGTGACAAACACAACCCGTTCCTCAAGATTTTCGGTGATCTTTCTTAGCAACGTGTCATAATCCCATTTGCTTAGCAGATTACAAATATGTACGCCCGAATTTTAGATTCGCCAAGCCTCCTCGACAAATGGCGCGTGTGTTGACCTTCTCCACCATTTTCGATTTTCTTCCTACCAAAAAATAAGTAGAATACTTCTTTTCCAACTTGGTGTCCTCTGTTCTCTCTCTCTCTCTCTCTCTCTCAACCTCAACAAAGTGCGTGTGTCTACCACAACGCCATTTACTCCTACTGCTCTCCGATTCCTTTCTTCCTGTCCTCGTCTCTCTTCTCTCGTGCTTTCGGTCTAGGATTTGTGCTCCTTTCCCTTTCCCTTTCCAAGCCTCTCCAGGTAAATTATATATGCATAAATGTGTGCTTCTATACTTGTATTGGACCCTGATGTATACATATATATTATGTAATTTTAGCTCTGTCGCCTGTCGATTCAGTTTGCATGATGTCTTATATTGAAATTGAATTTGATCTAAATCAAATGACTGAAAATAGATTGATAAGTAGGAGATTTGGGTCTGTTACGTAAATCATTAGTCTTTGAATGTCAGAACGACCGATGGCTTTATGAATGCTAGATGGGTTTTGAATTGGTTTTCAAAAAAGTGCGTTACATGACTTATTTTGGCGGTACAGAAGGGATTTGGGGATCTTTAGTTGAAATTTAGCTTTTTGCAGCACAAATGGTTTGAGATTTCATTTGGGTTGGGTTAGCCACTGCAACTAATCCTTCCTTATCTGTTTCTCAATTTGTTTTTCCTCCCTTCTAATGATAATTCAAGCTTTCAATACCAGTTATTTAGTTAATAACATGTGGCTGGATGACGATCTTAGATGGGACACTCGCAATAGAGATTACCTTCTTTAGTTAATATAAAAATACTCCCGGTTACAATTTCACTTCTGTATGATTCTTAGACACAAGACTCGTCTTTTAGCTTTCTTGAATTGACTCTTTACGCTGATTGATCTTGGCTTTGGAATTTCCAGTCTATTGTAGCACTGTGGGTCTGTAATTATGACATTGTTTATGTACTTTCCTGATGTGCAGGATACTTTGCTCTTCAATAGATATGGAATTTTTCTTCAGAGACCAAAATGAAGAATCTAAGCCTTCTCAGCTGGACATGCCAAGATGTCCATTCTTAAGGAATATTGACGAACCAACTAACTTCTCCTTCTCATCATCCCTGGCTTTCCCTATGCCTGTGAGTTACCTCTTTTGAATGGCTTGTTCTGGTTATTAATGATTTCTATTTGTTGCTATAGAATACGTCTTATATATATGGGCCTCATTATTAGATTGAAAGGAATTCCCATCTTATCTTCCTTTGTATAATTTTATTAACTGAACATTGAGCCCAGAAAATCATGTCTTCTTGAGCTGCCTCGTCATGTTGCAGACCCGGCTAATATCTAAAGCTGCAAAGTATCCTCCTGCTTAATATTTCAAACCTACGGCATGCATGTCTTTGGCTGGCATTGTGCTTCTATTTAGTTTTTCCATGCTCATCTGCTGCTCAACATAAATTTTTATGTGTTTTGTAAACTGTCCTGCTTAGGTACGTGCAGCCAAAGGTCCCATTTTTGAAGATGGTCCCAATTTTGATATGGCATTCAGACTTTTCCATGGGCATGATGGAGTAGTCCCCCTCTCTGCGAGATCATTTGTGAGTTTTGAGAAAGTAGAGCCCGAACCAGCCCCGGCCCATTTTAATCCTTTAGCTGCTAAGGCAGCCACTATTAGCCTGTCGTCCTTTGGACCTGGAGGACCCTTCAGTTTCGATTCATTTTCTGAGAAATGGAAGAATCAGAAAAGGAAATCGAACTCATCCAAGAAAGAATCTTCTTCACAGGTAATGTATCATCATTTGTTCAAACTATGATTTTCACATTTTGATTCTTCTATATGAATTCAACATGAAGTCAACTTTTACTTGGGAACTACTTTATTAACAACTAAGAATCTCATCAGTATCCTGAATATTGTGGATTGAATTATTGAAGCTGACCAAGTGACTACTAGTTGCTATTGATAAAACTTCGATCATTATTCATCTCTCTCCTTTACTTTTCTCTTGATAGTTTGTACCGTTTACTCTTTTAGGGAGGAAGTTCAAAGCATGAGGCATTGAGCAACGAGTGGTTGCAAACGGGAAACTGTCCCATTGCAAAGTCCTACCAAGCAGTTAGCAAAGTTATTCCCCTAGTTGCTAAGGCACTTCAGCCCCCTCCAGGCATGAATTTTAAGTGCCCACCTGCAATAATTGCAGCCCGAGCAGCTCTAGCCAAAACTGCATTTGCAAAGAACCTCCGTCCACAACCCCTGCCTGCAAAAGTACTTGTGATTGGGTTAATGGGCATGGCAGCAAACGTTCCTTTAGGGATATGGAGAGAACACACACAGAAATTCTCACCATCCTGGTTCGCTGCAGTTCATGCGGCTGTTCCATTCATAGCCATGCTGAGGAAGTCTGTTTTGATGCCCAAGACAGCTATGGCTTTTACCATCGCAGCATCAATTTTAGGACAGGTCATTGGATCGAGAGCAGAACGTCACCGAATGAAGGCAATAGCTGCAGATAAATTGGTTCTCAGAGCACCTGTTTCATCAAATCAGCTACATTTAGACTTAGTGAAATCGAAAGGGGGACATTGTGGTGATATTGTGAGCTGGAATCGAGTTTCCCTTGAGGTGTCTGGGCCTTCTTCTCCAGAAGATGTTTATTGCTAATTCAAGTTATGTTATCGTATGTTATGTATATCTTGTGTTGTACAAGGAGATGTTATTCTTTGTATTCAACAGATCATGTGTGTTTTTTTCCAAGTCTTGGCTCTTTGTACCCTTTTCATTGAGGAAACTTTTCGGCAAATGAAGGAATAAAATAACTAATATGAAATGACTTGTTCATATTGTTACTTTTCATGAGTGGAATTATTTAAGTTGGTTGCAAATGATATTATGTTTGGTCAATGGAGAAAGGTGGGTGGGGGCGCAGTAGGTACAACGTCAACCTCCACTGAATTTTCAAAAGAGACAGCTCCACAACTGCCGGATTCTAAAATTATGATTAAGGCCCGTTTGTTTTGTAAATTAGGTTCAACTTATCTCATCTCATTTCGTACTTTCAACTCATTTCAACCACTCATTTTAAATTTCAATTCATCTCAATCACTTATTTTATTACTATTCATAACTCATCTCATCTCATCTCTGAATCCAAGTGGGTTAGAGTGACAGTCCATTTAGGCCTCTTTTGGATTTAGAGATAAGATGAATTTAATTTATTTTTTAATATTATTATTATTTTAAGATTTGAAAATTATGTATTGGAATTTGGAAAATGTATATAAGAATTTATATTTTGTATAAAAAATTATAAAAATGTAATGATGAGTTGAGATGAGTTTTGAATACAAATAAAATAGAACTTTAATCTTTACAAACAATTTAATCTCCAAATGACTCCACTAAAATAACAGGAAATAAACCTATATATTAAAATCCAAAATGGATCTTATTCTAAGTTGGCGAGCAGTTCAGCTAATGCGTTTTTTGTCTACCAAATGTATTCAATTTGACTTTGTCCTTCTGTTGAACTGCCCACGCGGTCTCCGTTTTTTAACGGAAAGACAGAGACGAGAGATAGTTGGAAGGCCGCCTACCAAGCTTTTGGAAGATTGTATTATTATTTATTAAAAAAAAAAAATTCAGAAATTGGAAATCTTTCACGCTGTCCATATATCAGTACAGGTGATTTAGTTATGTCTCCAATTAACGGTCTTACCTTCCATTCCACCTTTTGGGATTAGTATTAGATAAGGTTTCTCCTTGATTGCTCCTCTAGGTTTGCTGCAACAGTGGCATGCATCATCATCCGGCGAAGAATTCCAGTTTTCTGGGGATCGGATTGGGTGAGTGCCACCAAAATCTATGCTATTATTGTTCTAAAACACTGTTTACGGAATCATGATATAAAGAACAGACTGAGACTCGTATTGTAAAATTTGTGAAAACTTTTATGACAATATTCCTCCTCCCAATTTGTTGAAGAAACGGTTGGGTGCTACATAGAATTGAGTATGTTGCTCTGAAAATGTAAGCTTTATGTCTTCAGGGGCAAAGGTTTTGTCTTTTACTATCCAGATTGATTTTTTTTTTTTTTTTTAAAGTTGATAGTCACCCACATAGTAGTTTCGTCCCAAATTTATTAATAAAATCTGAATATCGTAATAACATCAAAACACTTGGAACTTTACAAGATAAAACACTATGAACTAACCCAAAACCAATTATGAAAAACAACCCAATGCTCAAAACCAAATCTAACAAGCCTAAAATAGTTTTTTCTTTTTTAATGATTACATCAATGTCAGATAAAAGCTAAACCTAATTTGTCCATATGAATCAAATCCCGCAAATGACCTTGCAACCCTTTCTCATCCAAAACATCAACTATTTTACCTTTAGAACCTTCTTTTGCTAAGAAATCTGCCACTATATTTGCTTTTCTAAACTTATGCTGAAAATAAATACGAATTAGTCGAGCAAGTTCTTTCTTTCTTCCCAATATTCTCAAAGAAACCAATATCTACAAATATCCGAGCTTAACCATGTCATCAACACATTAGAATCAGTTTCCACCACTAAATCCCACAAGCCTAGAGATTTACAAAGCCACAACCCATCAAACATTGCTCTAAATTCCACAATTGTATTCGTTGCATGTCCATAAAAATGAGCAAAACTAGCTACAATTTTTCCTTGATAATCTAGAATAACTCTCCCATTACCTGACATCCCCGGTTTTTACAAGACTCTCTATCAACGTTCATTTTGAGCCTTCCCTCTACTGATGGCATCCAAGATATGAACCTTGGTAATTTTTCATGCACTGGCACCATAGGACAATTTAACTCACTCAAAATCTGACCATCATAAGAACCAATTTTTTTAAACTTTTGAAGATGATTTGGTAATTGCCGTTAAATTCACTCTCACTACACGAATTTCTTCCATGCTCTTAAATTTAATTCCTTCCATCCTAGAAGCACTGTTACATCTGAAATATATGATTTCATTTTCCGACAAGGGATCTTCTTTATTATTTTATTTTCACGTTCCTCACCCTCAACATCAAAATTTGTTTGACCAAATCCCATATCATGAATTAGTAGTTTTGGGCTGATTGGTTATAACTCAGAGAGGAGTGCTACGTACAAGCGATTTTGAGAACTTAAATGCGCACCCACCCATCTGATGTGGGATTGTCATATGCCTAATATCATATAAAATAAACATCCTGCCGTCAGACGACTGAGACGTCCTCACAGGATACTTCACAGCCAATACAATCAAATAATATAATACCCGTTTTATTATTTATTTATATGTTGGCCACATTTTTTCATCACATCTCTATATTTTGGAAATAATTACATAACATCTTTTTTATACGTCAATTTGTGCATATGCCGAAATGATTTTTCTGAAATTATAGCAATTGACAGCTAGGTCTCCTTTGATGACACAAACCATCTTAATTTTTCTAGATCTTTAAAATAAATAATATTAAAAAAAATTATATTTTAATATTTTTTATTCAATTTTTAATTTTATATCATATAAATGATCTCTATAACCAAACGAGACAGGCCTTAACGGAGAAATGTCGCGGATGATAGCATTTTCAACTAAAGTAATTAATATACCCGTAATTTTTCTACACTGAGATTGACCAACTAACATTAAATGCAAACTTCAATATCAACAACGACACGGGGACCTGAATTTAGGTTTAAAAAATAAACTCTTGTGCAGCCTCCAGTGAAACTCAAAAGAGTGAAGCAGACAAAGTTTACCTTCAATCAGACCACCCTACGCAATTTGGTACAAAAACCAGAAATAAGGAGAATGAAAAATTAAATAAAATCATGAAACACCTCTCTGCAGTGCTGACTAAAAGGACATGAGCAATTGAGCCTTAGGAATTTATCCACGGGTAAGAACTTCGAAAGGAATCACAAAAGAGGGTAAGATGTTGGCACCAGAAAGGATTCCATAAGGAATTGGAACTGCCCCTCCCAACTATCACAGATTATTTCTGTATTTCCATGAAGTACAACAAATTAAAGCTGCTACACCATTACAGGCACCTAACATACTTTACCAAAAAGAAGGATAACCTATCATTTAATTGAATAATACAAAAACTATTTTACAGTGTGCAGCAAAGAAAGCACATCTAGTACTACCTGCCTATGCCCCCCTTACCTCTCCAAGGTTCTTCCTCCCTAACGATGCTTCCAGTCTTCCCGCCATACTGGTCACTTTTAGCGTAGTGCATTTTAATGGCTGCAACCGGATCAGAAACACCGGTGCAGGGTCCCCCAACAAGTACTCCCCTTCCTACTACATCCATTCCAACCACCCCCATTGCCTGTGGCTGTAAACTTGAGACTGCTTCAAGCCCATTTCTTCTTTGCATTTCAGAAAGAATGTCTTGCCGCTGCTTCATATCTACAGCATATGGCTGCATTTTAGAGCCCTCTCGGTTCCCAAATACCTGATAATCAACCACTCCATCATTGCTACTTTTTATTTCCCTTGTTGGAAAAACAGATACACCGTTTGAGTTTCGTTCATTACTATTCACGACTGCCTGCAATGGTGGCGGCTCAATCTTGGAAGACGGTGTAGGAGAATTACCAAAAGCACCAGGATATTTGGCCAGCAAGATAGAAGAATCAGGAAAAGATGAAAACCCAGCCTGTATCCTATTCCCGTCCCAGTAGCCATAACTCATTGCAACATTCTCAAGCCCGAAGTAATTACGATCAAACTTCAGGAGATTCGCATCCACATGGTGGTGGCCAGGAAATTTTAGATTAGACAATTTGCTGCTTAACTTGGAATCTTGGATCCCCTTGTCCCCCTTCTCATGAGTACCAGAATTTGATTTCTGCATAGAGGATGGATGAGTGAGTATCTGGCCAAACAGTTTCACATCACCATTCCTGCATGGTTTATCTATATCTGACAAACTTCGTGAATGAGATCTAGAATGAAAACTGTCTTGTTCAATCTTTTGGGACAGAAGTGGAAGTTCAGCCACTGAGCTGTGAGGCTTTGAACTGCTGCATTTCTGAAGAGAGCAATCCTTTGCTACAAATCGAGTGGAGATGGTCCTGCCTGACTGTGCAAGGGTTTGAGCTTCAGAAAGCTTTCTGCAACTAATATCCCCATTCATCTCTTTCTTATTTGAAACGTGTAAAGGATAGCCCCTGAGAATCTGGGAGGATTCAACATTCAAAATAGGATGGCCAGACAAATGCTGGTGAAAGTCCTCTCTACTTAAAGATCTAGGAGACTGCTTGTCCCTGTTCCCATGAAAATCAAGTGTCGATGACGATCTGTTTTGAGTAAGTGTTTTATCACACAGAATGGATGCAGAATCTTGAGACACCGAAGTTGCAGTAGCAAGAGAATTCTGCTGCAACAAGGGGATAACACAAGGCTTTTCCAGAGAATCCAAGGAAAATTTTTGCTGGTTCTCAGGGTTGACAGAGAAACCAGAAGAACTATCGGCAGCCAGATGAGAAACCTTCCCTGCAGTGTTTGAATCTTGTATAGAGCTTTGCAAGCCAGTTGCATCTCCATCACTTTCTTCATGTTGTTTGTTATTCAAACTACTTTCTGGCAACAGCAATCGTTGTCCCTCTAATTCATGTTCATATCCCACAGAAGTAACAGCTTTATTCTCCACCAAAACTCCTGAACTCAATGGACCAGGGTTGATATCTTCTCGATTGGATACTAATTCTGCAATCGAAATACCCTGTTCAATCACTTGATCACCCCCGAATTCTGATTTAGCCAAGAAAGCTGCACTGCTCTGAGCATTCACCGAATTAGACTGGTTTTTAGTGGTATCCACGACATTGTTATCACCCTGAACAACCAGCACAGCACTATTCTCTGCCTGAGATGCATCAGAAACCAAAGTTTCTACAGTCTCAAAATCGTCTTCGTCCATAAGTCCCACCCCATTGTTTTCCTCTGATCTGTTCAGGTCAGATTGCAAGTTCGCTATCTTAGCAGGATCAGATTCATCATGGTTCGTGTTCATGGTGGTCAAAGGCAAATCATCATCGAGTTTACAGCCCAACTTTTTGCCACAGATAACCGAGCCACTTGCTGTCTCTACAACACAAGCATCTTCTGTGTCACTTCCACCTCCATCAGGATCATCACTCACTGGCGCTCCTACATTTCTAGGCCCAGGATGCATCAAATCCAGTCCAAGGCACTTTCGAGCCTTACTAAAGAAAGCTTTGCACTGGTCCCGTGATCTTGTTCTCACACACCGTGAGATCATCACAAAATCCTTGCCATAAGTTGACACCGCCTGTATAAAAATAGATTTCTCCTCGTCTGTCCAATCAGAAGGATCCATTTCCCCACAGCTCTCATCGGAACAAGTCTCATCATCAATATTCTGCGTAACATCAGGTGTCAAAGGCCGTTTTATTCGAGAGTCCACTTTTTGGCACTTCCACTCCCTGTTGCTCTCTCCAGGGTCAACAGAGCTTGTGATGCAAGAACTCATAGCCTCTGATGAGAGGGAACCGCACATACCAGTTAAGGCATCAGCAATAACTGTATCACTTTCATTCCCGATAATACCGAGACTACTAGACCTATCTAAAATGCCATCATCATCCCATGATGGTTTAGAATCACCAAAGCTGCTCAAAAAGAGTCGTCCAGCACTCAAATGTTGGCTCCTCACATGGTCATCAGCACAGGCTATCATCATTGAAGATTTGCCAAACCTACCAAGTGAAGCAGCATTAATCTCACGAATCCTCTTTTTCTCTGATGTCACCAGATAGGTATCAGTAGAAAAGGCCTTCATTTGCTTACTGCGATCTTGCTTCTTTGGTTTTGCAAAACAATCGGATTTGTGGTTTTTGTAGTAGAACTCCACACAATCTGCTGTTGTCTTGTGCTCAAGAAAAGAAGCAATCTTTCTGAAGTCTTTCCCAAAGATGGAAAGCTTCTCCATGAAAATTTCTCTCTCAATGGGCATCCAGGGATTGATCACAGCCCTTTCTTTCTCAACAGCACAGGGATTTTCAACTAATCCATTACTGGAGATAAACCTCGACATCATTTTTTCATTTTTGTCCAAAATTAAGGATGGCATCTTCAAAGTGTCCCTGTAAATCTTGACTTGAGAATCTGAAAGCAGCTGGCTTGTAAAATTGATCATCTCTGTAGTAGGGACAAGCTTAAGTTTTCCTGATGTAAGAACAGATAATATATTTAAGAAGTAAGAACAGACAATATATTTATGATATAAAACAATATTAATAAAGTAATTCAAAAAAGAACTAAGATAATATTTTTGATAGGTAGTACAAATTGTATTAAGTATAAGAAACATAAATATCTTATATTTTCTTATAATGAAAAAAGGGTGTACCACAGTACACGGGACTAACATGACAAGTAAATGTTTTATCACTTTCAACCAAGCATCATTAAAATATGGTATGCCTAATGCCTACAAAATGTTTAGACCTAAGCAATCCACCCTTTTCTAAAATGAGCAAGAATTTACACAGAAGGACGAATGGGGTTCCAAATCATGGGCAATACCGTGTTCTTTTGTATCATCAAATGAGATTTTATTGATCATAAGAATAGGCAAAAGCCCAGTACATGGTCATATTCAAATCCCATGTATTTTACCTTGTACATTCAAACAACTCGGGAAAAAAAGTCATCCATATGCTTTTCTGAAAGGTTTTTTACAACTTCAGAGACGACTGTCCAGAACCAAGTGGCATCAAATCATTATCAACTCATAGAATTAGACCCAAGTGACATAAGTGGCATCATATCAACTCATAGAATTAGGAAATTGCTCTAATCAGACCTAAGCGACATCAAATGAAGTAACCGCTGTCATACTTGAAATCCTAGCATTCTTGCATCAGATCCAACTTACTAGAACACAGATCAAACCCACTCTCTTGCATCATAAATCACTTACTCAGGAAAAGAGGGATGTGAAGTTTCCATAATTGTTTTGAATTCTGTTACATTCCGTTCTGGCCAGAATGATTTGAATTTACTGTGCAGGTGTAGTAACCAGTACCTTTTACACACCATATTCCGTTTCACTTGAAAAACCAGTCCAGGACAGAACCTTAAACCCCTAGGGCTTGGCTCAGGTGGTAAAGGCCTTGGGCTTGGGTTGTGCTCCTCCTAGGTCTAAGGTTCAAATCCCCTTGAGTGGTAATTCAAGTGTTTTCTTCTTTAATTACCCGAGGTGCACTTGCGGAAAACTCCTTGCCAAATGTTTGTGCACCCCTAGGATTAGTTGGAACATTGTTCATGAACACCCAATGCCAAATAAATAAATAATGTCTTTGGTGGCTTTTTTCTATTTTTCGTTATTTTCTTGTATTATAATGGAGATTCCATAATTTTATGGCATGATGGCATTTTTGTAATTTCAATTCACCCTTTTCAGATGTCATCTCACTTTCCTAATTATTTCCTCCTCTTAAATCTCACATATACTAGTTTCCCCCTTAGTTTCTTACTCTCAACTCTCAAATGCAAGATATCATTTTTTTTTTCTTAATTTTTATTGTATCTTTTATTTTCAATCTATGTTACCTATAATTAGTATCTCATATATTTTAACTCTAAAATCATTCTAATTTTTTCTCAAATATTGTGTCATTTCATTACTTATTTTGCGTTAATTGATGTGGTAATATGCTTGAGCCCAAAATAGTGAGGGTCATTTTTTACGAATCCTTCTATTGTTGTTTTAAGAATTTAATTATGAGTGTATCTTGCTTTAGGAAAGCAATTCACCATGGATAATCACCATACTTAAGATGAAATTAATCATAGAATTTTTTTTTTTTTATCGGTAATCAAAGTATTTTATTCAATAAAACTAGGCAAATCCCACGTATACAGGAAGTATACATGTGAAGTACCTAGTTAGAGTTTACAACTGATGATAAAAAGTCATGAACATTAAGTTCATTACATTAATCATAGAAATAATACAATCAACATCAATAGAAAATGATTGCCAAAATTATTTTAAAGATATTACCTGTTATAGATTTTTTTCATCAGTAAAGATATTATCTTTTATAAATAATGATGAAAGCTTCAATGTTAAAAATATAAAGATCATATCTACTTGCGTGCATATACATGTAAACAACAAACATACATCGAATTTTTTTTCATTTCTATATCTAAACCCGTATGGTTATTAAATTGGAATTCAAAACTTTGGTTTCAATCACCTCTATATACCGCCTACCTATGTCGATGCATTTGCAACAAAAAAATGCCACAAATAACTATTGAATAAAACTAGTGGTCTGTCTCAATTGTCTCTGAAGTAAAACAAAAAATTAGACAAAGCTCAAGGAACTAAGTTTGTGCAGAAATGAAGCCAAGTTCTAAGAAAGGATATCAAACTCACTATCCCAGCAAAATCAAATAGAATTTAGAATTCAAACTACACTGAATTACAGACAAAAGAGAACTGGGTAGCTTAAATTTTAGCCAGATGAAATAAATTTCAGAGAACAATAAATATTATAATGAGCAGCATATGATAAAAGTTTCTTACCAGGTGAAGAACAACGAGATCGAATGGAGGATCGATGCTTCTGATTCCCATTAAGAGCTGTCCGCAAGCTCAAGTCAAATTTTTTATGAGATTTTGGCCGCTGTTTCCTCACAGAAAGTAATCGTGCATCTTCCTTCCAAAGGTGTTGAAAGACTTTAAACTTAATTGTTAAAACTCTCTCCTTAAATCTTAAAAACTGCTTCCTCATTGCAAATTTTTCTTTAATCAAAGCACTACTCTGGCAGGACAAGAAATGGTCAGAGCGAGAAACATCGGTCACATGTTGATCTCTTGGTAATAGCTTACTGAAAACTCCACATGCTCTATTTGCACATTCTCTGTTTGAAGCCAATATTGAATCACACAATCTAACTTCTTGATCAGTATGTCTTACCTCACTGGAAACAGGTGTACCAGATTTTTCCCCAACAAAACCAGGCATCGAGTATTTCACAACCATATTTTCAGATTCAATTTGAATTTCATCCAAGTTACAAGAAGAATCACCATGCTCCAACTTATCAGATAAAGAGTCTGTTTTCACCAAAGAAAGTGGTTCAACAAACTTAGATGTCGCAGTTCCAGGACTGTCCATATCCTCATCCTTAATAACTGCATGAATGTCTTCCAATGCACCATTACAGAGAGGCATCTTCTCCATAACAGTGTTCACAGAAGATATTTGCAATTGCTCGGGTCTGGGGAAAAGATTGGAAATGCCATCTTGTCCTTTACAGGGCGTTGCATTCTTCTCCAATGGCAAGGAGCTGGATCCAGCTGGACAAGGCTCACCATTTTCAGTTTCAGACTTCAATAATTTAAGTTCATTTTCAAGCAAATCAATTTCAGACTCAGTCACCACCAGTGCCTTAGAAACTTCACCTTTACATAATAGCAACTTATTCATAGCCGTTGATCTCACAAAACTAGAATCCACTGAGCTTGAGTCATCAGATTGCAACAACTCGATGAGTGAAGAGCCTAAATTAGCTATCAAATTCACATCTAACTTCTCTAAACTAAAGGGAAACCCCTCGGGAAGATATATGGAACCCGCACTAGGTGAAACACATAAATTATTAATATCATTGTCAATATTCATTGCCTTGCCAAATGACTTCTCTTCCACACCTGTTACATCAATTACCATTATATACATTAGAAAAGGTGAAAAAATATTACATGAGAACCTAAATCACTAGGGAAAATATAAGAAAATGCAGATATTTATTGGCAAACCATTTGTTCCATTTTCGTCATTTATGTATTCCTTAATTACCATTTTCGTCACATCATAAGAAAAAGCTTGTACCTATTACCGATAGAAAAAAATATCCATAAAAATCTCATGTAATATTTTTATCGGTATTACATTAGAAGGAAAAATATGTTTTTTATCGGTATTACAAGGAAAAAAATCTTAAAATAGCTTTCAAGGTACATAGACTATACTATTCTATTTAAAGTTAATATTTTGTTTAATAGCTTTCAAAGCACCAGTCTATCCTTTTAGGTCTTCCTGTTTTCCCTCTCTTTCCTAGTCAAGTGCTTTCTCCAGTATACACTGTGTACTTGGATTGTGCCCCTTTGCGTTTTCAAGTTTAATTAAAAATAAAAAGTTTCATAATTTTTTAGTGAAAAATTCTATTTCCAAGCCGGTGTGTAAAACACACCTATTAAATTTTTTACATGACGTAATTTGATTTGGAATATAAATTTTAAAATTTGAATCTTACAAATCAAATCTTACCACCTAAGTAATGTGGATGGTGTTCTCTACACACCGGCTTCGAATAGAATAACTCTTTTATAGTACTTAATTTTTTATTGAATTCCAAAAAAATAAATCATTTTAATCAATCACTCAAACAGTCACAACCCCAGTACACAAGGCATATAAAAATATCTTTTAAATATTAAATAAGCAAAATTTCAACTTAAGCACCATCCTTGTCTATCATCATCTCCCAAGGTGTTCTCTCACTGAGAGATTACCAACTACATTGGCCATCTTGTGATACCTAGCTATTGATAATCTTATTTGGGTGAACTAACAACAAAATTTTGATTTAATTTAGAGCACAGTGGACAACACTGACAATGGGAAGGTGATAATGTTGGCATATGCCAGTGATGAATGATTATTATGATGTTGGTTTGAATACAAGGAACCCTCATTAGAGCTTAGATTACTTTTTGTTAGAACTTTGTATCTATGGGCCAAAGCTGTAGATTTCAATGGTCTTAATTTTCATGATTTTGTTGTTTCCATTTCTTCTTCCTAGATAGGTGTTACCTCTTATATACCATCATGTGTAGTTGGGCTATGCTTATTCTTATCAATACAATCTTTTACTTATCAAAAAAATGAATGATGGTTATCGTAGCTGGTAGTTGTGTTTTTGAATCACAACTCCATTCTAATATCTTAAAAGTCATTGCTAGCATGCTTAGGATAAAAAGCTAGAAATACAAAAGGAAATTTGACGAAACAAGTCACTTTTGTGGCATCTACCAAAGAAATGAATAAAATTTGCCCCTCAAAGCAAAGGGCATGTCCCCGAAGTCTAGTGACATTCTTTTTGGACAAGTAATCTAACAAGAGACACCAATAGAATACTAAATATAAGCTAAGCTTCAGATATCTTGTTATTTCATTCCTTTCAACTTGATACTCTAGCTCAAGAGCGCCACAAGCCATGTCGTGCTCCCTAAAAGAAAGAACAACTCCATTTCATTTCAGCTAATTCAAACATCATTCTTGCTAAAGAAAATAAAATGCTACCATTTTAAACTTATAGATGGTAAATATATCAGTGATCAAAGAGGCGTCTGAAAGTATAATTTCCTTCCATAAAGAGTGAAATAGACAAAGTAGATGCTTGGATATAACTTACAGAGAGATGCAAAATTTAAAAATATTAAAAAAAATCTGACCTGGTGAGGAACTGCAAGCAACTGAGGATGGAGTTGCCGGTGATGCACAATCTGAAAAACCCCCAAACGTGGGACTTTTGTCAGCCATGTTTGAAATGAAAGACTGGGTGGGTTCCGCATTACAAGCAGAAACAACAGCGCCATCTTTGTTCACGGTAACATCGGGACCTTCAACTTTCTTTTTCTCATATTTTGCCAGTCCCTCACCCCATCCAAGTCGTGGCTTCTTCTTGGAGGTAGTTTCCTCAGAGAGTGTAGCATATGTCACACAAGCAGCTGCATCTCCTGAAAGGGACTGGACAGGAGTTGAATTCTTCAGCTGTATATCACCCCTCGTGTCATTGGAATCCGTACCCCCCATGCTCTTCGAGCTACTTGAATGGCTGAAACCAGAACCCCGTGAAGACAGGCTTCCAGAACGGCTCCACTTAAGAGGTTTCCAGTCAGTCGAGCTTACGGAGTTCTCTGCATCGCACCTCTGGCCTGTACCCAACCCATTGACAACACCCATCTTATCATGTTGGTCTTTCAACTGAAGCTTGTCCCATGTGTTCAAAAAGTCAGAATTAGGATGAGATAAGCAAGTTATGGTATCATCCACAGACCTCAGATCATTATTACTCACATCAAGCAGCTTTCCAGACGTAATTGGAGACCCATTGCTTGTTTCCCAGGAATGACCTTTCCAATCTCTCTGACTAAATCTATTTTCCCTAATGCTCCTGCCGTATTTCCCGTCTCCGCGCGAAATAGATGGCCGGCAGCTGTCATCTTCCAGCATCTTGTCACCAGACCGAGAGGGCGCATAACAATGACCAGAATCTTCCGAAAACAGGTGCCAACCACCCGGCTTACCATGACCTTCAGAGAATATTTAAAACAAAAAAGGCTCAAGATATCAACACAAGCAACGTATATATTCTCGCAAAAATATAATATGTGCCCCCAAAAAAATGACGCACGTTATTTTCCAGATAAGATTCGTAAACCACGATCTTCAATAACCCAAGAGGCAAGTTAATCATAGATCTAAACAATAAGCATGAAACAAAATCCGAACCCTTACAGGATTATCATATACAGGAAATCCAATACCAATCCGCTTCTAAAAAGTCTTTCAGATGGAAGTTGTTTAATCGATAAAAACCTAAACGTTATAAAAGACTACAAAATTATTTAACCCAAAAATACATAATCATGGAAGCCCTAGATTTACGTATCTCAATCAGACAAACTGAAAGAGACAAGGGGCTCTGGAGGGAAGACATGAATCGAAAAAACTCACCTGGTGGTCTGCGAAAATCGGCGGATCCCCCGCGAGTGAACTCGCGGGTTCCGTGATGGGATGCATCCTTCCATCTGGCTACGGACCCTAGCGACTCCGACGACCTTTCGTGCTTCCTCTCCTTGAAGAAGTCCTTCCGGTCCCAAGACAATGGTTCTGGCGGCATGAAAACCAAACCCAATCGCATGGGCTGCCAAAACACCTAACCGCAGTCACCGCGCGGAAGAAAAAACCAAACAAAACAAGGCCCCCCAGGAGAAGCAACTCCCAGGGTTTCTAGAGCAAGATCGTATGGGCAGCCACGCACGAACCGTGTTCACCCCCCACAATCACCACATCAAAAGATTGAAACCTAAAGAACCAAAACGACAACACAGAGCTGAATCCCGTCGATTCCAGATCGAGCGCCAACCCCTTACAAGCAGTATAAACTCGCCGATTAGATAGAAAAAGAAACCATGCCCAGAGTCCAAAGTAGTGGATTCGGATTATCTTCTTCGTTCTAGGGCTTGATATTGTGATATCTTCCCGTTTCTTTCTCTTTCATGGCTGGCTGGTTGGTGATAAACGAAAATCTGCCTTGCGGAGCGAGAGGAGTGAGAAAACGTGAGCCGATAGGGGACAAAAGTCACAAAGGAGAACCTTCATAGAGAGAGAGAGAGAGAGAGGGTGGAGAACCTTCATCCGGATCTCAACCGCACTATTATAAACCATTGTTCAATCTAGCTTCGTGTCCGCAATTAAAATTATTATTTTTTAATTTTTGAGATTTTAATTTTTTATTTTTTAATAAATAAATTTTTCTTTCCCTTTATTTTTAATTTTAATATATATTTTTCTTTCCATCTTTTTGACTTTTTTAATTCACTTTCCTTTTTGCTTTGTCCCTCCTGTGTTCCCAGTCGAACTCCCGAAAACGCCCCTGGTTTAGGAACTATTTGCGGGAGGTACCAGTATCGTGCACGCGCCAGATACATCCTCTTTTCCGTAATGCCGGTTTTAGCCTTGGCCAATACTCAAAATGACAGAGCCTTCGTGTCAGCTCCTAGCCACGGTTTTTAAATCTGAATAATAAAGATTTGAAAAAGAGTTGGTTTACACCTCAGTGCCTTTGTAATTCATCTCTTAAAATTTTATAATTTTTATAAACATATAATTAAAAAATATAATTAAAAATATAATAAAATAAAAAAATAAAAAAATATATATAATAAAAAACACAATAAAAAAATAAAATAAAAATTAATTTTTAAGAGATATTCGACCTTAACCTAGTCCCTGCCATCGCCGGTGGCAGTGGGAGTCTGGATTTAAGGCTGTCGGGGCACACTAGAAGTCGCCAGAACTCACCGTCGCAGGAATAAGGTCGTCGGTTCCATCCGATCTCGATGGGATGGGCGATGTCGTCTACCGCCGCTAGGGACGACAGATGCTATATTTTGGGGGGGTCGATCGGACCGAACCCCATAAATTTTCTTAGAAAAATCATATTTTTATACTCTACAAATTTTGAAGTCCTTTTTTTAAATCTTGATAAAACTAGAGACACGTAAAAAACACAAGTTTTTTTAGATTCAAATTTACTAAAATATATTTTATATTGAAATGTGTGAAAATTGATTAGTAGATTTGAAATTTTGTGTGGATAAATTTTGTGCATCTTTTTTTAGAGTTTTTTTAAGACTTGTTTTGGCTGTATATTCTTTTCCCGCAAAAGCTCGCAAGTAGATGGTTTATTAAAAGCATGCAAACTAAAAGATAAGATTTATGCCAAATTTGTTTTATGAATTGGGTTTGAGTTGAATTGAATTAAATTGAAATAAAAATTAAAAGTTGAATAAAATATTATTAAAATATAATTTTTTAATATAATTTTTGTTTTGAGTTTTGAAGTAACTATTTTTTGTGAAAATTTGATAAATATATAATAATTAGATAAGACGAATTGAGTTGAGATGAATTCAGAAAAATACACATTAATAGGTGTTTTAGATTATGAAGCTAACAAAATTTTGAAATGAATAATGCTATATACAGTCATAAAATTGTAAATAGCGTACAGACAATTTGAAAAAAAGTAAAAATTACTGTTAAAAAAGTTAATAAAAATAAGAGTCACTGTTAAAAAAAGTTAATAGTTGCTTACAAATGTTATCGCATTTCGACTGTTATGACATAAATTTTCTTTCCTTTAGCCATAAATAGTAGTAAATACACTTTAAACTGTGATTGGAAAGAAAATTCTGAATTTGTATTTATGGATTGTTTATGAATAGGAGAAAATGGAATACTAAAATCACTCCACGAGGTCATATCTCATATATTTTTTATTTTTTATTTATATTTGATGATTAAATAAACATTTTTTTAATGATATTGCAATTTTTTTAAAATATTAAAATTGTTAAAAAAAATATGTGGAAAAAAAAAAAAATTTTACCTTGGCATGCTGAAGTGACTCTATAACCAGTCTTGTGAATGGCTATGTTTTTATTTCATTTCTTTTTTAGATCTCGTTTAAATGTCAAGACAAGTTGATTATTTTTTTTTTCTTTTACGAATAATAATAAATTGTAATAGTGGAATGAGCTTTGTGAAACCCACCTAAGATGAATTAAAAATATTAGAATATTATGATAAATTTAAATACATTTATAAAAATTAAAAAATATTGTAGGTCTCACATTTAACAAGTTTTTGAGTTAAGAATTGAGATAGGTTTAATGATTTGAGAGCTGAATATTTAGATATTAGACTCGACTTAATGCATATTTGAGATTGTAGTGAAAAATATAGCTTATAGTTTTGAGACTTATATTTTATAACTTAAATAATCAGCCTTATATTTCAAAAAATATTTATTGTTTGGTAAACATGTATTTAAAGTACTTTTAAAATTAATTAGAGTAATCTTTTCAAAATATATAGTTATTCGCATGAGTATTTTTTGATAAAAACTTCAATTTAATTTTTTTTTTTAAATGAGACTTTCAATTTTTTTAATTGATTAAATCATTTTTTATAAAGTTATCAAATATGTCATTTTTTCTTTAGAGAAGTTTTTAAGTAGTTAAAAGTATTTTTTAAATTTCGAAACACAATAACAAATGCACTCTTAAAATCAAATTGATAGAGTTTATCTCAATTCAGTTAAAATTTCAAACATGACCTTAAATTATGAATATTTATGCTTATCATTTCTACGTCATACACCATATACCGCACGTTATTATTTTTTATTCTGGCTAAATTAAATGAATTATTATACTCATCTATAAACTAGACATTTGATAAGAAAAAAGAATAAAATATAAAATATATATATATATATAGATGTTGTATGGATGAAAGTGATAATTTTTCCAAAACTTATGGTCTCAATTAGTTCGCAACCATTACTCAACTATATATATTTTTCACTTTTAAATTTTCAACTCTTTTATTTAATCATTATAATTTTACCAAATTTCTAAGCAAAAAAATTAAATAATTTTTTTGAATTCCAAAATAATTATTATATTCCAATAATATTTCGACTTCGTAAGATTTTTATCCAACATTTTTTTATCATTTCTCAAAATCTAATAAAAATCTCAATTGAAACTATTTTATTACTATTTACAAATTAATTTGCTGCTATGTTGATTTTTCATCACATATTATTCCCAAGCATCAACTAGATTTTAAATTAATTATGACTTTAAAATGAAGATTTTGAAAAAACAACCAGAAAATAATAACAATTCATTTTCTCAAATAACAAAACATAAATAATATTAAAAAATAATATTTTATTTAATTTTTAATTTTTATCTTATATTATCTTAACTCACTATTTGTACATTTCAAAAAATAGGTTTACGTACCTCAATTTATTTGTCTTTACAAGATTTTTTTTTATAGTTATAATATATATATAATCGTAAAGTGTATAAACGTCATACAACCATTTTAAAAAATATATAATCTATTATTAAAAAAATAATTTTTTTCATATGAATTTCATATTTATTCACTTTTTTTAAAATGATTGTGTGATGTCTACACACTCATAATTGCAACTATTATTTATATATTTTAAAATGCTCGAGTAATGTTATATATTATATTAATATTTTAATTTTCTTTTATTGTATAAACATGATATTTTTATTATCATTTGATCCCTTTTTTATTTACTTTACAGAAAAAATAAAAATTTATGGGACAATATTATCTTATAATAATAAGATGAAATCAAAATGAGAACATGGTATATATAACTTTTAATTCCAAGTTATCAGTTCATAATTTCGGTCAAATTGAAGTAGATTTTAGTATTAAATTATTGAATTTAACTTACTATTCATGACTCTTCTCAACAATTATTAACACCAAAACTTAATCTTAATAAAATCACTTTGATGCATAAACTCAAGTTGGGCTTAATGAATGAACTTATTTGTTTTCTAATTTGAGTTCCATTAATCAACTAGAGTTTGTAAATTTTATTTTTAGAATTGTTTTTATAAGTTTAACGATTCATTTCATTAAATTTAATTTTCTAAAGCAATCTTATTACTCGCAACATTTGTTTCACTCTCCTTACATGAACTTTAAAAAATATGATATGTATATCTTTCTATTATAATAAGTGTCTATCTAAAGGCTATTTAATTAATTTTCTAGTTCTTTTTTTTGTTAAACTTAACGGCCACTTAATACTAGATATTCAATACAATAAATATGATTTAAAATTTATATAATATTAGTTAGATATATAATTTTAAATTTAGATGAGATTAGTTAGATATATAATTTTAAATTATATTTAAATTATAAATTTATATATAAAAATTATAACCTAGATAATATAAATTAGTCCATTTGTTTAATTTAGATAATATAAATTATACCCTTTTTTTGTCTTTATATAATTTAGATAATATAAGTTATATAATTATAAATTTTATAAAATTTAAATTATATCTAAATTATATATATAAATTGAAATTTAGATATTATATACTATTATAATTTATATATGATTTAAAATTTAGATGAGATTAATTAGATGTATAATTTTAAATTATACTAAATTATTAGGAATTTGAATTTAGATAAATTTTAAATTATATCTAAATTATATATATACATTTACTTTATATATCTAGTTAATCTCATATAAGTTTTAAATTATATATAATATATATAAATATAAATTTAGATATTATATATTATATATAAATTAAATTTATATATATAATTTAGATATGATTTAAAATACAATTTAAATTTAAATCATATATATATTTAAATTTAGATAAATTTTAATATATATAAATTTTAATATATATGAATAATTATCATATATATAAATTTAGATAAATTATATAAATTGTAGTTTATAGTATATATAAATTTCTATACATTATTTAAAATTTTTATTCATTCTTTATATACAAAAAGAGAAATAGCAAATAATTAAGTTTAAATTTGTTTGCCAACTATATTTATGAATACAATTATTTAAATAAATATGATTTATTTCTCAATTTAAATTCATTATGAAAAATTAAATTCAAATAATAACATTTTATAAATGAAATTTTAAAAATTATTAAACAGTTATAATTCATCACTTTATATTAGTTTATAATTTATTTTCATATAATTCATTTATTGTTAAAATATTTTTATTTTATTATCCATCGTTAAATTAGATAAACGTGTTTTGCATGTTGTCCTAGCATATAAATATGAGAAAAGTTGGGGTTTGGTCGGACCGAACCTACCACCATTACAACCCCCGTCATTCTCGGTGGCGGTGGGCGACACCGCCCACCCCATCGAGATCGAAGGGAGCCGGCGACCGGTTCGGGTTTGAAACGAGTTTAAGGCCGCTGGGGGCACATCAAAGGTTGTCGAGGCTAGCCGTCGCATGGATGAAGTCGTCGGCTCCCTCCGGTCCCGATGGGGTGGGCGGTGTCGCCCACCGCCGGCGGCGGCGTTGGGGGCTGAGTGAGGTCAAATTTCTTTTAAAAATTCATCTTCATTATATTTTTTTATTATGTTTTTATTATGTTTTCTTCATTTTATTATTTTATTGTGTTTTTTAAATTTTATTTTACTTTTTGTATTATTTATTGTATTATTTAATATTTTTTATTATATTTTTATATCAATTATAGGAGTTTAGAAAGAGAGAGAGTGGGCTGCAAAATCTTATGGTGTAGTCCAACCGCACCCCAGCGTTTCCCTATAAATATATATTTATACTATCAAAATTTGTTGGGTATTTTGTTTTAACAGTGGACCCCTAAATTTTTTAATAATAAATCTTATTTCTTTTTAAATAATTATACGATATTTACAACTCTATAATTGTATATAATATTATTCTTATCGTAATCTCATATTTCCCACTTTAATTGTTTTTTCCTATTACTTATAAGTAACTTTATATATAATTATGATGTATATAAATATTATATAATTATTTTAAAAAAAGAGTGTAATTTATTATTAAAAAATTAATTTTTTTAATATAAATCTCATATAATTTTTAATTTTTTAAAAAAATTATACAATAATTACACAATATTTTCTCATTATTCTTTTTTTAATTCTGTTTTCCGTTCAGCTCGCACTGAGACGAGGTCAAACAACGATACGACTAATTGCATACGTCAGCCACGATACCGTGTGGACTGGCATATAGGACTCACTTGGCCTTTTCCTCGGGAAGCAACCGAACACTTGCCCTAGTGTTCCACGTCACGCTCTTGTTCATTTTAGCAGTCTTCATGTATTTGCTGGACACGTACTCCCTTATTCAAAAACCCAAATAACATTTGACTCTCTACATTTACAGTAATATATATATATATATATATATTTATAATTTATTATCATTTGGAATAAACTAGGCCCTGCTTGAATTTAGAGATAAGATGAATTGAGATAAGTTGAGATGAGTTTAGTTTATTTTTTAATATTATTATTATTTTAAGATTTGAAAAAAATATATTAGAAATTAAAAAAGGTGTATTAGAAATTAAAAAAGGTGTATAAAAATTTATGTTTTATATAAAAAATTATAAAAATATAATAATAAAATAAAGATGAATTGAGATGAGTTGAGATGAAGTGAGCTCATCTCTAAATACAAACGGAGCCTATGTCTACCTTAGTATTTAAGTGGCATAAAACAGAAGTGCTAATAATCGTTGGCCGATTTGATAGCTGATAAGCTGGTCAACTAGACATTAGAAAAGTAAAATGAATATGTAGTAGTCAGTAGTCTCTCACTTCTGTTAAATAAATTATCTTTGTATGTGAATAGCTTATGTTTCATGCCATATGGCATATTGGTGTGTACATCTCAGAGTTTTATACGCCAAAGCCAATTGTTATTAAACATGTGTATTTTCCGCACTTGTGACACTTCAATGACATGCATCATGTAGTTATTGCTAGGGATGTAATGTTTTAAAGGATTTATGAACAATAAGATAATAAATTGATCATTGAATTAAGAGTAATGTTAAACATAATTTTAAGATGTGTTTTTTTTACTCACTTATTAAAAAACAGTTTATCATTAAAAAAATTATATATATATATATATTAAAACTAAGATTTATTATTTTTTTAAATAAAATACGCGAGATTTATTCATTTGTATATGTGTGCTTGAAGCAGTCGACCAGGCTATAATGTGAATCAAATAGAAATAAAACGAGGGAGAATGCTATAACCATCGTTAATAGGGCCCTTTGTTACTTCCCACTCAACGTGGGTGCATAATGTGGCATTCTTTTTTGTTTTTTTTAAACTCATTTATGCTGCATCTCCTAGCGCTCAACTTTGTCTCCCCTCCAAACCTTGACAGACTCCCTTTCTTAATCAGACCTATCTCCAATTAGCACATTTCTAACACTGTCAAGCTCCCCCAAAAACCCCACACTGCATCCCCCTAAAGATGATATGTGAATCAGTGGAGATGGAGATGGAGACTTTAAAAAACTCTAGTTCCTCGTCAAATTCTATGCATTTTCGCTTGTGATTCTGCATAAAATGAAGGTGAATGGAGACTTTGAAGAAGTGTTGGAACTGGATCGTGATTGTGGGGGAAATTCAGTCAAGCACAATAACTCTTAGTCTCATTTAAGGTTATAATGGATGCTACCTATAATCTAGAAGAGGATCGAGACGCTCTATACTTAAGAGGTAGGGCTTTTTGAAGTACCAAAGAAAAGAACCCCATGTCCAGGGTAGGATAACTCTCGTCGACGGGAAGGACGAGTATAATCATTCGTACCCAGTCTAATCCCTGCTTATTCTGATCATGATCATACAAGATAAACTTAGAATGACGTATTAAATGACAGTCTACCTCAGATTATATTATCTGAACAGTAAACTGCTCAGAGAGGCAAGTCGCATTTAATGACTAAAATAGCTCATCCTGGATTTAATACAGACTAGACATCAGGGGTTCAGTAGATGACACGAATCACCTTGGATCAAAGATAGCTCGCCTAAGTTAGGTTAGGATGACGAGAGAATTACTCAAATACTATAAGGACAGTAAATGGCTCAAGACAAAAAGAATGAATGATCTGACAAACCGATATTCTCACTGACAACTCCGATTATTAGATGTTAACTTGCACGATATCTTAGCCCCTATAAATAGCAGGATACACTATTGTTCACAGGTAATGAATATTCTAACTCCTTCATCTTAAAACTGATTCTCGATTTCCCTCTAACTTGAATGTCAGAGTGCTCATAGGATATCAAAGACCTACTCTTTTTTGATTTGTGTAGATTGATCAAGTTGGAATCATCAAATAGCTCAAGTTGCGAAACACGCATCAATAGTGATGACTTATAGTCATTTTCTTGTTGCGAATCAATGGCTCGTAGGGGCCCTCGCTTGAATCCCCATTTCGCAGCCAAGAAAGTTGTCGCAGTTATCAGTCTCGACTGTGATCTCGTGCAAGTCAGATCCTTTCGGGTTGAGGTTGATCGAGCCAGACCATATTGTGACCCGAGACCTCGTGCTTCCCGGTGGGTTGGTCGTTCCTCAAGAGTCCACCTCCATCAAGTGCGGCAAAGGTGAGCGCACCGAGTTTCGCTCCTATTAATTTCACCAAGTTTTTTCTTTGCAATAATTATGCTAAAAAATAAAAAATAAAATAGAATTCTTGTTAAAGAAAATTCAGATTGCCTAAAGTTTCAGATTCATTGGTAGAATCTACAACGGCTGGGTTAAGAACCCATATTTTAAGCTTTGAACAGGCAAAAACAACTTTCTTTGTTCAGCATGATTTCGAGGAATTTGATCATTAACTATCTTGATCCTGAGAGAAAACAAAGAATGAAAATCATACAACAACAATAGATGGGAGACGCTAAGTCCATTGTTTGGAGCAATTTTGCTTGGTTGGGTTTGTTAATTAATTAAACAAGAGCGAAATAACATGCATGTGCTACAGAGGGGGGACGAACTACGAAGTGCGGTGGTTTGAGGGGAGCTTGAGAGCGCTGGAAATGTGCCACTCGAAGATGTGGTCTGATAAGAGAAGGGAATCTGTTGGATTTAGGTTTCGTTTGGATTGAGAAATAAGATAAGTTGAGATGAGTTTAGTTTATTTTTTAATATTATTATTATTTTAAGATTTAAAAAAGATAAATTAAAATTTAAAAAATGTATATTAGAATTTGAAAATATTGTATTAAAATTTATGTTTTATATAGAAAATTAGTGACATATCCACATCAAGTGGGAAGCAATAACGGAATTCTTATTAACGGTGAAAGTAGTATTTTCCTAATTTTTGTTAGATTGTTTAAAATTAAATTTTAAAAAATATAAATTTGTATACATATAAAAAAATCTTGGTTATATTTGATTAAAAAAAAAAGGGAAAAAGAGAATAAAAATATTTTTTGTCTTTAAAAGTGAATAATAAAACTACAAAATTGGGTAAATTTGTACAAATTTTTAGTTTTACTATTTATTTTTGAAGATAAAATATACTTTTATCTTTTTATTTTTTATTTTTATTTTTAATTAAATATAATTAAAATTTTTTGATATATATATAAACTTACATTTTTTAAAATTTAATTTTAAATAATCTAATAAAAATCTTTAAAAAGAGAACCATATAGAGAGAGAGAGAGAGGGACTGAGGGCCAAAGGAAAAAAGCCAGCTCCCTGAGGAGTAGATCACGATCCTTCAATCACGACCCAAAAATAAAGTTCCATTTGCTCTTTATCTCGTCTTTAAGCCGTTTATCCTTCTAAAAAATTATGGAATCATGGTTTTCTTAGGTAAAGTAAGATGAAATTATGTTTTGGGGCCATTGCAACCTATTGTTTTTAGGTCTAGTTGGGATATAAAAAAATATTTTATTTTATTATTATAATAATTTCAAATTCACACATAAAATATAATAAATTTTTTAAAATTTGAAATAATAATAGTATTAAAAAAATAATATTTTGATAATATTTTATTCAACTTTTAACTTTCATATTAATTCATCTCATCTCAATTCACTATTCAAATGATACTACAATAAATTCATAATCTTCTATAAACTAATTATTTAAATATAAAAATTATATTGATGGGCATCAATGTGATATTCTATATGATAATGATAAGAGTAGGTAGTGTATGAGATCTCATATTATTTGTGAATAAGAAGTTATTAATCTTTATAAGATTCAAATAAACCTCCGATTATATTATTGATTAGTCTTTTTAGAGTATAGGTCGTGTGATTTGAGCATTCCATTAAGGTGTTACAAATAGTATTAGAGCCTATCCCAACTAAAAATATGGAACTTGTCGTGTCACCTACCACAGATAGGCTCGAAGAGAACGTCGGGCACTTAAGGAGGGTAGATTGTAATACTCCATATGATAAAGATAAGAATAAGTTGTGTATGAGATCTCACATTATTTGGGAAGGATAAATTCTTACTCTTTATAAGATTTTAATGTGGCTTTACTTGTATAATTGATTAGTTCTTTTAAAATATAAATTAATGATTTAGGTCTTCTATTAAAACGTTACAATCAAACTTTGAATTTTATTTTTGGAAAAAAATAATAATAAGTGGTTAAAAAAATTATGGACAAGTGAGTATAAATGTATGTGCCTGTTCCCTTATTGGTAAGGACCGACTCCGCGTATTTCAAAGTACAGATTCGAGACTTAAAAGGGCGCACATAATATACTAATTAAAATAAGATCGCTTATGATTCTAATAGACCAAGAGATAAATAACTCAATTCATTCTATTTTAAATCTATGCTACGAATGTTTGGAAATCATTTTATTGAAGAAGATATTGCTCTTGCTAATTTGAATTAAAGGAGAATATAAAAACTGGTTTAATGCTACTATCATATTCATAGCTAGTGCATTTGTCATAATTAGAAATTTAGAAGCTTAAACTCTATTTTAATTATCAAGGTCACAGTCAATATTGTCAATATCTCCAATACAAGCACTATCATATGAAAAATCATTAGATCGGTTATCTAGAAACTTATTTAGAAATATTCTAATGAAATGAACATGAGAGTTGTTAAATATTTGAGTAAGAGTAATACTAAGTACAAGTTTTAAATAAACAAATTTCTCATAAGCCTTTTATAAAATATGGATATCACTTAAAAAATAAGTTGTTCATTACTTCTTCATAGTGAAGTCTAATTTTTTAAATTAGCCTTTGGCTCAGTTTGGATACAGAAATAGTTTCATGTCATGTTATATTATTTCATTATTATATTTTTTTAAAATTATTATATAAAATATAATAAATAATTTAAAATTTTAAAAATATTAAAATAATAATAATATTAAAAAATAATATTTTATCCAACATTTAACTTTCATATAAAATTATCTTATCTCATTCGTCTTTGACCGAACAACATCGTTCTTCTCTACTATATTGACAAATGGGTAAAATAAAAAGAGTAAAAATTGTGGCAGGAATATTTAGAGCTTTTATATTGGGTTCCTTATCATTTTTTCTTAAATTTTAGCTAAAAAGGACATTTCTTATAATTTATCTCTAATTTTTACTCATATTTCAAAAATCTTTTACATTTCATTTTCTATTTTTTTTATTCTATTAAAATAATATTCCTATATTATTTTTATTTTTTCTACTATGTTATTTTTACATCTTCAACTCTCAATAATATATATATATATATATAATTGATTTAGAAAATGAATAGTAACTCTCCAAATATAAAGAGTCATGATTCACATCCTAAACTTATCCAATGGAAATGTGGGTTGTCTTTGGGATAAATGGCAAAAACATTTCCAAATTATAAGGAGAATAGTGCTTTAAGAGTATCCATATTGGATTTCCTAAATTTTTTCTTAAATTTTATGTAAAACGGACATTCCTTATATTTCTTTCTTAAATTTTATTCACCGTTCAAAAAATCTTTTATATCTCCTTTCCTATCATTTCTCTATTCCATTAAAATAATATTCTTATATTTTTCTATTACTTTTTTTACCATTTTATTTCATATATTTACTATTTACACTAAAATATATTTAAAATTTGATATAAAGATGAACAGTAATTTTATTACATTTTCTACTAATTTATTTCACATATTTAACAATTTCTACTATAATATATTTAAAATTTGATATAAGAATGAATAATAATTTTTCAAATATAAAAAATTGTTGTAACAACTCCTAACTATCTCCTATTGTAAGAATGTGGATATGAATTGATTTTGGAATAAAATCCTTATAATTTAAGGAGGAAGCAAATGGGGATGCTCTAAAGAAGCCTAACGGAGATGCTCTTAAAAGATGCGAAGGGCATAGAAAATCCAAAAGAAGAGAGAGAGGTCCAGCTATTGGTAAACATCCAAGTCTTACCACTGAACGGGTCGGCCACGAGGCAGCAGCAACCAACCATCACAGTACAAAGACAGATCTAGTAGTCAATAACGACTGCCACTCACTATGAGTGAGCCGTGAACGAGAGAGCGGGCCTCTTTTTCCTTTTGCTTCTATTTTAGATATTTTTTCATTGATGCTGTGACCGATTAGATTAGACAAAAAATTAATGTCTACTTATTGTGAGCAAAGTCAGCTACCGCCTTTTTCTGTTATATTCTTCAGATTCATTCAATAAAACAGATCTTAACCTTTTTGTGCGTTTCTTCAAATGTTCGATACTAACCTTTGCGGTGAAGTTTTGAATATTCAGAATCAGAACAGGGCAAGCAACCAACCCCCCATGTGCGCCTGTTACCTATTCGGCCATTTGTCTGTTAGGAACAAACTCAATTAAGAGATAGACAGTTCAAGGTTCTGATTAAGGCCCCGCTTGGATTCAGAGATGAGATGAGTTGAGATGAGTTTGGTTTATTTTTTAATATTATTATTATTTTGAAATTTGAAAAAGGTGTGTTGGGATTTGAAAAAGGTGTGTTGGAATTTGAAAAAGGTGTATTGGGATTTGAAAAAGGTATATAGGAATTTGTGTTTTATATAAAAAATTATAAAAATATAATGATGAAATGAAAGTGAGTTGAGATGAGCTCAACTCACTTCCCAATCCAAGCAGGGCCTAAGAAGCCGGAAAAACACACAAACAAATGCCTGGTTTCAAATTGTTCATACGTCATTACAGCTCACCACAATTGTATTCATATGATTCGAATCCTCTCCGTCTATCTCTCTCTGCTTTTTAGATAAAAATTGGTTGGACACCCGGAAATACTTTTTGGGATCTGGGTTTTTTGGCTTTGTCTGTTTCAGTCATTTAATGCTCTCAGACTAAGGTTTTAATGCTCTGTAAACTGTAGGCGATTATCCGGACGGAAACCCGGGATTGTTTAGTGATCTGTGCCCAATTTATTAACGTACGCTATTCTTTCAGTGAGTGCTTCATTGGTCGGACCGTGTCTTTCTTTCCGTTTATCTCTCTGCTGTCTAGTCTGTCCACTTCCCATGATTTAGAAATCAAAAGCAACTTCCTTGAAGCCCGGAAACGAATTCGGGATCTGCGTGTCTGGATTTTGTTAGCTTTCGACATTTTTTTATTCATGGGTCATTGTTTATTCTCTGTTATTTGCATCTCGTTCCTTCTTGTGGGAACTTGTTTCTCTTCTCCTATTAGAGATCAGCTGAGAGATAGAATCACCGAGTTGCCAGGACAGCCAGAGAATGTGGGGTTTGCTCAGTTTTCAGGTTACCTGACTGTGAACGATCAAGCTGGAAGAGCATTGTTTTACTGGTTGGTCGAGTCACCGGCAAGTCGTGGACCTAAGTCAAGGCCACTTGTGCTGTGGCTCAACGGTGGTCCTGGTTGCTCTTCAGTTGCTTATGGAGCATCAGAGGAGATCGGACCTTTTCGTATTAGGCCCGACGGGAAGACACTTTACTCGAATCCTTATGCTTGGAACAATTGTATGTATAAACTTGTCAAATCAATATTCATGTACTGTGTTAATGATGAGGCTTAACTTAATTTCGATAAATTTTCCGACTTTTGGACAGTGGCGAATTTGCTGTTCCTCGAATCTCCTGCTGGTGTTGGTTTTTCATATTCGAACACAACTTCAGACTTGTACACAGCGGGTGATCAGAGAACAGGTAGCGTATTAGTTTAATTGCAATTTTTAAACAATTAACAAGTAATGCAAATTGTCAAAGTGCGCCGAATTTGACATCCTAATACTTTTTGGTGCATGGGTGCTATGCATTTGTAGCCGAAGATGCATATACATTTCTTATCCATTGGTTCGAAAGGTTTCCACAGTACAAGCACAGGGATTTCTACATTGCTGGAGAAAGTTACGCAGGTCCTGAATTATTTTATTTTTTATTTTTTTTATTTTGAATTTCAGTTTTACAAATTTTCATGGTGACTTGATCGAATCAGCTAACTTTTACCATTCTGTTTCAGGCCATTACGTTCCTCAGCTGTCTCAAATTGTTTACCAAAGAAACAAAGGAATCCAGAACCCAGTTATTAATTTCAAGGGGTTTTTGGTGAGTATAATTTTATTTGATTTTAGCCGATGTACTTTCAGTACCCAACTGACTCATGGTAAATAATGGTCATCTTAGATTCTTATGCATGATTTTTGTTTGTTCTTTTCTATCAGGTGGGAAATGCTGTTACCGACGATTACCATGATTACATTGGCACGTTTGAATACTGGTGGACCCATGGCTTGATTTCTGATTCCACCTATCGCATCTTACGAGTTGCCTGTGACTTTGGATCATCTCAGCACCCCTCATTGGAATGCTTGAAGGCTCTTAAAGTTGCAGAGGCGGAGCAGGGAAACATTGATCCATATAGCATTTTCACTCGGCCTTGCAATAATACTGAATCATTGAGGCGCAACTTGAGGGGTCATTATGTAAGTTCTGGTCAATTGTTTCTTTTACATATCACACAAGTAGTAGCTCTTTTTTGACTGTCAAAAGAGTAGAGAACACAAATTTTTTTGACGTAAAACATGGCTGTTACTGCCTAATGGTCAATTGTCAAAAGGTGCTATTTATGCTTAACATATCTATATTTGAAATTTTTGTATTACTATCTGGAACTTTGACAGTAACGGTGGAAAAGTGTTCATAGAGATTACCCAAATTGCTGGATTAGGTGCTTTCAGCACAGGTTAATAATACATGTATTGATTGGCGAGTTGTCAAGGGAAACTAAAAAGACGCATTTTATACTTTTCAAATATGAGAAATGTGTTCTCATGGTTACTGCCTTCTGGGTATTTGAGAGAGCTGTTGTATGTTGAGCTTAAACTTTAAAGCTTCTAGGGTCCCGCAATGCTTTTATGTTCTCCATAATTTTGCAAGCTGGAGGGTGGGTGGGTCTTGAGTCTCCTGGGCTCAGCACATGCTCATTCAGGCTTGTATAATTCCTTTTCCTCCTTCTGTAAGCCCATGACCTGCCCAATCATTCTAAAATTTTGTCGGAGCTTTAGCTGACATCTGATGATTAATCAGAAGCTTCAATCAACAGCTGCTGACTAACTCTCCTTCAAAGTTGTTGCTGTTGATCATAGTTATGAAACAGCACAAACACTATGTGAGCACGGATCTCTTATAAAGGTTATATAAGATGAGCTTGGGATAATGAGACAACATTTTCTTCTGTGGTTGTGTTTGGGACTTGGAAAAAAGTATAACAAATAGTTAATTTCAAGTTTGTGCTAATTCGACTTTCATTGATGTGGGGCATTTGTTACTTTTTTGTTTTGGGCCTTGGCGTAAGAATCGTGCCTTATATTTATGGAGCTTTCGGCAGAAAACCATGCTAAATCTGTATCACATATAAAAACATAAATGTATTTATTTTTCATATGTTTTAAATCTGCGCAAATATTAAGACCTTAATAATTTTAAGATGGCAATATATGTTTCAAACTTGGCAATATACATTTCCATCCACTAAAATTTGCCTCTCTTTCTGGTATCTGTCATCACTTACGTTTCCCTATCAATTTTTCCTATCCGTCTCTTGATTCAATATTGCACAAAGTAATTCTTGTTCTGAGTTTCCTCGCTACTGGTATAGGGGGTTAAAAATGCCACCCCTTATTGTTCTGCATACTTGTCCACATCAATATCTTCTTCTTGATGGTCTACAAAATACAAATGGCTTTATACTAATTTCATCCCTTAAAAGTAATCACAAGGTTTGCTTTTGCTCATCTGTCTCCTACTTTTGAAATCAGCCATGGATGTCCCGAGCGTATGATCCCTGCACTGAGAGGTACTCTGAAATGTACTTCAATCTCCCAGAAGTTCAGAAGGCACTCCATGCCAATACAACT
The DNA here is from genome assembly GCA_036559045.1 of Platycarya longipes. Lineage (NCBI taxonomy): Eukaryota > Viridiplantae > Streptophyta > Magnoliopsida > Fagales > Juglandaceae > Platycarya > Platycarya longipes. The sequence goes on along the minus strand of CM071790.1, from coordinate 10,967,341 downwards.
ATGATTTCTTATAAATGGAAAACATGCAGGTAACTGGGTAAGATTTTAGTTTCCAATACCTGATAGGATTTCATTGCACATGTTTTGATGGCATCATTGGCGTATTCTTTTCTTTCAGTGACATTGTTGGTAACTACTGGGCAGATTCCCCACTCTCTATGCTTCCTATTTATTCTGAACTCATTGCTGCTGGACTCAGGATATGGGTATTCAGGTCTACCTCTCTCTCTCTCTCCTATGTGTGTGTGTATGTGTGTTCCCTACTTCCCCCATTTTTCTGTGAAATTATTGGAGGTTTCAAATGAATCTGGGGATTTAACATTTCAATACTAGTAGTGGAAATAGTGTATGTCGAACTATATGAGTTGTGAAAGTAAAGCAGTATCTTAGCTTGTAATATATTTGTCTTGATATTTACATCTAAGGTAGATCGTAAAATGGATAGTTATAGTTACAAATAGAACTCATTGGAAATCTCTTATAAAGTCCAATTCTGCTTTCTACTCAACCAATGTCAAACCTAGCACATGCATGCCTTCACAGTCCACCAGCACAACACCTTTTCAATTTTGGCATCACTGAGGGCTTGCTCCACATTACAGCGTCTCAAATCCACCTGGTGTTGTGTGGTGGCTCTGATATCATTTATCACGACCAAAGGAAACGTCAGTCATATTTGAGCTATAAGACTAGTCAAAGTTGAACTTAGAGTTGGAGCTCATTGGAATTACGAATAAAGACCAGTTTCATTTTGCACTAAAACAAAAATGGGACTTAACACATGCACTTGGTCGCAACGCATACACTCATTACGAGACTTAATGCAACGTTTTCACTCTGCTGCTTATCATACTGTTTGTAGGTCTAGAGACTGAAGTTGGAGAGATGTCCTTTTCAATTATGAACACAGGATCCAGAAACAAAACAACTTTATCATGTTTCTGAATTCTCAGCTAGGTTATAGGTGTTGACTATTATTGTCGTTGATGCTCACCCGAGCATTTTCCTACTGTTGGTGCTGACTGGGTTGTGATTTGGCATTCTCTATGTTGTATTGGGGTCTTTTATGTGTCCTGTATCCAAATATTTTGATGAACTCGAGCTGAAAAACTACGGCTCGGTTTGCTTTACAAACTGGGTTTTACTATTCACAACTCATTTCGTACTTTCAACTCATTTCAACCACTCATTTGAAATTTCAATTCATTTCAACCACTCATTTTATTACTGTTCATAACTCATCTCATCTCATCTTTGAATCCAAGCGGGCTCGTAGATCTCTCATTGTTATGTTCCGTATCCTCATTTTATGAACTCGTATTTCAGCGGAGACACTGATGCAGTGGTTCCTGTGACTGCAACTCGATATTCCATTGATGCACTTAAGCTGCCAACTATTACCAACTGGTACCCATGGAATGACAATGGAAAGGTTAGTGCTCAGAAACACAATTCTTTCCAGCGATAAACTTGGGTGCCAATTCTTAAGGAGCCATCACTAATTTAGAATCGACACATGCAAAGCAATGATTGAAATGTAATTGTTGTTAATAGAGCCATCACTTTTCCCCCCTTTTATATCTGTAAGTTTTGGTTCCATAACATACATAACAATCTAAAGGTGTCTTTAAGATAAACATTTTGTTATAAAATTGATAATTCATCTCCTCACAAGCTTTCATACGTTTGTGACATAGGTTGGTGGATGGAGCCAAGCATACAAAGGACTGACATTAGTGACGGTGACCGGAGCAGGACATGAGGTTCCACTCCATCGGCCTCGTCAGGCTTTCATTCTTTTCAGATCATTTTTGGAGAACAAGCCCATGCCACGCTAAAGCCATTTCAAATTTCAATCCCATTCTTGACAAATAAGCACAAACTATTGTTACCATTTATATGCAGAGCCAGAGGGCTAGGTAAAAGATAAAATAAAAGAAGCATTCCACTCGAGTGCCCCTTCATTCTTGCCCCAAGTGATGCCATTTCATTATTTTAGTTTGCAACCATTGTTTTACTGGATTTGTTCATTGAAGAAAATGCATGATTATGGTAAATGGAAATGGAATTCGTAAATATTTAAGATTTGTATATGAATTTTACTTCTTTGTATTGAATTCTACTGAAATAATTGATTGCTCCTGTTCTGACGAATCAAACATATTTGTTTGGATGAGTAAATTTCTATTTTATGAAAAACAAAACCACGAGGGCACTGCTATATGTCCCGAAGGACGTGTACCGAAATCTTCCGAACAGGTATAATTTTTTTTTTTTTTGTTTCTTTCATTCATTTTTTAATAGTTTTAAATATTAAAAAAAAAAAGAAAAAAATTTACATCATCATTAAAAAATATTTTTACAATCACTAAGTAAAAGAAAAATATATTATTTTGAATTGTTTTAAATATTTTAAAAAAAGGAAAAAAATTTACACTATCATTAAAAAATATTTTTATGGTCACTAAGTAAAAAAAAAATATATATATATTATTTTGAATTCGGTACACAAATTCAATTGAAAAAACATTTCCCAATACATGAAATCAACCTTCTAATTCCATTCAGCCAGTTACTTATGAGTGAGATAATTTCATGGCTTCTTTTAAAAAAATGATTATTAAAAAATGATTTTTTTTTAATGTAAATAAAAAAATTATCCTTTCAAAAGAAGTGATTTGAAAATACTATTTCTCATTATTTCTTCTTCCGTTATTTTGAGCTTAGCCTTTAGACAGTTTCGATTCTCGAAGAGTCAAGAAAGGTCCTCGAGCGTTTTGGCTCTAGGGGAACGCACCCCTCCATTAATTCCATCAAACAAAGTCAAAAGAAGACGGTCAGACATAGCATGTGGGTGATTATGATCCATCATCCACCTCATTCTGATCCCACATCGATAACTACAAGTCAACATCTACAGCACGTTTTTCAGAAAGAATAATTATTCTCAGAAGCAGTCCTTATTCCACTCCACACCCTATCAATCACGAGTGGTTTTTCTTTTTCTTTTTCCCGCAAAATAAAGTAATAAATCGTATAATTTTCTCTATCCGTATTATCTTTCTGCTCACCTTCAGAATTCATTTGAATTTAAAAATGGGATAAAATAAATTATAAATAATAATAAAATAAATGATTAAAATAAGTTAAAATTTAAAATAAATAATTAAAATAAATTGAAAATACGAAATAAATTATTAAAAATAAAATCTAATTTTAAAAACAGGCCAGCCGTTAATCTCTCCCTTTCTCTGGGTTGCTTCAACAATAACTTTTATGCACGGATTCTCACAAATTTCTTTTTCTGATAGTCTACAAACTGGCCAGACAAAAAATTTCTTAAAAACTATTTAATAGGAACAAATAATTGTCATTTTCTTTGGAGATAGATAATATCTTGATGTTTCATATTGGTAGTAGGTGAGAGAGAGTGAGTCTAAGAATCCACCATTTTTATTTTGAATTTTTTTCAACTTTCTTTTTTTTAATTTCTCTTTCATCTTTCTCAACTCTTCACTCCCAATTTTTCCGTTTTTCTTAACCCTCCACTCCATCAAAAAATCGATTTGAGAGTTTCGATCCATCATACTCTGCTCCCCAACTGTCTTTCAAAAGACAAATCAAACAGATTTGATTATGATCTATCTCAGTTTCATCTTCAATTTTGATTTTCGAAATGTAATTTTTTTGCACTTGAAATAAAAAACACAAGATGAAATCTGCTCATTTATTTTAATCCGTTGAGATATGGATTTGGGATGGGTAAAACGGGTGTTTCACTTTGTCAGAAAAAAAAGACCACATCATCCACAATGTGTGGAGTAGGAACAAAGACGGCTTATGAGTAGAATAACTCTTTGAAAAATTATGATCCCTTCAAAATTCAAATGCCCATCTTTGTACAAATTTTTCTACAGAATTGAGTTTTATACGAGATTTTCAAGTATCGTTAAAGAGGAATAATATACACATTATTTTTTTTTACACAACACATGAATTAATAAGGCACAAGTATTTTTGTAAATTACTTTACAAAACTAACATAATTTATCAAAATATATACCCTCACATTATCACTTGTGTTGTGCAAAATATTGTGTAAAATATTGTGTATTTATCATTTTCTATCATTAAACGCAAGCGTGATGAATATCCTATAAAAATATATATATATTGTCTATTTCTTTCTTTCTTTTTAAGTCATTGAGTTTGAATTAACACCAATAAATCTGAATGTTCATACGTGGATATGGGTTGAGATATTCTCGTATATTTTCAAGTTTAGATATTCTTAAATTGTTTTATTATTATTAACAAATTATTCATTATTATTTTACTACTATTCACGTGTATTATGAGATATTAATTTACTCATTTTTAATATAATATAATGGGATGAGAGGTTTCAAATCTGAGTTTTTCATTTGGATAACTAGGCTGTATGTCATCAAATTAGCTCTAACTTCTAAGACCTAGAAAATGAGAGAAAAGACACATTAAATAAGTTTTGCGTTCAATATTATTACAAGTTAAATAAATTTTGTAGGACGGAATTGATGTTTTATCTAAATTCAAATATATTGTATAAGATTTCTTTCATGCGTTATCTAAATTCAATAAAAAAAGCAGAAGGTGCTAATTAATATATAAGAGCAGTAGAATTACTTATATATATGATCTTTGATCATACAGTCTTGAACAATTTTCTCCATTGAAATGACAAACGGTAACTTAAATCTATGGCTTCTAAGATACGTTCCAACCAAGTGATCTTCTAATTTTTAAGAATTTTTGCGATTGATCTAGTCAAAATGAGTGATTAATTATATAATATAGAAGAGAAATGCTATATATATATATATATATATATACGATTTGTCGATTTTGACTTTCTATTAAAGTACATACATATTCTTTAAAAAAAAAAATACATATTGTTTTTTTTTTATAAGATACATACTTATTAATTATGTATTGACATACAATAAAAAAAAATCATATATAATTAATTGAATGAAAGTATGTACATGGTGTGAGGCTTTATGTATAAATTAATCTCAATATAAAAATCGTGACTATAATACGTAGAATAATATTATATATAGTCGTGCGTAAATAAATGTTGTATAATTTCTTTAAAAAAATTGAAATTTATTGTTAAAAAATAATCTTTCAGTCTCATATTTATTTATTTTATTTTTTAAAATAATTATCTGCACTCAATTGTAAGGATCATTTCTCTAATCTCCCTGCACTTTCATTCGAAATAATAAGCAACATTTATTCTATACCGTAAAAAAAGGAAGGCACAACACGCCCCGCGTAGATTTGGGGTGTAACTTTTGAAATTGAAAAAATGGTACACCTCCGGTCCTCCACTACCACTTCTGTATAAATCTTCAGCCATTTCCAAGAGAAGTTGGATAGAATGGGCAAAAATGGGAGATCAGCAACACAAAAGCAGTTCATGTTTCTCTAATTTGCTTTCTCTTTTGGGCTTTGTCTCTGTGCTGATCATTTCTTCACTTTCCAATTCAGTGGCCGTGGCGGTTGCTGAATCATCATGATCGCCTTGAAGAGCAGAAGCGGGACAGGATCATCAAACTTCCTGGGCAACCAGCAAACCTCAACTTTTCTCAATATTCTGGCTATATTAATGTGGCCGGCCCTCCTCGATCAGGCAGCTACTCTTTGTTCTATTGGCTGATCGAGGCTCCGGTTGACAGATTGCCCGCATCAAGACCACTTGTTTTGTGGCTCAACGGTGGGCCAGGTTGCTCCTCCGTCGCTTATGGAGCCTCCGAGGAGGTGGGCCCCTTCCGAGTAAGACCCGACGGCAAGACTCTTTCTTTAAGTCCCTACGCTTGGAATAGAGGTAACAAAATTAATATTGATGTACGTTTTTTTATTTATCCACGAGCTGGCTCCATGCAGTTCTTGATCAGATAAGGTTTGAGAAATGATATTTATAATTATGAAATGTGAATTATGCAATTGTTGTATAATTTCTTTAGAAAAAATGAGTAAAATACAAGATTTACATAAAAAAAAAAAAGAATTTTCAAAGTGATTAAGGTGATAAAGTTATGGGATATCATTACTGATCTACAGTAGTATATATGTAGCATTTCTGATAAAGTTATGGAACTATACTTTCTTTGTTATTGAAAGGGATCAGAAATGTCTACAGCACCTCAACAGTATAAAAGTAGACAAGATTTGACCCTGGGTGATGGGGACTTTCAGGAAAATAAAGAAAGAGATAGGAACAAAGTAAGGAAGTGACACGCACATACAGTTAAAGTAAAATATCTGACTGCCCAGATATTTTACTTGGCTATAAAAGGACTCTGGCCGGCTGGAACAAGGGTGGTCTCTTCTTCTTCAACCTCAGCTTTCCCAGATTTCTCCAAAAGCAGTACGGCGAATTTATCTAAATATTCATCTATATTTTTCTCTGTACAGTGAGCTACGAGAGACTGTAAAAATCTTCATTATAGTGGATTCTCATCCCCAAATACCTGTGGACGTAGGCATTTGCCGAACCACGTAAAATTGTGTGTTCATCTCTCTTTATTTCATCTGTTATTACATATGTACAGTCACGCCGGGACCTCACCGGGGGCCCCAAACGATCTCAAACGAAGCCCAACTCGCACCTGTGGGTTAGAAATAATTCTTTCTCTCACTCCGACCCGTTGGCCGATTTTTATGACCTTAACAGTAGCGCCGTCTTTGGGATTCTGAACATCGGTAGTGAGAAAATGATGACTTTCTTACCCACTGAATAAAAGTATCCGACCGACCAACTCAACAAAAATTTTTCCAGATAAGTATACTCAACCACTTTTTTCTTATTTTTATATTTTATTACTTTTATCACTAATACGATCGAAAAGAGGTTGACACCAGCTCGATCGATCTCGAGCTCAACCATCTATTCATTTATCTTTCTGACTCGAGATATCCACGAGAAACACGAACACATGTATACATTGGGTCGATATATCTATAGTCTAAAACACTGTGCACTTAATGCACAATGAATTGTGCATACCGAGCACATGCACGTAAACTATACACGGAGCACATGCACGTACACTGTACACGCCCGAGCACATGCACAGTGCTCAGGGATGTGCACAGTACACTGTGCATACCCGAGCACATGCATAGTGCTCGAGTCGTGCCATGCATGCACGTACGTGCATGCACGGCAGAGTGAGCCCAGAGCTCACGGCGCTGGCGCCGTGGGCCCGGGTCGACTGCCGGCGGTCACCCACTGGCTGTCGGCAGTTTCTGTCTGCGGCAAGGTGGGCGCCGGCCACCCACTTGCCGGAGACATCCCACTCGGACCTGTATCACTCAAACAACGAGGGCATGCGGCCCAGGACAACCGCGACCTGGCTGGAGCCCCGCCTCCCCCTAGCTAAGTTGCCGGTGTCGTCTGGGACAGACGCCACCGTCCCCGGCTGATCACCTCGCCGGAAAACCGTGGGCCACCCCCACACCTCTAGTACGTGGAAATCGGGAAGCCCACTCTCGGTGGAACAGGGTTGGCCCACCGGCGACTCCAGGGTAGTCGTCGGCTCTGTCTGACCTTGCCAAGAAGTGGCCGGCCCACCGGCGACTTCTAGGGTGGTCGAGTCACCTCTCAGACCCCTTAGCTCGAATTTTCCCGAGCTCCCCTTGGAGCTCAGTGGCTCACCACCTAGCTCGAATTTTCCCGAGCTCCCCTCGGAGCTCAGTGGCTCACCACTTAGCTCGAACTTTCCCGAGCTCCCCTCGGAGCTTAGCAGCTCACCACCTAGCTCGGATTTTCCCGAGCTCCCCTCGGAGCTCAGTGGCTCACCACTTAGTTCGGATTTTCCCGAGCTCCCCTCGAAGCTCAGTGGCTCACCACTTAGCTCGGACTTTCCCAAGCTTGCCTCGATGCTCAGCAGCTCACCACCTCGCTCGAATTTTCCGAGCTCCCCTCGGAGCTCAGTGGCTCACCACCCACTAGACCTGGTTTTCTCTCGGATCTCCATCAATCGGAAAACACCTCTCGAAATTCTCTTACTCAGGAACCATGAACGAACACCATCCCAGCTCGGAAACCTCCGGTCCAAGTCCCTCTAGCTCGAACACCAGCTCGGGATTCTTCAACTCGGAAAGGTCCCTCGGAATGACCCTTTCAGGATTCATCTCTCACACTCGGAAGAACAAGCTCACCACACCCTCACAACTCACTCTTTCGGAAGCATGCTTACGCCACACGGGCAATGGATCTCCCTCAGCTCGGGTTCGCTAGCACCACCCGCTTGTGACCCTTCATCTCTCGAACCAGCCCAACCACTCGGATATACCTCTCGGGATAACAATCACCAGCTTGGATCTCCCACTGCCCAGTTCAGTGCTCGGGAAATGCCTTCGGAAATACCTTCAGTTCAGTGCTCGGAAACACCTCTCGGTTCTCCACCACTTTGGAAGCACCTCTCGGATTACACACTCGGATTTCTTCCTGCTCGGATTTCTCTCAGTTCGGACCAGAAACCCTCATCTCGGAATTTCCTTCCTTACATTGCACTCCATCCGCTTGATAAAATTCTTCGACTTGGCTGCCCTGGGGATGAGCAGATAGGACATGAGACCTAATGGCTGAGCCCCGACTCGCATCTAGTCACCCTTTGAAAGCATCGGATTTTGAGAATCATAACCTCTTCTTCTTCATCATCAACAACACTACTCAGCTATGCTTCAACAGCCTGTGTTTTCCCTCAACACAGGCTCCGCCCAACTCGCGGGGTACTGCCCACACCTCGAGCTCGCGATTTTATTTGAGCTTTGAGCACAATTCAATGAACTCGAACTTTCTCGTGGGAGCTCGAGAACCTGTCTATCACAGACACCATCTCGGATTTCGACTCAAATTACCATCACATGGGCTCACACGCCCCTCACCTCATCCAGTCACATAACTTACTCACAACGCGCCCATTGTGCCACTCGGGACACGCCTCATGAACACACTCGATACCCTCCACGACGCTCATACCATAATGGATCATACGCACGACTCAACTTCACAGGCTCTATCAGCTCAAGGGTCCACCGAGCTTCCTCCATTTCTATTGGGACCTGTCACGTGGCCCAACACTCAGGACTCACATCACTCATGCATATTCGGGTCAAACACCTCACACACATCAGGGAACTCGCCTCACACGCGAACCCCCGGCATCACACTCAACAGTTATTCATCTAGGAAAAACTAGGAAGAACTACCAGTCTCTGTGCTCTTGGGACTCTCCTGGACCCATTTACATGGATCCATTCCTCACATTCCTCAGGACATGGAAATTTTTCACTCACTCGGAACCAATTATGCCTTCCTCACAAGCACACCAACCTTAGAAAGTTATCAGGAACTATAAGCAGCTTGGGTTCTCATTTGTTTATAAACTCGGGGCTCACCTCGCTCATGGAAAACTCACAAGTTCGAAATATTCATGCTCTATAAGAGCTATCTTCCTCACCTTTTTGCAGGAATCGGGCAACCACCACCCATGCCTCGGCACTCGGAACACGACACTCGGGAGTTAATGCTTAGGATCTCACAGCTCCTCGCTCGGGAGTCGACGTTCAGAAATTTATCACTCGACATTCGACATTCGAAAACTTTTTTCCACAGACAAAAATACATCAGTTTGTCTCTCTTACATTATGTGAATTTATCTTTGTACTGATAAAGTTATTGCTTGCAGCATGGGACATCGACGCGTTATCACCTCCCGTGGGGTCGGTCTATCCACCTACGCGAAGTGACAGAATCCCGCGGGGTCGGTCTATCCACCCACGCGAAGTAATAGAATCCCGCGGGGTCGGTCTATCCACCTACGCGAAGTAACAAAATCCCGCGGGGTCGGTCTATCCACCTACCCGAAATAACAGAATCCTGCGGGGTCGGTCTATCCACCTACGCGAAATAATAGAATCCAGCGGGGTTGGTCTATCCACCCATGCGAAATAACAGAATCCAGCGGGGTCGGTCTATCCACCCACGCGAAGTAACAGAATCCCGCGGAGTCCTAGGCGATGCACTCCCGCCGGGTCTCACGCGATAACACCTCACGTGAAGTCAATCAAATCCCACGGAGTCCTAGACAATGCACTCCCGCTAGGTCTCATGCGATGACACCTCCCGTGGAGTCTTAGACAATGCACTCCCGCCAGATCTCATGCGATGACATTTCCCGCTAGGTCTTACGCAATGACACTTCCCGCAGAGTCCTAGGTGATGCACTCCCGTCAGGTCTCATGCGATGACACTTCCCGCGGAGTCCTAGACAATGCACTCCTGCGGATTTCATGCGGTGACACCACCAGACAGGTCTTATACTATGACGGAATAGGCTTTGCGCCCTCCTCACAGCAACATCCCTCTCAAAAGGCTCACAGGGTTGTCAGATCAACCACAACCCTTTCAACAGCTCGCAAGGTTGTTGGATCAACCACATCTTACTCAAAGGCTCGCAAGTTGTATGACCATCCACAAACTACAAAAAATCCACCCACGCGAAGATTACTAAGGTCTCCCCTTAACCTAGCTCCACAGCAATATTTTACACAATCAGTATTTTCTCGAGATTCAGGATACAAAACTACAAAGACAAAATTTCCATCAAAGTATCTTTGATAAGAATTCGCGGGGTACTGAAAGGGATCAGAAATGTCTACAGCACCTTAACAGTATAAAAGTAGACAAGATTTGACCAGGGGTGATGGGGGCTGTCAGGAAAATAAAGAAAGGGATAGGAACAAAACAAGGAAGTGACACACACATATGGCTAAAGTAAAATATCTGACTGCCTAGATATTTTACTTGGCTATAAAAGGACTCTGGCCGGCTGGAACAAGGGTGGTCTCTTCTTCTTCAACCTCAGCTTCCCCAGATTTCTCCAAAAGCAGCACGGCGAATTTATCTAAATATTCCTCTATATTTTTCTCTGTACAGTGAGCTACGAGAGACTGTAAAAATTCCTATTATAGTGGATTCTCATCCCCAAATACCCGTGGACGTAGGCATTCGCCGAACCATGTAAAATTGTGTGTCCATCTCTTTTTCTTTCATCTGTTATTACGTATGTACAGTCACGCCGGGACCTCACCGGGGGCCCCAAACGACCTCAAACGAAGCCCAACTCGCACCTGTGGGATAGAAATAATTCTTTCTCTCACCCCGACCCGTTGACCGATTTTTATGACCTTAACAATTATTTCTAATAAGTTAATTGAATTTACTTGGTGCATAGGCAAATTTGCTTTTCCTTGATTCATCGGCAGGAGTATGATTTTCCTATTCAGATAATTCATCGGATGTATACACTGCTGGTGACCGAAAAACAGGTCACTCTTTCACAATTTTGTTCCTTATTGTTGCTCAATTTTAGTTGTTGAAGTTCACCCATTTACCCTTACCTAACTTTTCAATATTGCATTCGCAAGTATTGCAGCAAAATATTCCTATACATTTCTCATTAAATGGTTTGAGAGGTTCGCTCGGTACAAACATAGGCCATTCTACATTTCGGGAGAAAGCTATGCAGGTTAATTTTCTTGCTCACCAAACAGTACTACATTTTCCTGACTAATAATGATTTTAAACTTTTTAAAGTGGAGAGCTTGCCTTAAGTTTTTCATTAATGTGCGTTCATCTGGTCACTACATTCCTGAACTTTCTCAAATTATAGTGCGGGCCAACAAGGGAATTAAGAATCCAATCAATAATTTCAAAGAGTTCTTGGTAAGTCATTAATTCGTGAAGAATCAAATCAATATAACATCCACCTGTCAAAAGTTCAAATTTGGCTCTTTTAAAAAAAGTAAATTCATCTTCATCCTTTGATCTGTCGTAAATTTGAGCGGTTGGGAAACCCACTCTGCATGGATGCTTATAACGATAATATTGGTACGTACGTTCGAGTATTGGTGGAACCATGGTTTAACATCTGATTCCTCATACCATCTACTTAACAAGTTTTGGTCATGAAATGTCACCATTCCATTCGCTCGGGGTGGATGCTACGCTGCTCTTTCTCAAGCTTCCAATGAGTTTGGAGGCATCGATCCCTATAGCATTTACAGCACGCCTTGCTATAGTGACGATGGAGGTTGATCTGCAAGGAAGAATAATTTAAAGCGCCGTCCACAGTACTTGGTAATTAAGCCCTCCTCAGCATTAATCTGATTTCCAAGTCCTAATTAAGTCCAGTATATATATATATATATATATAATATGTATGGGAAAATATTATTAGTTATGTATATATATATGTGCATGTTGACGTCTCTCCATGGGCGTAGGGTGTACGTATTAGTTTCATGAAAATTCTTAATAAATTAAGAAAAAAAATGGAATGATATGCATGTGAGAGTTAATTTCAGGCATGGAGATATGGAGTCAGTACAAAACATTATTTTGCCGTGATGCACACAAGAAAATACATGATGAACGTTACAAGGGTGCAGATGGCTTTTCATGTCAACAATGCTCGGGTTCCTCGTCCTTGTATAACTTGCAAGTATGGAGATTTGCCTCTCATTTGTATTCGCAACTCACCTCTATTTATCTCCATTTCATCATTATATTTTTATAATTTTTTATATAAAACACAAATTCCTATACACATTTTTCTAATCCCAATATATATTTTTCAAATTCCAATATACATTTTTTAAATTTTAAAATAATAATAATTTAAAAAATAAACTAAACTTATCTCAACTCATCTCATCTTCGAATCTAAACGAGACATGCTTTATATATAATGCTCCTTTATTAATATTTAAGAAAATACTTCAGACGTAATTTTTTTTATATAAGAGTAAACTTATAAATTAGTATTATGGCATGATGTAGCACTTTAGATTGTAAAATATTTTTATTATAATAAATTTAAGGGAGACGTTGGGGACCGGTCCGGCTGTCCCCAGCGTCTAAAGCAGCCCAACGTTAGTTGGACTGCTTGATGATGAAAAACACATTAAAATAAAATAAAAAATAAAGATTAAAAATATACTAAAAAAATAAAATGAACAAAACATAATAAAAAACACAATAAAAAAATAAAAACATAATAAAAAATACAATAAAAAAATAAAATGAAGATGAATTTAAGGGGATTCGGCCATGGAGCGAACGGCGGTATGGGTCCGAAACGGGTTTAAGGCTGCCGGGGGCACACCGGAGCTCGCCGTCGTAGGAGTGAGGTCGTCTGAGTCAGCCGGTCCCAATGGCGGGGGCGGTGTCACCCACCGCTACCGGTGGCGGCGAGAGCTGCTCTGTGTAGGGGGCAGCCCGTCTGCCCCCAAGGATTTCTCTAAATTTAATAAATCTTATAAAATTATATCAGTTTATAAATTTATAAATTTATTTTTATGTGATGATCTGCATGTGTAAGCAGCACTTGATCTCTAATATTTAAGTTTATATATATTCACTAATATACTGCATAATATGCAGTCATATTGTTAGAACTTGGTGGAATGATTCTCCAAAATCCATGCTTCGTATCTATAAAGGACTTATAGCGGCTGGTATCAGGATTTGGGTCTTCAGGTAATCCTTTTAATTTATACACAAAACATCTACAACTTCTCAAATAAGCTGTAATATTGATTCATGATCAGTACTTAAATTCAGAATTTACTGACTGCAAACTCTAAAAACAGTGGTGACACGGATGCCGTTGTGCTATTGAGTGCAACTCGATATTCCATTAAATTAAGCTCTAGGGCTCAAGACCATCACCAAGTGGTATCCTTGGTACGACGACAAGGAACAGGTTTGCCATTACTCTAATCAAAATTGGAATTATTCGCTTAGGATTTATATAATACAAGAAAAATGAATTTTTATAATCAATTATATTTTGTGATGAAAATATTATTTATGATTAATATTGATTGTATATAATCATTTTATTAGAATTAACTGACTATAAATAAATTTTTTTGTTAAGAGTGATATGTTAATGTACTTCTTGTGGCTAAATCGATCGAGAATAAATAGTACTTAGTGTTAAAAAAAGCTGAACGAATTTTATGTGATATATATAGGTTGGTGGGTGGAGCCAAGTATACAAGGGTCTGACCTATGTGACTGTAAGGGGAGCAGGGCATGAAGTTCCCTTCAGTCAGCCCCGACGCTCTTTGATACTGTTTAGTCACTTTTTGAAAAACAAGCCCCTGCGGGAATATTAACAATAAATATTGCATCATGGGTAAGGGAATGAATGCTTGGGATTATTTACTCAACTGTTTTAAAAAAATAAATATTAATTCGTGACTAGTTTTACTTTCCTTTATATATATATATATATATATATATATATTATAATCTTGTTGGTTTATGCAACTAATTGGTTATTTAGCTGTACTGTTGTCGGACCCTCGAGCCCGCATAATATTTAAAAGCAGTTACTACTCTTTTATCATATTTTTATTACTATATAGTACTGTATCTAAAATTTTTATTAAATCTAAAAAAATTAAAAAATATATAATTTTAATTATAATCACTTCCTAATTAATATTAAGTAAAAAATAAAAAAATAATAAATGAGTAGTAAAAATAATAAGTATTACCACTATTGGTCGGGTGTAAAACAAACAAAGCCGCCCATCCGACTGTTAATTAGACTTTCTCTTCCTGATAATATTATTGGTCAATTTTAAGCTGACTAGTCATCCTATCCTCTCTATTAATCGTCTTCAGACGAATTAATATAGCTATCTAGTTGCATAAAAGGCATGCGCAAATTAGTTGCAGCAAGTTGCGTGTTGACCCTACTAATTAAATTCGTAATTATATATCTGTGGTATCCTTGGTACGAGGAGTACAAATACAATGAACATGCATGACAACATTATATCATGAGATGTCGGGGTCGAGTTCAAGACCCTAACGATCGAGGTAGCGCTGCTATCTAGCTAGGATCGATTAAGAGAAGTAAATTATTTTTCATCTTGAATATATAATATTTTCATTGATTTGAGTATAACTTAAATCAGGGGTGCATGGGAAGCTACTAGCTAGCGTTCATTCTTTTCCAGGAAAAATTATAACAATCTAGATATATATATATATAAGTAAAGCACCAATAATTATTGGTCCACGTACACAAGGCTAGCTATAGGATTAGGACCGCAGAAGTTTCTGAGGAACTCCCAAATTTTCCCATCTTATATATAAAATCAAACGATAATAAATAGTATCATGAAAATGTACATCGATCAAACGGACTTCTAATGCCCAAAATCGTAGATTTTTCGCTAATAATTAGATAATATTAATTCGTACGTACGTATGACTTTTTCTTACAGGACTCTTGCTGCATATATTGATGTGTCTTTATTCCGCTGATCGCCCTTATAAATTAATCAATAAAAGTCCTGCAAGCCAACGAAGAACCCCATGGACACGGACTTTTCTCTATATAATAATTCGTACGTCAATAATGTGTGCCAGTCGTGCATGCGACTTGGACCTGCAACGGTTACGACGAACTTTCTTATACACTTATCCGATTAGTTCATCAGTTTCGATCGATGACGTTTTCATGAATTGATCAAAGTTTAATTTTATTAGAAAAGTGAACTTCACTCCAAAAAGTATAAAAATAGCTATTCTTTATTAATATTGGAATCCATTTTTTAACAAAGAATTTATATCAACTACCGTTTTTCCTCCTAAAATATTAATTAATTATATACTTTTATATATGTTATCTCTCTTAATTATCCGTGCCAAAAATAGGTTATATCATACATGTTCACTTTTGAATTATTTGAAGAGGCAATTGGCCGTGCTGACTGCTGATGATAACATCATCCAATATTCTCTTTACCAAATTTAAAGTACTACAAAACATGAGAAGAATGATCGACGTGATATTTCTTGGGACTTTATATATATGGAATAATCAATCCACATGTTGTGTCGTTAATTAGCTGATGTCATTAACTAATTTGTTTGGATATTAAGTTGAAATGAGATTAATTGATATAAAAGTTCAAAAGTTAAATAAAATATTATTATTATTTTAAAATAAAAAAAAATAAATTATTTATTATATTATATATAAGAATTTGAAAAAATTGTAATTATAAAATAAAATAATACGAAATGAGATGAGATAAAATATTTGTACTATTCAAATGAGACCTAAATAAAATTATCAAGCTCAATTTTTAAAACAATGAAAAAAAAAAAAATAGTGCCCGTCAAGGCCGGAAAGATACGTTTACTAACTTTTTTGTTTTAAAAAAAAATTCAGCAAGGCTAGGGGTCCACACACAGACACACACACACACACACACATATATATATATATATATATATATGTATATTTGTATTTATTTGACCAACATCTTCGGCACGTATGCCCTTTAACGGACGGCTATATATATATATATATATATATGTATATTTGTATTTATTTGACCAACATCTTCGGCACGTATCCCCTTTAACGGACGGCACTACACACTCGATCGGTCCCCCAAATGATTGAGTAGCGACCGATTTTCAAAATTTGGACTTTTTAAAACAAAAATCAGGTAAGAACAATTTTTAATCAAAGAAAAATCGAAAACTGGAGAAAAATAAATAAATAAAGATTTATTCACTGGATGTAATTAATAAATTAGCTTGAGACTCCATCATTTTAAAAATTAAAGCCTCAAATTGCTGCCGTCCCAAGGCCTTGATAAAAATGTCTGCCAACTGCATATTGCTCTTCATGTGTAGTGTCTTGATTAATCTTGCTTGGATTTTAATTTTCTCTCACTATATGGCAGTTAATATTAATGTACTTTATCCTCTCATGGAACACGGAGTTAGTAGCCATGTACAAATATGTTTGGTTATCACAAAACAAATATTAATGTAATTTGTGGGTGTGAAGCATGTAAGTCTTTTAAGTAATTGCACTAGCCACATTAATTCACAAATTGTAAAAATTATGGATCTATATTTGACCTCTGCAGAACTTCTAGAAATTATGGACTATTCCTTTAATCGCCATGAAATTAATGAGTCCCTAAGAAAAACATAAAAACCAGTAACATTTTTCCTTGTATCTACACACCCAACCTAATTCACATCTGCAAAACCCTTTAGGTGTAATAATGACTTAGATGACAGGAAAATAACTTGTCCTAGAGTTCCCTTAATGTATTGTAGTACCTTGTTAGCAGTTGCCAAGTGTGTATGCCTTGGTTTGTCCATAAATTTAGAAAAGCACTTGAATGAATATGATATATTTGGCCTAGTGATGACAAGGTATATTAGTCTTCCTACCAACCTTCTGTATGTTGTAGGGTCATTTAACAGGTTCTCTTCAGTTCTGTTCAACTTTAGATTCTGCTCCATAGGAAATTTCTGTGGCTAACTCCTTAACATGCCATAGTCTTCAAGGATTTCTAAAGCATATTTTCTTTTGCTAAGAGTGATGCCATTAGCTGTCCTATTTCAATGCCTAAGAAATACTTTAGAGGGCTCAAATCTTTCAACTTGAATTTGTTGTCCAGAAAAAATTTAAGGTTCTCAACTTTACTCATGTCATTTAAAGTTTTTAAAATATCATCTACATACACAAGTAAAGCCATAAAGATAATCTAGTTATTTTAGTGAAGAGAGTAATCTATAGTGGACTGAGTGAAACCATGCGAGATGAGGCTGGTTGAAAATTTGCTAAACCATTGTTTCGAGACTTGCTTTAAGCCATAAAGAGACTTCAGTAATTTTTAAACTGTTTGAGGCTCCCTCTGTTTAGCAAATCATGGTAGCAAACTCATGTAGACTTCTTCATGAAGTCACCATGTAAAAGTGCATTGTTAACATCCAATTGGATAAGATGCCAATTAAAAATGGAAGCAAGAGCCCAGACTATCCTAACAATCAATTTTGGCTATAGGTGAGAATGTTTCATAGTAATCGAAACCCTCTTGTTGGATATACCATTGGCCACTAATCTAATTTTGTATTTTTCAAAAAAACTACTAGACCTGAGTTTAACATTGTAAACCCATCAAAAACCAATAGAGACTTTACCAGCAGGCAGTGTAGTGATTTGCCAGGTGTGGTTTGCCTTTAAGGTTACTACTTCATTTGCCATAGCCTTT
This sequence comes from Platycarya longipes, assembly GCA_036559045.1. Lineage (NCBI taxonomy): Eukaryota > Viridiplantae > Streptophyta > Magnoliopsida > Fagales > Juglandaceae > Platycarya > Platycarya longipes. Next base: position 10,949,173 of record CM071790.1, on the reverse strand, counting down.
CAAAGATATTTTGGTTAAAAAATGGTAGATAATTTGAGAGTGAAGGCTCGGTGGGAATCTGAGAGATGATGATAAGATAAAGTAGAATCTAAAGGGTGAGGGTTACCTACTTGTAAAAGACAATTACAGAAGTGGATGGTTGGAGTGGAATCTGAGAAGGAAGAAACCAGTGATGAAAGTAATCCAAGTAGCTAGAAACTCTTCTGGTTCTAGTGAAGGTATAAGTAGGCATGATAGGTGGATCACGAAAAGGGAAAATAGGAGGAGATCATGAAGATGCATAATCATGAAAATCATAAAAGGAATCAGTATGAGAATGAGCATGAGAATCATATGTATGTTCATGAGAATGATCATGAGAGTCCAAAAGGAAATCAGTATAAAAAATGTTAGGTATGGATAATGGGAGGACAAGTAAGGAACTTTTAGTGGATGGAGGAGGTGGTAAAACATAAGTGATGAAGGAAAAAATGGATTCATGGAATACCACATCTCGAGATACAAAAAAAATTTTGGTATTGAGGTCAAAAAAATTGTATCCCTTGTAGTAGATGGATATCCAATGAAAATGAATTGCCCAGCACGAGGTGAGAACTTATGTTTATGACCGAGAGAGGTGGTAGCATAGCAGAGACACCTAAACACCCTTAAATGATTGAGAATGGGACTATGTTTGTAAATGACAGCATGTGGTGACACATGTCCTATAATAAGAGAAGGTGTCCTATTAATAAGATATGTAGCAGTCATAATGCAATCACCCCAAAATAAAAGAGGAACACTTGATTGAGACCTAAGGGACCTAGCAATAGTTGAAAGATGTTAGTGCTTTCTTTCAACCCGAGCATTTTGTTGGTATGTTTCAATGCATGATTTCTGATGAACACAACCTTTTGAATTGTAAGAATCAATCATAAGGAATTCGAGACCATTGTTAGTTCTAATCATGGTTTTAATAACATATCCAAATTGAGTAGAGACAAGAGAAAAAAAGACTGTAAAATAGACCTAGTGTCTAACTTGTGTTTCATTAAATATGTCCACGTGCATTGAGTGCAGTCATCTACAATGGTAAGAAAAAATTACTTGAAACCAGAATAAGTGAGTACAGAAAATGGCCCCCAATTGTCACAATGAATAAGATCAAATGGATTAGATGCAATAGAAATACTGATATTTAATGGTAAGCGTTTCTATTTTGTTAGAAGACATGTAGTGCAATGAAAGGAATCTAAACACTTAATAGTAGAATCTAACTTATGCAAGAAACTAATTCTAGAGCAAGAATATGCCCAAGTCTGAAATGCCATAAGTCAAAAAGGCAAGGTTGAACAGAAAAACAAGAAACATAATTGTTGAATGCTACTTGCTTGAAAAAATAGAGGTAATCTCGTTCTTCACCCACTCCAATCATCATCTTGTTGGTAAGGTTCTGAATCAAACATGTATGAGGCAAGAAAACAAGAGAACAATGAAAATCAGTAGTCAATTTACTAGCAGAGATTAAGTTAAAATTAAAGGAAGAAACACAAAAAAATATTTAGCAAAAGGATATTAGATCAAGAGAGTTGAATTGTTCCTATGTGAATAGATATGGAAGAATTATTTGAAAGTCTGACAAAAGAAGAACAAGAAGAACCCAAGAGCTCGTATGGATTCAGAGATGAGATGAGATGAGTTATGAATAGTAATAAAATGAGTGGTTGAGACGAGTTGAAATTTAAAATGAGTGATTGAGATAAGTTGAAAGTATGAAATGAGTTTTGAATAGTAAAACCTAGTTTTAAAAACAAACCAGGCATATGGAGCAACAAAACCTGTTGGCTTCAAAGATGTTGAATTGAGCATGGCAATGAGTTGTTGATACTGCTCAATGGTGAATGACATAGCACAAACTTGCACATGTGAAGAGACATTAGGTTGAAACAAAGAATCAATAAGAGTAGAGACAGAACCTAAAGGAGCAATGGCAGAAGTTGTAGAAGTTTTGTTCTTAAATTTGAATCTTAGGGGGTAGCCATGAAGTTTATAACAACATTCCATAGTATGACCCAAGAAGCTACAATGGCTACAAACAAGTCTTTTCTTATCCTAGGAGGGAGGGGGTTTGGGGAAACGAACAAAATTTTGGCGAGAAAGTAAGGTCATGAGTTCGACAGGCAAGGTGAGGAGAAATTCATGTTGCTTTCCTCTTGGTAAACTAGGGAAAAAACTTGGCTAATGGGTGGTAATGCATCATAAGAAGGATTTGAGCTGTAATTGCGGAAAATGATTCATCAAGGCCAACGAGCAACTTCATAACATATTATGAATGTTGTGCAGCAACAACTTCCTTTAATGCACCATAAGAACATACTGGTAAGGGTTTGTAGTTACTGAGTTCATCCCACAAACCTTTGAGGAGGGTGAAATAGGCAAAGCTCGAGAGAAAGCCTTAAGACAGGCTAGGAATTTGGCGCTGGAGTTGAAAAATTCCTGGACTATTTGCTTGAGAGAAATGATCATGTAAATTATCCCAGACCTCTTAAGTATTAGCAATGTAGAGAATATTGTTTGCTAATTCTGTGCAAACAACATTTAAGAGCCACGAGAAGATCATTTTATTGCATTGGCACCAAGCTCCAAAGAGAGGGTCAGTGTTAGAGGGACACGTGATAGATCCATCAAGAAAAATATACTTGTTCTTGGCTTCCAAGGCGATAAGCATGGACTGGCACCAATTGTGATAATCTTCTCCCAAAATAGAGAAGGATTGAGACACAAGCAAAGCACAGGGACTCTTCGAATGGGGAAGTTAATAAGGGTTTGAAGAGTGTTCTGGGTTTGCAGCAGTTTGAGCGTGAGGATCAATAGGATTAGCCATGGGGAGAAGGAAGGTAAGAAAAAAAAAGTGTTTGGTAGGAAGAAAAAGGAAAGGGGAAACTCTTTTCTCAAGAATTCTATGATACCATGACAAAAATGGAAGGACAATTGTGAAAAAAGTTTTTCATTGAGTTCTTTGAAAACAAAAATAATAGACTAACAAACTTATTGTCGTATAACTATTACAGCGCCTTTACTTGTGTAAAATAATAAAAATCTTCTAAAAAAATATTCCTATCAATTCTTTTAAGAAATATCATAAATTTGAGTAAATAAAATCAACCCCTCTTGGCCTTTAATTTATGAAAGATATTTACCAATTAAGCTGGAGAAGAGCCTTTATATAATTAATGAAAAATTCTATTTATCATCTATATATTATATATAATCTTCTAATTCTTATTTTTTTTTCTCTTATTAAATGCATAATATATGAATTAATGATGAGTAGAATAATTTAATTAATTCAAGAAGAAATATAAAACTAAAAAAATTATAAAACTAAAAGTAAGTATTATGTGCATGGTGTCATGTGGATCAGATGAAGAGTTGTATCAAAGCTAGCTATAATATTACATAGAACAAGTGTCGTGTGTAGTTAAAAAAAAAAAAATACTATTAAAAATTATTTTTTAAAATAAATCTCATATTTTTTTTAAAATAATTACACGATACATATCGTACCGGCGTCTTTGTCACACGGTTACCACCACGGCATGATCTAGCTTTGAATATGTCAAAGTAGTACTCTTCTATCTAGGAACTCATCTTCTCGGTCGACCTCCATAATTGATCATGTGTCTCAGACTTTCTTTAATATAAATAGCAACAACTTCATCTCCTTCCTCACACTTATTATTATTTCTAGAGAAAAACAAACTGACACATGCTGCAATATTCTTCTGTGGGGGACTTGTAAATTAGGTTGCCCACATCATCATCTCTGCACGCAATCTCTTTCATTATTATTTCTTCGACGTTTATTGTCAACTTTCTCAGAGTTCTGCCTCGATCGAAGGATCGATCATGGCCACCAAACAAGAGTATGAGCGGACAATGGAGGAAACGCCTACATGGGCTGTGGCTGTGGTGTGCTTCGTGTTGATTGTTATTTCAATCTTTATCGAGTATATTCTTCATGTTATTGGACATGTAAGCTGCTTTCTCTCTTTTTGTACTTAATTACTTAAAACCCAATAAAATGGAAAAATAAGAATATTAATTTTATTATTTGTCTTAATTGCTGAAATTCTTGCATCCTTTACAGTGGCTGAAAAAGAAACACAAGCGAGCTCTTTACGAATCACTTGAAAAGATCAAAGCAGGTAATTCACATTCAGCTTATCATGATCATGCAAGTCTGTTTATCATATATATAGTAGCTAGCCTAGCTAACCATTTTTATTTCTTGTGTGTGTGTGTGTGTGTGTGTGTTTTTTCTTTTTGTCAGAGCTTATGCTGCTGGGATTCATATCCTTGCTTCTAACAGTGTTTCAAGACTACATTTCTGATATATGTATATCAAAGAGTGTCGGAGCCACCTGGCATCCCTGTGAAAATGAGTCGAAGGACTCAACGTCAGGGGAAGATTCTGATGAGAAAAGTGGCCGTAAACTACTTCAATTTCTGGAATCTGGCTTCGGTGCTCGGCGAAGATTAGCTAAAAAAGGATATGACAAATGCGCGGAAGTAAGCTACATAAATTATATTGATCACAATTCTCAGTTTTGTCGTTTACTTTAGTTTTTGTTGCGAACGGTACAGACAGTTTAGATAGTTTTCATTGCAAGTGGCCTTATCTTTTCGGTCGACTTGATGATGATCTCTTGATTCTCTTGGCTGGAATTCAACCAATTAATCTATCATATATTTAAAGATAAGAAATTACCACTCGTCTTAGAGGTTTAAATTAAACAGAAAATTAGAAACGATTAGAAGTCGCGTAGATCTGCATGGTGATGATCATGAAGTATTTTGAATTAATTAATAGGAGGGTAAAGTCGCTTTGATGTCGGCGTATGCGATTCACCAGCTCCACATATTCATCTTCGTGTTGGCTGTTTTTCATGTGCTTTACTGCATTATCACCTTGGCTTTGGGAAGAACCAAGGTACGTACTTTAATTATTAATACATGATCGATGATCATCATCATGACCTAATTATTGGCTCTGGATCGATCTCATGATCTAATTTATATATATTTTTGTTTGATCGGATTGCAGATGAGAAAATGGAAGGTTTGGGAGGATGAAACAAGAACACTTGAATATCAGTATTCTAATGGTAATTAATTTCAAATTTAATTTTGTTACCCGTGATTTATGGAGTCTAATTTGAAAGCTACTGCGTGGGCCAAACTAGGCCGGTTAATTCAACTGGCCAATTTATTATATTCGATGACGTGGAAGCTGTCAATTATATCATTGATTTTCCGAATAAATAATAAAATGTTATCCGCTGACGTGGAAGCTGTCAATATCATTGATTTTCCTTATTTTACTTAAAGAATAAAAAATATATATTTATTAAATTAATTAGATATCGCTGTACCATATATAATAGAGTGATGATAGACGTATAATATTTTTATACTAATTTTATAATTTATAGTGTTTTAATTTTTTATTATTTTATTTTAAGTATTTTTTTAATATACTTAATCATTAAGAAAAAATAAAAAATATATATAATTTTATTAATATTTATATTTTTAATCACTGTAAAATTAAAAATTAAATGCAAAATTAAATAAAAAAAAGTTATAAAATAATTATAAAATGGTTGTAAGTTTATCATTTATGTATATAATATTGGACTTGGTCATGATAAGCATGAGTTGCTCCACATGAAGTACTAGTGCATGATAGTGCATGATTATGCTAATAAAATATTAATGCATATATGCATGCAGTCAATATTTCATTGGATGATCCTTTTAAAAACATATAAATTATATATAGATCAATATGACCGTTTAAGTTACTTTTTTACGTACTGATCGGATTATTTTTAAGTATGAGAAAATCTTCGATCAGAGAATTCTCTATTTATATTTATCTTTTTTCCCCATTTTGGTATTATGAGTGCATGCATCATGGGGTAAAAAAAATTATGTAAGGGAGTATATATATTATATATACGTATTCTCTTGATGATGACGCGAGGGCGATCGACATCTGCTTATCAAAGGAGTTATTCATAATGCAGATCCAGAGAGGTTTAGATTTGCGAGGGATACATCATTCGGACGAAGACATTTGAACTTCTGGAGCAAGTCAACGGTTTCCCTTTGGATAGTAAGTGCTCATAAGCCATGCATGGAATTTCCATTAAGATTATATATATATGCATACGTTTCTAAATGATAATATAATATATATATATATATATATAATTCAGCTGTTTAATTAAAGGCTATTTTCCTTTTATTTTTAGGCTTGTTTTTTCAGACAATTCTTCAGGTCAGTTACTAAGACTGATTACCTTACGCTGAGACATGGATTTATCATGGTAAGTGTAACATTATATGTACAGATTTATTTACACCAAATATATATATATATGCATGCTGGCTAGCTTTTCTGTAAATTCACATTAATGATAAATATTAATGTTATGTTTTACATATATATATATATATATATATATATATATCATGACTTCATCAGGCACATTTAGCACCCGAGAGTGAAACGAGATTTAATTTTCAGAAATACATCAAGAGATCACTTGAAGAGGATTTTAAAGTAGTGGTGGAGATCAGGTTGGTAGTATATGTATAGTTCTACTACTGTTCATGAAAATAAATTACTTTTTTGCTTCTTAATTAATTTGTCTGATTTTCAATTATATATCTTGTACGCATGCAGTCCTATCATATGGTTCTTTGCGGTGTTATTCCTCCTCTCCAACACTTATGGTAAGATATATATATATATACACATTAATGTAGTTAATATTTCTAATTATGCCACATATATATAATTCTAGGTAGGGGCGGAACCAGGATTTTATGTTTGGGGGGACGATCAATAAAGTGTGTACTATATATAAATTTTAAAAAGATACTCATTAGTGATAGAAGTATCATATTCCGTTGTTATCGAACTCTCTAAACGTATTACTTTTCGAATTACCCACATTTAAAAAAAAAAAGAATTATTTGTTCTTAACTTGCTCATATTTTTTTATGATTAAAAAAAAATTATAGATCAAGAATAAAAGTAAGAAATTTTTAATGACTAATGATATATCGCTATTAAATTTTTAACAAACTATATCTCATAATTATATAATTAAGTTAGAATGAGACTATATAAATGAATATAATTAATCAATTTTGACAATTATATAAGTTTATAATTAGTTTTTTTTTAGAATTAGACTGTTAAAGTAATTATGAGACTAGGTAAGTTGAAATTAGAATTTCAATAAAGCTAAAAGTTAAAATAAAATTATATATATTAAAATTTGAGAGAATAATTTTAATAAAAATTTGGGAGGGCAATTATTAATTTTTTTTATAATTTGAGGAGTAATTTAATATTATATATATGTAAATATATATACTAAATAATTTTTTTGGAAAATTTTGGGGGTGCCGTAGCCCCCCCAACGTCCAACGTGGGCCCTAATTCTAGGCTTCTAGCTTTGATATAATTACAACCACTACTGATCATGACTAAGAAACTAATGTTTATATTTTTGTATATATGGACAGGATGGTTTTCTTATCTATGGCTACCGTTTATCCCGTTGTTTGTAAGCCACGAAATCAGAAACAAATTAATTTCATATTCTTAGTTCTTCTTATAAGTTTCAAGCCCTTTTTACTTGCACATTTTAATTGACCGGTCGTCGACGTACATTATTATATGTTTGATGCAGGAAAATCATGATCATGATGTGCTTATAAATAAATTTGTTTGTGAATTATACAGATAATCCTATTAGTGGGGACAAAGTTACTTGTGATCATTACAAAAATGGGGCTAACAATACAAGACAGAGGTGATGTGGTTAAGGGTACACCTGTGGTGCAACCAGGCGATGACCTCTTCTGGTTTGGACGCCCTCGCTTCATTCTCTTCCTCATTCACTTTGTTCTCTTTCAGGTATATTTCTCATATATCATGTAATTTTTTTTTATACATTTAAGAAATGAGATTTCGAACTTCAAACTTAATTTCATTTTGGAGGCTGGGAGTGCATGCCAAATATCAGGCCTACATATGTAGGCCTTTGGCACTTAATCTAGCATGCATGCATCATCATTTTGCTTTTAGTACATAATTAATTTGTGATTTCTTTTGATTAATTGCAGAATGCATTTCAACTGGCCTTCTTTGCATGGAGTGTGGTAAGCCTTGATTTCATTTCCATGCATATATTACAAAGTGTTCAGACGTAATATTAATGCCTCATATATATATATATATATATATATATATATATATATATAATCTAATTTCATGTCGTATGCATTGATTTTCTTAATCTCTTTCAGTATGCATTTGGCATGAGCAATTGCTTCCATAAGCGCACTGAAGACATTGTCATCAGAATCTCAATGGGGTTAGTTTCATATTACATATATATCACACAAATACTGATGACTATTAAAATCCCCTTAACTTGTCGAATCATTACCGTTTTGATTAGGGATATATATATATATATATATAATATAATATAATATTTAACTCTAAACGGTCTTGTCATTTTCTCGATCTTCAGGGTCATCATACAAGTTCTTTGCAGCTATGTGACTTTGCCTCTCTACGCTCTTGTTACTCAGGTACTGAGAAAATGAAATTAAGCAACATTCAATATTATTCTTAATTATGATGATCTCACCTTCTTGATATATTATATATACTGTACATACACACACATACAGAACTAGTTAATTAATTCAGAAGAAAACTTGATCAGTTTGCCATTAATATAATTACATGCAGCGAATTACGACCTAATACTAAATATATATTATAGGTTTTTTTATGACTGATCATATTATTAATATTGCAGATGGGTTCCAACATGAAATCCACCATTTTCAATGATCGAGTGGCAACAGCATTGAAAAACTGGCACCACATGGCCAAAAAGAACACAAAGCAAAGCCATCATTCAGAGATGAATTCGCCATTTTCAAGTAGGCCTGCAACTCCAACACACGGGATGTCCCCAGTTCATCTCCTGCATAATTATCACCATAGAAGCCTTGACAGCTTGCATGCATCCCCCGCGAGAGGGGCGACCAATCATGTCGTTGGTGAAAATGATCACTGGGACGTAGAAGAGATACCATCCCCGAGGAACCGGCCAAGTGATGGAGTCCATCATGATTCTCCGTCGTCGAGTAGGCATGCGGAAGATCAGCAAGAGACAACAATTAGCATGAGCTCATCGCAATTGCCTCGATCAGGACCAGGAGCCATTCGAACTACTCAGCATGAAATCGACATGAATCCTTCTGATTTCACATTTCGTTAATTGATTTTAAGGAGATTGGATCATATATACACGAGCTGTATAAAATATACGAGATTTATAATGTTGCTAATTACTTGTTGTACCATTGTGTACACTTTTTATCTGCACTACATGAGAGCAGCAACGTTAACAATGGCATGCGTGGTAATTGGTTCAAGCATTTTGTAATTTCGTTGTTGTTTTTTGATATCATATGTATAGTATATTATATATATATAAATATATATATTCTTTTCTTTCATGAGTACTACACCCACGGGAGAAGCAAAAAAGATTATCCCTTTATGACCTACTTATTCTAATTTTCAAGATCAAACATATAATATCAAATTGGGATTCGGGAAAACAAAAATAAAAATAAAAATTTAAAATATTAATTTACTCACAAGTCAAATTAACTGATCTTATGATCATATCATCAAGATCATATAAAATAACATAAAATATTTAAATCGGGGATGTACAATTAAAGTTCAGTACTGTACCTCATGCAGGCTATAGCTACAAATTGTATGCTAATTTTTTTTTTTTTTTAAAATGAAAATGGAAGTATGCCAAATCATGATCAGTTTGATGACAAATTACTGTTTCATTAAAGAGGATTCTAGGAACGCATCAATGATTTGACTGTTCCATTAAACATTGTTGTGGTTTCTGACTTTGAGCGTTGAAATTCTCCTTACAAAACTTGCATTTATTTGGCTGAAAATAAAAAGCATACAAACATCTCGTTGCAATCACTTTTGTGCAGCAACACGGTATTCATTCAACATGATTGATGAGATTAATTTGCGAATTGAAGATAGCCAATAAATATGCAGTGGTGCACAAATTGGTAGGCAAAATTGCTTGTATATAATATTAATAAAAGGGCATATATTGACCCAACTGCAATATGTAACTAAATCATATATATATATATATATATATATATATATATATATATATATTGGCTGTAGGTGTTTAGTAGTGTTTAGAAACCATCTCCCGACCAATGTGGAGAGTGCGTATTATATATATAGACCTCTCCAAAGAGTATGTAAGTAACTCATAATTGAAGCTTGAAAGAGATTGACACGGAAAATCAGTCATGTCAACGAACCAACTAGTGCTTCAGCACCAAAATAAAAGGTAAAGTACTGAAGTAATAAAGTTCAATTTATCTGTACTAAAGAAGTGATATATAGTAGAGACAACATATTTCATAATATTTTATAACACAACTTAACTAGCAATATTTATATTATATGCTGCTGCAAGTCACCGAAAACTTAAACGTACGTTCTTCTGTAAGTAGAATTGTCTCGCTCCATAAACATGTTTTTACAAGTATGTATACCAAACAGTCAACACAACATTTGAAAAGAATACATAAAGAACACACGTGGCCGTGACACTTCTTTGGTATCTTTACGGCCTATATCTCGTGCAAGAAAACGGACGATTCAAAGGCATTAATCTGTACCGTGAGAATCATAATCCAAGGCAAAAAAAAAAAAAAAAGCACAAATGAAATTGTATATTTTTTAAATTTTTTTCTTAATGATTAAGACTGTTAAAAAATCACGTACTTTAAAAAAATGATAAAAAGATAAATACATTGAGACTAGTAATAAATAAGTAGTAGTAGGATATAATTATATAAGTAATGTTTTGAATACCAAACTGAAAGTCATATCGGTTAAGATACTGAAATAAAATATTGCAGTTTTGTACCATTTCATATACTATTTCAAAATAGTCTATATATAAATAAATTATATATATACATGCATAAACTATAAAAATATAAAATTACTATTCATTTTGTGGTTCATACAAACAAAATATATATTTAAACAAAATATACATTTTTTATATACAAAAAAAGAATAAAAAACACAAATCAATTTAAAAAACCACTTAAAAAATAAAACGTCTGCCAAAATCCGATATTTCGACTGGCACCGACTGAAAAATGAGGTGAAACAAAACACAACATCTTGTATACCGGTTGCATGGCTGATAGAATACATTTTTGAAATTCCGTCTAGTACGATAGGTTATTTAAAACTATAGTAGTAAGTGTATCACTACCCATAAATTTATATTAAATGTTTTTTTTAACGTGTGGTCTTTTTTAAGGAGCATTTGTATAAAAGGATTGGACATTAGCTTTTATCTTCAACAAAGGCAACTCTTGGCCGTCGGGAATTGTCTGCTTGATGCCAACCAAGAACCCTGAAAGAACCCCATGGAATCTAGAAAGTGGCAGAACTAGCAGAAAGAAAAAAAAGAAGAGAAATTGCTTAGGATGAAACAGAATTGATCAAAAGGTGTGAAACACAGAGACAAGCATAAGACAATATCCAATAGATGAACTAATAAGGGGAGTAGCTAGCTATCAGCTGATGGCAGATTGGTGGTTGCACATCAGTCCAATACAATTAATCCAAGTGCAACTCACTATTAAATTGTAATTCAAATATACATTTTGTTTTCTGTAACAGTAACTTAAATACACTGATGACACAATTTAACTGCCAATAAGTCAAAAGGGAAGGAGAAAACGCTAGCTATTGAAGATTCAACATGATTTTTTCTTTCAATCAGAAAACAATGGTGTGTTAAAGAACGATGGAAGGTGAGGACTGATTAAAAGTGAGGAAAGTTGACCAAAGAGGAAGAGGGTAAAGATCACAAGCAGATGCACAAAGCTTTTCAAGTACTTACAGGTAATTTCCCTGAGTTGTAAGGTAGTACAACTAGGGTGACCTGATTTATTACTTTACAGGACATGATAAGGGGAGAACTTAAGGTAATATGACGAGTACATGACCATGAAGAAACTGTCTAGCAAGCGAAGGGAATTGTCCTGCAAAAGAGAAGTTAAGGCAAAGAGCAAAGATTCTGAACAAGTACTTTAAGTAAACCATGCAATATAAAGCACTGGGCCTAAATTTGCTACTACTAGAATGGCGAAATCAATTTATCACATATGACGCATTCAAAGGCAATGGCCATTTATAAACTTTGTAAGTTCTTTTTTATTCTATTTTCCCAATTCCAAAGACATTAGATTTCCATTTAGAGACCTCTCCTGTGATAGCTGGCCATTGTACAGGCAGGGAGTTTCCTGCCTGTTTCTGTTTCTTCAAACAAGGCACATCTCTAAATGGTCAGGCCCGAATCTTTAACAATTTAGTGCATGTACTTTTTGCAATCTATGCGTAGAATTTTAAGTTCTGAATTTTTTTTTTTTAATAAAAATTACAAGTTCTGGTGGATATAAAATGGTTGATTTAAGTTCGGAATGCAGCTTTGTATAGAAAATTCCTTCAAAAAGTGATTCTCCACGCTACAACAACCACCAGTACTTTTCTTTTGAAATTTTTAGTTAGTGTACGTTTAATATTGCATTAGGAAATAGAACTTCTTATAGTTATGCTTTTAGTTATAGATCTTTAATAAATAAATAAATAAATAATCTACTATTAAAAAATTATATGCTACTTGATATATCATACATGCACTTTAAAAGTTAATTAAGGTAGTTATTACAAACACTTTTTAAGCCTCCAAACTCACGCACTTACCAAAGCAAAGTGTAACTTACGTTTAATTAAAAGCTTGTGTAGACAAAGTACTTCTGTTTTGTTAATAGAATTGACAAGAGAGTCGGACCAATTTTAATACAATTTTCTTCTCATAACAGATTACCGAGTGCAGGAAATTACTGCAAAACTTTATTACAATTTGTTTGCACCACCACCGGCAAAATAATCATGAGCCCCAGGCAGCTGCCCTTCTTCTCGGCCCAAGCTCGATACCACTCGAGCATGCTAGCTGAAAGCTATTAACATGCACTTTATCTACATATCCCACCTTGTATAATCCTTCTAACAGCATACAATGCCGATTCCGACACCAATTTGTGTAACTCAAGAGTTGTGGGATTTGGGAGAAATAAGGAAGATATCAGTGTGGCCCACACACCAACTCAAGCCTATGTAGTGATATTCTTCTCAACCTTCTTCCAAAGTGTAGCTCTAATAATCCTTTGTTTCTTAAAATTACCAAATGGGTGACAATGAATTTAATAATGGTGATAATAGTTGCATTCAATCTTCTTGAAAATATGTACTCCCTGTCATGCACTGACCGCGTATCGCTTTGGTGTAAAAGATACTGGGCTGAGGTAAGTTTCAGACAGAGAGACTAGAAGCCGATGAAAAGCCAATGCAGAAGCTGTGATGAACATTACAAAAGAAGCCCAGCAGAACCTCATGAGCAATACCGGGTCTCTCCTCGTACAGTCAAGTACTTTCAAAAAAATAACTTTGAGCCGCCGATCTCTCAAGATAGAATCATAATCGTGTAAGGGCGAGGACAATCTGGAAGACGAAGCTAGCTCTCTGTTGTCAGGTCCACCGACTAATCTGACTCGGGAACTAGACTGGGTTACTTTAATGTCTTGTCCAAGTATTTTGCACATCCATTGGTACAATATGCCAGCAATGACACTGCAGAGGTGCTGGCGGAAAAATTTTGCCTCCTTGCAAACAATTGCTTGGATTAGGGAAGTTCCATCCTGTTCATTAAAATTCAATATGAGAATTCTAAACTGCAAGACTGCTGAACTAGGCCAAAAGGCAGAAGTCTCTACTTCATGTACTTTGACATTTCACATTGTCATAATTGAGACTGGTACCCCTACAAGAGGTATCCTGTTCAAATTCGCCCACTCTCTAAGATCTAACCACGATAAATCATTATTCCACTGAAAGGAAAATACTCCTAAGATAATAAGGGCAATCATGCATTTCACTCGAGTGGGGACAAACATTGGCACATCTAAAAAGAATGCTACATAAACTCATAATTCATTCTTTTCACGGATGTAAAATTATCGTAACGCCCATAATAACATCATGAATCTGGCAAAACTACAGACCTAGGTCTTGAAAAGGTAACTAAAATACCATCAAACGCCTATCATCAAATGAAAAATGGGGGAATAATTAATTAATCTCTCACAAGAGATCTTACAGCACACCAAAAAGGAATAATACTACATTTTCTTTCGTTTTGAAAAAAGAGAATAATATTAATCATGATGTGATTTGTAATTCTGCATTCAAGGGGAGAAGGGTCTAAGTCATAGACACTCACTGCAGTCATTAAGAGTCTTCTTAGCACAACACCATCTTTAGATGGTAAAAGCCTCAAGATCAAGTTCGCAACATCAAAATCAGCATTAGCCCTGTTTGGTACATGACCAAATGAAGTCTCACCATCAGATGCTATCAACTTAGTCAAGCCTTTCCTGCAAACAAAATAGGAGCTAAACTATAAATGTGGAACATTGCTACAATAAGTCACAAGATAAATCAAGAGAGACCAGTAAAAGACCAGGCCACGAGTCCATTTATGAACCATAAGGCAGGCTATGCCAGAGAGAGAGAGAGAGAGCATATGATACTCAAATGAGAGATCTGGTTCCCTTTTTAACATTTGTTCAACTAGATAGGTTCAACACACCTCGTCGCACCTACTCTTAAGAAAAGAGCAAGCCTCTGCCACTGAAACTCCATCTTTCTGTTTAACACCACCTGCATAGGAAGGAACAAAATTAAACAAACCATATACCAACAAAATGATCCAGAAATCTTCCCAAGCACCTGAAAGATCAGCGAGAAAAAACAGTTTTACTGTTTTCTGTAGTATGCAACTAGCATCAGGCAGCAAGTGCCATGCATAAGTCAGGAATTGGGCTAAAGTAACAAAGGGCTGTTTCCACTGTTGATCCCCTCAAAACAGGGTCGTGGGAAGAAATATCTAGACCCGGTCATAATCTTCAGTAATTTTGCATGATAAAAACAAATCTGTGTACTTGTGCTTGATAATCAAGACCTCTACACTGCACCAAACAATGTACCCTAACTGGTATGCCCGAGGGCTTTAAATATATACAAGGAGATCATTCTAATTTTGTAACAATGCTGCTTCATTATCCATAAAAAGTACATTCCCAGACACCTGTAAATGTAAAACAAAGACGAATTGAAACATATATATGGGCTGAGGACCACGAGAGAGGTTTTAAAGTCCTTTTCATGCACCATTAGTGTCCCCTAAACTTAGGCTACTGCCATATATTTCAATCAACGTTTCTGAACTCCAAAACACCCCAGTGGTATGGCAGCAAGGAATCTAGCCATTTTGACTTGAACCGAATTTACAGTAAGCAACCATAGAAAAGCATAGAGTTCAAAACATTTCATACCGAGTGTAGAATCTTCCTTGTTGCAGCTGAATTATCTGTGAGAAGTTTCTGAACAACATAAGGGTATGCTGCTTCAAATGTCTTAAAAGATTTATCCCCAGAAACTGCCAGACCTGAGACAAAATGACACACAGCAAATATACGTTGAAGCAAAGAAATGAAATTGGGAATTTGTCATGAAATACTCTAATTTAAGATATAGATACAAAATAAACGTATAAAAAAGGTTCAAAGCAACACATTCTTAAGAGCTGATAAAATGAAAGGGTGTTGCATCAGTTTGGAATACTAAAGGAACAGTTATATTCCATCTTAGAGATCTGTCCTGTTTATTTAGAACTTTTAAGTAAGATTAAAATAAGTGCATTAAATCATAAATTCATTTAAGTGGTAGAAATATGAAGCCACAAAGGGTAGCATTACTGGTGGGAGAGCGAAGGCAAAGGCCGTCTTGCTCCAACATACTTTTCACCTCAAGCCACATTGTCTAGGCCAAAAAAATTATTCCAGTCATTAGTCTAGCTGTTTGGATCGGCTTGAGTGCTTGATAAAGCCATGGGCATCGATTCCTACTTGTCCATAAGGGAAAAAAATCTCACTAGTCAATGATGAATTGCATTTTCTGTTCAGTTTTTAGAAGATAATGGCTTTTTAACTGTGTTAATATGAAAAGGACTATGGTATAACTCATATATTATATAGCAAAATGATAATTCACTCATAAAAAAGCAATATTTACATTGAAAATTAGCATAACTGTAATAATAAGACAATAATGCTTGGAATAGCACACAGCATACTGAAGCTCCTATAAATATAACAATCTGTAAGTAAATGACATTGATACATGGTATCACAAGCTCACCTTCCAAGGAAGCAAGAGAGCGTAGGAGAAGTGTGTAGTATGGAGGCATGCGAAAATGATATTTGAGGGCGACCGACCAGATTTTACCCAGAACCTAGAAAACGTTGAAGTAATAATGAGCCACTAATATATAAGCAGCAGCAAAAAGAGAGGTGATTACATAGAACAGAACAAGCTAAGGGTTTTATTTTTTCATTAAAAAAACACAGACAAAGGCAGATGATTATGAATGCAAACGAGGTCAAACCCAAGTAGCCAGAAAGAGTAAATAGCATGCAATTTTAGGATTTAAATTAAAATTCTATGAACTAAATGGAAGAGGCAATTAGCATGCTATACCTACATTCCACAGCACAAGATGAGGCCATACATATACCAAGATTCAATTCAAGGAACAGGCAGTAGAGCTCAGAGAAAAAAGGGGTAAACTTCAGAGCCCCATGATATTTTCCAAATGTCGCTTATAACTTCACCACTTTCCTTGGTAAGTGAAACAGAGATGATAATCATTTCATGATGTGATTTAAGAAGAAGGTCATCTAATACAATGAACCATATTTAAAGAAAGCCTCAGAACCCCAAAAAGTGGATCCTTGCCACAGAGTGGCTAATCCACTCATTTCAAACCAAAAGAAACCATATAGTTTACTGCACTCAGAACCTCAATATAGCTCATTTGCACGATGGTGATCAGGCAAACCGTAAGAATACCGACTGCTAGCATTTTCAATTTTCAAGAGATGATTCTCACCCTGCTGAATTTCACGTCAGGAATTCCGTCTTTAAATTCTACTTCTCCCAAGGCATATTCTAGATCCTGAAATGCAGTTACAAATCACCAGTCAGTTATGTGAACAGGAGTCTCATAGTTGTTTCTGCTAGAAGTTTTTTTGGTAACTAATGTACTAAGGAAGTGCTATAAACTGAAACAAGAGGGAAGAGATATAACACCAGTGTAACACGCCGGATGTTAGTCCCTGGCCTTACAACATCCATTTCAGTCAGAGCATGGACCAGCGATGCCCAATCCCCATTTACTATGTGTATTATGGATGCAAGCATAGCACACTGGTGCTTCTTTTCCATCCGACAAAGTAAACCAAAATCCAGAAAACTGGGAAGAAATTACAGGGAGAGGAGAGAAAAGATTAGCTATGATGATATCTTCTGAGATAGCATAACTACAATCTTATATAATGAGAGAGGGCAGGCAGAAAATGTACGCTATTTGCCCTGAGGAAGTGTAACGCAAGTTTCCTGGATGTGGATCGGCATGCAGTAAGCCTGTTTCAAGGAGTTGAACTAGTGATGCTTCCACTCCTTTGTTAACCTAGAACCGGCAACAAACAAGGAACTGTAAATCCATGTTCATGTAAATATGACTAGACTATGTCCCTGAAGCATTGAGACTGGATCATTAAGATGGTAGATTTGACAACAACAAGCACATATATTTCTTGAAGCACTAATCAACTGATTAAGGAACTGCAGTAAAGTTTAAGCTCAGATGCATGTCATTATTACGCACCAGATCAAGAAGACGCCTTTTGGCCTCAAGTTTCTGCCTCTCCAAATAAGGAGAGCCAAGATCAACAGGGTTTCCAGTAGATAGAGATAGTAAATCAGTTGGACTTTCACCAACTATCCACTCCATAGTTAGAACTCTCTTTCGAGTTAAATGCTGAAACATTTTGGGCACACGAATGAATGGAAATGGCAAATGAGCTTCCTGTATGGACAGAAATAAATAGTCAGTAAGCCATACAAGTATATTACCAAAAATATTGATTGGGCTCTTGAAAGAATTGATGTCTTTTATTTTTCCACTTTACAGGATTAGCCAATCACAAGATCTCTTTGTTAAAATGGAGTGTATTATGAGTAAACAGGTTCTTAAAATTCTTTAAAAGGCTGTTTCTACTAAGCAGAAACTGTCAGTTTTTACTATATGAAACTAAGAACACTCTCTTATCCTCATTCTGAACTCAAATGTCAATTCCAATCTCCACCAAACTGCTCATTAAAACTACAAAGGAAAGATGATGTTTTCTAGATCTAAACAAGAGAGGTTTCACTCACCTGAGTTTTTTAATCTTTTTCTCTGGGCTTGGTCCCTACAGTAGCATCGTTCTAAAGATGCCCTCAACCACAATATATAGTGAAAATTTGAGATATGAAAAAGACTCCAGATGGTTTCGATTAAAAAAGTTGAGCTCTTAATCCTCTTAAACTAATCCGACCACATCCTTATTACTGATGCTCTTTAATATAGACAATGGGAATTAGTCACATGATAAACATCTGATCATTAAATATGAATTTTTAAATTTCTGTCCAGCTTCGTGTCAGGTTTATGTCTAGAAGAGTCAGTCAAGACAGGCCAGAAAAACCTTATTTCCAACCCGCCAAACCTTAACTACAAGTACAAATCCCAGTCGATGGATGCACAGAGGGGAAGGTTAGTTGAATTAACTCACCCTACCTTATATCAAATCAAACCTTTAACAATTCAATCCCATGTCAGTAGTGGCAGAAAGTCTGCCAGGTAAGTTTAAATCCCACAAAAAAATTTTAACCTTTCACAGCCATCATTGTTACACAAAGATAGATTGAACATGAATGGAAAACATGGTTATTACCTGAAACTCTGAAGCATTTGCAGCCTCTAATGTGTAATCCAATTCACCAACTAAACCCTTACCAAGCTCATCGGCATATAGACGAGGGTCACCTTTTCTCTTTGCTATTTTATGCCATAGCCCCAGCTGAAACATTCATTCACTCAATCAGTCAAGAAGTTCATACTAGAAACATACCAAATACCACTAAAAGGGGTGACTACAAACCGCAAGGCGTAGAATATAGATATCCCGCACAACCAGATGAAGCAAATCAGGACGCTGAACTTTCACAGCAACAGTAAAACCATCAACGGTAGTCCCACGGTAGACCTTGATTACAGAAGAACACAAATGAAATAAAAAAAAAGGTTCAGAATATTGTACATAAAAATACATAAAAAGGTTCAAAATATTGTACATAAACATACATGTAAATGGCATGTATGGAATAATTATATACATACAATTGAGTAAAGAGCCACCTGACCAAATGATGCTGCAGCCACAGGCTCTTTAGAGATGTAGCGAAAGAATGATTCCACAGGGGAACCTAATTCTTCCTCAATAATTTTCATAGCCACAGTCCTGGAGAAAGGAGGTATTTGATCATGCAGCTCGGACAATGCCTGCAGTCAATCCTCACCACCAAAGTGGAAAATTAATAAGAAAAAAAATCTAGCAGTTACTTTCACCATACAAAGACAAGGATGATAAAGAATTCCATGATTAAGGTATAAAATGTACAAGAGACTTTTGTATCCTAAAAAGTTTAATGACTGTTGGCATATAAAAAAGCAGGCAAGCATTGTGGCCCATGGCAACACCTAAATAGAGATCCAAAATTAAGTAGCAGAAAGATAGAGATACATCCAATCTTTTTTGTTTTATAGGTAATACGAAATTTTACTCAAGTAAATAGGCAAAGCCAAGTACACATGAAGTATACAAGTGAAATACCTAGATACAAGTAGAAAAAGATAAAACTAAAGCAAAACATTACAAGAATTCCCATTCTTTACAAGGTTTTGCACCCAAAAACTGAGAGAACTAAAAAAAAAATCGCTAAAATCCCCCTCAAGGGATGTTCACGATCATCAAAACACCTCCTATTTCTCTCAGACCATATACAATCCTTACCAATCTTTCCATATGGATACAGTAGAAGGGCATTACCATGTAATTTTTTTTTTTTTATAATAGAAGAGCATTACCATATATACACACATGTTATTACTGTCACTTGACATGATTAGGTATTGTCAGAATTCCACGGGTATTGATAAGAATAACACCAGAAAGAGAAGAAAGAGATTGAGTCTCTTCATTTCCAAAAGTAAATAATGTTGTACTGTTAATGTTTTACATGAGTTGAAAACTTAAAATACAGCAAACACCCTGTCAGATTGCTGGTAGAAACTAATACTAATAAATTTAGAGAGAGAGAAGAGAGGGGGGGGGGGGGGGGGAGACAGAAATCTCTTCGTTCTAACCTTGGAAATCTCAGGACCAATAATATCCGGCCTTGTAGAAAGGGATTGACCAACTGCATCAGCAAGCAAAGGCATGTAACTAGTATATTGGTAATCTTGTGACTGCAGAAGAAAAATAAAGGGTCCAGTACATAATTTTAAAAAACATGGAAGCTGAAAGAGTGATTGATAAAAACAAACAAATACACAGGAAAGCAACCCTTCACATTGAAACGAAAACTTCAAGTAGACAATATTTTTCTTACCTTTGATAAAGGCGGGACCCAGGTTTAGCATTGTCTCTTTTAACACCATTCCAAAATGGTATTGTGACATGTCCCCATCAATAACCTTATACGAACTCAGTCTTAAGAACTTTCTGATCCCAGAAGTTCTAATTTGGACCGCAGCAGATGCAAAGGAGAAAAATACCTTCCACAAAATCGTATAAGAGATAAGGGTGTATTCCCCAAACATCCTAAAAAATAAAATTTTCATATCCCTTAAAAGGTGAAATGAGATACTGCAACTCTTTGTCCTGGCATATTATTTCCTCTACTTTCCTCTATTCGTATTAACAGTAAAGTTCAGTTCAACTACGTCAAGAAGGCACTGAAAAAAAACTACCTCGAGAAGTCGAAAGGCCACTATATGAGGCCTGCGACTGAAATAGTCAGCAATATCTTGTGGATCATAGACTTCAGGGAGTGGCTTAGACCAGGCTTTAGACAGATAGTAGAGATAACCAGCATACGCCTCCATGGCTTTGAGATCTGCCAACAATAAATCCACACCAGACAGTTCTGCCAACGCATGGATGTTCCAATGTCAATACATGCTAAAGCAATATTTATGTACGTCACATGCAAACATATCACATTGTGGCAAATTCAGCTATAAAATCGTACAGCTCTAAAAGATGAGAAATGTTATTCGTCATGGATTTAATCCCAATCACTCGGTTGATGTGACATGTTTTCACATTTTGCATGGCATTTTATGCCACGTCGCCTGTTGTGACTAAGATGTAAAAGCACTTCCAATAGAGTAGCTAAACAACCTTTTATTTTAAAATATAGCTCAAAGTGTAAAAAAAACTCACTCTATTGGACACTTCAAAATAAAGAAATTATGAAAGCATGAACAGTATTTTCGCTACATGTAGCAAAATACTGTTCACATTCAAATCATTTTTTATTATCTTTTTCGTTCTCTGCTACAGTGGTCATCTTCAACCTCGCAGTGGTCGTCTTTAAGGTTCGACCCACCGCCAGCCACCACTAGCCACACCATTGGCATCACTGGCATCTCCTCATGCCAGTGAACAACCCCTGACAATCCCAATTCCGGCAACTCCTCATTCATCTCCCATGCGCAGCTCCAACGCCGAAAATGGATTTTGACATTAATGGGTTTCATTCGACCTACTGTCGGCCACCACTAGTCACACCGCCCCTTCACCGGCATCCTCTCATGCCAATGACCAACTCCCGATGATCCCAGCTCCGGCAAGCCTGCCATCGTCTCCCATGCACAGTTCCAGTGTCGGCAACAATGGGTTTCAGCGTTTTACTTTCACCATTTCAGACTTTTTTTTTTTTTTTTTAATTTGTGAAATAAATATTATTAGAATAAAATATGAATATTTTAAAAGATATAAAGAAAAAATAGAGAGGCTGAAGAAGGGAAAAATGTAAAAGTAAATAGATAAAATAGAAAAAATGGGTTTTTGAAAAAAGAAAAAGGTAGCTACGAATACTCTAAAATCCTGATGAAGAGTAGAATTGTTAGACTACTGTTTCAACATGATATGTACTCGTAGACAAATCTTCATCTATATGATAAATAGAGAAATAAATTAGAACATTAATTCTGAGAAATCATTCCCGCCGGATATATAATTACGGTCTCCATCATCAGCCGCAATGGCCAAAAATACCCAAACACTCGTCCAAAAACCTTGAAGAATTTTGCCCTGTATATTACTTCCTATAAATATAAAAGTGTGTGCGCGCGCGCGCAGGGGCCTGTAATGTGTTAGAGAGGGAGAAGGGAACGTAACCTGGATACGAAGGTTGAGGCCACGAGCGAGGGTGTAAAGGAGGAGCGTGGGGATCTTCCAGGTACCGAAGCCACAATAAGTCGTCTAAGGTTTTAGAAACCCTTTGAACGTGAAGAGTCTCGTTCGCCCACTCAACTCCTCGACTAATTCCCTTCTTCAGAAACTCCATATCCTTATGAACCACCTGAGCCAAGTGCCCCAAATTGCCAACGACGCGTCCCCGCCTATGCAACCTCGACGCTCGCGTCGAGTAGCGCACGGATACCAGCGTCGACGGCGAAGATAAGGAAATTGTTGCTGCCATTGCCACCAGCAGCTAAGCCTCTTCAACAAAAAATGGCGATTGCAGTTGCTGGGTGTATTCCTTTACAGTTTGAGGTTAATTTTGCGATCGTGTTTGGGGATTGTGGTGGGGGAGGAACGGTGAGAGAGTGAAAAAAATAAAAAATGAATGGCTCACGTTGAGCAAGCGTGGCACGTGCGTCCCACTTCCGAGTCCGAGTCCGAGTCCGAGTGGCTCTGGTGATTGGTGACAGGCGGTGAGAGAGTCAGGTTCACCTGGAGTAGTGATTACCTGAGCTGAGGTGCATGAGAGTGGTTGGTAACTTGGTACGGATCTTCAAGAAATCTGACGGTTATAATTGCAACATGCAAACCGTCTGAGAAAATTTAAGTTTTAATATATCCGCCTAGGTATATCCGGGGGTCGGTCAGCCCCCAACTAAAAGCAACTCCCGTCGTTGGCAATCGTGGGCGATATTGTCCATATCAATAGAATTGACGATTCTCGACGACCTTTTACCTTCTATCAGCAGTCTTAAACTCAAAATGGATTCGTTAGGAGGAAGCCGATCTCGATAGCATGGGCGGTGTTGTCCATGATGGCCGGCGACAACAAGATTCGCTTTTAGTTAGGAGGTCGGCGGGAGTCACCGTTATAAAGATGAGGTCGCCGGAAGGAGCCGGTCCAGATGGCATGGGCGGTGTCGTCCACGGTTACCGGCGGCGACGGGGGCTAGACTGAGGTCGAATACTTCCTATAAATTCATCTTCATTTTATTTTTTATTGTATTTTTAATTATTATTTTATTTTATTATTTTATTGTATTTTTTAATGTATTTTCTAAATTTTCTTTTTTTATTTTATTTTTAAAATTTTTTTATTATATTATTATAAGAATTATAGAAAGTTGTTTTTTACACTAGGCAGCCGAACCGGCCTAGCGTCACCCATAAAAGAAAAAATTTGTAAAAACATATTAAAAGCGCATGAGCGAGATGAGATGATTCATATCCATGTACTTTGAAATTTTGGGCCTTGCCCTTGGGTATGAACTATGAAGGCTTTGTAAATATCTGTTAGCACATGAGCGAGTGGCATTAGGCCCAATCAGCCCAAAGCATCATCGTCTTTAAGCTAATTTCAGTTATGGAAATGTTATTCACAATTGGCCTGGCGTAACTTGCAAATTCACAACGACGACGTTTTAATTTCAATTTTAATTCAAATTTCCATTTCAATCCAAAACGTTGCATCCCTTTCCTCTCACTCTGTGCATCTCATTTTGTTCTCCAGAATCCCAACTTTCTCTATCCCCATTCCTACCTCTCACAAAGCCTTCGTCCAAACCCACGGTAGGTTGCGGTTGGCGTCTTCTCTACAAAACCTGAAGATCTTCATGTTCTTCGTCGGCATCTTCTTCGCGAAACTAGTAGGTCTCGTTGGCGTTGTCTTCACGAAACCAGTGGGTCTCGTCGGCGTTGTCTCCACGAAATTAGTGGGTCTTCGTCGGCGTTGTTTTCCCACCTAAATCCGAATCCTAACCCAAACATAAACCCTTGTATGGGGGCACAATATTGTGTTTTATAAAGGACTTCGGCACTTATATTTTTTCATTACTCTGTTCTTCTCTATATTTATGATGGGTTTTCTAGTTTAAGTAATTAATGCTTGCTTCCAAAAGTTTAAATGTATCTTTTTGGTCATTGGAAATTGGCCAAGCAGTAGCTGAATTTGATGTCTCAATTTTGTGTCTGAAAATTACTTTAACAGAAGATAGCGTCCAAGAGTTTTTTGTTGCAATAGGTATTTTCTCTCTCCCATATGATGCAGGTTCTTTCTCATGAATGGTAACTGTCCATTTCACGGCTCCATCGTCATCGAGAATAGTCACTTAGCATCAGCAACAGCTTATAGACACTTTTAACAGTTTTTTTTACATGGCAGTATGTCATGGTTGTCATCTAGTAATATTCCAGGCCAAACAATCTTACCAATACCATAAATTCATTTCTATGGACAAAACCAACTGCATGGAAACAAAATAATAGATTTTCTTCATAAGAAGCAGAAGAAGAACACACAATCTGTGAACATTGAACATAAATAAACCTTTTTCATTATAACAGTTAACACAAATAAACCCTTAGAAAACAATGAGTCGGGTTTTAGGGTATTGACAAAAAATAAAGGAGACTTTACAAGTAAAAAGTAACCCAAAACTACACAGAGGAAATTTTACAAGTATCAAATCCCCCTTAGCAAAACCCATCCCAAAACCCAGAAATCAAATACCAAAATCTCCCTCACTATCTGCTCAAACAGCAGCCACAACATTCTGTTTCTTCAACATCATCTTGCCCACAAAGCCAACATCATCATTTGAACTAATCATTTCTATTGCTTCCTCTTTTCTCCTACACAAACAAGTTAAATAAAAGATTAATGAAGGACTTGAAATAAAAATTCAACGGATAATATTTTTGATACGCCTCGTAACATACTATACTATTATTCATCAAAAGAGTATTGGCTATGTTAAAATATTCCCCAAGATACATATAAATAAATTGATCCTAGTTTCAATACATCTATGAACCCCTTCACCTAGTGGAAAATTAAAGCACAAAATCATCTGTAGAACCAAGCCATCAGTGGCAAATTTGAAAACAACTCCTTTAGGGTGCCACCTACGAACCAATCATCAGACCAACCTTTCTATTTTATTTTTATCTCATGTTATAAGTCTATTAAATTGTATTGCATGCATTGTATAACAACCGATCGTTAACTCTTAAAAGGGCCTACAATTGAAGCTATGGGCAAATAAATGCATAAAGATTTATAAATTGCAAGTTTAGAAGATAATTGCATAACCTTTCAAATCAATCCAAGCTTTCAGGCCTAAGCATAACCTCATTATAGAGGATAATTGCAGGTTTAGAAAGCCATAATTATTAACTGTAGTATCTCTAATTGTTTAAGCAAACCATAACATAAGGCAAGATCTAGCAATTATAATGATAACATTCAAATATTGTGAAGTAAAATATCATCAACTAAAATGACCTGTCAATATTGGCTTTGTGGAACCAAACCATACAAGTTGAATGTAACAATAGCATATCAAAAAATTCTACCTAGCCTTTGATTGAACCCCAAAATCAACAGTAGTAACACCAATACACCTCAAAAAACAATATTGAGCCAAGATCAGTTTAAACCCGTTCATAAAACACCAATACACCTCAAAAAACCATATCGAACAAAGATCATTTTACACCTGCTCATAGAACACAAAGACTCAAAACATTCAAAGATAAAACATTGCAACCACGTAAAAGTTTAACAAAAATAAAATGAAAAGAAAAGCACCAAACGCTAAGAGCACAAACCAAAGCCAAAAGATGGGTCTGTCAAGGAGATTAGAGTGAGGTAAAGGACCAAAATAATGGGTTTCGTTGGTTGTGCACAATGGCAGATAAGCAGGATTCATGAGCAGTACAATGGCAAAAGTCGCGTAGGGGAGAGAAACATTACATCTTGAATGTCCTATTTTCAATATGACAAAGAAATGAGCAAAAAATACTATCTTGAAGGACCGAGTGAAAGGAAAATAAGCAAACCTCTCTGTCCAAACCCACGGCTTCAATCACGAACCCGAGGTGCCTTGTGTGACGACGGTCCGGTCCTACCCACGATGAAAACCACCCTCAAGGAGGTGCGAAATGGTGCGACGAAAGAAAAGTTCCTCACATGGGTGCGAAATAATGGTGTGACGGGTGCGAAGAAAAGTCTCACACAGAAGTGAGAAATGGTGCTACTGGTGCGAAGAAGGAGGTGCTAAACTCGACTCTATTATGTTTTCCCTCTCGGTATTTCAGTATTTTTTTTTTTAAATAATAATAATAACTGACGTAACATCATTGATTTCGCAGGTTACGCATCCTGCGGTTTCCTATAGCAATATCCTTTCAGTTAAAGATGCAATTGCCGATCACACCAGAGGAAATAAGGAAAATTCTATTATTTAATAAAATGCGTATAATTTTATTTAAAAAATGAATTTTAAATTTTATAAATCAAATAAAATGGTTGCTTAGTTTATAAGTTTATTTTTCTTTTTGTTTACTACAGGACCTAATTGATATACCAAAAGTTGGCACAATTTCTGTAAATCTAATGCATTTACAAGTAACAAATTAAACATATATATAAGTTTATAGTTTTTATGAATTAAGGTACTCAACCTCCACCATGGAAAAACTCGAAAGATAACTGAGTGCACTAGTGGATTGAAGGAGGACACGTGGTCCTATAACGTAGCAAAAATCAAGTATTATTAGCCGGCCATGGCAATCCACATTCGGATTTGTGTATATCCGGCCCGTTTGCACATACTTGTACAGCCATTATATCCGACTGGATCCCTCCCCCCAAGTCTTGTACAACCAACGGTCCAACTGGTTCTCAACTGATATGTGACAGAGAGTGAGAGAGATCGAGCATGGCTTCCAACACATTGATCATGAGCTATGCCGGCATAGCCTACCAGTACGGCATTCCCATCAGTCCTCTCTTCCTCAAAGTCCAGATTCGCTGCCACCCTCCCACTTCCAAGTGTAGGAGCCAATTCTTCGTCCCGCTTTATCATGTCCGTCGAGTGGATTAAAGTTATTACATGTTCCGGTTGTCCAAAACAGAAAGTATCTTTTTCATACTTTTTCCTGGTAAAAATCTTGCTTGGGATGGAATAAATTAAATGTAAATAGCAACAGTAAAAGAAATCCTGGTGAGTCTTGTGCTGGATGAGTTTTGAGAAATTATAAAGGGTTGCTAAAAATGACTTTTGCAACTTATATTAGTGTGGGGACTAATTAATAACAAAGTTGAATTACTGGCTTTGGTGTTAGGACTCCGCAAATGTAAAGATTTAAATTGATACAATATCATTATTGAAATTGATTCAATGCTTGTGATCTCTTGATTGA
Organism: Platycarya longipes; assembly: GCA_036559045.1. NCBI lineage: Eukaryota > Viridiplantae > Streptophyta > Magnoliopsida > Fagales > Juglandaceae > Platycarya > Platycarya longipes. The sequence goes on along the minus strand of CM071790.1, from coordinate 10,921,258 downwards.
GGCAATTAGATAAATGCAGGTTACAGTATTTGGAATATTTTTGGAAGGAGATTAGAGCTCTTGTACTGTAGGGTCTCAATGTTCGGTTTCAGTATGTTTACAAAGATCAGATTAACGTTGTTGCAGACTGTTTTAGCTAGGTTGGGAAGCAGTGGATGCAATGAAGTTTGGTCACAGTTGTGAATACCGTATTGTACTGGCCGGTACGGTCGAAATTTGCCGTATCGGCCGGTACAAAAATAGAGTAGTTTCGTACCGGTCGATTTTTGGGCCATACCGGCCGGTATGACTGGTTTCGGTCAAAAAATCGGCCGGTACGGCCGTACCAGATTTCGGCCCATGTGTTTTTTATTTTTATTTTTTTTAAAAAAAATTTATTATATTTTAACTTCAATTTAGACTAAATTAATTACGTATATATATTTATCTCTATAATTTATTTATATATTGACTATTATTTTGAAATATAATTTTTGTATATTTATATATATGATTTATTTATATATAAATTATTTCGAAACGGTATACGAAACGGTACTGGTATCGAAATATTTCATTTCAGTGACTTGACCGTTAGTATCGGTACGGTATTCAAAACATTGAGTTTGGTACTCGATGGAATATTTACCTATTCAGCTTAAAGGTATTCTGATCAGAACATATCATTTGGGGTTACCTTACATATGGATTCTATGATTCTTTTATTGATTTATTTATGTATAATTTGGTAGAAGTTTGGATTTGAGTTGTTTTCTGTTGGCAGGTTTTTTTTATTTTTTATTTAAGGTTATTGATGTAATCGTTCCTGGGGTATATATTAGTTTAAGGTTATCGGCAATAAGGTAATAAGTTGATATATGGGATGTTTTATTGAAGAATTATTGTAATTTATGTGTATTTTGGTTGTAATTCCGATTTTTTTTTGTCATCAGTGAGGATTATTTAATAAAATTGAGCGGAATTATTACTGGACATATGGCTTACCTCTCTTTTCCAAAAAAAAAAAAAAAAAAAAAGTCCATTGAGTGGATGTCGGGCCAAACTCGACTTCCACACCTCAATGGCTTTGCACTCGGGTATGTATATATAATCATAATCGAAGAAAAAAACGCTTCAATATGTATTAATCATGATGGAAATATAAAGTTGCATGCGTTAACTTTTTGTGTGTGGCAGTGACTTTGGATTCGATCCACTGGGGTTTGGTGTAGTCCCAGAGAACCTTGAAAGATTCAAGGAATCTGAACTTATTCACTGCAGATGGGCCATGCTTGTCGTTGTAATTAGTTTCCTGATTGAAGTTTTGAAATATGCTGGTTTATTTTGCAGAATTAGTTTACGTATAGATTTCGAATTATTTATGTAAGTCTATACAATTATCTTAATTTTTTTAAAAATTATAATAATATCATTTTTAAAATGATATATATTTTTTCATACATTAATGAATCTACATGTACAGACGTTTCCTACTTAGGATTGCAAATTGAATTTCTTTATATTGCTTTATGTGATTTCGATGACTGTACATAAGTAGCCTGGAATCCTAGTACCAGATCGAGGCCTTTTGGTTGGGGAACTGGGTGCAAGCTCAAGAGTGGACTGCTGTTCCAGGAGGTCAAGCCACCTACGTAGTTGGGAAACCCAGCGCCATGGGGTACACTCCCTACCATCTTGGTCATTGAATTCCTGGCCATCGCCTTTGCGGAACACCAACGCAGCATGGAGAAAGACCCCGAGAAAAAGAAATATCTTGGCGGTGCTAGCTTTGATCCCTTGGGCTACGCCAAGAACCCCGAAAAGCTAGCTCAAGGAATACAAGGTCAAAGAGATAAAAAATGGCCAGTCCTTATAAATTACAATCTTCTTGATCTTTTGTTTAACTTGTTTGGATTAGTTAACCTTCTTTCTTGACTGCTATTATATATGTATATATATATATGTATATATATATATATATATATCTGCTGTTTTGAAATGCAGGTCGGCTTGCATTGTTGGCTTTTGTGTGTTTTTGTTTTTCAACAATCAGCATACCCAAGCACGGGACCACTGGAGAACTTGGCTACTCACTTGGCTGATCCATGGCACAACAGCATATTGGGGATATCATCATCCCCAGATCACTCTATCCTTGAATCATGGAACTTACAATCTAAGAAATCATGATGTAGGAGGCTAGCTGTTGATTATGGATCTGGATTTCTGTATCTTTGGTCTATACCGTGTAGTTTAAAAGTGATATCTGCTGCCCGCATAACTTCTATTAAGATATAAAATAATAAAATATATATTTTCATCCGTTTAAATTTTTTAGAGAAGTAGTGATTTTATATGGTATCAGTAGGGGTGTTCATCCGGGTTCCGGATTCCCAAATCCGGAACCCGGATTCAAAATTTCCTTAAATATTTTTAAAAAAAAAATTTAAAATGTTAAGAAATAAATAAAATATTAAACCGGGCCGGGTTGTACCAGGCCCGGATGAACACCCCTAGGTATCAGAGCAAAGATCTTAAATTCGAATTTTGACTCTATACTCTAACTCATTTAATTAAATACTTCACTTATTAAACCTATTAATTGAGAGAAAGTCTAGTTCATAAGTCATGAGAAAAAATGTTAAGATATAAAATAATAAGATCTACAATTCCCTTCAACTTAAATTTTTAAAACAAATGATGATTTCATAACTTTTACTACTCTAGTTTCCTTATAAAAATACCTTGAAAATTATTTGTTACCTAGCTAGCTAGATCTAGTTAACTACATATGGTCGGTTAACATTGCCAATTATCATTTTGCTGGTTTAAAAATAAATGTTGGAAACTTATGGTCAACCCATTAGCCCCAATTGGGTAAAAAAAAAAAAAAACCGCAACCTCTTAGAATTATCCTAAAATAATAAATTAATATAATGATAAAATTCTTGGTCTCATTAATAAATAGGATAGGAGAGAAAACATAATTTATTTTTTCTATTTTACAAAGATAAAACTAAAAAATATATATATATTAGTAATTAATTCATGCGACACTCACTTATAAAAAAAACGATGATTATATATATAATTTTTTTTCTATCATGCATAAATATATAAAGAATTATGTAATTTAATATTAATCTATGCTATGGATCACCATTTTATAAGTGCATGATTTCCAATTAATGTTGTAGGGAAGCAAGAGTTTTAATAGTCCCTTAATGGGTATAACGTATATAATTATATAGCTCGCTGAACAAATTTGATAATAATAAATTATTCAATGATAATAAATGTGTTATATCTTATATAATGAGATAACAACATGGAATTTCTCATATAGAAAAGGCGACTTTTTACATTTCTCAACTGCACTAATTTTTCCCTACAAGTTGTAGTTTTTTTTTTTTCCTATCTTCAAATAGTTAATTTGAACAATTTGCCGCGCCATTCCATTTCTCAACAGAAAATGACCAAGAACATGTACTTAAAAAAATCAAAATTTTCTATGGACTAGTCACTAGGACATTATTTATTGGAAAAAGTTTCCAACAGAATGAGTGTAAAATTTTTTTTTACATCGGCCAATAAAAAAATGCCACATAGGCAATATAGAAGTGAAATGAAGAAGCATGCACCAAATCACCCCCTTTCCTTCTTTCTCTCCCACTCTCTCATCTACGTTCAACAAAGTCGAAGCCCTAGCCCTCCTTTCTCCAGAAAACCTTTTCATTTGATGTACTTCTCTTTGTTTGATGTTTTCTTCGTGACTATGTATGTAAAACGGCTTTCGAGAATTTGTGGAAGGGCTTCCCCCTCTAGGGTAAATCCCTACAAATTCCAGCTCCAACAATTTTCTCATTCTGCAAATTACAAAATTTATTTACATTTTACATCCTCTGTCATCATTTCTACGTTTATGAACTAAACAACCATTTTATTAAACAAGCAAATTGATTGTAGAGTGTAATTTACGAAACAAATTGAATTTGAACATTGACTGGGAGTCAAAGCCGATTCTTTTATAAAGCCCAATTCATTCTTAAACATTTTGTACTTAAATTTATGTACTTTTTTAGTTTCCCTCACTGCTTGATAAAATGGCAAGCTGAGATAAAGGGATGCTAGAGAATTTCGCTGCATTCTAGAGATTTTCTCAGCTTGATAAAACGAAAAGCTTTTTTGGAGATCGAAGAGGACAGCCCGATATTTGCTAATGGCTAGCAGGCTTTAAAAAATAAAAATCAATTGTCAAATTAACATAAGCAGTTATAAAAAAAATGTATGATCAGATCTAGCTACAAATAAAGAAATTCATATAACAATATCTCGACATAAGAAATTCAAATTAACATTTCAAGAAAGTAAAGCTGGGTCGAGTTGAATCCTGCATCTTCATCCAAGTTTCTATACAGTTCCACAAATTTCTCTTTAATTGGCCATGCGCCATGCATGTACCAGAAGATTGCGTTTTCAATAAGAATAGAGACCATCTAACAATCTTATCGAGTGAAATTGGAGTGCATAATCTATATGAACACAATTGGGGAGGGAGAGGGAGAGAGAAGGAGAGGGAAGTAATTTGGTGCATGCTTCTTCATTTTACTTCTCCTTGAAATGCCTACGTGACATTTTTCTATTGGCTATTGTGAAATAATTTTTCACACCCATCCGATCTCAAGTGCTACCATTCTTTATTACTACATTTGGGTGAACAAAGAAAAAGAAAAAGTAATTTTGGCAGAAGTACTTATTTTGATCTGCATTTTCTTTCCCATCCCGTGAGTACTGGATGTTTAGTTACATCATATATAGCGCCTTGGTTTAGTTACTTTATGTAGCCTTCAGTACTTTTTGTTGCATTATATGCTTTAGATCCTAGTGCATGCAGTATTGTACAACATCCAGCAGATCGTACTATATTCTAATCGAGTTAGCTATAGATGTAGTTTTAGGGTATATAAGTAAACTAAAAATTATTTGTCCTCTTTTGGTATCGAAAAAGAAAAAACATGCAAAGAATATATATGTGACTAGGCGTTATTAACAGCAATGACACTAACCATATGTGACTAGATACAAGTTCAAAATTTAGCTGGATGTGAAAAAATATATCCATATTGGCCTGGCTATATATAACTCTAAGAGCATTTATATTAGTCTCATCAAATAACTCATTAAAAATTGATGAGAAGTACATATTTGATGAGTTACACATATCATACACACCATAATTTCACATTAGATTCATTATTAGACTCATTAAAATAATAATATAATAACATTTTTTAAAAAGAAAAGGAAAAAGTGGGAAAGACAAAAGAATATGAAAATGAAAAAAAGAAATGTAGAAATAAAATATAGTAAACAAATAGAATAATGAATGAATAGTAACCTTTCATATTTAAAATATCTTCTTATTTTTATTGTAACTCATAGTTAAGAAAATGTATTTTGATGAAATCAATGTGGAATTATTTTAAACATAAATCATCAAATATATGTTTAATGAGTCATTTGGTGAGGTTAATGTGAATGCTCTAAGTCTTAAGACTCTAGTTATAGTAAAAACCTTTGGCTCAATAATGTTGGCGGGCCATTAGTGGAAGAAAACACGCAACTTCTCCAAATTTCCTCGACATTTTCTCTCTCCTTTTGGCTAGAATCTCATATTTTGGTCATAGCATCAAATTTTAACGAGATGAGTTCATATTGGACTAACTATTTAAAGGTAAAATAATAATATTATATTATATTTTTTAATAATATATAATATTTTTTTATATAGATTTTGTAAATACACTTCATAAAATAATTAATAATTGAATAGAATATTTATTTTACTTATAAAATAAATATTCGTAGTACTTTAATAATAAAAAATATTAATTAATAATTTGTAGTACTTTATCATTGTTTGAAAAATCTATTTCATGAAACTATTTACAATATAATGGAAATTTATAAAATAAATATTTAAATTATTTAAAATATGAACAAAAAAAACAACATGATCATGTCAGGTAGATGCATAAAATAGATATATTAGACAAATGATAAAATTCAATAAATGGAAGCAATTAATCAAAAAACAGTACAATGTAAAAATTCATAAAATATTCTTTTGACATGTAAGCAGTAGCTTTTCAAGTTTGGAAATTAGCACTCAAGAATTATTATAATTCAAGTGTTGAACTAATTTAGACTTTTAGCTAGTCCAATATGGGGGGTTTTTCTCAGTACATCTAGCTAAAGTTAATTTAGACTTATATTAACATTTGGCTAGGTTATTGTCAATACTGTAATAATACATGTAACTCTATAACATAAGGGAGAAACTAAGGAATTTCATAATTCCCGGAATATATAGATTAGTTGTAGGGATCTTCTATATATATATTATATATATATATATATAGATTTTATTGATCATCGTTAACAGGGATCTATATATATATATATATATATAGATGAGCATCGTTAACTACATGTTAACCTGGCTTTGATATATTCTCAAACCCAATTGTAGGGATCGATTGACCTGGAATGGATGTTATACGGAGTTTTTTTTTTTTAGGCACGAACCTTAGTTTTCACGAGACAACAACAGCAATCTTCCAAAATATTCACATACTTTTTGCCTTGAAAATGCGATATTGGCAGTGAGGAAAAATATTCACGTTCGTAATTTTTTATTTTTTTTTTCTTAGTAAAAATAGCTTCTGGGCCTGTGGGTGTGTTATAAACAGTTGTGTAATTAGCGATTTAGAGATCAAGATATTGTATTATAAATCTACATTTTCTTTGGCGGAGAGGAGGATATGATATCATCGTACTAGTACTACAGTACTCATAAATAAATTTTACACAAAATAAATTTAAAAATAATGTAATTTTATGTAATAAGTTAGATATTTTAGTTATAATAAAAATAAATTTATAATATTCAAGCTTATTTTTGTATGATTATTTCTAACGTCTAAAGCTATCATACATTAACACACACACACACACACATATATATATAATGTATTTATTTTTATAACTAATTTACTGCCAATTTCTGAACCCCAGGCAACTCTTGTCTAATTGTTGTTTTTATTCGTTAAAGAATCTGACGGATTAGTACTGACATTCTTAAACATTAAACAGTTAAACTTCTATAATATGAAGATCATCATCATCGATCCATCCTTCCTTCTCTACCTGATCGACTATCAATTAAACAGTTAAAACCCTAGCCTAGATCGTGTTGTTTACCTATTTTGATGCAAGAGCTCCCCCAATTACTAGCTAGCTAGGTTCTCAGTGTTTCTGGCGGCCAAAAGGACCTAAATGAAAGCTACACGATCGACATGATTATACCCAAGTTTATTTGATCAGAAACATCAATATTTTTTATCATCGAGATTGAAAATGTATTTCAATATTTTAAACTACATGATTATTAGTATTTAAAAATTTACGTATTGATTAATAAAGAAGTATGTACTACATAGCTAGCTAGCTAGCATTTATATTATTTAAACTAATTAATTACAGCCCACCTTGAGCTAATTTTCTACATAATCCGGGACCAATCGAGAGGAAGAAAAAATATTATAACTATTAATTGATGTGTGTCTGATTTAATTCTTATTTAGAAATGTACGATTATAATATAAGGAGTGCCAAAAAAGGCATTCGATAATATTCCAGGCCATCGGAAATTGACAGAAAAAGGATATGTAGAATCTAGTACTTTCAACTTTTTTAAAAAAAAAAGTATAATTATAATCATGTATAGGAAATATCATAACAAATGGAGGAAGTTAATTGGAGCACCCCTACAATTAGAGAAAGGGGGATTTTATTTTTCTTTTAATTAATTTCAACCTATTTTTCTTAATTATGAGCATCGTGGAGAATTTTTATCCGCAGATATTTATAGATTAATGAAAATGAAATTTGAAAATAATGCACCCAACATCCCATGCATGTGTAATATTAATTGATTTCCAGGCCAGGAGATCTCGCAAATGTGGTCCCGATACTCTTTGCCTGACCTATCACCCTTTTTGACCTGCTTTGACCACATATGATACCATATGGACAATGATATTCCCTGCCAGCCAATAAAATATGAGAGAGAGAGAGAGAGAGAGGAGGGGGGGGGGGGGGGGTAAGTGAGCGTGGTCCAGTCCTTGTATGGGATTCCCCAGTAGCCATAATGATAATCCTAGCTCACTGTTGCATAACACTTTTACTTTTCCCAGAATCCATGCTTTTCTTTCTCGATCGATGGCCTCCATCATGGATCATATTAGTAGTTCAGATGCACCGCACAGAATCTCTCTCTCTCTCTCTCTCTCTCTCTCTCTCTCGTTCATACACAAGGTATATCGCTATTTGCTAGGGTCCTACCCAGATAAGCCTAAGCAAATCTAATCTAGCATAACAGCCATTCAGAGGAATTCATTACAATGCTATCAAATATTGGACAGGATTCAGGAAATAGAAAGCAGTGCTTCATTTGTTTCTTTTTTTGCTTCTGCAAGTAGAGCTTGTGCCTAGCAGTAAACATTCTGGATTGCTTACCTTAAAAGCAGAGAGTAGATTGGAAGAAGTTTGTGGGTTTGTTCAATCCTAGGGCGGAGCTGCAGTACTACTAACTGGAGCATTGCATGCCCTAACATCCAAATAAAAAAACACAACAGGTCATATGACTCAGAACAGTATCACGAACCATCGGCAGAGAGATCATGACCTAGAATCAGTTTTTGTTTTTTGTACATGTGCTTTCTCAAGCACAAAACATTAGAGCAAACATCATGTACGACAAGTTAAAAGAGAAAACAAAAGGCGAACACTAGTACTAGATCCATAGCCAATAATTTAGTCTAATTGTCAAGCTACAATTAATATTAGTGATTACATGGTTAGCAAAAACTTGTCGGTAGAGGAAAAAACGAAACAAAACCAAGACTAACTTCCCATTTTGACGATTCATTGACCAACGGCGCCGTAGATTGCTAATTAGGGTTTCTTGCTTTGCATGATTAATAAAGAAAAAAACTGGCTTATCAAAATGTGACACAACAACTACGTCTCTTTAGGACACTAATCGAATGCATGACCAGGCCGGGTCATATATATGAAATGCCCATCAGACAGCGTTCAACAAGATGGAAGGCCAATGTGATGGGAGTTGGAAGTTCACATTTGTAATTTACCTCATGTATTAGGCGCTATGATTTCACAGAAACCTCGTTACATGTGTGGTGAACTGACTTATGATCTCCTGGAAAGAAGCGACATGATCAGACCATCGGTGATTTAGGGACTTCGATCTGCTATTCTCTGCGAAAAAAAACATAGATATCAAGTCATCAAAATCCTAAACCCCCAAGTCATACTTCCATTAATGGAGGGGAAGAAGAAGTGCAGATAATATTTGGACATGAGAGGACCTGCAACTTTTTAAAATTACAAAGCTGCCCATTTGAAATTAGGTCTAGAATATGAAACTGCTTTCCTTGAGATCGAATATATGTATAATACATGGAATATGCATGGCTCCTCATACGCCATCCACGGAGGCCATCGATGCTCCGGTGGGCTCTGCAAATGGCATACAGGGAGCCAGGCACATATATGTGTATGCATGATCTCATAACATGCACTTATGCATATAACTGCTCCCTCATACTAGAGAATCTTCCTACTAAAACCTTTCTAATCCCGTCGTTTATGTATTACCATGTAAGCATGCATATTAATGTATGAAAACATATATATGGAAGGACATAAACTTCGCACGTTTATGGATCATAACATGAGTTCAAATCTAGCTAATGATCTTCCCCATGATCATGTCAAGGAAGGTGAATATGCCGCAGTTTTGGGGGAGGGGGGGGGGGGGGGGGGAGAGGATGGAGGAGACAGAAGAAGGGGGATTAGATAGGTATATATTGAGGTTTTGTACAAAGATTGAGGCGGATAGGAACTAGGTCATAATCAAATGGAGTTTCAAAGCCCCACAAACCCTATTGAATTGACAAAAAAACAAGCAAAGAGGAAGCTAAACTTAGGAGATTTAAGGTCTGGCTAGCTATTGTTGTGGGGTTTGTGTGATGTTTTCTGAAGGAAGATGTGGGCCGGTTGGTGTTGCACCCCAGCTCCCCACTAGATATAGGCACCGAAAGAGAGAGACAGAAAAACAGACACACAGACAGGGGGAGAGAGAGAGAGAGAGAGTGGGTTTGGTTACCAACCACGCAATTTCCCAAGCTAACCTTATGGCGTTTGAAATCTCCTTTTCTGAGTCGTAAAGTAATGGTTACTTTTCTCTTCTCTGAATATCATTTTGTCTGGGAGTGCTTGGAACACATGGATTCCTCATCCCAGCCTCTTCTTCTTTTAGAAAATAATAAATTAATTAAAAGTTTAAAGAAAGATTTAAAAAAAAAAAGTTGCTATACTTCCATAATTTGTCATCTTTTTCTTTTCCTCCCTCACTTCCTCTTTATGGTCTGCCCTTTTCCTTTTCATCCCATCATAATATACCATTAAATGATTATGTTAGTGCTATGTTGTTTAAGAGACAGGGATTCGCACTCAGCCCATTTTGGTCAGGCGGCCTTTAGAACAATCCAATAAGCCACTAATTAATTTGATACCTAATTCTCCTCTATATATATATATATATATATATATATATATATCGATCTGTTCACTTACTCAGCATGCGTGCATCCCGGGTTTCTTAATAAATTATAAATTGGCATTTATCTACACACATACAAAGTCTTGATCATAATTTTTCAGATCATCACATATTGTAGGGATCATCGATCAATTGAGTTTTCTTGAATAGATTATGTCCAAATATTAATTCACTCCAATCGTGTAAATCGTAGGTATACTACATAGAGGTGAACAAAAAATCTGCTACACGTTACCGCTTGCTATCACGACCCGACTCGACCTGATAAGGTTGTTAACGGAAGCCTAGCTTCCGATACCCATTATTGATATCCGTTTTCAAACGAGTAAATACTCGATATCACATATTGATAAAAAAAAGTCTCCCATTTTCAAACCTTCATCTTTCTCGCTTGATTCTCTCCTTCCGATTACTCATCTCCAAGAAAAAAACCTTCATAGAGAGAGAGAGAAACGCACACCCTGAGCGATTGGCGCCGCAACAAGGGCGGCCTCGCCCTTCCCAGGGCTAACAGTGTCACCAGCGGTCGAAACATTTTTCGATGTCGCAAGCAGTAGTCAGTTTCTCCAAGGCACTGTCGTTATCAACCTGAAATCAAAGAAATCAATTGCTTAAGAAAACCAGAGATTTCGACTCTCCCACAAATTGAATAAACTAAAAGCAAAAGCGTTGAGTTCAATTAAGATTTTTCGTTTAGTGTAGTGGGAAAGAACACCTTTTGACGCTTAGGTGAGGGAGGTTTATCTTAAGAGGAAAGAGGATCTCTTGATGTTGTTGTTACCAAAGATAGATCATCCACTTTGCCTTGTTGAAACCATGCCTATCTCTCCCACGCTCTCTCTCCCGGTCCTGCTTTTCACTCTTTTGTCTTGCTATTTGAACTCTTTTTTCTTATTTTGATTGCTCATTTGTGAGTTGGTACTTGGTACGATTTAAAAAATAAAAAAATCTGGAATACCAATAAAGATATCGGAATGGTAATAAGCCAAACGGCCTATCGGCTTAACGGCATAATGCATTGGCGGGTCGGGTTGAATCGGATGTTCACCCTTAATTCTATATATAAGGCATGAAATCATGTCCAAATAGATTATCCATAATATCCAAGTTAGCTAGTCATATTTATTATTAACCGTAAACAGTAGTTTGGAGTCCGGAATTTATTTTTGTAAAAACTCTCCGATATTATATATGTGATCCAATCAGCTTATTTTCCATGCATTAATGACCAAAACATTTTGGCTAATTTCTCGCTAGCTTATTTTAGAACCCTCTCATATATATATATATATATATATATATATATATATCATGTACAACCTGCACGAACTCGATCGACTGATCATCATTTGATTTCAGTCATGAGCTGCCTCTTAATTTAATTCATCATGCATCATGTCCTGATCTCTGATATTCTAGGCCGTCTCTTTTTACTAAACAAATAAAATAGTATTAGGAATAATATGTCAGACCTCTTCTATTTGTCTCTTTACATGCGTGTTTATTCGATTTGTAGAAAGAAATTGGTCCTTTAAGATATTTGCGAAATTACGTACTTTTTAAGCAAAGCAATAGATACTGTTCAGATAACAGTGGATGTAGAACAAGATCATGCATGTGAGGCACCAAAGGCGATATCTTGTATTGCATCTAACCAGCTGGTTGGCTTTAGCTGACTGGATTTGAATTGCTTTCTGGAAAAGTACTAGTACTACTGCTGCTCATCAGTTCTTTTTGCCCCATACCTGATAATGTATGTATATATTCATGATGAGTGGAGATCAAACCGCCCTATACTATATATATATATATATATATATCAAACTATTATATTCTTATATTCAAAATCCTTGTAAACTTAGGGGGAGGATATATTTATCATGTTAATTAAATATTAATTAGGGAGAAAATGAAACCTCATCATGTGAATTAGATCCTTAATTTTGAAATTAATTATCACAATTAATCCAGATATCAGACGAAGGCGCCAAGATGTTAGCTGGTGAGTGCTAATTATTTCACGTCTAACACATCAGATTATATTGTTTTACTCATGATGATCATTATATGTATATATAGTGATAATTAAAAATATTAACACTACTCCTATAATGTCTTGCTTGCTTGTTTAGCAGTGCCGTATATATAATTTGATCCTGCAGGCTGCAGCTAGCTAGGACGATCGACATGCATGACACAGTACTCTTAATTATTAATATATATATATATATATATTATAGAAGAATTCAATCATGCAATTTAACTGTATCCTAGCTAGCTAGTGATGTAGTCTATATTATATGGCCGGGACCTCTAGGAGTTTAATGATATTGATTTTGGGGATATCTTATATTTGATCATCAACGCCTAGATAAAAAGTTAAAAACTTCTTGTGTAAGCAAGCATGTGTGTATAATATATATCTATATATATATATATATATATCTTTAAAATATAATAATAAGTTATTGATACATGAGTTTTAATAATTTTAATTATATTCAATTAATCTTCTCAACCAACTCGACAACATTTTGTGACTAGTTTGGACTCGTTTAATTTGCAAATAATGAGCTGTCGATCGAGGTTGAAAATCAAATAGGTTGGAGAACAAAATAAACTAACCAAATTAAACAACTGATCAATCCTCGGTGCAACTCATCATTTACGGGGCTGGCCTACGTTTGGCAAATTGAATTGGAATGTGATAGATGATTCTTTTGACCTGGAGCTAGGTCATCATGAACAGGACATGAAGGCATGCACCATCACTACATGAAGAAAAATGGGCTTTTATAACTAATTAATTGTGATAAAAAGATTATTTATAATGATTAATTTTAACTGTAAATAATGATTTATTTGAATTAATTGACTACAAATAAACATTTTTTTTATAATATATCACAATTAATTAATATTAAAATAAGTAATTTAATCACTAAGAATATCAAATAATAGCTATTTGTGGGGAATGGGGCTTCTCCACAGCTAATTATGGGTTTCTTTGAAATATATATATAATTTCTTTTGGGAAGGAGGATGTGAACATGATTCTCCAAACCTAAAAGATCAAGAAGCTAGCACGAGGGATAAAACAACTAGAATTCATGTGGGGTTTCTTTTTATACTGTCTTGCTCTTTTTTGTACACTGCATGCTCCTAATTACTGCTCGCGAGCAGGTCTATTGTCCCTACCACGTTGCAGGATGCTGTTCATCAATCAAACAATCGTGCAGTTGAGGCGGCCGGCCATGCATAAAAGTAATAAAAAAGGAAGTTTTTTCAAACTATATATATATCAATTAATTAAATCAAGCAAAATTTATATATTCATGAAGCTGTACTACTACTGACACATACCCACACACAAAAGCTAGCTGCGCTCTATATCTAGAAGGTGCTTTTGAATTAATGAACTCATGAAGTACTCCACCACTGCCACTGGCATATTGGGAAGTAATTAATTAACTACCAATCTTATAAATTTATGTCCAGTTGGATCAAAATGAAATAGAAAAAGCAGGACATGTCCTTAATATTATATATATTGGGAGACATGAGATTTAAATTTTTCGATATATTGCAATAAAGGACAGACGTCATTAGTAAACCAATTGGTTTCTCCGCAATTAATGCCAATAATGGTTAATTTAAAGAAGGTGTTTGATTTTAGGTCTAATCTTGAAATTGTGCTGAAGAAGTAATTATTAATAAAAGTGGGCATTAATATATATTGATACAAAACAGTACTCAACAAGATCATGACCACTTTATAAATTGTCAGGTTACTTCGAAGTGAAACCAGACAAAGACGTAAGAGTTACTCAATAGGTTTAATTATGGGAGAAATTAGAACAGGAGATTGATCATCTAGGTAATTCTGAGGGTACGTACTAATTGTCCATGAAAAATGACAAGTTACCTGAAAAAGGCAATTCATGAAATGGTTCTGCATGCATGCATGCATGTCGACAATAAATTGAAGTTGCGATTGCGATGGATTCGGGCAACTTTGTGTCTTATATCAAATAGGGACAGTTTTCTCATGACAGACCACATGATGACGTGACGATACTGCTTTGAAGCCTCAAATGATCGATGATGATCTTGATGGTCTACACCCAAATATAAATATATGTATATATATATATATATATATATAGAGTCAGGTTAAGCAAATTTATAATTAATTAGCAAGCTGCTAGGCATGCACAACCTGACGTACTGGTCGTAAAAATAGACACATTAATAAAAAACGTCAGCATACGTACGTAAACGACCCTTGAAAACACTAATGGCCATGACGTTGCTGTGGTTTGAAGAGTGGTTGAAAAGTAGTACGTACATACTTACTATGTACTATACTATAATGTACATTGTATAAGATTCAACCGGCCTAGCGCCTAGCTCTTGTCATTTTGAGATATATGTTATTGTTATTATAATATTTCACCTAATTAAGGAGCCTTTTCTATCAGTTCTTAAAATTGCATCAAAATACGGGAAATACCCTTGTCCCTTTGAATACATTAGATCGATAATTTCTATCTATTTTTCTTATAGTATCTCTCTATGTTTGCTTGTCAAGGCTAGCTACTTCAATGTTGCTGCTTTCTCTACGTCCTACTAACCTCTATTTTTATAGATCAAGCCATTAATTGAGTTGTAATTTTTTTTTTCTCATATGTAAGATCACTATAATTATAATTTGCATGAGCCATATACATTCACTGCAAATAATTGTTTTTAGTTGCGAATTACTATTTTCAACGGAAATATTTTGTTGCAAATATATCATTACCAACCAATACGAAGTGAAATATTTGCAAATGTACATTTGCAACGAAAAATACTGTTGCAATGTATTTGCAGTGCATCAATTAATTCGTTATAGGACTGAGATCTCCTCCAAAAATATATCCAATTTACAATATTGGAAGATTCTCATTGCTAAAAGTGCTTATAATTCCTTGCAAAAAGAATGTTATTACGTTTAGTTATTAACGAAATGTTAATATTAAATACTATTAAAGTTTATAAACGCAAAGGACAAAGGTTTAAAGGGAACAAATAAACGTATGAAAAACGTATGAGAGAGAGAGAGAGAGTGTGTGTGTGTGTGTGTGTGAGTTGGGAAATCAAAAGAGGGAAAAGTAGGGCACTAGGGGAAGGGGGTGGTCGGAGAAGAGAGTGATCGATCTTCCAATATGTTTAGAAAAGGCTGCAAGAAATTCCGGCCGGCCAGCCTTTTGCTTACCTTGTATGTAGAAATCGTAAGCGATGATCAGAGATTCAGAAAGAAGGATCGAATAAAAAAGAAAAGAAAAGTGAACGACACTAAAGCAAAATATTAAAAATGGTAAAAGCCATTTTATCGTGTGGAGTGTTGGAAGGAACAAGTTGGGGAATCCTGGTGTCAGATTTATTGGCCTTCTCCTTTGGTTCTTTTCTTCGTGTTTGTATCTAAGGCTCTTACAGTTGCGTTATACTAGTCCAACTCCATTAACCCCCAGCTAATCTCCTCTCTCTCTCTCTCTCTCTCTCTCTCTGCTAATTAAGTTCTGATCATTTGTAGCCTTCTTAGTTCTTTGCTTCTACGCGCCTCGAACAGTACGTGCATGTGCTGCGTAGCAGCTACGTACATGGAATTATATATGTAGTACTAGTACTATATCATGATCAGGAATTAAATTCTACGTACATGTGCTGCGTAGATAAAATTCATGTACATCTTTCTAACACGCGTAAATTCAAAAACATATTATAGTGTTTGAGCGTTCACATCCGACTAGAAAAGAGTTTGAGCGAAATGTCCTGATCTCTATTTTAGCATTAAACTCTTTGAAAAGTCCCATTTTTTTTTTTCAAAAAATTGATATTTGTAATTTTAAGATATTTAAATTCACATCCTCTTTTTAGAAAAAGTGGATAAATTTAAAATTTATATAAAAAAATATATATTTTTCAATAATAAATCTCATTTTTGAAATGAAATATGCAGAACTT
Source organism: Platycarya longipes (assembly GCA_036559045.1). NCBI lineage: Eukaryota > Viridiplantae > Streptophyta > Magnoliopsida > Fagales > Juglandaceae > Platycarya > Platycarya longipes. The sequence continues at coordinate 10,904,562 of CM071790.1, read as the reverse complement.
GGATATTTAACCTTACCTTTTTTGTTTTGTATAAAAAAAAAAGATTCCTGATTCTCTACTTTAGTTCTCCATGATCTTTCTAAAACATGAATATAAGAAGTGCTTCAACCAGATTTTATAAAAGTAAAATTAAACTTTTATAACTTCATGTAATATGTTAAATTATTAATAAAAATAATTTTAGAATTTAATGTACTTTACCAAAGTACCGCATGTTTATTATACATCTCAATCGATCTATATATATATATTATTTCCTAATGTATTTCAATGTCTTTTCTTATTCTTTTCTCTCAGTAGTTATATTTTTATTTTAAAAAAATTATAGTTTCTTATTGTTTTTATAACCCCCGACTAAAGAATTTTAAAAAAATATTTGTCTGTTAATCCTAGCAATCGTTTTTTAAAATATTTGTCTTTTCCCGATAATCATGCTTTAAAAAGAACATTTATTTCTCTCTTTTTTTTCCTCTAATTAAGAAAAGGGGAGGCGGGACAAAAATACGATTATTTCAAATGGTAATAAATTTGAAATTTTCGTAAACCTATATAGTTTTTTTTTATATATATAAAAGACTTCAATTCATTCCAATAAAATAAAGTTACAGTTATGAACTGATAAATACAATAAAAACTCATATTACAAGCTAAATTATTTAACTATTTAGAGTATTTTTATACATAAATTTTTTTGTAACGGACATCACCTAAAGTTTAAACCCCACACACACACTGCAATATATGATCATGATGTGTCATACCCTAATTTCCTCTCTTGCCATTATATATATATATAAATATGAAATTCCCAAAATTATAAATCATGAAATAATTAATAGTACATATAAGCAACGTTGTTTTTCAGGGCATATGAGCGAACGTACTTATACACAGGAGGGATCGACGCATGTATACGCATTTAGAGATGCTGTAAGTACTCCTGCACATATATAAATGAAAGCAACTTTACATATTTACGTGTTCGAGTGAATTACGAAAGCTTCGTACATGGAAGATTGAGATGATGATCTCCAGCCATCTCAATCTGCCATTGGATACAAGTACTTTAAAGATCTCAACTTGATGAAGTACTAGGCTCCGATCGAAAATGTTGTACTGCCATTTTTAGCATTGTAAGGCTTGTGTCAACAAGATTCTATTGTGTCATGAATTCGATTTTTCATGGAAAATTGACAATCTTGTAGGTAAAGATCAGGCATCGTTCGTGTTGAAATGTACTATTTTGGTCCAAAAACAAAAAACAAAAAATCAAAGAGCAGGCTGCAGGCTGCAGGATATTTTTTATTTATTTAAATCCTTAATATAACAAATTATATAAATTTTATCAAGTTAAGTTATATAATTAGGAATAATAATAAAATGAATTTAGTTTTGACTATTCCATTCACATTAAATCTTCACATTAGATTATTCATTTATTAATTATATGTTAATAAAATAATATTAATTTAATTCTCTAATTGCTAATTTATTTAATTTGATCATATTTGACTATTCTACTTATTATATTATATGTTAATTAATAACCATATTCTTATTAAATTATTGATTAAAAATTTATATTTTCAATTGTCATTTAAATTTTTAATGCTAATAATTCTTTGGCTAATTAAACCCATCTAAAATATGGAGAAGAGAAAGAGAAAACAATAAAGTAAAAAAATTGACTAATAGAAAGTACTCACCAAATTTGATCTTATTTTTAAAGTTATTTTAGCTAAAGTCAAAATCTTTTTTACTTTGATTAATCCATTACAACCACTCTTTCTTCCATAATAATTAAATATAAGTTAACTAATCCAATCAGAATATTCTCTTCCGGATGTTCTCTTGCAATGGCATTCACCTCCACTGCCGGCACAAATTGCGTCCAACATACCAATTGAAACAGTATGTTAATTGTGCTCATGGGCTTGTACAGTAAAGAGCTTGTAAGGTAAAGGGCCGTGTACATATTGTGGACTTTGGGGAAGTCATTGTTAGTTGTTTTTATTTTATTCTTATATTTTTACATCATTTTTTAAATATTTTTAAACATTTTTAGAAAAAGAAAATTTTAATAATATTATTAAATAATATTTTCTTAATTATTAAAAGAAAAAAAACAATGCACACCAACAAAAACTCAAATCGGTGTCCCTAACTTTATTCATCCGTAAAATGCATTATTAGCAAAACAAATATTTATAGTTCGAGAAGTTTTACACAATTTTTATAATCTCTATACATTATTATTATTTAATTATTATTTAATTATTTAAAATTTAAAAAAAAAAATTGAATTTTTTTTTTTAAATTAAATTAATTTTTTTTATTTGTTATTTATATATCAAATATTTAATAAAAAAAAATATGATACGTGAAAGTTATATAAATAGTAAAAAATTGTGAAGCTTTTTTCTAAAAGTAATGCGTGATGGGAGGATCGAACTTATAGGAAAAAGAAATCCAGGCAAGGCATCAACCCCCAACAAAGTGGGCCTGCCTGGTTGGTGAACGAAGAGGTGTTTAACATTGAGGTTGGACTGAAATCATTAGCTTTAGCCGCCCAACGACTTGTTGCCTCATTTTTTTCGTTTATTTTATTTTATTTTCCTTAGTTCTTGATCTAAATCTGAGTGCCTTAGGCACTTACCACTGTCCCTCCAATGACGCGACAGTTGTATTCGGCTGTTAGATTGAGGTCAACTCATCTACATTAATTATTGATATAACTTTTTATTTTTTAATTTAAATTCATTGCAATCTTAATCTATTTTATATATTTAAACATATATCTCATTATTTATATTTAAATATATTTCAATAGAATTTATAAAATAGTATTCAAATGTAGTCTAATGTATAGAAAAATATGAAGTCAAACCTTGCGGAATTGCTGGATTTTATTTTTATTTTTGAATTTGTAAATGGAATAAATACATTATATTAAGTTCTAATTTAGTTATACAATGAGATGAAATGAAAATTAGATAAAATATTATTATAATATAATTTTTTATTTTAAAATTTGAAAAGATTAAATTATTTTTGATTATTTATTAGAAAATTTAAAAAAATATAATAATCAAATAAGATAAAATTAAATTAAATGAATTATGAAAGAAAAACGATTCGCATATCTATCTTGCAAATACTCTACACTCCTATATAAAATGAAAGATAATTTTGTAATATTGATTTTTTTTTTATTGAGTGACGTGGTTGTATTGGTTGATTGAAAATGAATAGTAAAATAAATATAAAGAAATTATAAGTATATCATTATTCTCTTAAAAAGAAAATTGATTGACATAAAATAATTTTTTTAACATTTTATATAACTATATTTTAAACAATAATGATAGTGTTACTACTATTTTATTATTCATTTACAATTTATTTTTTATTTAATAATTAAGAAAGCAAATATTAATAAAGTTATATATTTTTTATTTATTCTTAATGATTAAAAATATTAAAAAAATATTTAAAAGAAAATAATCAAAAAATCAAATAATTCCAAATACACTAATAAATAGTAAAATGATAGTAATCTTATCACTATTTTATTTTAAATAAAGATAACTTTTATAAAATGATTTATAAAAAATAATATCAATTTCTAAAATATCCTGATCTTCTAAAATTATGTGAAAGTAAAGAGCTTGAAAACGCAGACAGTTGGAAGGGTGGCTAGGAATTAGAGGCGGCCGATCGTGGATGCGTGCGAAAACGTACATTCCACGGTACAAGGTTAGAATCTGGTCCTCATTGGGATGTGTCTTTTCAAAAGCTGGTACAGTATCTTTTTTATATTTTTATACGTCCTATTATATGATTAATTGCGTTTTATTTTTAATATAAAATAATTTTAATCAATTACATTAATAAAATATAAAAAGAATATGCAAAATGACTAATATAAAAAAGAGTCCGCAAAAATAATTTTATCCATAAAAGAACTCATGCCTTTTATAAGAGGAAGGCAGAAATAAAATAAAAAAAATTATTTTTAGAGTAATATTATTTATTATTTTTATTATTATTTTAAGATATGATATTAAATTATTAGAAATTATTACTTATTGATACATTATAAAATGATGAAAATTGAGATGAAGAATTTTTTTTCTTATTTTTAGTAAAAATAGAATGATAGACATGTAATTATGTTAACAGTTTTGTAAGTAATCATATTTTAAAAGAGGAATATTTTAATATAATCATTTAAAAATTAAAATAATTTTATAAAAACACTCATTAAAACATGATTTGTATAAAAAATAAAAATTTAAGAACAGTGTGTACGTATATTAATCTTTTACTAATGCTATCCACTGCCATTTTTTTGCTGTGTTATGATGTGATATTTAATGATGTAATATTTAATGATGTAATGCTATTTATTATATACTGTTTTGTGGGTCAATTATTTAATATCATATCAAAAGATATTGAGAGAATAATTATAAAAAAGAAGATAAATAATTTTTTTTTTCCTTTGTAGGTAAGGATAGGAGTCGAGGTTATAATTCAGGTTAATTCATACTGGTGAATATCTTATATTCACTGATAATTTTTAGGTGAAACTTGTTTGTAGATCAAATACTTGTGTTGGAGAATTTTCAAAATAGAAATGAATGACAAGTTATAATTGTGTGTGATTTAAAATGGCACGTTAATGTACAAAACTATATTTATAATTTTTTGCAGCAAATTCTTTTTCAGATTCGAATCTTACAGCCTTGCATTTACCCGAGAAGACCAGAACCAGGGGAGATGTACGTGGAAAGAGGAATGATACACATAATATTATATACGATATTTTCTATGATATTTTCTAAAAATAAAATTAATTTTATAAAATAAAATTAGTTTTATAAAATATAAATTGATATATACACAATATAATTATATAATATATTTCATAACAACATGTAATGAAAAATATTGTTATAAAATATTGTGTATATAAAGTATTTTATATAATTATTTCTTATTTAAGATTTATTATAAAATATGTTGTATAATTATGTTGCATGTATATCAAAATTTTGAATACCGTATCGGTGAGCGTACCGGTCATGATACTAAAATGAAATATTTCGATATTAATACTGTTTCGTATACCGTTTCAGAATAATCTATATAAAAAAAATTATATATATAGATAGATATATAAATTATATTTCAAAATAATAGTTAATATATGAATAATTATATATATAAATATATATATATGTAATTAGTCTAGTATGAATTGAGGTAAAAAATAACAAAAAATAAAACAAAAATAAAAATAATTGAAGGTCGAAATCGAAAATTCGATAAATCGATACGCGACCGATATGAAGTCAGTATGGGCCAAAATATTGAACGGTACGGTCAGTATAAGCTAAAATATTGACCGATACAGTCGGTATAGGTTGAAACGGTCAATATTTTAAGCGAAATTGTATATATGCACAATATGTATTAAAGAATTGATTGATACAATATATTTTGATTGTACCGATTGATACGGTACAGTTTAAAAACACTGATGTATATCTTTTTTTTGTATAACAATATTTTTATTTTTATAAATTATTATATAAAATATTATGTAAAGTGTTCTATGTGCATCACTTTCTCGAAATGCCACTTGCCACTTACCCGACGCCCTTTTGTTAAATTGTGTGTTCCACTTGCTTCCGCGTTCCACCGCCATTCCTCTCGCCTTGACGTATCCTCCCCAAATCCCACAGCCTCTCTATCCCTCTCTCGACAGAGGCATTTCATCATACACGTTGAGCCATTCTAAGAGGTTTGCTTCACACGTAACTTTCTTTCTCATCTGTTCATTTTACGATGTTATCTGTATCTCTACCTCTTTCTCTGGTTCTTTTTGCAAGATCTTCTAACGATTTGAACTCATCTATTGCGTCGACCTGGATATATTAAAGGTTTTTGTGTTTATCATTTACGCAATAAGTACAACGCATTAAAGCGTTTTTGGTTTTGATAACGTTGTCTTCAAATCACGCTAACTCAATATTTATATAATTGGTTCCTTTTTGTTTTGTCCACAAGTGGTCGTCTACTTGCTCCATGGCTGTTGTACATATTTTTTTACATATATGTATGTATGTATGTAGTACCATGTTCCTACGTTTGCTTATTGTTATTGTCTCTGCTTATTCAATTTTCTTCGATAATATTTCTAAATACTGATCTGAATCCTTCAGATCAAGATTTTCTTCCTCTCACTTTCAACGTTGTTCTTTATTTTGAATTGTAACTCGGCTCCTGGACTGAATTTTCTCTCTCTCTCTGAATATCGATTTAATATACGAGGGCAGCAAGGCTTATTCACTGTAAGATGAAAACGTAAATTGTAGAATCCATGAAATGCTTCATTTTGGGGAGTATAGGAAATTAGAGGCCCAGGTTTTTCTTAGATTGCTACCAGTATTTGACAACAGAATGTTAACATTCGTATCATTTGGAAAACTATACATTATTAATGTTTGAAAGATGTACGTTATTGAAGAAATTTTCCACTTTATGGTAGAAGATTCGCCATCTCTTGACAAGACTACAACAACTTTCCAACTTAGTGACATTGTCAACCTGAATTTTTACCCGTTGACCTCCTTCTTTTCATTTCAAAACTCCCATGGAATTCTGAGTCTTTGGACTGTCACATAGCCTGAATGTTACCATTTGATCCGTCCCTCCATTCCCTGATATATGTTAGCACTTATGTGAGAAACGTAAGCGTCAACTTAAAAGAGAAGCCATTGCAATGCCACAATTTGAACTTTTTAATATCAATATATTCAAACATTCCCATCAAAATCAAGTTGCTTTACTTTGAGCCTTTTTGATAAATCTGATTGTATGCGTTGTTATTTTGCAGCAGGCACAGATACGGTGGAGGTTGCCTACTTATGCATAGAATTTGGCATTCCCTGCTATAGATAAACATGAGTTTCTCTCTGTGTTCATCATCTTCTGAGCTAAAATATCACTGTGTTGAGGGACTGCGGCATTCAAATGTAAATCCACCAGTGTCCAAACCTTCCGTAAGGGTTGGTAATTCTACTAGAAGGGATAATATTCAAATGTCCGATCATGATCCTAGGAAAATGGCTGTTTCAAACCACTTCTTGCCAGGGCAATTAGAAGGACCATACCTGGCAAAGAAACTGCTAGAAAAGCCTAGTGAGAAGCTTGAGTATGTGAGGACATTGTTGATTGACAACTATGATAGCTACACATATAATATTTACCAGGAGTTATCTATTGTTAATGGGTGTAAGCTCTCTCTCTCTCTCTCTCTCTCTATATATATATATATATATATCTGTGCATGAGTACAGCAACTCATTTCCGCTCATCCTGTACTTTGTTATCTTCTGTTGCCTGCATAGCCTTCTGTGATTGTTCATATTCCTGCATTCTAAAACCTTCTCTTTGCAACTTCTCATCATTTTGTTTCCACTGAATTAAAAAGGCAGCTCATATGCACGTTTCACACATGATTTTTAACGTACAGGTCACTTGTGAGTTCTAGCCTAGATTGGTTCCTCTTGTGTAAATGTGACCTTAGAAAAATGGGACTTAAAAGGTGGAAACAACCTGAACTTTTTATGAGCCTTATCGATATATGCTAAAAATTTCTGAGGCATGGCATTTATCGTGACAACAATCCATAGTTTTAATCATTTTTTTTTATTTCTCTTGTTTCATTCGACAGTTTTTAAAATGTTGCTGCAACTTCCAAGGGGAAACTATAGAGCCATTGTGGGTCATTCCATTTTTATCAAATATTGGATGCTTAATGCGAGTTCAGCGAATAAGTTTTGAAGTAATTAATATGAAATTCATTGGAAGGACAGACAGTTTTTATTTATCAGCACCGTATTGCTTAACATGCCTTTCTTCTACTATGTTGCTTAAGAACCCAAGCATCTCGGATGTATAGTTTGGAGGTTTTTATTGCAATTACCTCAAGCATACTACTGGAACGTGGACTGCTATATGCCTTATATGGTTATATTTTTCCTTTGGAACTCTTTCCCTTTATTTATATGGTGCTTTTAAGCGTGTGCAGTATACTTAGTTGGAAAGGTAATTGTTATTTTATGATAGTTATGTCCTCTCTTGATGATTTAATAGCTTTAAATATGTGAAACTTTTGGATTTTCTAACCATTGGTTCCAATTTATTTATTATGAAATGATATAGCCAGAGAAATAGGGTGTACATGAAACTTCCTTTCACATCTTTATTGTTCTGCCCGGGACAACAAGGTTGACAGCGTCGATGCAGAGATAGTTAAATGATAAGTTCATATTCACTGGTGTGAAACGTGTTTTTAAATCTCGTTTTGTTTTGATATTGTGCTAGTGCCTCCTGTGGTGGTTCAAAATGATGAATGGACTTGGAAGGATGTTTGCCACTACTTGTACGAGGAAAATGCATTTGATAATATTGTTATATCACCAGGACCTGGTTCTCCAACATGCTCGGCGGATATAGGTGAGAATGCGATGGACTTTTGTTTTAAATCTTTTTATCCCCCTTTTTTAGCCATGATAGCAAAAGATAGTCCCGTGAAAGGTGTGCTCCACACACAGTTCTGTGACACCACCACATTTTTAGCTATCCTTGGGATATGGAAGAGTGTATGCTGATCACATTTACAATTTCTTCTGCATACAAGTAAGATAGAAGAAGCTTAATCTTGACAAGCTTTATTCCTGGTAGTTGTCAATATGATTGGCATCCTAATTGGAGTGCTATATTTTGACTGGATGGTAATCTCAATACCATCTTTGTGATCTTACATAGCCAAAAAACTGATTGCAGAAAATAAAACTGTCAAAAATAAATTGACTGGATGATTTCTGTATTTTTCTCTTTTAGTAGGTCAATAATGATTGTTTAAGACATTGTTTCAATCTTATAGGAATATGCCTTCGTTTGCTGCTTGAGTGCCGGGATATCCCCATTTTGGGTGTTTGCCTTGGACACCAGGTATTTCTATTTAATTTTTTTTATAGAATGATTCCCTAAACAGTTATACATATTTTTTTATTAAGTAAAAAACAGTTAATACATACATATATATGCGCAGATTATTAAACGATGCTGATACATTGCTGTTAACAATATATACCTAAGATTTTCCAAAAAGATCATTTGACCTATATACAAAATTATGGGGCCAACACTTTAGAAAATTGAGGTTCTTAAGGATTTCTAATCCTGTAGAAAGACACTACCTCTTTTTTCTTGTTTCTTTTTTACCTCCCACGCAGCAGTGCAGAGTACAGCTCTCTCTCCTTCCTTCTCACTCACATACATCGTTTAAATTGGACCTGTTGTATTTGCTGCTGTATTTCTTCTTGAATTATGCCTTATATTTTGCATATAATCAAAGGAAATATGTTATGATACGAGTCCTAAGGTTTGTGCTTGTGAATAAAACGTTTTGAAGTCCTTAAGTGGGGAGCATAAGGCAGTGTTTCTCCCCTTGAGGATCATGCATCTGCTTGTTTGCCTTCTTTTTTTGATCGGTTTTTTGTCTTCTTAATTACAGTTATTCGCAATCTTTCCATTTTTAACTTTTCTTTGGAACTACTTATGCTTTTGCAGGCATTAGGTTATGTGCACGGTGCTCAAGTTGTCCATGCATCTGAACCAGTCCATGGACGTCTGAGGTGAGGTTAAAAATCATTACAAAGTTATGTGATTTTTGATTTAGCATTTGTTTTGTTGGCTGATCTCATCACTATGAAATGAAGCATGCTTTATAATTGGGAAATGATGTTTTGAAGCTTTAAGTTAGTGATATTATTTTCAAAAGGTTTATAACTCTATTCCTTGTCCAATACAGTGAAATACAGCATAATGGGTGCCAACTGTTTCATGACATTCCTTCTGGAAGAACTTCAGGGTTCAAGGTCAGTCTGCCTCCCTATATCTAGAGAATGGGATTTATTGTTCTAGGAAATAATAAACAGAGTTTTAAGATGACCTTTCTTTGATACCTCCTCCATGGCGCAAGCTCTTTGCCTTCCCCCCCTCCCCCTTCTTTTAGCACCTACATTGAAACCAGGTATTTTAGGCACTTAAGTACTATCATCAGAAGATCCCAACTGTTTGCTATAGATCTCCCATTCTATTTTTCATTCATCTTTATTTATTTTGTTTCTTGTTCTATATAAGAAACTGTTCTTGTGCTGTGATATTAGTATAGCATAAACACTTCAAAAGCACGGCCAAGTGATCTTTTAGTTAAGAATGGTACTCATACATTTTTGTTAAAAAGCAGGACCAACATGTAAATTTTTAGTTAGAAAATTATCATAAAGTTTGTTAAGATGAGTATCATTTGACACTCTCTTCGAGATATACAGATTTGCATGTTTACATATGAAATATGAGTGAATAAGTGAAGCCACCGTCTTGCACATGATCATTTTCAGTTTTAGAAAGTGTCTCAAGTTCATAGAACCTTGGACATTCTTCTGGTCTTCTTTAGCTGCAACTGTATGTTTTTCTTCCATGAGCTTATAGAGCAATTATCAGCATCTCTCCTAAACTCCTGTGAATTAAATCTAATGGCAGGTGGTTCGATATCATTCACTTGTAATAGATCCTGAATCTCTTCCAGAGGAACTCATTCCTATAGCTTGGACCTCTTCCAGTGATCCACTTTCTTTTCTTGAGACCTGTAAGTCTAACAACATCTCAGATGATTGTGAGAGTCAGATTGGACGTAGTAGGCCTGCAAAATCTTTTTTGGAATGTGATAATGGAAGTCACCGGCCTCTCGTCTTGTCTGACAAAAGCAAAAGAGTTATCATGGGCATCATGCATTCTTCCAGGCCACATTATGGTTTGCAGGTGGGTAACATGTTACTTCTGTTAAAACATTTATAGTTGTCAACTCTGCTTCTTTGCATGCTATGCTCTTGACTTTTTTTCTACCTTCAGTTTCATCCAGAGAGTGTTGCTACACATCATGGGAGGCAAATATTCAGTAACTTTAGAAAGATAACAGAGGATTACTGGCTGAGATTGAGGCCATACAATGGTAAACTGGAGCTCTTATAAGATTGTCCTTGTTTGGTGAACCTGCTTTGCATCGATTGTCCCCCTCTCAAATACTTATTTACTTACTCAATTGTTGGAAACTCCAACAATTGAGTAAAAGAAAATATGAATGTGCACATATGATATATATGTATAATTCCCCATTTGTTTTTTTGTGTGAGGACAGACTGGGTTAACTCTCAGGTTTCTTGTTAACCGTGATTAGATGAAGTTTGGCGTTTAACATTCTTGTATGGCTGTTGATGACCGGTCCTATGAATGGCTAGTCCTCATGCATTGCATTGGGTTTATTGACTGATGGGTGGTTCGATCTCGACATGCAGTCTGCATTCTGTGTACCAAAACTAAAATTTACCAATTTTGTTTTCTTGCCTACCCCATGATTAGCTCATAACTCTCAAGTTTCTCCTTTTTTGACGCATGCATATGCATCGTGTACATAATTGCCCTGTGATTTGCTCTGAGCAGTAAACTTCTTTTAGCACGCATGCAGGTACCCTGTGCCAGTCAACTGTTTGGAGAAGTTCCTAGAAGTAGGCATATAATGACTAATGCAGGTGACCAATTATACAGAAAAGCTTCTGAAATTAGCCAATTAACTCATAATGTAGATAAGAAGAGTTATTTTGGTGTGTCCAACATGGTAAATATTTCCCATCCAAGCACTGATGTTAGATTTTTGAGACTCGAATGGAGGAAATTTGATCACTTGGCCAGTCAAGTTGGCGGGGCAAAGAGTATATTTTGTGAATTGTTTGGACATCATAAAGCTGAAAACACGTTTTGGTTGGACAGTTCTTCAATAGAAAAGGTTAGTTGGTTCCGAACTGACTACTCCTACTAACTGAAAGAAGGTTTTTTTTTTTTTTTGTCACATGCTCTGACTTGCAATGTCGTGATCTTAAGCAAGAATGTCTCTTCTATCTAATAGCAATGACTAAGAAAATACAACAGATACATGACTAGAAACTGCGTACTTTACATATCATGGAAAGTTTTTGTCAGGGGAATCAATAGGGCAGATGTTGTGGCATTACAACATGTCTGTGTATAACTTATTATGGAAACTATACACTTTATTCAAGCTTGGATAACTTGGATTTATAATTCGATTTGCATGATATAACTTGCAGGAATTTGTTGATGCATTTTTCAAACTAACATTCTGATGGTTGTTTTGCTGATTACACTTATAACAGGAAGGGCTTGTTTCACATCCATATTAGGTTTTTAGTTTACAACCATCTAGAAATGCTGGATCACACCATATTTTTAGTAATTGTTAGTGTGTAGATGGGAAAACTTGATACAAATATAGTTAGTTAGTATTATATGCGAACAAAGTTATTGTCATTTATGGGTAGTCTTGTGACGCCAGACAGAATAGCGATTATTCGGCAGGCTAGTTTCAACAGATGAATTCACAGGGAAGAACACGAGAATTTCGCCCAAAATACAGAGAATACGTCTCTGAGAAAAAACTGAATATTATCAAATGAAAGAATGTCGAAAATCAGTCCACAAGCCGGACTAAATAGCTAAAATTCGTCTGTAACCGAATTTTACCAAAAACGGCAAAATCCCGAAAATAACGTAAAGTTCAAATTTAAATTAAAATAAGCAATCTACGAAAAATCCGGAACAAATCGGATTTAAAATGACTTCCTAACAAACATACGAAATATTACCAAAAATAGTAAAAAATAACTAAAAATGACAATTCGGAAGGGAAAACAGCGAAATTTGAGGTCGAAAAAAAGGCACATGGAGCCATGCTCAATGTGGACAGCGTGCGCGTCGAAAAGAGCTTTCCGAATTGGGGTCTTATGCGCGATTCTGACACCTGTAGTCAAAGTTATGGCCAAAAGACTGAAACGCACTTAAAACTCTCCCAATTAGAAAGAGATCACGATCACTTCCGGCCTTTACGTTGATCTGCCAATTCATGGTACTTCAGCGCCATCAACATGCAATCAGACAGCTCAGCATCATCTGTCTCGGATCCCGCTGCATCATCTTGCAACTCTACTCAACTCAGTTATGCCTTAAGTCCCAATTAAATTATGGTTGGTGTCATGCGTAATCATCAAATGGGTGGTCCTCCAACATGAGTTACTGATTTCTGTAATATAAACTGGGTTTGCATTCTCTGAAAAATCAATTATGTTATTTGTATTCTTGATGTCACTATATTCTTGTTACTTTTCTTTGGGTGTCACTGTTGTTTCATTTTCCCCAGATGGAGTACTAATTTGACATCCTTGCTGTTGTAAATGTCTAGAAAAGAGCACGCTTTTCATTCATGGGAGGAAAAGGTGGGTCTCTCTGGAAGCAGTTGACATACAGATTATCTGATCAAAGGTCTGAAAATATTAATCAAGTAAATTTGTGCAAACGAGCCAAACTTCATCTTCCCTTTTCATTTCTTGGCTTGTGCTTTCATGTGTTTCTGTTGATTACATAATTACCTAGTTTTCCCAATAGTGCTCTATTGGAGAATATAAGATTGTTTATTATAAAGAAAAGTGATATATAATTATTATTTGACAGTGATATGACTTTTAAAGGTGGAGGTTATTTGTTGATTGAGGATGCTAATGGCTCTACCGAAAGCAAATGCTTGGAAGAAGGTTTTCTTGATTTTTTGAACAAGGTACTTGGTGATCATAGTTGTGGTAACTGTTTTCTTTGGGAAAACCTGAGATGCATTCTTTTGGCATATGGTTTCTACTGCAATCTTGGGTGTACTGATTATCTATGTTTAGTAAGCTTATTTTCACCCATCAGGCCTAAATTGATCTTTAAATGTACTGCCTTTATTATATCCCACTAGAGGTGGGAAGCAAAGTAATTAGGCTTTTGCAACCTCAAGTTGAAATTGGAGAATTACTTAATTATCGTCGATCTTGTTAGGATGAATTTTTATGGATTAGTTCACAACTTGCAAGAATCATTGATATAATTTTTCCCTTCTGAATGAAAATATTAATCCAGGTCATTGATTTAATTTTTGTACCCTTATGAAGTGTAAATTCTGTGTCCTTATGCATCTTAAGATATATGTTCATAAAACACTTTGGTAGTGAAACCTAAAAACTTGTCATATATGCATCTTGAATCTTCTGTCTTATTAACTTTGGTTCTTATTCTAATATAGGCGTGTACTGATCCAGTTTTGATGTATACTTCCTGTTTGATTGATACTGTGCCAGGAGCTTGTGTCCTTCCGTTATGAAGAGAAAGATTATGAAGGACTGCCTTTCGACTTTCATGGTGGATTTATTGGTTATCTCGGGTATGCAGTTAAGTTTATTCTTGTTTCATATTTTAAAATTCTACCACTTAGATAACAGTTCCTTGGTACCTTCTTTAGAATTGGTGGCATGAATCCCTTTCTTCGATTCAATCCCATTCAAAGCCATCTTACGCAACATGGACTTCAATGCACCATTTTATACAAATGGCTGCTGAACTCTAAGGTCTCATTTGTTTTACAGAAATCATTTCAACTCATCTCATCATTACAATTTTTCCAAGCTTTCAAACGAAATATAAGAAATAATTCAACTTTTTCAAATCCCAAAACAAAAATTATACTCTTAACAAATTTTTTTATTTTATAATTTCTTTATTCATCTTTCATCTAACTCATTTCATCTGAGCTCAATATCCTAACCAGGCCTAAAGGATTTATCTTTCCACCTGATAGAGCACCAGGACTACACATTAATGGGAACTCATCACATGGCTGTAAAGTTGTCCAGGGAGGCTAACATTGATTTTCTTGTCGTGCAGGTATAACCTTAAAGTTGAATGTGGTGTTGGATCTAACCGCCACAAATCTAGGTCTCCAGATGCTTGCTTTTTCTTTGCTGATAATCTTCTTGTTGTTGATCACTACAATGATGATGTTTACATATTGTGTCTACGTGAGGAATGCAGAGCCATGACATCATGGTTAGATAGTACGGAAGAGAAGCTTTTCAGCTTAAAACTGCCTGCCACAAGGCTAGAAGAGCAGAATCTCCAGGTTGCAAATTTTTCCCCATTTGAGGCAGGTTTTAATGCTGAGAAATCAAGAGAGCAATATATGGAGGATGTCGAAAAGTCTCTGAGATACATCAAAGATGGAGAAAGCTATGAGTTATGTCTCACAACTCAGATTAGAAAAAGTATTGGGGAAATAGATTCCCTGGGACTTTACCTTCACCTAAGACAAAAAAACCCAGCACCATATGCTGCCTGGCTTAATTTTTCAAAGGAAAACTTATGTGTCTGCTGTTCCTCCCCTGAGAGATTCCTTCGGTTGGACAGAAATGGTACATTGGAAGCCAAGCCTATTAAGGGTACTGTGGCCCGTGGTGAGACAGTGGAGGAGGATGAACAACGCAAGCTCCAACTGCAATACAGGTAATGTGATTGTGTAACTATTTTGAGTTTGCTCACTGAAAATAACCATTTGAATTACATATCCAGTTTTCTATGCATGTCATTTGTTTAATTGAAGAAGAGTTCATTATCAGGGATAGTAAGCACTGAATGCTAGGCCAGCTAAAAGGATCAAATGAGTTCAAAACGATAAAAATGCTGTATTTTCTGCTTACCATGATCTAACATTCTCTCTCTCTCTCTTCTCTGATTCTCCTTCGGGGGCGACAGTGAAAAGGATCAGGCCGAGAATTTAATGATTGTTGATCTTCTAAGGAATGACCTTGGACGTGTCTGCGAGCCTGGGTCCGTTCATGTGCCCCATCTTATGGATGTGGAATCATATGCGACAGTTCACACCATGGTGAGTACAATCCGTGGAAAAAAGAAGTCGGAGATAACAGCAGTTGACTGCGTGAGAGCTGCATTTCCAGGTGGATCAATGACAGGTGCACCAAAGTTAAGATCAATGGAACTGCTGGATTGTCTTGAAAGCAGTTCAAGAGGAATCTACTCAGGCTCCATTGGATTTTTCTCATATAACAAGACATTTGATCTGAATATCGTTATAAGAACAGTAGTTGTGCATGAAGGTGAAGCTTCAATAGGAGCAGGAGGGGCCATTGTGGCTCTATCCAAACCAGAAGACGAGTATGAAGAAATGATTTTGAAAACACGAGCTCCCGCAAAGGCTGTGATGGAATTTCTCTAGTGGGTTGGCTAATTCATTTGCAAATTTGATTAGAGTATACGATTATAGAAGAAAGAAAATCGTGGGGGCCTGCAAACTGCAGCAATGTAACGTAACTTTTATTATTATTGGATTCATGATTGACATTATTGTTATTATTATTATTTTGATAAGGATTACGCGGAGAATTCAATTATCTTTTTCTTTTTTTTTTTTAAATTAAAAATTCCCAAATTTCTCATTATTTATTTATTTAATTTTTAAATTGAGCCACAAATTCTCTCTTTAAATTTTGCACATTACATTACTTGCATTTTGTAGTCTCTTGATCCATATACAATAGTTTCTAACCGAAGAACTGGGAAATTGATACATTAACACAACTTTAAAAAATAAAAAATTAATAGGAGATGATGAGAAAAGATTAAAAAGAGTTTTTCAAAAAAAAAATGAACGTTATTTTTTTTTAATAATGCTAATAATTTTTCTAATTTTTTTCAATCTCTCATTCTAATTTATTTTTATTTTTTATTTTTTAAAATAAATCAATCCTCATTATATATATATATTTTGAAATAAAATCAATCCTTTAAATAAGTATACAGTTACTTAGAGCGCCGCCGCCAGATCAAGATTCAAGACGATAAGACTAAGCTTTCGTTTGAATTAGAGAATGAATTGAATTTATCTTAATTTTATTATTATATTTTTAAATTTTTTTTATATAAAATATAAATTTTTTAACTTTTAATATAAAATTTTTTAATTTATAAATAATAATAATAGTAAAAAATAAATTTAACTCATTTTAATCATCTGATTTCTTAATTAAAAAAAAAATATAAAACTGGGGAAGATATGAATACCGCACCAACCTCCACGCACACCAACCAAACCCGGAGGACCGAGGAAGAAATGGTTGCCTTCGAAAATTGAGGGTAGGTGGGAGTCGATTATACTATAAAGTATAAACTCAAAACCCCACTCCCACCAAATTCACCAACCGCCCTTCTCACCGATCTCTCCCTTTTCGTTGTTGTCTGAGACTCTGATCGATGGCTTCGTCCTTTCTCTCTACGAAGCCGTTTCTCGGCTCCTCCAGAACCGACGACGCCATCTCTGGACTTCGTTACCTGCCCTCACATCTTCTTCGTTCCCCCGTACACATTTCCATCCGTACCTCTACCCCCAAGAAGCTCCGTCAGTCTCTCTCTTCTTCTCCCTTTCTATGTTGTCATGAGATTTAGTCATTTGCTCATTATTGTTCTTCGCAGTTTCTTCTTTTATTTTCTTTTTATTTTGAATAATTCCTGGCTTTTGTTCAATATAGAAATTGAATTGGTCGACTGCAATTTGCTTTCGAAATTGAATTTAACATTAATAATTCCGGTTGTTGATTAATAGAAAATAAAAATTAAGAGATAGAATAGGAATAGTGCGATAGTAGGATTAGACTAATAAGCTGGGATTCTGACATGTTAATGCTTAATCGCAGAGATTCAGGCAGCTGGGAGTACGGGCGGGAATTATTTTCGCGTAACAACGTTTGGAGAATCGCATGGAGGTGGCGTCGGTTGTGTCATTGATGGATGCCCTCCTCGACTCCCCCTCTTAGAATCTGATATGCAATTTGATCTTGACAGAAGGTAGTAACTAGATGTTATGGAACTCTTCGTAATACTCATTACCGATGAGCATTGGGTCCTTTACTTACAAGCGAGCATTTGTATGATATGATATTAGGGTTTGAAACTTAGTGTCGTACCAATTTCTCTTGATGAGAAATATTTTCAAGGATTAATCTGAGTAGTTGCTGTGTCCAGGAGGCCAGGTCAGAGTCGAATTACTACACCGAGGAAGGAGACTGATACCTGCCGAATACTTTCAGGCGTTTCTGAAGGTCGAGTTCTTTTTTTACATCGTTATTCAGTAACTTATACTTTTGTGGCGCTCAGCTAAATAGTTAAAAAATTGCCTACTGCAGGAGTGACTACTGGAACACCAATCACCGTACTCGTACCCAATACTGATCAGAGAGGACATGTGAGTATTTACTGCTATGTGGTCATAATAGTGGGTTTGAAGAGGAACGTTGGTGGGGTAGACAAGGAAAAAAAAAATTATTTGCAACTCTGCTTATGGACACGCCAAAAACATAACTGATTAGGAAGCTTGCCTTATCAACTAATAAAAAAATAAATGTATTTTTATTTTTTTATTATTGATGTCATCCTACAATTGAACTCGAAAAAGAAAAGGCTAATATGGAGTGTTAATAGACAGATCATTCTTGTGTGTTTGTTTTTTTTCCTGCGGTATATACTTGTCTTACCCCAGATACTTGAGCACCTATCTTCTACCTATAAAAAAAACACTTGAGCACCTATTATGGGGTCTTTATCGTAAGTATTGTTTTGACTGGACAGATGTAATTGTGGTGCATGTAGACGCACAATAGAAAAAAAAATCTTCGAGTCGTTTTTATACAGCATTTGAAATAAGTGTATTTTCCCATTGAATGATTGATCTTTGAAGTGGATATAGCTTTATAATTTTATTTTTATTTTTATATAGTGGTGGCTTTTGTGATGGATCCATTTCTGGTTGCTAGTATCTTTTATTTGAGGGGTAAACATAATGGAATGGTTCATCTTCTTGGAGGGGTCTAAACGCCTTTTTAGTTGATAGATGAAGTGGACTAAATCTAGGTATGCTCTATTCAAATTTTTTGGAAAGAGGCGTGCTGACTAGTTATTTATTCATGAATATGAATCTAGCAGCCAATATGATTTGGGATGATATAAGGTTATTTCTAATCCACACAGTTTAGGGGATAAATTTACTGATGCTTGAGCAACATCTAGTTGAAATTGTTTTTCTGCTTTTATGATACT
This sequence comes from Platycarya longipes, assembly GCA_036559045.1. NCBI lineage: Eukaryota > Viridiplantae > Streptophyta > Magnoliopsida > Fagales > Juglandaceae > Platycarya > Platycarya longipes. The sequence goes on along the minus strand of CM071790.1, from coordinate 10,885,437 downwards.
CAGATCTCCAATGATATTGTTTCAGGATTACAGTGAAATGTCATTGGCTTATCGGCCATCTCATGCAGATGCAACTTATGACATGAAGTATGGTGTCAGAGCAGTGCAAGTATGTCTTTTGCACTGAATTTTAATCTTACCATTGACATTTTGGAAAATCAAATTTAATTGGATCTAATTGATGTGAATTATTTCTGTAATTGAAGGGTGGTGGAAGATCTTCAGCAAGAGAAACGATTGGAAGAGTTGCTGCTGGGGCTGTTGCCAAAAAAATCCTCAAGAGTTTTGCAGGAACTGAGGTGTGTGTTTTTGTGAGTTGTAGGCTCAAACTCTTTGGGTTTGTTGTCTGTTTCTATATGATTATGAGGGCTCAGTGAACAAATGACACACTTTTATGTCAGTGCTCATGAATATGTTTTCCTCTTGGTGCGTCTGTATAAGTCCTGTTGCTAATACAATGAGTATAAAATCTAGTTTGTTTACGCATTTTTATTTAAAAAAATGAAAATGCTAGTCAGTCAAGTGACTTAGCTCTAACTAAATTATTAGAAAAACTAAAAAAACATTCATAGAAATATGATATGCTGCGCCCGTTTGCTGGTTGTATTTGTGAGATTGTTTTCTTTCCTTAAAGCTTTTTTTATTTCTTCTTCAGGTTCTTGCTTATGTCTCTCAAGTTCATAAGGTTGCACTTCCAGAGAATGCGGTTGATCACGATACACTGACACTTGATCAGGTAAAATAACTGATGTTGCATTCCTGTCCCATATCTCTATCCTAGGTAGAGAGAGAGAGAGAGAGAGAGATTGTATCTTGCCTGCTTATATTAAAAATAGCTTTTAGTATAAGTAGATAAGATATCTGTCTCTTGCTCTCTCTGGTATATAAATTTATTTTCATTGTTATGTACTAATGTTTTTTTTTTTGTCTGACATGGTTTGGTTTTAGTGATTGAGTTTTGGGTGCACTGTGATTAATTCTCAATGTAAATTTTCCTGACTATTCTCTTTCTAAAACGATACCAGATTGAGAGTAATATTGTCAGGTGCCCAGATCCAGAATATGCTGAGAAGATGATTAATGCTATAGATGCTGTCCGTGTGAGAGGGGAATCCATTGGTGGTGTTGTCACTTGCATTGTGAGGAGTTGCCCACGTGTAAGAACCCAACAAGTTTGCATGTGTTTATTGCACCTCGACACCTAAAGTTTTGGGGGCACTTTCTTGACCTTACCACTGAAAGCTTATTAAAATGAATTTTCTGAAATATTATGAATATTTACGAATCTTTAACCGAAGGTATAAATTACATTATTTTGCATCAGGGCCTTGGTTCTCCCGTCTTTGACAAACTCGAAGCTGAGCTTGCTAAAGCTGTTATGTCATTACCTGCAACAAAGGGCTTTGAGATTGGCAGTGGCTTTGCAGGTAGAGAATTTTGCATAGCACTAGAAAGGCTATATTTATAATGTTTGTTGAATTCTCATGGGTTCTAATACTTTGTTTGTGAAAACCTTTCTAGGTACTTTTTTGACTGGGAGTGAACATAATGATGAGTTTTTTACCGATGAACATGGAAGAATCCGGACCAGAACAAACCGCTCAGGTGGTATACAGGTATTGTTATGTGATTGAATTTGGTGTTATTTGATGTAGGATGTCTTATTTAAGAATCTCTCTCTCTCTCTCTCTCTCTCTCTCTCTGTGGGAAAGTATGGTTCACTGAGATGGCCTGTGTTGACGAGCAGGGAGGAATATCAAATGGGGAAATCATAAAAATGAGAATAGCTTTCAAGCCAACGGCTACCATAGGAGTAAGCTCTCTCTCTCACTCTCTCTCTCTCTCCATACACACAAACCGCTGGCATGCTTTATTTTTTAGTTTCTAGACTTCCCATTTCATTAAGGTATGATCTTTTCAGTACTTGTGTGATAAGCTCTCTGTTCTATGGGCAAGATGGAGGGGTGACTTGATATGGATTGTAATCTTTGCGTACTTGTGTAGGTCCTACATTCCTTGTTGATGTATGTAAGTATTTTTAAATGATATCCTCGGCAGGATTCACTGAGCTTTAGGTTATATACCGAGTGTGTACCTTTCTTGTGAGATGTATGTTACAAAGTAAGCCCTCTGTTTTCTAGGTTGAAAAGGCAGCTTTTTTAATCGAATTTAGGTATTGATACATATTTACATCTTTTCTTTTTGTAAATGAGTGTACTTATTTATATCTAACATGTCATTCATGTTATCAAGGTTCGATTAATAATTTGAGTTAATATGTTTACAATACTTACGCAGAAGAAACAACATACAGTGAGTAGAGACAAAAAAGAGATGGAACTAATAGCTCGCGGTCGTCATGATCCTTGTGTTGTCCCACGAGGTATGTCCCTAGTTTATAGATCTGATTTTATTCATCACCTTGGCCCGTCTGACCAATTAAGGTTTTCCTCCTGCCCCACCCCCCCTATTAGGCTGCAATTCTTCTTGTTGTTGAGTATGTATGACTCACCACATCTTACTGATTGAGATCTGCCTTCTCTTCAGTCTTTTAAAAATCCATATGCAAAATATTATCTGTGATAAAGTAAGTTAGTTTGGTTGGGATGGTAATGCAGCTGTACCGATGGTGGAAGCGGTGGTAGCTCTGGTGCTTGTGGATCAACTGATGGCACAATATGCACAGTGTAATCTGTTTCCAATCAATCCAGATCTACAAGAACCCCTTTCTTCTCCGAGGCTTGAGCTTGAGCCTGAGCCAAACAATGTACACGTATGACGGATGACAAAGTGGCTGTAGCTTTATATGACCCATGGCCTTCAACTCAAAAGTGTAATTTGGATTAGGGAAAAGCTGGACTTGCATCTCTATGTGAATGCCAGTTCAGTATATTCGTTTTTGCTTTTACCTTTTCTTTCTTATTTGTTTTTGTTGGTTGTATGAATTGTTGGTAACTTAAGATAATTGATTCGGTAATGTAATGTGAAATAAATGACAGCCTGAGAGTCTGTCTTTTTTGTGGAATCTGAAGGATTTTGTGACTTTGTTTCATATTAGCCAATATTGGATCTGTGCCTAGCTTGCTCGGCCCAAAAGAGAATGGCAAATACATCCCTAGCTCCTGATGTTATACCTATTATTTGATTAAAAATATATGCTTTAATAATTGACAATTTAAAATAATTATTATTTGAGAGTTAAAATTTTTTATTTTCGCAAATGAAAAATGTTTGAAACCGATTTAACCAGGCTCGCTCAAACTGTATACAACTAGCTATAGTTCGGGAAAAAAGAAAAAGAAAAGAGGAGAAAAAGGGCCCGAGGCCCCCAGGGCATGTAGGAAGTCTGAATTTGTTTTGTTTGTGGGTCAATTTACGCAATTTGTGGTATACTTGATGTTTAATATGTTGTGATCATACAATAATTATGATGAATAATATGAAATAATCGAAAAAAAAAGAGAGAAATAATACAAATTTACGTGGTTCAGCGAAGTGCTTACATCCATAGGAATGAGTTGCAAAATTTTACTATAATTAAAATTAGAGTTATATCATATATATTTATATTAATTCTAAGTGTCGTATTTAAGAAAATCTATAAAAATATTCTCGTATTGTACCGGTTATCTGCTTGCTCCAACATCTATCACTTGTCATTGTAACTCATTAGATATGAGCTACATACTCCACCATAATATTTATTATATATATATATATATATATATATTAACATCTTAGTAATTAATCCATTGTCAAGTCATGTTCCCTTTTTAATAGAGTTGAGTGCAATTTTAATAGAATTGATGTTTATCGTTGAGGATGGAGACTTGACAATGGAATTAAAATCTTAAAAAAGGAAAATGACTAGACAACGGATTAATTATTAAGATTTTAGTATATATATATTTATTTATTTATATATGACATATTGAGAAGCACATAAGCTACATGGAGAAAGAAAATCATTTGATGGTATTTACACAATATACTATCACATGGTATAATTTAATTTATAAGATTAAAATTTAAAAAAATTTATTTTATAAATGAAATTATATAACGTGCATGACGTGTAATATGAAGATCTTCAAATAAAATTATTGAAAAGAAAATATTACGAGCACCTTATTTGTTTCTGTGTCCGTAATTGGAGCATAAACTCTTTTAAATTAAGAGAAATGAAATTATATATACCAATTGGTATGGTTTGCGAGGGGCTTTATTCATTTATCAGCCTCCACATTTTTTCCTTCTTTCTTTAATATGGCCCTTTTAATGAAAGGCTACTCCATATTCCACTCTCACTCTTGAGTCTTGACTACAAACTTCAATGTTAAAAGGAAAAACTTGTATCATTCTACCTTCTATCTTATAACTTTCACCAAGCAGCCATGCTTAAGGAAAGCTCCAAGGAGGAGGAACTAAGGAACTTTGAAACCCTGTTCTTCGAGCCAAAGATCGCGATGTGTTGTGTCTATCATGTTTATTGAAAGCATATTACCTCAACCAATCAAGCAACAAGGGTTTCCAACCACGGCACGTAATAGGATACGTGCTAGTCAAATAAAGCTCACATTCCTTTATTTTCAATGAATTCATGAATCTTATCTTTCATTTTAAATTTTGTCACCTCCTCATCATTTTCATTATAAGTATGAATGAATATAAATATATATTTCATCGAACTTGTATTACAACTATTATACATGATCGGTATATGTTGAAATTGATTCATCTAAAAAAAAAAAAAATAGTGGAAGTCATCATCATCACCTCTATCAGAACCCTAAAAAATAGTTCATAACTTTTGAAATTAGTCTCGTTGACTAAGACATTCCAAACAGTCTAACCTATTAGGATAAGGATATATGTGAATAGGGGAATGAAATTGTCTGAAATGTTTGAAAGGATAGGCCTTTTGCACTGATAAGAAAGCCAAATTAAAGCAGATTCCTTCTTTAAAGTCTCATCCACCATCCACTAGATTACAAAGATAAATGGCATCATGTTTGATGGGCGACCATATAATTAAGCATGCAAAAGACATTAAAAGAAATGAAGATGACAAAAATGAAATTACCCCATCCATGTCCTTAACAAGGAATCGGCAAACCGAAAAAAACGAATTTTAGGTCCGACATCGTCACCTATAACAATTGGGTCATATTGCATGCTTTGTTGTCTTTTTTTATTTTTTCTTCAAAAGGATTGAAACAAGAGAAACTTTAGCTTTTTTCTATAGGTTCGACGGCTGAAAACGCAAAAGGAGGCCTCCGTAGTCCGTACATGAGGATTATTTTAATTTCATGGCCAGAAAACACGTTCCTTTGCCGCATGTTACTCCTTTTCGTGTCTTTTTTTTTTTTGGTCAAAAGAAAGAACTTCATCACATTTTATAGGATAAATTACAACTATGATTGAAATACAAGAAAAAAACCTAGATCATAATCAAACTATTTTACTGATTAGGATATCCCGTGCACAAATTTTATTTGTGACAAATATTGTCTTAACTTCTAAATACTCACACGATAAATTATTTAAAAATTTTAATCTCCATTTTTTGGAGAGATTTCTTCCCATATCCTCCTCGTGTTTCTGTTTTCACCCGCCACCTATCTATCATGTTTGAACTACCTGATTGGACACGAGGCAGACTATTGCATGAAGAATAAATGAGATAATTATAAAGAATTAAAATTTCCTTATAATATTCTGACCTTAATATCTTCTTTAATTCAAATAATTATAGATCGTACTATCTAGCCTATGTTGTTCTGAAAGGCAGAAAGTTGTTTATCAGGAAATTCCAATGCTAGTTGGTCCAAAAAGCTAAGAAACCACCACCCACCCCTGCCAATTAAATGATCCAAATCCCATCATCGTGCTCACAGATCAGCTTTTCTAATAGTCAACAAAGGGGCCATTAAGAAAGTTAACTCAACAACTACAAGCATAATAGTGAAAGAGAATTGACATCTACAAGATAGAAAATTCAAAGTAGACCCAATATTAAACAAAGGTTGAACATGTATAAAATATGCAGTAAAACTTCTAGAAACGGTCCAACTACTAGCCGCCAATATCGGTTCATCTATCTATCAATGCCAGACTCAGGACAATTAAACAGATGCCCAATTTCAATTCTCTTATCCACACTCCCACCATCTATCTATATTGAAGAAAATGAAAAAAAAAAAAAAAAAAAAAACCCGACTAATTAAAAATAAATAAAAATACATGATTCTGTCGAATAATTTTGGCCATGTTTCAGGGCTTTCATCACAAGTAGCCCACCACTCACTCAAGTTTCTTGAGACCAGTAGGAAAAGAAACAGAGAAAACAAAAGCAGTTTCAAGATAGAGAAAGAAAAGGAAGAAAGGTAAAGTAGGCATGGGAAGAAATATGGAAAAGTTTTCCTACCCAAGTATCTCAATTTGAAATAGAAAGAATAAAAAGATTCACACCTCATACCTGTTTGACCTAAGGAAAGCTTGAACTATATAACTTACTTTTTCTTTTCTTTTTAATTTCGATGGTTGCTTGCCATTGTAGAAAGGTGGAGTGGAAACCACAATGCCTGTCCTCTAGCAGGCAAAGTATCATCCAATTAGATCTTCCAACCTTTTAACACTAATTGGTTCTTTTCACTCGATTCCCTGGCCTCCCCTTGTTCTTTTTTCACCTGCATCTCAGGCAAAGTTGATCACTCAAAATCCGGAAAAACATTCAGTATGGCGTGCATAAAGATACGTGAAAGGCATGAAAATTACACCAGATAACAAAAACATGAGTTAAAATTGGAAAAAGAAAAAAAGAAAAAACTTCATCCTCCTTGCATAATTAATGATACATATTACTGGCTTATGGGAGTGCTTCCTAGTATTTACTGGGTTTCAAATATTTGAACTGTTCAAAATTTCCTACGGCTCTATCCCAACTTATACGTTCTTTTAAAATCACATGAATCCGTGATTATAATGGAATAATAATAAAATTAAACTTTGAAGTATTATTTACATTATATTAAATAGATATGATTCCTAATTTAATAATCTAATACTGAATAGACTACTAAAGGAAAAACCAATTCCCTTATCATACTGTCCAAAAAAAAAAAATCCCTTACCATAAAACAGTGGGGATGCTTGCTTTAGAGAAAAAAACAGTGGGGATGTGACTTTGTAGGCCAAAGTCTTGAGGACCATAATCACACAAAAAAACTCTTTTTTCCGGACCACGGAACTACCTTTTACATTGGACACCCCAAAAGATCTGAGTATCTGCCAATTACCAAAATAACCTGGCATCCAAACTTTTTCAGGTGTTTCATTCCAAATGACTAAAATGTTACCAACATCTATTACAAAGAAGGGTGGCCCGTGGCACTACAGCCACTGAGGATCCTCCCAATAAGTGTATTCTCTCTCTCTTTTTTTTAATGTGTTTTAGTCATCATAAATATATATTTTTTTAAAATATAATATTATTAAAAAATACTTCTTTAATCATAAAGTGGAAAAAAAACTGTCAGGACCCATTATCGGATCCCTAACAAATTTTCCTACAAATAATTGTATAGTGTTGATAACAGTGGGCACTTAAAAAAGTTGAAACGCAACGTTATCAATATTTCCTTCTCACCCATCTACCATACATTATCAGCAACAGATCTGGCTTATAAACTAAACTCCATCAGAAAATCAAGGAAACGACATGAAGGGCATAGAAATATGCAGAAACTGACTACCAAAATATGTTCGTTATATAGGGGAAAAAAAAAAAGGAATAGAAAGGGAACGGTTACCTTTTTGGTTTGTAAATACTATTTGGTAGTAGTCTAGGTGTGTTTTGGGGAAGCTTGTTTGAAAGCTACAGTGGGAGCTATTCTGGAACTCCTCATTTGATGCTCCAAAACTAGTTCTCCAGCAAACCAGTCGAGCTTCTCAAAATTGCTTTGATCTCCAATCCTCTTGCCTCCAAAGAGAACCGACTCGACATTTTTCTGTTTTAACATCTCCTCTGCTAATCCATTGAGTATCTTTACATTGCTGGGACTTGAATCTGTATCTACATTGGGTCCACACCGATCCAAGCTTGACCCGTTTGTCTGTCATACCGTCATTTATTGGAAAGGTGATTCAATTAGATACAAATTTGAAAAATAAAATAAATGCAAACCAAAATTTATTAGACAGGACAGAGGGACTCAGGAACTAAGTAGACCCAGTTAACAGAACAGAAGCTCTGTAATTGAATGGCAGAATAAAGCTATATTGAAATCAAATCCCCCTATAGTAACATACCGAATACTTAATCACAACACGCTGCCAATTCCATATTCCACCAATAATTTAGTTACATAATTGCTTTGGATCAATATACCAAACACCAAAACTCTGGAAATAAAGGAAAGTATAAGATAGGACTGAGTGACCAAGTCCTTGGCCAGGAACCAAACTGGGAAAGTGCATCGCATTCAATCATTGATGCCAAGTAATTGACAACTCCATAGGTGAGAGGCACAATTCTCCAATTTCCCCTTGAAGCAATACTATGCAGTGATATTGCAAGCACAACTTATCTCTAAACTGCAACATTTATATTTGAGTATTCCTAAATCTATAAAAAATATATATCTATATAAAAAATAGAAATAAAAATTACACAAAAATAATAATACAAATTGATATGGCTTTAATTGATTCATTAAATCTATTTTACAATAAAATAATTTTACAATCTGATGAACTATATCAAACCACGTCAATTTATAATATTATTTCTATATAATTTCTTTATAACTAGAATATTTTTCTTATATTTAAGTGAAGCCTACTGCCTTTCCCGAATGCTTATAATATTAACTTATTATAAGATAAATTTAAGATAAACTTACTAAATATTAATTAATTATATGATAAATGTAATGTATCACGTCAAAATATATTATTTTATGAGAAATTTTATATAACTTTTGTTCTGACAATAACAATTCTCAAAGTATCCAACCAAAATCACCCACTTAAATATGCGAAGTCCATGATGGAAAATTACTTTTTATGTTATTGTAGTCAAACGTAAATTCTGAATTAAATGAGCAACGCGCCGCCTTACCTGAATGCGGACGTAATGACTGCTTCTACACTGGCTGAAGGCCATGGCCACGGACTGGTCAACTAAGTCAGCCGAGCCGTCCCCCAAGATACGAGCCATGGGTCGAGCCCACTCCTTGGCCGTCCAATTCTTGATCTGGTCGTAGTCATGGTTCACCTCCAGAAGCTGACCCGTTCCTATGGACAGCACCAACAGGTCCTCCACCCCTCGTACAAACGGGAACTCTTGTTTGTTATGCAACACGTGCGTGATTGCCGCTGCCGTTGGGTTGCTCATGGTTAAACCGCCATCAACCGCCACACACCGGGTTTGCCCGTCGATGGACCGCATTTGGACCGGTTCGAATAGGCTCGGCTCCGCCGAAGTGGCTCGGCAGACCTCCCATAGCCGGAAGTCGAAGCTGTCGGTCTCGAGCGCGTCGGCTCGGGAGAACAGAAACGGTGCCGTGCTGGACAGGTCGTAGCAAGGGATCAACACTGGTTTTAATGTGTCTTTGAGCGTTAGGTTCCTATTGTTATCTGAAAAAACCTCTTGCATCGCTTTCTCCAAACCGGCCGTGGATGCGCCGGTCGATCTATATGAGCCACCTCTGATTAGTCGCTTAAAGAAACCAGCGCCGTTAGAACCAGAACCAGAAGAGCGGTAAAATCTCTTCCCTTGTTCAGCCAGAAACCTCCAAGTGTCGTCAGCCTTGAAAATTGGACGTCCCTGGTCTTTCGAGGAAAAGAGCATGGCGGTGAAAATACCTCCGACGCCGGAGCCGGCGGCGACATCAAAATAATCGGCGATTGTGGCTTCCGAATTACCCGATTTCACTTTGAGCGCGTTTTCCAAATATGCCAAAGCTTTACCGGAGAGAATGCCTCGCATGCCAGCGCCGTCGATGCTAAGAATGCAGATTTTACCCCTCTGGTTCTTGATCGTCGAGACGCTATTATCGACGGTGGCCGATTGGACTTGGGCTTGAGCTTGAGGCTGAGCCTCGGTGGCCGGGGGAGTGATCGGCTTGGGAACCCAGAGCTTCTGATCGTCGTAGCCGAAGAGGAACTTGCTCTCCAGGATGGAGAAGATTTCGTAGCTGAGCTTGTCGGTGTCGATGCTCGGTTCCTGCATTTCCGACGGATTCGAACCCATTTGCTCGTAGACTCTTCGGAAGGTTTTTTATAGGAAGTTTCTTCGAGGAACCTAATTCTTCGTTTTAGGTATTAGATTCCCTCCCTTGCATGTCCCATCCGTACAGACACCTTTAATAGAACTTAAAGAGCGAAAACTGTAGAGAGTTTAAAAGCCTCTCTCTCGCTCAAACTTGGCTTTGCAGCAAGAGGTTTTTTATTCTTTCTGCAATTTTCTTTTTGTTGTTACAAAATAAGAAGAAAATGGGGTTCAGGAATTTAGGTCTCAAATCTCAGTTTTAAAGAGTTTTAAAGGTGTTTTCCAGCTTTTCCTCCCTAATTAAAACATTCTATTGACACAACGCTTAATATTGATAACGATGCTCAACCCAACTTGCCCAACTCGTCCCCTTCAAATAGAACGCACCCAAACAAGAATCTCCAGACGAAGCCTTTTTTCTCCGAGTTTTTCCTCCTAACCAAACACCGTCACTCTAGTTCTGCTCCAAAAACCAATTATATCTCTCTCCCAAAAATTAAAGAAGAAAAAGAAATAAGAGAAAGAACCCTCGCAACCCCTTGGCACAATCCCCTTCCCCACACTCTTCTTTCTCTTCCCCGATTTGTTTCTTTTTAGCAAAGCACGCCAAATTTAAGCAATGGCGCTCTACACACATACATGGGGAAAACTCAACGGACAGACCAACCAACCAACCAACCGGCAAAAACAACAACTAAAAAAGCCAAAGAAACCAATGGAGGAGGCAAGAACGCAACAGTTGCAGAGCACGTCTGTTTTTATATACGAAGCTTTTAAAAGACCCCATTATATAATCTCTGTTAGACTATTTCTCCCCACCGGCCACCCCCATTTTGTAATAATTTTCAACTTCCATATTTAATTGAGAATTTTTTTTAAATTAAACATATCTTATAGATAATACCAAGTCAAATACAAATGAGACAAAATGTAATGTATATTAATTAGAAATTTATATGCAGATTAAATCGCATATCAGAAATTGAAGTTCTAAGTGAAACGATAAAGCTCCTACGGGGATACCGGAGGTGAATTAGAGAGGCAGGAAGCCCTCGTAGTCCTCGGGTTTTGGGATGTTTTTTAATTAAATATGACATCATGAATTAAAATAATATATTTGAAATTCTACTAATATACTATTTTTTTTTGTAATGATTGATCCAGTCTTTATTATTACTTAAACTCTCTTCAAACAAACGTCAAGATAAAACTCAACCTTACCCTTCATAGAAGTAGATGACTATAAATAAAAGTACCAGAAATTAACTCTTTTTTTTTTAATTTTAATTAACAATAATAAAATAAAATAAAAACAATAAGATAGATATGAAAAAAGAAATATTATAGTTTGGACCAATTCTGATAGATTCTAAACAACACATTTGTCGCGTTTCAACCATAAAGTTTAGATCTAAAAGATTTGATAATGGCAAGTCTAGTGATTTGGCGCGTGTGATGAAAAAAGCTATTGAAATGGGTAGCGAGTGAGGACCATTCTAAGTAATTTTCACAAAATTGTCACTTTCTTCCAATTAATTTGAGGCTTGAGAGTTTGTTTATATTATACGTGTCTTTTGAGAATTATTGGAAAGATGTAGATTTACTTTCTCAACTTTAAATATTCAAATTGATTTGTAAAATTCAAATATTAAATTTTTTCTTTTAAATCAAATCATGTCACATAAGTTCTTTATTAGTAAAAATGATAACCTTACAACTAGTTTTAACTAGTTAACAATTAACATGAAATTGAGGGTATTTTGTAACTTATTAAGTGAATTATCCTCATCTACTTAAAAATAAAAGTTTTCCTTAAAAAGATAAATTTCATGGAAACAACGGAAATTAATGGTTCGTTTGATATTTAGAATATTTTAATATATTTTTTAATAATAATAAAAGAGTTTGAGTTAAGATTTTTTATTAAAATTTAAGAAATGAGAGAACAAAAAAATTAAATAAAAAAATTATAAAGTTTACAAAATTATTTGAATAATTTTTTTAATATTATTTTTATTTTAGAGTTTAGAAAATGTAATATTATTTTTGTGTTTTGTTTAGAGATTTCGTAATGATTAAATCATGATTTGAAAAGCTTAAAATTTTAAAATATTTACATTTTAATTATGTTTTAAAAAAATATTTAAGAATATCTAAAAATATTTGAAATAGAAACCACTAGCTAGGGTGTTACATCACAAAAGAATATATAAAATAGTTTTATAAATTAATATAATTTCATTTGAGTTATTAGATTTATTTTATAAGAAAAATAATGTTAGACTATTCTTATCAAACTATATCAATTATGAGATTGCTTTTTGTATAATCTAATTATGATTAGAGCATTTTCCAACCCACTAATACAATCTGTCTAATAACTCTATATATGGAGCATGGAGTTGGACCCTGATCGCAGTAGTCTACATTACGTGTCGAATATGCCCTTTTATTCCAAGAGGGATGAAGTTAAAATGTAGGGTAGGGGGGTGGGTATAGTGGGTTAATGTTGAATTAAATTTTCATGTTACATAGTTGATAAAGATTTTTAACTTTTTATTAGTCCCGAAATTAAAGCAACAAAAGAATTACAAAATGTGTCAAGTTAAATTGATAGAAAATCATTTGTACAATTTTAAAACAAGCGCACTTTAATATATATGTATATATATATATATATATATATATGAAATCTATATAAAAAAAAATGTATTTTTCAATAATAAACTCTACTATTTTCAAATGGAATATGTAAGACTTGCATATCTTAGAAATGTTATAGAGCTTGCAAATCCTAGCATTATTACTCTAAATTAAACTAATAATGTGATGGATTGTGAATTGTGATATGTAAAAGAGTCAACCTTGTCCACTAAAATATACAAAAATATTTAAAATACACTATATATGTTAGTATCATTAAAATTGATAAATGTAGGACAACAGTAATATTTTTCTTTTTAATCAATTAAACTAAATAGGTAAGTTTTTGCATGACACTGATATGGGATGACGGGCTTTGTTACGTAATATGGATTAAGTAAGGTGCAGTGTATAAGAAAATAAAAAATAAAAATACCAAAAAAACATAACTTCTTATTGCTGCCAATGGCCATTCTCATTTTGGTAGACTTTATGTGGACTTTACGGAATTGTATATTAATGCAATTTATCGTAATAAGAAAGTCTGGGAAAGAACATTCAAGATAGAGGAAGAGGGCATCTTACTCACATTTTGTCTAGATGGGATTTTAACATATTAAGTTAAAGGGAGTTGTTAGAGATACAAAAAAATCTCACAAAGAGATTACATACACAAATCTCATAAAGAGATTATATACACTGATGTGGCACACTATTGACATACCATATGTTCATTTTTTCTCTCTCTTTTTTTTTTTTTTTCGTCCACCCCTTTCCCTCTTCCCCCCTCGTTGGCTCAAATCTCGATTACCATAGATGGCAAATGGATGACAACCACGCAACCATTAGCTCATATCTTGACCACCCAAGCCCCCACGCAAGTCGTCGAAGGGTCGACCACAACGAAATGACCACACAGGCCATCACGCAACACATTGTTGCCATTAGCTCCACATCGAATGTTCCACTTGGACCGCTAGCGTCTTTTGCCCATATGAGGTGGTTCCTAACCACCATGGCCGGCATGGGGAGGGGAAGGGCGCGGGGGTGGGCACTGAGCGGGGAGAAAAAATAAAGGGGGGAGACAGCGATTTCCAGTGAGCTCCACACTGGCGGTGTAGCTTGGACCGTTAGCATCTTTTGCCTACCTTGAGGTGGTCTCCGACCACCATGGCCGACATAGGATAAAAGGGATGGGGAGAGAGCAAAAGGTGGAAAGAAGGGGAGGGAAAAAAATAGGAGAAATACGTAGCACATTGATAATGTGCCACATTGGTATATATCTTTTTGTGAGATCGCTTTGTACTTATAATATTTTCTTAAGTTTAATAAGCATTCTAATCGGATATCAACAAGAGTTGGATTGTTTGAAGTGGATTAAGATTTTCTACAATCCACTTATTTTTATCCTCTCCATCCACTTAAAATTAAAGGCAGGATTCTTTTCATCTGTTTCTTAAGACAAAGTAAGTTATACTAGTTATTAGTTCATCAAAGGCAATGATTCAAATTGTTAGTGGATCACTTTCTAAAAGTGATTTGGCATGAACTACGGTATCCCACCGCCTAATCTTATGCCTGGTTTCCAACAAGATAGTCGCGTTCGGATAGAAAAGCCATTTTCTTTTGAAATTGTCGTAATTAATACAACTGAACAAGGCAAGCCATCCCATGATTTTCCTTCATTCTTCTTTATTGCCTGCCTAATTTGTTCGCTCAAGTCGATTTCAATTTAAGTTTTGAGTAAAAATAAAATAATAATAATAATAATAAGTTTTGAGACCCCTTTCCGTGTGAACAAAGTTACACGGAAAGATTAATACTCTAAAAAGAAGGGAAAAGAATGCACTAAAGCCTGAAGTGATGTGCTTTTATAGAGGAAGTACTCAATTAGTTATAGAAAATGGATGCCCCAAGTTGAGATCGAATTGAATTGATTGAAAGAGCCTTCGATACCACTCATCATTTTCGGCTCAATTAATGTTTCTTGATAAGAGTTTAGATAATTAGCCTATTCCAAGAGACAAGGATTAGTGGATTACTCATCTCTTTGGTTACGTAAATTAATAAAGAATAATTATTCTTATAATTTATATTTGATAAATTATATTATAGTCTTCATTGAAATACTTATATTTTATAAATAAATAAAATAAATTATTTAAATTTTTATAGTTATGCATTCCTTTTTACTAAACAGACACCAATCTTAATTATTCCATTTACTTGTAATTTCTCAGTTTTAATAAATTTCAAAATGATATTGAAAAGAAATCAGTCTTAATATAGAATAATATCATTTCAAGTCAGTTTATAAATAAATTATTTCATATTAATTTCGAATTCAGCAAGAGATCATTCGAGTTTAGATAATTAGCAGATTCTATGAGGCAAGGATTACTCATCTCTTCCGTGACGTTAATCAACAAAATCGTGATTCGTTTTTAATAAACAGAGTCCAATGTTAATTATTCCATTTTATGTGGTCCATTATGAGTGGTTTTATAAGTCAATTACTTAAATGATCAGTTTCTTAAAATCTGACACTTCAGCAAATATAATTGCGGATGGCAAAATAAAGGATGAAAATTAACATTACTCTTGCAATAAATTAATAAATAAAGACAAAAACTAACTCATGTAATTGTTTCGACCGTGTTAAGGAAGATGAGAGGAACATGATTGTAGTCAGACTCAGAACCACAAGTTGAGCCTTACTCCTGATTGTAGCATCTCCTAACAAAGGCTCAACTACTCTAACGGGCGATTTGGATTCAAAACTCATTTTTATTATTCACAATTTATTTCAACTCATTTCAACTAATATCACTCACTCATTTTATTATTATTTATAACTTATCTTATATCATCTCTAAATCCAAACGGAGCCAGAGTACCTTTGTGACCATTTGTTGGATGGACCTCTCTAGCTTGTTACTTACTAATCCAAGCGCTAAGAGCATTCTCAATTGATTAGTTAAAGGATATTTTTAACTAATATGATATTATTTTTGGTTTTGACTATTCCATTCACATTAAGTTCTCATATTAAAATAGTTATTTTTTATTATATAATAATAAAATAATATAAGATGAATTTGATGTGAATAGAAGAATTTAAATTTGACTATTCTATTCACATCAAATTCTACATTAGATTATCTATTATTCATTACATAGTAAAAAATAATATTAATTTAAAAATATTTAGTATTTATAATTATTAATTTATTTAATTTTATCATATTTTACCATTCTAACCACTATATGTTAATGAGTAAAACCCTCTTTATGTACACACATACACTAAAACACCCACAAACCAAAACACAGTGTCATGGCCTAGAGGAAAAGCAATGTTGAGAGTCGAGACCACACACTTCAAGATAGTAATTAGAATATGCTAAATTTTTATGGTTAATGAAAAGAAGAAAGAGAAACAATAATAAAATATCCATAACTAAAGTCCAATATATGCTAAATTTAATATATATACAGTAAACATCAATTTTGAAATTATTTTAAAAGATACTATAATTAAAGTTCAATATTTTAGGCTTTAGTTAATCCATTACTTTTTGTTGTCTAATAGCTAAATACTTAATAGATTTAGTTTTTAGCTAATCTATTGAGAATATTTTTAGTATTTGTTTATTTTCATAACTCCTTTCAACTTATATTATTTTATCTTATTTAGTTATGGGCAATGCTATGGGGTCTCGGTATTGGGATCCCTTTACGCCTCTGTAGCGTAATTTTTTTTTATACTTTTTTGTATTTCATTTTTTTTATAAAAAATATAAAAAAATGTATGGAGATAAAATATCTATAATTTTTTTAATTTTTTAATTTTTTTTAATTTAAAAACCCCCTTGGGGGCGCAAAGGGGCCCCGGCGTTGGGGCCCCCATATATTTACTCTTTAGTTATTACATTTTTTCTACAATTTTATACGAATAAAATAAACAATTCAACTTTTTCAAATTTTAAAATAAAAATAATATTTAAAAAATATAGTCTAATAATATTTTATTTAACTTTTAATTTTAATTTTAATTTTAATTCTTCTCATTGTATCTCATCTATAAAAATAAATAAGGCAAAAAGAAAGTGTGTACCCCCATCAACTATAAAGTAACAGCTCTTCAAATGTCTTTTGCTCATCCCATCTCTTCACCCTTTCACCTGAAAACGTTGTGATATGGAACCTAGTTTCTGTACTAAACTATCCTCTCCAACATATAAGTGTTTGGCAGAGCAAGTCTCCTGTCATATAGTCTTGAATTTCGCACTAAGCTTCTCTAGGCAAGATGAAGCCTTGGAGGCAACTTTCACTGCCTCAACAAATTACAAACTGAAATCCATCCTCCCAATTGGTATCTCTATAGTATAAGCAGCTATGCCCATTTTCAAATTCTTAGCCATCTCCCTGAAGAAAAGCATGCCCACATCCCCACTTTCAAAGATTACTGCAATTCGAAAAAACTCATTGGGGACTAGAAAGTAATGGAAAAAATCCTCTACAAGTTTTACCTCTTGAGGGTTGACTTAATACTGAACTGGAAATGTAAACAAGACTTTTAAAACTCTCATTACGAAAAATTGTTATTATCGTGTAACAATTATGATGAATATGTGGAATTATCGAAAAAGAAAATAAGAGAAAAATAACACAAAAATTTAACGTGATTCGACAATGTGCCTACATTCACTAAAGTGAGTGGTGATAATTTCACTATATCAAAAATATGGTTATATCATATGTATTTATACTAACCCTAATTGTACAGATGTACTTAAGGAAGTTTACAAAAATACCTTTGCTACACTCCGCTTAACTCGCTCCGACATCTGTCATCTTGCCACTGTGCATACATCATATATGAGCCTCATACTTCAACAAAAATCCTATACATCTCTTCTTTCATCAAGTTTTCGTATCATATGGTACTTCTATGTTTTCGTTCCATTCTTTAATTATTTGTTGAGAGAAAGCTGTATTGCTAAAGACAACGAGATACATCATTTCTCTCGAGTACTTCTATGTTGAATTTTACGAGATACATCACTTTCTTTTTTCAACATTGTAGTGATCTCGCTCGACTGTCGCTCGAGCGAAATCAATGCAGAGATCTCACTCGACTCTTGCTCGACATGTTACTCGAGCGAAAGTTCAAGTAGTGATCTCGCTCGACCTTTGCTCAACATCTCGCTTAAGCATGAAACTGTTGGTTTGAACATGTACGATGTCTGGAAAAGAGACGCATCTCAACCGAAGTAATCTGTATTGTAACTATTTCTCGCTCGAATCTTGTTCGATGTGTCGCTCGAGCGAAGATCACACAGTGATCTCACTCGACCTTCGCTCAATGTGTCGCTCGAGCTAAGATTACACAATCTCACTCGAGCGAGAAAATGGTTAAATTGACAATAATGTAATTTTTCACATATACATTTTCAAGCCTTATAAATAATGTTGTGACAGACCTATTAAGGTACTAGAATATTCATTCATTCTCCTGTTTTCGTCTTTTTCAATAGAAACTCAAGGAAAAAAAATTACTATTCGTAGAGTTGATATGCTTGATTGCATTTTGGAGATGATTTACTAGTAATCTGTTGATAAACTCTAAGTGAGTGTGGGTAAATATCATTTTAAAGACAATATTATTTATATGTCTCAAAGCTTGCAAGTTACTTAGATTCTCTTTCCCATCTTCAAATTTTTTTAATAAAGTCTTGAACATGTTTATAAGGAATGTGCAAACATCTTTTGTTGAATTAGTTTTATGAGATAAATTAGGTTCATGAATTTTTTTAACTTCTACCTTTTTATTTTTTTGGTCTCAGCATCATTGTCTCATTTTGTTGATCATCATCCACTGCATAAGAATTAACTTCATATTTTTGTAATCTTCTCTAAGTCATCTGTCAAAGTAGTAATGCTTTCATCCCCATCATATATGGATATATGAATATGGCCAAAATTAAGTTTATCCCAGCTCAGCATCCCATTACGTTAAATTATCCAATCTCGCAACAATTTCTAGGGAAGGCTTCTCCTGAAAAAGTTATCGCTTCAGCCTATTCGGGTCTTCACCTTGCCTCCGACTAAATTACTAGTAGACTCTTTATCATCTTAGTTCCATGCCTGCTAGCTATTCTTCGTGCTTGCTTGAAAGCGGATGGGAGTCTATTCTACAACTTTTACTCTCCTACAATTGAACAAAAATTTATACGACATTTGTGTCTTTTAATATAATTTTCATAATCACGAAATCATTTGATTTTGTTGATTTGACTTTTATATTGTTTAAACTTTAAGATATATATTTTATCTTAGGTGTAATTTCTCTATTGATGTATTCTTTATATTTAATAATAATTGAAAAAAATATGGTTGTAGTCCTTAAAATCTCTCTCTTTTTCTTCTTGTTTTATATTATATTTTATTTTCTAGTAAGGGGATGTTGAAGATAATATATATTATTATGAAAATCGAATCCATAATATCAAGTCTTGATAATTTGAGTTGTGACCTATAGTTCAATAAATACTGTATTAAATGTTGCCCACAAGAATTAACATGCGGACAAGTCTGCCTGTAGCGTCTGTGTCTTTAAAAAATATAAAAATGATCTTATTTGTTTTTTACAAATAAATTTTATCTCATCGTATCATTATTATTTTTTCAAATTTTTATATAAAATAAAATAAAAAATTATTTTTTTAAATATTAAAATTATTTTTCCAAATTTTAAAATAAAATTAATATTAAAAAAATATTTTATTCAAATTTTAATTTTTATCTTATCTAATCTCGTCTAAAAATAAAAAAACAAGGCCAAAGTACTAGGATAAATGTAAGAAATCGATGATATCCAACATTCACCACTAAGTTACGACTTACCGCGAACAAAGAGAATTCTGATGACTGATACCCCTCGTTGAAGTGCTCGACAATGCAGTATGCACACCCTCTTTGGATTTTACTTTGTCATGTGCTTTATCCATTGCATGCTGCACAATCGACATCTGCTATGAACCCCATTAAGTGAGCTGGGCCTTCCACTGTTATCTTTAGTTGATGAATTGTTTAAGTTGTAGAGCCCTTGGACCTAGCTGATGTGAGTTAGAGTTGGCCCATGAGTTTTAGTTTGCTTATGGTATTGTTGTTAGAGTTTGAATAAATAGCTAGATGCGTCTTTGTAGAAGGTATTGAACAATTATCTCAGAAAGTGATTTCTTTGGGAGGAAGAGCTGCCTCGAACAAGCTCAGTGTGACCCTTTTCCATTTCTATGCATTTACGTTTCATTTCACAGTTTCATTCACCCATACGATCAAAATCTGTTCTCTTAAACCCTATAATCTAGGGTATAGTTCGTTGGATTTGTGCTAGCATTCCCAGGTTCACAGCAATTGGTATCTAGAGCAGATGATCATGGAGGACGACGCAATTTTTGAGCACCAATTACAGCAGCGGATAGACTCTCACGAAACACGTCTTCAGAAGTTTGATAATAGCTTGAATGATTTAGTAGATATGATGCTTCAATGGGTGCTAAACCAGAATAATATTCCTAATCGGTACGATGTTACGGAAAACTTAGTGAGATTAAAGTTGAGGAATCAACAGCCAGTAGTTGTTGAAGACCATCCGGTGCACGACGAAGAAGAGGGAAAAGGAACGGTAGATGAATTGGAGACGATAATCGAAGAAAGGGAGGAAACAAACCATTTCCAGATCTGGGAGCCTCTCCATGACCAAACCCTAGTTTCAACCCCTGTTTGGGAAACTCCAACCGCACGTCTCCGTCACCGACACCGACACCGACACCGACACCGAACCCCTTGCAGTGTCGCAACAGAGTGTGGTGGAGCCCGAAGAAGTTTCCAAAGAACCCGTTCATCAAGTTAGGGAACAGGTACACAGCTTCTTGGCTCCTCTGGAGCAGACCTTCAATTTCGGAGCCGTAAGTGACCATGGGCAATGCCCCGTTTTCTTCGACTGGTACCGCGGACCATTGGACGACCTGTACACAAATGAAGATCATCTTAACCTCCTTCACGTGGCTGTTCCCATAAATCAGACCTCGTTCACTCTTAAATCTTGTGCAGAACCCATCGCCGGCAGGCTTCCCCTTTCCAAAGATTTCGTGTTCCTTACTTTGGACCCAGGCGATCCTTTCATGTGGTGGTTCATCCAAACGAAGCCCATGGTGCGGTTGTAGCCAAGCTCTGTGCCGTCGTTCAGCGGGGGGGACAACCATCGAATATTCGAGCAATTTTCAAGCCTCTATTGATAGTGGGAGGATCTTGTTTTCGCTACTTGTGCTGGAATTTTGAGAAGGAACTCACCTTTTGTTTGATGAAATGCCCCTGACAATTGTGTTGGAGCCCTTTGATAGAGGTAGGGAAACCTGTGATGTATTTCTTGATTCTATTTGTTCAAAAATTCGAAGTGGGTGGAGAAGTTTTGAGTTCCTTGAGAGATATTGTGGAGATCACTGTCACAAGCTTGGAAATATTTTTGGGAACTTTGGATTTATTGGAACTCCTGTGGTGATAAATTGGGTTCCTGAGTTGGTCGGAATCTTGAAGAAAATAAAGGATCCCTACTTACAATTCATATATGATAATGCTTCCTCGTAACAACTCTGTTGGGACAATTACATTAGCACAATTGGAGTTGGCTTAAAAATACGCACAATGGAGAAATGAGAAATTTCATTTGGGTTGCAAGTTGTAGTAGAGGGGAACCCTACCCCTCATCTGTTTGATGTCTTGCTGCTTAGGGGTGTTTCTACACCCTTTGATAGAGGAAAATAAATGAATCGTGTGGGAGATGGAAGGCTCTTCTTTACAGGGGCAGCCACCACTAGGTCGTACCTTGCAACTATGCATGGAGCTTTCCTCAGTGGGTTAAGAGAAGCGGCAATTATGGCTTACTATGATAAGGCTGAAGATCGTCGGGTTGTGAGAAAAGAGATTGAGAGGAGCCCATCAACCTATTCCCATTCTTGTGCTTCCCTTCTTGCAAATTCATCTCAGGAACCTGATTTAGAATTTGGTAGTTTTTCTATAATTTTTTATTGGAAGAATAGTGCTCCCAAGTCCACAATAATTTTGAGGGTGAGTTTACCTATGAGCTTTCGGGGCTGTAAATTTCCAAGTGGACAATTGCGGCTACTGTCTATTCTTGCCTACTTGTTTGCTATAATTGTTTGTTCTTTACCTCTGTCTGGTGCTATTTTAAATGAAGAAATATCCATTAAGGTAGCAGTGGAGATCCTTTCTTTTCCAGGAGCCATATTGTTAATGTTCTATACTTTTAAGGGGTATAAATCTGAAGCAAGTGATGGTGGTATCTTTCCAATAACCTTCGCCTTGGTAGATTATGAGACACAGGAAATTACAATTGAAGAAGTGATTCAAAACCAGATTGCTATAGTAACGTGTTGCCATCATCTTATGCGTGATAAAGTAACCTTGAAGATTTTGATGGGTAATGAAAATATGGTGGAGATACTGAAGGTACTCGAGCTCGCAGCAAGCATGGTGGAAATGCAGGTCTATCGAATCAATGGGATGAGCGTCCAACATGTCCAACAATTTTTCAGTTTGATTGTTGAAAGGGATGGAAGTGAGTCGAATGAAAAAAAATTGACTACTGATTTGTCGGGACTGGTTACTGGAATGGCAAAGCCATCTGTGAACATTCTCTGGTTCATGTGGAGAAGGAGATTGTCAACAGGTTTGCAAGGTTCTCGGCGAGATATTTTGAGAGAGGGAAGTTTGGGCATTGCAATTTCTTGTCTCCTCTTTACATCACAAACTGGAAGGCAATACAGTATGCATTCCTAAAAGTTATATGGACTGTGCTATTAGGACTCACCAGCCATCATTTAACTCAAATGAAGATGAACTAAATTCCAACAGGATCCAACAATTTGTGAACCACCATACGTCTGATCCAGAAGACAAGGAACTTCTCCAACCGTGCCAAAATTTTATCTAAACTCGATTGGCTCAATGCGGCTCCACTTCAGCTTCGCATGGATTTGTTATGATTCCAATTTATTTGGGCTGAGCAGAATGGGCCTCCTACTCATAGCTTGTTATCTGTAACTTTAATTGAGTTGTTTAAATTGTTTTGGATAATGAACGAGGATAATATTCTTTAAAGATGGAGAGTTTGCAATGAACCCCATTAAGTGAGCTGGGCCTGCAGCTGTTATCTTTAGTAGATGAATTGTTTTAAGTTGTAGAGCCCTTGAGCCTAGCTTATGTGAGTTAGAGTTGGCCCATGAGTTTTAGTTTGCTTATGATAGAGTTGGAATTAGGGCTACAAACGAACAGAGCTGTTCGTAAATAATTTGAGCTCGACTCGTATAAACTCGATTCGTTTAATAAATGGGTTGTTCGTGAGCACTAATATTGGTTCGAATATTAAACGAGCTAAACTCGTATAATCTCGACTCAACTCGTATAAACTCGGTTTGTATTCGTGAACAAGATTCGTATAAACTCGATTCGACTAGTTTTGAACTTGTAACAATACTCGTAATATTTATATATACATATATATAATCTTGCATATATTCTTACATATATTCTTTTATTATATATATTTTCTGTGTTATATATATTATTTTTGATACTTTGTATAAGTAATATATTTTGTTACTTTATATAAAAATAGCATTTTATTTCTTTACAATAATAATGTATTAAGTTCACAAAAAAATTATTGAGTTAAATATTTATAAAGAGTAAGAAACTCGAGTAATTACTCGACTAAGTTCGGCTCGTTCGTTAGAGTCAAAACAAAGATCAATAAATAACTCGATTCGACTCGAGTTCGTCTTTGATCGGCTCGAATTCGACTCGACTCGGCAAACTCTCAGCTCGACTCAAACTCGAACTCGAGTTATTTGAGTCCAGCTCGACTCGACTCGATTCGAACTTGTCTTTAATCAGATCGTTTGTACAACTAGATGCGTCTTTGACTCTTTGTAGAAGGCATTGGAACAATTATCTCAATTATCTCAGAAATTGTATTCTTTAGGAGGAAGAGCTGCCTCGAACAAGCTCAGTGTGACCCTTTTCCATTTCTGTGCATTTCCGTTTCATTTCACATTTCATTCATCCATACAATCACGATCTTTTCTCTTAAACCCTATAATCTAGGCTGTAGTTCGTTGGATTTGTGCTAGCATTCCCAGGTTCACAGCAGCATCATATAATCGAGTCCCTTGTGGAAGCTCAACATCAGCCATCCTTCCCCCCAAGAAAAGCATCCATTTTACACAATATATATATATAATATATATATATATATATATAAAGAATGGAATGGAAGAGGATGCGAACAGAGTAGAATAGAAAAGGAGCAATCTTGAGCTGGACAGAAGTTTAGACAAAATTAACTTTAAATTCAGTTTAAACGAGAGTAAAAGTCGTAATACAACAAAGTAAGTTAACAAGGTATCTTAGTTATTTTAAATTGACAACAACCTTAATTGGCAAACGAACGAACTTCGAATACTATTTCATAAGCTATGACACAACATTTGCGGCGGCGCGTGCATCGGAGGCGCGTTTGGCCCGGCTCAGTAGCCATTCCAACATATCCCCAAACACCAACTCAACGCTCTCCTCAGGCTCGCCAACCAACTGGTGCCACATGCCAGGGTAAATCTTTAGTGTCTTATCCGTACTCGCGGCGCGTTTATACAGCTGCTCCGCGCACGCGGGGTCGCATACCACGTCTTCACCGCCGTGAACTATCAGCAACGGCATCTGCACCTCCTCGAACCTACCCTGCAGCTCGCTGCACACCCTCAGCAGCTCACGCGCCGTAGCCGCGCGGGGCCTCGCCACCGTCCTCCTCGGGCTGGCCAGCGCCAGCTTCCTCTTCCACTCCTCCTTGAAGGAGAGGTCGGGGATGGATCCCCGCGTAGGAACCACGCGCCAAGTAGGTACCAAAGTGGCGGCCAGAGAGAGGAAGTGCTCCAACGGCCATGGAGGCTTGATCTTGTCGCTTATCCCGCACATCGCTCCGTTGAGAATAAGGCCGTCCCAGGCGCGGTCCTTCCGGAGCGTGATGAGAAGGGCGATCGCACCGCCGAGGGACTCGGAGTAAAGAAATGAGGGCAAAGATGGCGGATGGCGTACACGGAAGGCGTCAAAGAAGGAGATACAGTCGTCGACGACGGGGTTGATGTCGGGTATGTGGGCAACGAGGCCATCGGAGAAACCGTGGCCCTGGTGGTCGATGGCGCAGGTGGCAAACCCGGCTTTGGTAAAGAAAACGGCGGTTAGCTGGAGGAACCAGCTAGACTCGCCGGTAAAGCCGTGGACGAAGCATATCGTACCGATGATGTTGGTAGGGGAGAGAGGGGTCCACCACTGGGTGAATAGTTTGAGGCCCCTGGAGTTGGTGATGTACTCGGAGCCGTGACTCACCGAGTGGCGAGCGTAGAACTCGTCCGGAGTAAGGGAGCCGAGGGGACTTTCCTCATTGGCCTCCGCCACTGGGTGCACCATTCTTCTCGCTAAGCCCACGAGTGCACACCGGAGACGACAAATTGATACAGAACTCAGTGAATAAGACACAAGTTACAGATCATCAGATGATAAAGTGGAAACAAGTATTTATGGGTTGCCACCTTATCAAACTCATATATGGTCCCGTGCTTCGTTTGGGTTTTATGGGCTGTCAACTTAGCCTGCAGCCATAAATATACTTTTTATTAAATAAAAATTGAACTTTTGGTTTCAAGTAAGAGCTGTGCTAGGTAATAGTCGGTGCGCTGCACACTTATACATTCATTCATAATTATAATTTTTATTTTTTTTCAAGTCTATGTGCTGCGGCACACAGTCTATTAAGAGATGAGATGAGTTTAATTTATTTTTTAATATTATTATTATTTTAAAATTTGAAAAATACGTGTTAAAATTTAAAAAATGTGTATTAAGATTTAAAAAAGATGTATAGAAATTTATGTTTTCTATAAAAAATTATAAAAATATAATGATGAAATAGAAGTAAGTTGAGATGAGTTCAACTCACTTCCAAATTCAAACAAGATCTTAGCCTTTGAATAAATGTACAGTGAGTTTATTTTCATTAGCACGTAACGTGCATTATGTTATATAAACTTATAATTATATCTCTAGGCCCAACATAAATACGGAGTCATTTTCACCTTCAATATAAGTTTATTACTTGTACGGTAACGAATAGACCCACTAGACACTATAATTTAATGCATTGTAAAAAGGGAGGTTAGAGTTATTTAATGGGCATGGATAGTTGGCAGTTGGCACAGGTGGTACCGACCAACTACCCATCCATGACAGCTCTTGCTTTTATCGTGAGGTCTAGTTTAGATTTAGAAGTTGGTTGAGTTTATCTCAATTTATTTTTATTTTATTATTTTATTTTTATAATTTTTTATATAAAATATTAATTTTTATATATTTTTTATAATTTTAAAATAATAATAATATTAAAAAATAAATTAAACTCATATCAATTCATCTTATCTCTAAATTCAAGCAAAGTCTAAGGACTTTTGTTTTTGCTAGAGAATGGTACGGCAAAATTCTTTTGACATTGTCCATCAGTATTTTAAGTTTTTATTTACTTTTTAATAATCTAAGAATGAGGAAAGTCTTAAATTTATACATTAAGATTTTAAAAAAATAAATAAGAAAATTCATAGGGGGCAGATCGTCTGCCCCCCTCAAAGTGAGCAACCCCTGCCGCCGTCGGTGGCGGTAGGTGACACCGCCCACGCCATCGGGACCGGCGGACTCAGGCGACCTCATCCCTACGACGGCGAGCTCCGGCGAGCTCCGGTGTGCCCCCGGCAGCCTTAAACTCGTTTCGGACGCGGCGACTCCATTCGCTCCATGGTCGAATCCCCTTAAATTCATCTTTATTTTATTTTTTTATTGTGTTTTTTATTATATTTTTATATTTTTATTGTATTTTTTATTATATTTTGTTCATTTTATTTTTTTAGTATATTTTTAATCTTCATTTTTTTATTTAATCTTATTTTTTATTTTATTTTAATGTGTTTTTTATCATCAAGCAGCCCAACTAACGTTGAGCTGCTTAAGACGCTGGGAACAACCAGACCGGTCCCCAACATTCTCAATAAATAAAAAAGAGGGATCCATCGTCCAAAAACAGAAAAATACTAATAATAATAATAAGACATTACATGTGACAGAGACTTATCCGTATTTATACGTTCAAACATAACACAACAGATTACATAAAATAAAATAAAAATGCACATAAAATAAAATAAAAATGCCGCTTCACCCAATCGCCGAACACTAGCAATCTTTGCTGTGTCTTTTCTTTGTATCGGTCACTGACTATTGTTCGGGAGATTTGTTTGTTTGTTTTTTTTTTTTTTGTAAGAATTGGGCTGAGCTGTAAAATTATGGGCCACTTCTCATATCAAAAGCTGGCTCAGTGGAGGTTTATGGGCAATGGCCCAAATGTTATTTCCATTTGAAAAAAAAGCTGGCTCTATTATAATATAATATATATTTAATTTTTTTCAAAATTTAAATACCATGAATTATTTATATTATATTTTTAACAAGCTGATTAAGACCGGCTGTTGGACCACATGGAGGCTACCGGAAACATATTTATTGCTTACCTAATGAAGCAGGTCTAGCTCAATCACAAAAGATTAGGACCATTAATCCCTGGCGTTCAAACTCATGAACAAAACAAACTGATATTATCGTAGGCTTCGTTTATTTTCATAAATAAGATAAGATGAGATAAAAATTTTATTATAATATATTTTTTAATATTAATTTTATTTTAAAATTTAAAAAAGAGTATTGCTACAAGAAACTGTCGTTGCGAAACCTTGAGAAACCGACTAATTTAACAACTACCCAATAATGCTATGTGAGCTGCAGATTTAAATTAAAAAAAAAAAAACGATTGAAAATTGAAATACCCAAAAATAGAGAGGGAAATCAGACCTCCATTCGTGAACTGAGCCAGTGTGTGACAACCTCTATTTCGCACACCTGGCAAAAACTTTGCACGCCCAAGAAGGGGAAGGGGATGGAGGGAGTTAGGGATTCTGGAGGCTTTGCGGGTTGGGTGTCGAGGAATTCTAGGATGGAGAAAACAAAACGACACCGTTTTAATTTTCCCACGTCAGACATGATTTCATAGGGTTCCACGGGATCGGTTGTGAGCAATATTTTCCTTTAAAAAATTTTTTAAAGGATTTAAAAGGTTAAATTGTTTATTTTATTTTATATAAAAATTATAAAAAAAAATAATGATAAAAATGAGATGAGAGTTTTTTCGAAAATGAATAAAACTTAAGAGTATTTATAATGGACTCAACAAATTTATAACGAAGAGACATAAAAACAATACGGCAACAACATCAACAAGTGGCTAATCAAAATAATTTTCTCTCTTGATTTAACAAATATAGCTAGTGGGTGAGTGCTAGCCAAATTATTATTTTTTTGAACTAAAATATTCATCCTTCCTACTTGTTTATTCTCTCGTGCTAAACTTTTGCTTATCATTTTCATTTTCATGTAAATTATGATCGTTTAAAAATATGATTATTAAAATATATAATTGTTGGAAAAACATAACCGTCAAAAAATATGATCGTTAAAAAAATTTATCCATTAGGAATAATTTGAAAATTAAAAAATTAATGTATATTTTATAATAACAAATTAATATTCGAATTATAAACTGAATTGGAACTAAAATAAATGAAAAGTTATAAATTAATATTTTAATAAAATAACTATTAATTAATAAGTCTATTATTTGATATAATAAAAAATAGTTAACCAAAATTTGTAAAAATAAAATTTTTAATCAAGATTTAACTAAACAATAATCAGACTATTAGGAATGCTCTAAGTAGACATGATCAGCCCAAATACCAAATCCACTGTACTCAATGAGAGCCATCAGCCTATCCCAAACAAGAATATGCCAAAAAGCTCTCAAGAACTTTCTTTTTGTCATGGTGTGAAATTGTAAATCCCTCCTCACTTGCATATGGACAACTTATTTCTGGGATTTCTTCTGAATTGGCAAAAGAACATTGGTACTTCATAATGACAAATGGTCATATTTGAATAGTTAGTTGAGATGAGATGAATTAAGTTGATTTATTAAAGATAAATATTAAATAAAAAAATTATTTTTAATATTATTATTGGTATTTAATTTGAAAAAATTAGAT
Organism: Platycarya longipes; assembly: GCA_036559045.1. Taxonomy (NCBI): domain Eukaryota; kingdom Viridiplantae; phylum Streptophyta; class Magnoliopsida; order Fagales; family Juglandaceae; genus Platycarya; species Platycarya longipes. The sequence continues at coordinate 10,856,244 of CM071790.1, read as the reverse complement.
CATTTATTATTATTTCTGGCAAAGTTATGTTATTAAATCGTTTATTCTATTTTATATAAATATTTAAAATAATAATAATAATAATAAAATAAGATAAAGACAAGACTATTTCACCATACAAAGTGCCATAGTCTTAACTTTATGACCAATCAAAGAGATTACCTTATACCATACTCCATTATTCCTCCTCTATGCACTAGGATAGGAACTGATTTAGACATTGAAGACTAACGACTTGCTCAAACTTTTACTTAAAAGCATACAGAGTAGGAAGATGAAAATAGAATAGGAAGTATAAAGACAAAGATAGACGAAATTTCAAAGGCAAAGTGGGCAGAAGAAAAAGTGGCATAGAAAAAAAAAAAAAGGTTCCCATCTTTTTAATAGACTTTACCCACAGTTTGAAAATCCCCATCCCACCCCTGTAAAAAGGAAATTAAGAGAGCTAAACAAAACTACACACAAGCCAAGAAGTTAGCACTCCCGGCCCCCATTATTCCTAAAATACCAGTGATCAATCCTTCTTCCAATATCATTCCAAGCAAAACCAAGAACAAGGAAGAAATCAGTTGAGGCCCTTGAGAAATCATACAATTGGGTTGCCGCTCCTGAATGACCCAAGAGCTTTAGCAGCACCTGCTCTCAATATGAATTGATGGTAGAAAGCTGCGAGGGCTGCACCAATGAAGGGTCCAACCCAAAAAATCCACTACAAGACAAAATTAATAAAAAGAATTATTAAGATACAACTTTTTTTTTTTTTTTAAATGCTAAAAATGAGTAGTGAATGGAAAATAATACTAACATGATCATCCCAGGGCTTGTCCTTGTTGTAGATAACAGCTGCTCCGAGACTCCTTGCAGGGTTGATGCCAGTGCCAGTGATTGGAATGGTGGCCAAGTGAACCATGAACACCGCGAACCCAATTGGGAGTGGTGCCAAAACCTGTTTAAATTCAGCTCAGGAACTTGCCCAAGTCAAACCATAATCCAATATTTATTGTCGTTAAAGAAGTGTGTATTTTAAAGTTAAGGGCACCGAAAAACTGCAATTGTAAATGAACATAGTAATTTATTTATCAGAACTGTTATAAATATAAAGAAATTTTATAAAATTGATGTAATTTTATAAAATTCATTAAATATATTTTTATAATATTATAAAAATGACTATAATCTAATCTAATCATCAAGTCACATCCACTTACAAATTTGCCTTGCAAAAAAGTCGGGAAAAGAAAGTATGGAGCCAAGTCCAAAATTAAAGGGACCAATAGATTAGCCGACTCTCCAACCAAAAGCAGATTTTATAACCCACAATTACTTGGAAATTTGGACCCATTCTCATCCAAAAAGCCTTGAATTCATAATAAATTCAGTTAGGATTTCTTTCTTCGAAAAAAGAATAACTGAGTTTGATCCCGTTAAAACTTAAACGGGATGAAGCTGCAGACTCATAGAGCCTTTTGGGATTATATTTCGAATCTTTAAAAATATTTTAATTAATAAAAAAAAAGGTTAAAAATAAACTCTTTTTAAAGAAAAAGAATAAAGATACCAATAATTGAGACTCGTTCTGAATCCTACTCTTATTTTTTTCTTCTTTTGACTTAATAATTAAGAAAATATTATTTAATAATATTATAATCTTTTGTTTTTTTTTAAATATTAAAAAATATTTAATTATATATATTTATATATATATATATATATAACTAACGGGATCATAATAGATTCTAAATAGCAGGGGCTTTAGCAATTTATTTTCAAAATATACTATATTAAAATTTTTATTAAAAGGTTCTTACGAATAATTTTATTATAATTAATTTTAAAAATATATTTATTAAATAACAAATAATTTTTAAAATATAAAGTTTATTATTTAAATTATAAGTTATAAATTATATTTTTTTTTTATCGCAAATCCAAAACATGCACATAGATAAAAGGGGAAAACGACAGCAGCCTCGGAGAAATACACGAACGACAACATTTCACATTAATGTTTGGACACCTCACACCAGTCCTTCCTATATACGGACCCACCAACGCCACGGTGCTACGTAAATGGCTCCAAAACCACTTATTTACCGTTCTTTATTAAGATAGTAACGCATTGAACAAGGAAAACCGCTTCTTGCCCTCTTGGAAAGGTAACAGAACCGGGGGACCCTTTCATTATTTGCAAGTAACATATACACATACATAGATCGGGACCGCTAGCTCATAGCTGGGTTAAAAGCATGCACCCGATCCCCTAACGTCCATTTTGTTTTCCCCATTTATTTATGGAGACTAAAACTTTAAAAAAAGGACACCTCATGAGGGCGATCTTCCCAAGAATGTAAATATTACTGCGGGGCACCTCATGAGATGATGAGATGATGTAAGATTTTATTGAAAAGTTTGTTGTAAAAACCCCCTGTTTTAAAAAATTACCAGCCTATTTTCTTCGGGGTTCGTGTACGTCCCGCTTGAATTTGGAGAAGAGATGAGTTGAGATGAGTTTAGTTTATTTTTTAATATTATTATTATTTTGAGATTTAAAAAAGGTATGTTAGAATTTAAAAAAGGTGTATTGAGATTTGAAAAAGGTGTATAGGAATTTATATTTTGTATAAAAAATTATAAAAATATAATGATGAAATGGAAGTGAGTTGAGATGAGCTCAACCTACTTCCGAATACAAGCAGGGCCTAAGAGAAATCATTTTAGTTCCAAAGATGATTATATAAAAATGATTTTATATGTTGATATGATTTATCAAATTATAAAAATAATTTCTATACAATCTCTTTCTAAATATATCACTCTCCTCGTATAATAGGGAATATGAAAATAATCTTGTGTTTACATGAACATGCAGCGTCGAAATGATACACATGCAGGCAATTATTGGCATGATTTCTAGTTAAAACTAAAATGCGGAATTATATATCATTTATCTAACGGGAGAAGTTAATAAGGGTGTATTATTATATGTACATACCGGAACATGAGAATCGCGAGCACTCCGCTTGGGATCAGTGGCGGAGAAGACGGTGTAGACAAGCACGAAGGTGCCAATGATCTCGGCACCCAACCCAGTGCCTTTGCTGTAGCCATCGGCGAGGAAGTTTGCGCCGCCACCATACTCGTCGAAGTAGGCCTTATTAAAGGCCTTGACCAGCCCTACACCACTTATGGCTCCCAAGCACTGAGCCACCATGTACATCACCGCCCGCACCAGCGATACCTTCCGTGCCAAGAACAGCCCGAACGTCACCGCCGGGTTAATGTGACCCCCTGCGTACGTACGTAACAATAACCAAGTTGACATTATCTCAACTACTGCATCATCATGAACTCTTTTACATGTATAAAAGCTACAACATCTCTTCATACAAGTAAACAAAAACTCGACAAAAATGTCACGAAAGAAAGAAAAAGCCAGACCTGAGATCCCAGCAGTACAGTAAACAAGAACAAAAATCATGCCACCGAAAGCCCAAGCAATCCCAGAAATCCCAACACCAGCACAGGCGGCGTCGGGATTCTTGTCAGTGTCAGTTTGGCTCTTGTAGCCGATCACCGTCAGCACCGTAACATAGAGAAAGAGCAAAGTGGCTACGTACTCCGCTATCAGAGCCCTGTAGAAGGACCACTTGCAGAGCTCCACCCCATCGAAGAGTGGTGCCGGAGGTGGGTCTTGGTAGTCTTTGGCCGAGTAAGAGCCATGCTCTGCCATCTGCACGTCCTTAGCCATGAAGCTTATGAGAACGCAAAAAGAAAGATAGATTACAAGCAAAGATAGAGCAGTTAGTAACTAGAGACGCTAAACGGCTAAAGACCGAAGAAGAGAGAGGCTTTGCGCTTTGCGAGGGAGGTTTGGGCGTGGAGAATATAGTGGGATTGGTGGTGGGTTATATAATGAAAGACCATGGAATAATAGTAGACAGGGACGACCCAATGACCTTTTTTAGCTTAAACAGGGTGGCAAGACCTCGGTTTGTTTTAACGGCTGATCATCTCAACTAATAAGCTTAGAACCCGAAAAAAAAAAAAAAAAAAAAAAAACTGATCTCAACTAATTTCATTTTTTAAAATTTCAAGGTTTTTATTTTTATATAAAATATAATAAATAATTACATATTTTAAAAATAATATTAAAAATATATTTTAATAATATTTATTTAATTTTTAATTTTAATTTCAACTATAAAAACAAACGAGATTAGATTTAAATTACTGCAATTTGAGACCGACAACAGCCACTTTGTTTTGGTTTCTTGGGCCTAGTTCATCGACCCCACCTGGCTTACCACGCCACCCCCCACTTACCGCACTTCTCTGCTCTGCTTCCTTCTTTGTATTTTTTACTGCCAAGCCTTCTGCATCGCACTCTGTTGCCTTCTTTTCCTTTGATAATTACATAACAGAAATTACAATTCTGCGTGACACTCATTTGTTTTTTTCTTTAATAAAAAATTTGTGATGGAAATTAGGTAATTAGTATTATAATAATATTATTATATTCTACTATATATTAATAATATTATAGTAATATGAATATTTTTAACTATATTTAATTTATCTTATAAATCAATAAGTATCTATTAATATCATTGATTTATTATGTTTCTATTTTTTTTTTTATCATGCATTAGAAAAAATAAAAAATAAAAAATTAAGAACCTTAAAAGTTTAGCCTTTAAAATCTCTTTCATTCCGTTTCCCTTTCCCACAATTAACTTATATTGTATTTTTATTTTCTAGAAAATGTTTAGACTCTACAAATTTTAATATTTATTTTGTAGTTTCAAAAATATTATTATAACTAAAATATGTGACTTATTTTAAGAAGATGATATTTGTATTTTATAGTATATAAAATTCCAAAATGATTTTCTCGAAAAAAAATAATAAAATAATAAAATAAATGTAAAATATATACAAATATTTATTTTTATAATAGACTTTACTTTGTTTTTAAAACAAATTCATTAAACTTGCACATATTAAAAAAACATGTCAAGCAGCAGTGCAATCGTGACAAATTAGGGGCAGTGGAGTAGACAATGGGCTGAGCCCGGCGTACAAGGAAATGGTACAGAAGACAGCACGAGGAGAACATGTCCTAAGCAGTGTGTAGTCAACACAGTAATCCAAGCTTGTCAGTCAAATTCTTACGTGTCGGGTATCCATTGGTCCAACGGGTACCAAAAAGTGGACAAAAAAATCGGGTTGACAACTGGGTCCGAACAGAAGAAAACTGAGCTGGGGAGAGTTAAACGTGAGAGTGGAAAACACGTGGATAATATAGGGACCGTTTGTTAGAAAGACTTTTGGTAGCCACACGTAGTTGAAATTGGTGGCTACAGATTGCTGGGCGGTTTGGCCGTGAACGTTGGGGAGCCGGCCCGGGGTGGCGTGACCGTGAGAAAATGGTTCCAGACTTCCAGTGCTTTGTCACATACCAACTTTCATCGGAGAAAGAGAAGGAGAAGAGAGAGAGAGAGATGAAGTCACATTACACGTAATCTGCTGGGAGCATTCAAGAACCTGTTTGAGTAGTCATGTTAAGGGTACTTCAAAGCTGAAAGCTGGCTTTCTGACGACTCAGGCCGCGTGAGGCCTGACGCTGTTCTTTGAGAATGATTTTTTTTAAGTTTCTTTTTGGGAACGATGCCGTATATATTTTTAAAAATAATTTGTATGAGATTGTACAATGTTATTAAATACTAAGTGTAATTTCACGTATAATTTGTAAGAATATTTTTATTGGCTTATATATACCTATTTATATATAAAATTGTATTTGTATATTGAGTAAGGTTAGGGATTTCGATTTTAGATTTTGATAGAATTTTTATTTTAGTTTTTTTGATATTATTTTTAAATAATATTATAACTTTTTTTATATTTTTTAAAAATATTTTAAGATATTAAAATATAATGTAAAATAAAAAATAAAAAATCCAGGATTTTATAAAAATTCTAAAATCAAGATTCCTAACATTTTTCTTGCATAATATATGTTTAAATTTCTCTATATGCATATTTGGAATAATGGTATAAAATATTATTTTTAACTTAAAATTTATAATTTAAAGTTTAATATAATAAATTCTATTATTAAAAAATTATTTACTGTTTAAAATTTGTCTTTTATGTGAATTTTATATTTTATTTATTTTTTAAAAAATATAATAAATTTTATTACTAAAAAATTATTTATTATTTGAGGTCAGTCTTTTATGTAAATTTTATATTTTATTTATTTTTAAAAAATATTATACAACGATTACACAATAATTGATACGGTAAACATATTTTCTCATTTGACGCACTGTGCAGACAGCACGTACGTACGTTGGATGTGTTTTTCTTCTGCATTTTTTTTTTCTTTTTTCGTTTTTCCATTTTCAAGAATGTTTAGGTGTTTGGTTTTATTTCATGACATAAAGAAAGCTACTTTTGTATTGTTTGAGTGAATTTTAAAACGATAAAATATTTAAATAAATAAAATACCGTTGGCGTTCAAACTCAAAATATCTAATCTAACATAATCCTATGTCTAATCTCTCACTTTATTATATGATAGTTTTGATGTGATGGAGGTCATGTGAATTATGATAAAGACAATTAGAGGCAGCCTTATGTCATAGCAGTATATATGTGAAAAGTGTAATATAGGCAAACGGCACACAGGCTTGAAGAAGGAAAATAAAAAAAAAATAGATAAAATAAAAAATTATAATTGTGAGTGATGTGCTGATGTACTGTTGTATATCGGCGGTTGCCTAGCACAATTCTAAAATATATAGGATTTCTATTAAAATAATAAAAAATAAAAAATAAAAAAGTAGTATATAAAGGGTGATCAAAACAATGCATGTGAGGTTAGCTAGCTAGCTACCAAGCTCGTTCCAGCATATGGATATTGATCTTGTGTACAGTAGCATTAGCATCTCATGCTTTGCACCGATCAAGTTTGTCCTTAAGCTGGGCCAGGTTTACTGTTTATTGCAGCTTTTTGCCACGTGAGTTTTCTTTCCTTCTTGTCATGATTCGTATGCTTGCTCATCTCTACCACGATCTAAATTAAGAAAGAATCTATGGGTTTGGAATTTCTATCACCATGATGCATGCACCAAATGATCTTTCCCAGTATGTATGCGTCACGTGATCTTCTTCACATGGGGGAGAGAAAGATGAAAAAAAAAAATGATAGAATTTTCCAGCCATCAATATTGAGAATGAAATTATATGCCATGGTTTCTTATTCATTTGGTCATGCAATGATGCATTAGTTTTATGGGATACTATAAAAATAAAAAAATTATTTATTTTTAACCAATTAATATTAATAAAATAATTATTTATAATTAAAATTGATCACAAATAACCTTTTTATCGTAATTAAAATGTTACAAAAATTCATTTTTCTTAAAGTAAGATATTCAAGATCTTCCTGTTTAATAATTTAATGGGTGTAATTTCTGGATAAATCAAATAACTAGTATATTTTGCAAAATATATATATATATATAATTAGTTCGACAAAAGAATTCGTTATGATTGTCTATTTATACAATTTAATTTTCATATTTACATAAGTGTCACATTAGATAAATAATATAGGGTTTGTTGAGAAGAAATTATAAATAGAATTTAATATTAGCCAACTTTGAATATTGAACTCCAAATTAAACGTCACGATTGACTCTTTTAGAGAGCTGAAAACAGTTTTGTACCAGAATTTTTATATTTGACTTATTGGAGATGCCCTAGCCCTTGTCTTGAGTAATCAAACTCTGCTAATTTGTTGATGGGAATGACTTATTAGGAAGTTAACGTTGAATCGGTCCTGTCCTTTATTTTGACTGAGAAGTAGGGATGTGCAAATTTTTTAACTTCTAATTTTGATTGGAGTCCGTTTCGATTTCGATTTCGATTTCGACTTCGATGGGAGTCAAAATTCAAAGTCGAAATTGGAATTAACTCCGAAATCAAAATTAAGAGTTGGAACCAAAACTAACTTGGGTTTTGAGTTTCGACGTCCAACTCTAACTATTTATAGCTTATATATTATATATTGTAATATAAACGTAGGAGATCCAAGTAGCCTAATGGTTTAAGCGTGTTTTATCATTTGATATGTAAATTTCAATTTAAATTTTAAAATTTATCTTATAAATAAAATTAGAATTTTGTTAAAGAGCATATATTATTTAATTGATTTATTTAACTTACCTTATATGTGTAATAGATATTCTCAAATAGTGATTATTTTATATAAAAAAAAATTATAATGGCATATAAATGATATGTGATGTAAATATTTCAAATAAAATTATTATATATAATAGTTTAGTTTCCTTGTTCGGAATTAGCTCACGATTGTACGTGGTGGGTGCGTGGCAAAACCGACAATCTCCCAATCACTAACCGACCCAACCCATTGGGGGTAGACGGCGTAGGTGATCCCCCCACCACCCACTTGCCAATGTTTTTGCCTTCACCCATTGCCGTTTGAATATGGTCGGTTTATCGTCGCTCGCATGCACTTTGATGGGGCTTGTAAAACAGTAAAAGGCTACGAAAGGGTTAGGGACCATTTTCCCAACCTAAAGAGAGAGATTGGTGGGTTTTTGAAAAGAGAGATGAGATGATATATAGGTGGAGCCTGGAGGAAGAGTTTGGGATTGGATAGGCTTCTTGACTTGCAACCAATCAGCTCGCATATTTCTTTGGACGGCTAAGAGGGTCAGCTCGGAAGGCAAGTTGCATCAATGGGCAAACATTTATTTCCTATAATTAATTAATAGCTTAGATAGTGTACTGTAACCTCACATATCAAAGTCCGCATCTTTGATGATTGAGGACTAGACGAAGTCAAGGTTTTCTTGCAACTTGCAAGTAAGTAATCGAGGGAAATAGGTTTCGAGCACAAAGATAGTCAGCAGAAAAAGTCTTTCTTGCAACTTGCAAGTAACCCACTTGCAACTTCTATCCAGAGCCTGATCATTTCCACCAAGCAAAAGAGTTTCTTTTTTCTTTTTCTAGACCAAATCATCTATTTTTCTAGACCAATTGAGTCAAAAGTTGTTAAAATACAAAAAGATTATATAAAAAAAATTACAAATTGACATGATTTTATAAAAAATGTTAAAAATCTACTTTATTAAAAATCTACTTTACTAAAAATAATTTTATAATATAACATATTACATGAAATCATGTCAATTTATAAATTTATTTTTGTATAATCTATATGTAGTGTGTGGGAGAAATCCTAAACCTCCTAAGCCCAACTTGGTCGGCCAAAATCCATCGGTAGAGCCCCTAAACCCAAAGCTCAAACTATTGCTTTAAGGAGGACCCATTGGGAACACTAAGTACACGTAAGGCATGGGAATTAGCAGCAGCACAGAGTCGATTTGAGCAAGACTATCCAGACATTTGAGTGCTAGCAGCTCAGAGCAGCGCGACCAGGCCAGAGGGAATCACGTCACATTTAATAATTAATCGAAAAGGCACAATGCGAAATGACGAGAGGATCTGTCATCTAACAGCTGACTGGCCAAAGGAAAATTGACTTAGAGTCTCCAAGAGACAACTCCAACTCCATGCTAGGAGATCCCTTCGCAAGTATATAAATCCCCCACATCTCCCAATGACGGATCAAATCTCATACACTAATTTTGGTATTGGAAGAATAATGGCGAATCTAATCTCTTATTATGTACTTTTCCATTACTACTATTGGGAGCTTTGCCCTCATTAAAGAGACATTAGAGTACTGCATTTTCAATTCCTACAATCTATTTAGTTCATAGGTCTTATCTTGATTCAATAGGTTGTTAGAAAATAAGTGCTTTTTGATTTGAAAATTTTGTTATTGGCGTCGAAGAATTTAGGTTCTCGTGGGTGGACAACTTTTGAAGAGAAACCGCACCGACACTTGTTTAGAAATGGTAATCTTGTTATTTAGTTTCAAAAACCACACTTACAATTCTCGAAGGGCAATGCTAGTCTGCTACCCAACTTTGACAGCTGGGTGTGCCCACTAATTATAAATTCACTTATTATTTTTTTATCTTTTATTTTTTTACATTTTTAACATTTAAATATTTTTAAAAAATTAAAAAATAAATTAATACATTAAAAATTACTTCCTTAATTATTAATTAAAAAAATTAAAATATGTAATATGTCAAAATAATGTGTAAAAATCCTAAAGCATAGTAACATTTTCCATTCTCAAATTGTCTAAGTCCCGTTTGGATTCGGGACTCATCTCAACTTATCTTAATTCATCTCTATTTTATTATTATAACTTTTTAATTTCTCATAGAAAACACAAATTTTTATATATATTTTTTAAATTCTAATATATATATTTTAAATTTTAAAATAATAATAATATTAAAAAATAAATTAAACTTATCTTAATTTATTTCATTTTCAAATTCAAATAAAATCTAAAATTAAATGTAGTAAAGAGGTCAAATGTGAGCTCTGAAACAAAGATGACATAGATTTCTTAATTGTGAGCTGCCAGTGTTGTGTTCGAGGCAAAAAATAAAAGAATAATGTTACATATGGTTTAAAGTGCGTAAATATCTTATAAATATTTTTTTAAAAATTAAAATTTATTATGAAAAAATTATTATTTTTTATATAAAATCTATTTTTACTCACTTTAAAAAAGGAAAATTGTACAACATTTCCATATTTTACGACAAAAAAATTCCATTTATCACAAAGAAGATGTTACCGTTATTGCACACGTGAACCAGAAAGATGTTCGAGTGGACTTGAAGTCCACGTTATCCTGACACGGATTTCAAAACTTCCACACAGTGCCACCCAAGTTTAGATAGAAAAAACAAGCAAAGCCGAAATGCAATTCTCAATGCACATGCTCATGTTTCATGTTACCTCCAACAAATATCCTATATACATATAATTTAATATATATATATAGTATGTATATAATTTAATCACAGTCTTTCCATCGTTTATGTTTATTTAAAAATAAAAAAAAACTATTCTGCAAAGAAAACATTTTACGTACAAGTGGAAGAGATTCCTTCTCAACACTCTCACTAGTTAGCCGAAATCCAGAATTGAATTCTGGACCGAGAAATACCTTCCTACTGATCCAATCATAGCAGAAGCGCTGGCGGCAACTTTGGCCATAAAAATGGCTGAGCATCTTCACTTTCCCTCTTCTCTTTGGAGGGAGACTCCCAATTAGCAATATCCCCAATTAATGGAAAGGAAGCAGTCTGGCAAAATTGAAGTCTCCCTCGGATTGAAATTTTAAAAAAATAGATTGCTCACAAAATCAGTTGTTGCATTCAGTGGTGCAATTGGCTGCTACAAGCTCTCAATTTGGTAGCATTCCATTAGAAATATTATCTAGATGCATTCTGTATATTGATAGTGGAAAAAATCCACCCTAGACTCTTATTGTATTTTTCTCTATATATATTATATCCACGCTTGCTTATAAAAACAAAAGGAGATTTGGGGTTAAAAATACCAAAATTATAGTAGAAGGTAGGGGTGTACTAGTTACAAATTAAACGAGAACGTAAAACAGGTTAGAATTAAAGTATGCAGTATGGCAAAAATTAGGCATTATGGATCCAGTGCTAGTAAAACAAGCAAGTTCTTGATCACCTATAATTTTGGTAAGAAGCTTTTTGATCTGAAGTCGCCTTACAAGAGAAATGCTAGGGGTCGGTCGGGCTGACCCCTCCATAAAAAGCAGCCCGCCGCCCCTGGTGGTAATGAGCGACACCGCTCATGTCATCGGGACCGACAAGCTCCAGCGACCTCACCCTACGACGGCGACGTCCCACCTTCCCTTAAATTGTTTTTTTTAATTATATTTTTATTTTTTATTGAATTTTCTTCATTTTATTTTTTATTGTATTTTTTAATATTTTTTATTATATTTATTGTCAAATAAAATGAAGAAAACACAATAAATATAATAAAAAATATAAAAAAAATAAAAAAATACAATAAAAAATATAATAAAAGATAAAATGAAAAAAATTCAATAAAAAAAATATTAAAAAATATTTTTAATATTAATATTTTTTATTGTGTTTAATATTAAAAAACACAAATAAAGCGTCATCCGCCTTACAAATTATTAATATCGTTAATACGTGTGGGTTTTGTGGTCTCAAATCTTGGCACATCATCTGTTGTGCAAGTCAATAATAATTTTGAAGCTCATTCCGGTCTGCATCGTTTGTATCATTTGTTCTTCTTCTTCTTATTATTATTAATGTAAATACAAAGAGACTACAGAAACTGAAAACAATACGGTGATTGTTCTGTTCTTTGGAAAAAACATTGATTTTTGAGAAATATGTTTTCACTGTTTCAAGTGATCCGCCCCTATCATTTCACCAACACCAAGCTATACACAAACCTGTTATAATAATTGAAAACAAAAATAGATGGCATTAGCAAAAACAAGTTGAACAAATACACATCCGTAAGACTAGTGAAAAAGATAGACATACTCACACTCGAGCATGAAAGTACCGACTTACAACTAGTGCCCAACTTCTTCACATTCTTTCTAATAACAGAGATTAAAAAAGTTAACACCCATCTCTGCCAGATTTTCTGTACACTGTACATTTGACTGAAACCGGCCAATCAGATCAGGCAAAAAGGCATACATCCTCAGGGCTCAATGTGTTCAATGAGACAGAGATCAGGAATGTGAACTTGAACAAGTTTACAAAAACAAGTCAGTTTGGCCTTACAGCAGAGAAAGCGGCTTCCATTGTTTGCAAGATGGGTCCAATATCAAATCTGAAGTTTCTGAAGCTGCTACCAGGTCCGTCAGGAGGATGAACATCAGCCTCACATTTACTGGACTGGCCCTCCATTATCATTGTGCTGCTATTATTCCCTGTCGAACTGTTCTTCGCTTTCCAGACACAAATTCCTGAAAGCAAAATCATAACGCCCTCAGCAAAAGCACCAGCAGAAAACTTAGATGCATATAAAAAACGGAATGATCATTAATCTTCAATGAGTATATGGATTAAATTATAGATATCCATGGAGACAGAAAAACTTGGTGGCCAAATGATACCAACAAGCGATTACTTTTACTACTTTGTATAAGTAATTCATAACGATAGGGAGATTGAGGAATATCCAGTTTTGTTCATGAAATTTCCTAAGATGCCCGTGGCACTGTAGGTTTGGATATTGAGAAGTGTTGAAAAGAGTTGTGAATAGTAGTAAAAATTAGGTGAAAAGTAATAATAAAATATTGAATAGTAGTAAAAAAGTAATGGATAATAATAAAAGTAGGTGAAAAGTAATAATAAAATAATGAATAGTTATAAAATATTTTGAGAATACTTGAGATATTCTTGGTTGCCAAATGCAACCTAAATATGAGGCTATGAGCATGTTTTACAATTTGAAAGTATTGAGAACCTTTCGAAGTTCCAAGGAAAAAATTTTATGACACTGTTATAAGACCAACTACGTTCTATAACAAAAAATAATGGGCTGTTAAAAAGCAACATATTCATAACATGGGTGGAGCCCGATGAAAATGTTAAGATGGATGAGTGAGAATATATGGAAATACATGATTTAAGTAATGAAGTCCCAGTTCAAATGTAAGGTTGACTCGTATTGAGAAAAAGATAAGGTATGGTAATCACAAGGTTTTCTTCATGTCCTATTAGACCAATTAATGTTTTGGTGGGAAAGATCGACTTAATCAAACTTTAGGTAGTAAAACCTAAAAAGTGGCAGAAGGTGGCCTACAATTACCCGGGTAGAAATAGTTCAAAAGAATATGGTAATGAGATAGGCAACAAAGAGTAGGATTACACAGCGCATAACGATGAACACAGATCCGTAGTTTATCCCAATTTAAATGTAGACAAGACTTAATTCAATTAAGGATTACATAATGGAACATCAGAACGTTTGGCTTGGAATACCCTACTAGATCTCAAGTAACCAATTTAAGACGATCATCATTATGATGCCAAGTCCAAAGGAAAGTACATGAAAACTTGGAACAAGAAAACACACTGGAATTTGGATGCTACAGTCACTTATCAAACTTTCCCCCTTTTCCCACCATTTTCTCCATGGATGATTACACGATCATCTATGACTACAGTAATCATCCCCACAATTTCTAACGTCATTATTTCCTTCACACTCCATCTCCATAGATCTTTCTTTTATCTTAAATAAGTTCAGAGAAAAACTGTTAAACATATGTGGCATCATTTACTGAAACTTCAGTAGCTAACAACTACATAGGTTCACCCAATAACATCCATCTCCATGGATGTAACTGATAGCTCTAATAGATATAATCATCTACAGTTAGAAATTGTAGCAAAATAATGGTAACGTCAAGACAAACTACAATTTTCACTAAATCCATGCCTCCTCATCTGATATCTTCCAGAAAGGGTGATGAAAGATTCTCCACTATAAAGATTAGCTCTACTTAGATTTCAAAGGGTCTGGTAGGAACAAGATGTGCTGGCTGATAAATCTTATTACCATTGGTGTTTCTTCTTTTTCTTTCCCTTCTCTTGTTTCCATTTAATAGTTTCCTATTAAGCTGATGTCTATATGCTATCAGATTTTGTAAGACCAAAGGGAGAAAAAAACCTTTGAGAGGCATATCCGATTTTGGAGCCAAGGGGGGTTGATGTGCTGAAATCCATGATTTCAAAGAACTGCATGTAAATATTGAAACAATTAAGCACTAGCAAACGATGTTTAACACCTGAAGAGATAACAAGAATAGAGACAAATGGTACTCACGCCAGGAAAGGGGCCACCATGTAAAGCTTGAGGCCGCTGATTGCACGTGATATCACATCATCACTTGCTGGCAGAAGTTCGTCAAGCCGTTGCCATGCAATTTCCTGCAAGCAGAGAACAATAAAAATGCAGTAGAATATTGCAATTTTGCAGAGGTTTCTACATTATAACGTTGTCTCATCAATTATTGAGAAAGAAAGTATCAAGTTTGATAAATATGCATTTTGAAAATATGAGAATGACTACATCGATAAAAACAAACACCTACGCTAATCTCTTTTTTGGTAAGTGGAGCGAAGGCAGTATCCTCCTTCACACCAGCAATTATGTAGAGCCGCACCCTTTGCTGTCCAAAAATCTTTTCTATGTATTCAGCTTTGTTAAGTAGCTTAGAAGCTTCAAAACCTGTTTCCTCCAGGACCTGCATCAAACACAGAAAAGATACACAACATTCATGACTACCACCCAAGCAGTGCACATGAACATACAGGAAATGTTTCACAGTGAAATGAGTATATTATATAAACAAAAAAGTAATACCCTATATTTTTTCTTCTTCATGACTCAAAACTGTTAATTCCCCACTCACATCAAACAAGGCTTTTTTTCTAATGGTCTCTTTCTAATATCTCAAGGAGAACACAAATCTGAACAGACGCATCACTTTTCTTTTCTTTTCTTTTTTTTTATTTGATAAGTAAATCTGAACAGATGCATCACATTACATGAAAAGGGCCAAAAATGCCAAATTCTACTTATGCACATAACATTCAGCTTCAGAAAATGTTGCTAATGAAGTTAAATGTTTTCCTGACTTCAACTAAACACGAAACTGTAAATATTTCAAACTTCATCTCAACTTAGTTACAGAAGAGATTCAGAAAACTCATTAAGAAATAAGCTTACTTCTCTGATGGCGCATGCATGGTCTTCCTCGTCTTTGTTCCTTTTGCCGCGTGGAAAACTCCAGCTTGGCCCTTTCCAACCTTTCACTAGCAGACACTGTCAATGGCATGAACAAGAACATTAGTTAAATGTGGTCTCAATCTTTTTTTGCTTTTTTGATTGGCACCAGGTGTTTGGGAACAGCATTCTGACTAATCCCGGGAGTGCAAAAGCCCTCAGTAAGGAATTTCCCACAAGTGGACCTAGGATAATTTAAATAAAAATTCACTAGTCTGATGGCTCCTAGAGATTGCACCCAAGGGGATTTGAACCTTAAACTTAGGGGGAGCATACCCCGAAGCCCAAGGCCTTTACCCTTGGGGGTTATGTGGTCTCAATCTAACTCAATGACTCGCTAGATAAAATAAGGGGTAAAATTTTTAGATTTTATATCCTGAATTACACAGGAAATTCTTGAAGATCTTATCAAATGGAGAAACTCCTCTGCATAGAGTTTCACAGGTAATGGTATGCTGACACAAAATTTCTTGTCAAAATAATGAATGGAGATTGGAACTGTAGGGTTTTTAGGACTGGCAAAAAGAAGTCAGGCAGGCATACCATTAAAAGAAACGTCACGAAAAGAAATTCTTTTAAACGATTCACAGCCTGTGTGACCGATCTCTTGCATGTGGATATCAAAATTAACATATTTGTTCTTCCATAATTTAAATTAACATCTGTCTATACACTTCAACTAATTATATTCTATGCTTCAAACCACATTTAATGCTTCCAATTTTCTGCAATTTTCATTAGAACCTCAAATAATATAGATAATTTTCATTTTCCACCCTTTTCTTCTGGATTTATTTACTTCGAAGGCTTAATCTCTCTTGATGCATTGATGATGAATATAAAAGGATGAGACACAATAAATCCATGCTGCTTCAAGAAAATTCTAATTGTTGGCTGATAGTTCTTGACCCTAGACATGTTCATGCATTTTTACGCCGTAACACCATTGCATCATCACTAGCTCAGGAATAGCCAAAAAAAAAAAAAAAAAACAGAATAGAAGTGATACCATGTGCAAATAATCCCATATATTTTCTTATAAAGAGTCCCCAAAATATTAGTTTGACTTAGCTTTCTTCCTAAGAGACTTACCCGTTCAAATGTCTCATCCAAAATTATTGCCCCAGTTACAGGAACTCGGACCTTGTAGGAAGTGAAGTCCTTAAATATGTCATCCAAATGGGGAACATAAGGTTTTAAGACATCACAACTGTTGAATACTGGAGCGTGTTAAGGAATACTAGAGAATAAACACACGCACACACACAGATATAAAGTGGAAGAAGTACACATAGAATTAACTACTTCTGTCTCTTCTATTTGACTAACGTCATCAAGGAGTAAAAAACAAACTAACCAACATGCAATTTACTGATATCTAGGGAAAAGAACCACCACCATGATGTCGAGATTATAATTTTGGTAGAAAAACACTGAAGCTTGGGATATTCTTGTAGATATATGATATAGCTAAAATTATAAGAAACTCAAAACACTTCCTTCAATGCGGCACCCTTATAATCATACGATGATGCCATATTTTGCCTACTCTTTCATCAATAAAGTCTTGTTTACTTATCAAAAAATAATAATAATCGTATGGCATCATCATATCACTCGGTTCACAGAGTGCGAGGGTGGAGGCTGTTTTATATGTAGGTGTTACATGCAGCATCCGCTTCAGTGTGTGCATGCCCTGAAGATGAACTGCAATCCCACAACTAACAAGGAAGGGCAAGCAAGCATCCAGATACAAGTAATGAAAAAAAACAACATTAATATGCACTCAGTAAAAATTGAAGGCGGGGTCACGTTTGACAGCTGAAATAGACGTGAAGTAAACAGAAGCTTTTTTTTTTTTACAGAAAGTCAATAGAGTTTACATTGGGATCACAAGCAAACAGAAACTTAGCAGACAATGATAGAATATAAGTTGGGTATCAGGGAAAAGGAGAAATAAAATGCAAGGATACTTAAAGAAGTGAATTCCTTCAGAGTTAATGACTTCAGTGATGGATCTCTTTCCACTGAGTTGTCTTCATAGAACCAATGTGCATTCTCCACAAGAAATAAAATCCTTTCAAATGACTCGAGATCTTCTTTTGGCACATTTAAAACAAATCGACTGCATGAAATTAGTAGAAAAAGACTTCAAAACTAGAAAGAAAAGGAAACAGGTGTAAAAGATTTGACAACAAAACACAGTAAAGGAGGGGTACAGTTCTCAATCCTATTCCTATATACTTCAGACTTTATGAGAAAAAACACACAATTATAAAAGATCAACTTCTTATGTAACTGAAACCATATATAGGAGTTTTTGTGTATCACATCAATGCAATCACAGAACATATATATTTCATCTAACATATATATATCCCTTCTCTTATGAGGATTTTGGATTTGTAATCACGTGAAATTTCTCGATCCATCAATGCAATAACACATTCAAAAAAATTTGCATCAAAGGTGTGTACCAACCAGAGTACATTATTTTAGAAACTTAAAAAAAAAAAAAAAACTGTGCACAAATTAACCAAGTGATAGATTCTTGAACAAGGAAATTTCCATGAACTTTACCAGTCTATAGTTCATTCTTGTGATACTTCCATGTCACCTATAGGTTGAAGGAGTTGAAACTTCCAGCTATCCAGGGAGGTAGTAGCTAATGGCAACTCATGTCATACTACACTGGCATTTTAAAACCAAATCCTACTTTGGCCCACGACTATCCGCTAAATGATCAAACCTAATGTTTCGAGCTTGTTAAGATGGGTTTAAGTTAAATTCTACACTTAGCTCGCTAGGGAAGCACACAAATTATGTACACATGCTTCAAATCCCCTCTTATTTTCCTCAGTTTTGTGTGCAACAGAACTACGCTTATGCTTAACCAAAAACCCGGTTCAACCACAATTTCCAAAACTTCTGCTACTAATTTTCGCTTATCTTGGCACGGTCAAGAAACACAGTCGCACCAACAAATGAAGTAAACCATATGTCGTAAAATTCAGTAAAACCTAAAAACTAAATCCCAAAAGAACGAGAGGAATGAAACGATTTTTTTGTAAAGAAGGAAAAAAGGCTCCATTTTTGTTGTCAATAAATCAACCGATGGGAAATTAAGTAAAAAGTCTATTCCACCGAATCTTCGACAACACTCGAAGTGATATGGACCTGCAGAGCGAGAAAAAAAAAAAAGTGATATGGACCTGCAGAGATCGTCGAGGAGTTCCTTTGGAGGAAGGCCCTTCTTCACGGGAGCACTCGCACTAGAGGACCGGTGGAGTCCGGACATGGTTCTTCGATTTTGAACTCTACAGGCAAAAAGAAACCCTAACTGTTCGTACTCGGGGGAGAGCTCTTTCAGTTGGTAAATTAGGACGAAAGAGTTCCGTTTGAGATGGAGCGCACAGCAGGTCTGCTTAAAAAAAAAAAGGAACGGCAGGTTCGCTTCTTGGAAGGTTGATGACCTTTCGTCGGTCTTTCGGGTTTTTGTAGAGAACCGGTTTACCGCACCAAACCAACCGCTTAGCTAGTCCTTATCCTAATTAATTAATATTTTGAGTTGAACGGTGATCTTTCAGGTTTTTAAATTCCGTTCATGGGAAATTTTAAAAAGAATATTTCAATACGATTATGCTTAAATATATCATTTCAAAATAGTCGTTATTGATTAAATGTATAAACAATTATTATATGAAATTTATGTAGATTTCGACCGGAATATCGATATTCGGTTGAAATGGACTGAAATGGATTAAAAAGTTTTGAGAAAAGTTTGAATAATAATAAAAAATAAAAAAAAAAATATTGAATAATAAAAAAATAATAATAAATAATAATAAAAATAAGTAAAACGTAATAATAAAATAATAAATAGTAATAAAATATTTTTAAAATATTTGAGAATATCTTTCACGCCAAACATAACCTGAAACTATGGATTCTGTGTCTCGAAATATGGATGACTCCAAATACTTGAAGGAGACGTCTGGCTTTAGGTCCAGCTACAAAATTTACATAGGAGGGGAATGAAAATGATAACATCTCAATGTACTACTTCCAAAACACAGAAAACACTACACGTCTTTTATTTGGATGCCAGACACCAGAAATTCAAAATAAAGGACGGCGATACAGCAAACCAACTCATAAATGCCATAGCGGTTGCTGTCTCAAATCTAGTGCAATGGTTCACTGCACAATCATTCATATCATTGCCAATAAGAACAGTGATACCAGCAGATGCACAAGCTGCGGCAAATGTAAGTGTCGAAGTGATCTGCAGTTAAATAGAGACAAAAAGGTAAAATATTGGGCAGGAAAACCATTTTGAGGTTGGAAAATAAATAAAACAGATCACCGCATTGATAGTTACAACTATGGAGCACTAATTATTTTCACAAAAATGAATACAAGAATAGGAGTGATCTAAGAAAAAAGACCCAAAATTAGTGTCAAATGCAAGATACCAACCCTTAAAGTTTGTCCAATTCCCGCCTAAATGGTGTCCCCAACAATAAAAGATCAGGGCAAAAGACAATGATAATATATATACGGTCCTTTTGGTTTATCAAAACCAACCGATGGCATGTCTAACTATAGAAGGACAGCAAGCTGAGCATTAAATAGGCATGAACAATGGATGCAACAAGATTCAACCCTTAAATCTCCATGGGTAGGATGAAGAGAAATGACTTCAGGAAGATTAAATTAGAAGACAGGGAGGCCCCTACAGGCACGTATAAAGGTGAACAAAAACCGATCAAACCGGCCGGGATCGATGCGGACTGACCACTGGAGTATGAAGCTGGCCGAAATTGGAAGAGAACCGGTTGGCCGGTGGTAGAAATAAGTTGAAATCAACATCGGCCGATTCGGTTCCAATTTGAACCTGGTTCAAACTACCAAAACCGGAGCCAAACCGGCCAAATATATATATATATATATATATACATATCTCTCTCTTAGGTAAAATGACGCCATTTCACTTAAGTTAGAAGGTGTTGTTTTAAACACATATATATATATCTTAGGTAAAATGACGGGGCCAGTTTTCTCTCCCTTATCAACCGGTTTTATCCATGTTTATAAGTTGTCGGTTTCACCCCTAGGCACTTATGCAATAATTATAGAAGTCACTCAATGCTTTCCATATATTCGAAAAATGGTGAAGCTAACAGTAGGTTTGGGTGGATACATAGGCTGACAAATAGAGTAACTATAAGAGATAACATCACATATAAGGCAGCCGGTATCCGAGATTTTAAAAAATTGAGAAGGAAGTCAACCATAGCATGCTTCCATTCATAGTAATACCTCAAAGTTGTTAAATCTGCAGCAAAAGTTTTCTTACCCAATCACCGATGGCAAACAAGCTTACAACTCTGGGATTCCGGAAACGGCGCTTTACTAAAATGGCATATACATCAAGAATGGCAAGAGTGAGGCTCCATAAGCTCTGCAAGCTGACAGCAACGACAAGATAGCTGGCACAGAAAATACCATAAAAACTGTTATGCTATGAGGAAAGAAACAAAGAGCATCTGACTCTGACCCATTCTCAAAAACTAAAAAACAACATATATCAGCTTCCAGATTATCACTTTTAGGATAGAAAACGACAGTCATGTTTGAAATTAGCACGGTGCTTCAGAAACTAACTTGCACATACTTAAGTCAGATGTAATACAATCTCAACCATCTTTCTATAACAAGCTTACTTAAATCCCTACAGTGTAATAGCCAAGACAAACTCACCCTCAGAGTTTCTACGTGTCACAGTCCCTCTAGAAATTTTGACTAGGAGTTTTTCAGTTTCTTCAGACACTAAAAACCAAGTGCAGTTTATCCAAATAAGTGGTGATTTGTGACATGCACTCTTTCCTCAAACTTCAGGGGAAGAAACTATAGGCTAGTCGGAATAGTTCTTCATTCAGGGCCTCTAACTAAATTTTGCACCTCTAGCTGCGGCGCCCCCCCCCCCCCCGCGCCGGGGGCAAAACATCCAAGCCAACCAATCTCCCCATTAGAGCCAAAACTAAACCAATTTTATTCATTCAATAAAGAAGTGTTCAGAATGGTAAGCCTTATAAAAACTCGCTTCCTCAACATAAATTGTAATCCGGAATCAGCGAAACAAAACCCTAATTTTATAAGAATGGGTCATATTAAAACAAAGAAATAGTGTATTACTCGATAAATACGAACAAAAATTCGAAACAATTGTGACCAAAGAAATCGTAAAATAATAAGAGATTCAAAATCAATGAAAGATAAAGAATGATGGTGCCGGGTACCAGAAGGCGGTGACAGAAGGGAAGTCGCCAGTGGTGGCCATGACGCAGAGTGCGAGGAGGGCAAAAGCAAATTGAGAGAAGCGGAGGAAGAGGCCACCGGTAGTGCCAGGCATGCCCTGGATGTCCTTCATCATGCCTCTGGGAATCGCGTCATTGGCCGCGCCGGTCACCGGTGAAGCCTCTACTGGGTGCACTGCTGGGTGAATCACGTTCATAGCTTAGCTTAATTGCTTTAATCCTCTCACTCCCAGCAAAAAAAAAACCAGAAGCAGTCAACCTCCACCATTTTCATATGATGAACGAAAAAGTTTTCCTATCTTATTGAATTCAACCTCAGATATCAGAAGCTGAAGCCCTTCTCTTTCTGAGATTATATGCCTTCCCGTTTGCTTTGCTTTGCTTTGCTTTGCTTTTGCCTTTGGTGAAGAAAGTGGTAGGTGGTGCTCATCGTAGGGCCCGTAGCTTTTTGGTTTATTGCTTTGCTAGTGCAACGACGTCGTTTTCTAAGTGGAGTATTTCTTATTCATATTTCATGTAAAAAAATGTAAAAGAAAAATCCCGATCAATTCTTATAATCCATAAATTTTTGCAAATGTCTTGGGTGGACAGATTTCAAAGTTCCCTCCTCTTTGTCTCTGCTTCCTCTCAAATACATTTAAAATAAAAAATAAAAAATAAAAATGAGAATCACTAAAGAGAATTTCATTTTAAGGTTGTGAGAAATTCCAAATGGGCGCTTAGGGTGTAATCCAGCTGGGCTGCCATAATAGGCTGTTCTTCTCAGCCGATCCATCGGGATAAAGGTCGTCCCTCGCTGAGCCCAACATGAGCAAAAAGCTAAGCAAAAGGCCCACTATCACTATTTCCTATTGTCCATCTTAGAGCATTCACAACTCATTAATTAAAGAACATTTTTAACTAAATTTTGACTAAAAAAAACTAAAAACCTACTTCTACAGACTCTCTAAAATTAAAATAAATTTAATTTTCTCTCTCATTACTCTCCAAATTTAACTAGAAGAAAATAGAACTAAATTAATTTTGAGACTAAAATATTAACTTCATCATGGTAACAGTCAGATGTGGACATTGTGCTAATTTACTAGTTTCAGTTAACATGGTAGCTTCACTTCAAACTATTCATCTTCTGCCATATGATACCCAAGTATATCTATATAATTGATGGACCATATTCTTTTTGCCTCTTTTGTCAAGAATATTTTCTAGTTATATATATTGGAATTTGGGGAGACTCAATCTATATTTAAATAATAGTAATAAATGCAAGACAAAAGGATTGCTTGTTGTTCTTTATCAACTGTTATTTTATTTTTTTAATTTACGTTTCCTTTTTGTTACTAGTACATGATTGTTATTGAATAATAAATTAATATTCAAATTATAATTGGAATTAAATAAGTGAAAAGTTAGAAATTAATATTTTAATAAAATAACTATTGATTTGTTGAGTCTGTTATTTGATATAATAAAAAATAGTTAGTTCGAATTTATAAAAGTGAAATTTTAAATTAAAATTTTAATTAAAATTTAATTAATTGATTGTGAATGCTCTTGAAGTGAAAGCCTAAAAGGTTTTCAGGAAACCAATGATGTTTGACAAAGCTTAAGTTGACTTAAAAAACAAATAAAGAAATAAGGAAATATAGAGATCTGGTTTAATGTTCCATGTCCTGATTTTCTGTAAAACACTAATAAGAAATTGGATAACAGGTTGGAGTTCTCGAGTTCCCACGATGGAAGTCTGATTTATCGGTTGACCATGTACATAACTATGGCATTCTTGGATCTTGCTCCCTTAAATAACATGGTAGACTAGCTTGACACTAATTCAGGCCATTGAAATCCGCATTAAGTTCACAAAGTTCAACATTTTTCTCGGAGGCTTCTCTCTCCTAACATTGCGGTAATGGTTGACCCTGGCATGGTGGCTCTTTTATTGCCGAATCGTTGATACCTTTTTAAAAACTTTAAAACACTTTGGGATTTGCTACGTTGTTTATTGGTCCCATTTCCACGCACGAGTGTCTTGTCTCTCTCCTTGGATTGCGTACTGGCCCTTGCTTGCCTTTGCTCACAGCTAGTCATCTTTATATGGCAACGTCAAAAGATGAGTCCTTCTACGGGGTATCCACTGTAGCGAGTGCACATAGTGCACTCACTACGTGGATGCTTGTAAAATATTATTTGAAAAAAAAAAAAAAAAAAAGCCCAAAACGCACGTTCGGCCATTTGAAAATCGGTTCGGTTCACTCATTTGAAATCACCCGCGACAGCTCTGGCCTCTAACCCTTCTCGACGTCAACCCGCGCCATCGACGCCGTACCCATTTCCGTCTGGTGATGCCGGTCGTTGCGTCAACCCCAGCTTGCGACTGTCCTCCACCTTCCCGACGTCGGCGCTCCTCGCGAGCGCGTTGAACGGAGCAAATCACAGCTTCAGTCCCGCGAAAACCACCGCCTTCGTCTCCAGGAGCCCGCGTCACCTTCCCCTTCCCAGCGCCACCTCGCGACGGCGTCCTTCTGTTTAGCGCCACCTCAAGATGCTCCTAAATCTGCCCAGCATCGCCACTCTCCACGGGCTCATTGAACGGACGAAACCAGCGACATTACGACAGGTCTCTGTTTCACCGATTGGACCCTGTTTCGCCGTAGCGTTGTAGGTAAATGTTGTCCCATTTTTCCTTCTATATTATTATGTTGTTCATGAATTCTGAAAGATGTAAATTTTTTGTTTTTCGAGATGTGTATTGTAGCTTAGGGCATTGATCAAAACAGTCTTCTTTGTCTTTGAGTAGCTATTTTTTAATCCAGCGATTCATCCTCAAACTCTGTTAAGAGAAGCCCCCCACCCAAACTTTTCACGACTATGTACAAATATATATTGGATTAAGAAACTGCAACTCTATTTTTAAGAAACTGCAATCTTATTTTTTTGCCACTTAAATAAGCTTATGAGAGTGAAAGGCATGGAATATTTATTGGAGTTACGTAAATGAGATGGTCTGAAATCAAATTGGTTTTGCATTTATAGTATTTTGCCAGAAGAACAATATAATTTTCAGCTTGGTTAAATATTTAGCATTTTATTATGATTAAAGCGAAAGAAACTTATTGTAAATATTTACTTTTCACAGGCTGGAAGTTTTTCGTATTTTCTTCATTGCGTTGATTACTTTATTGTTAATGGTTGGCTCCTCTATACTATTGATGACAACGTAGATGATGACTTTTATATTCATGGCTAATGGAGTTATTCATGTGAATAGAGAATGTACAAGAAGAGAACATATGATAACTGTTATATCTTTGGTCTGATATAATTGTGCATGTGAGTAGGACTTTTCAATGTAAACTGTAAGTTTTCATTGAATGCAATATCTTCCATATAACCTTTGGCTTGTCATCAAGTAGCTATATATAACTTTGGTTGGAATATATAGAGTTATGATTTGGCTAGATGAGATGTTGATTGTGCATGTAACTGGAAATTTCATTGAATGCAATTTGATTAATGAATATAGTTACTAGAATTAGATCATTGATAAGATTTTCTAGTTTTAGAAACAAATGTAAAAAGTGCTTACCAACCCAATTTGATATGAAAATTCTCATCTAGTGCTACTTACTTGTTCAGTATGTGTTGTCTATGAAAGTTGTGAATTGCACATTAAATTTTTTTTCAATATGTTATAGTCATCCTATCTAGAATTATGACAATATTCTCGAAATGGTTTTATACATGTAGAGAACTTGGAATTAGAATAGTTCCATACAATCCTCTTGGTCGTGGTTTTTTTTGCTGGCAAGGGAGTTGTTGAAACTGTGGCCACAAAATACAAATCGCAACTTGGTATCGATTTTCCCACTATTTTTCCCCTCCATTTTTTAAATTTTAATGAATAATAATTGCTAGCATAATTCTTCATGCAAGTATGATTTCCTTCTTTCAATGGTACTTTACTCTTCAAAGTTGATTTGAAGACACAATTTATGCATATAAAAATGTTGATTTAGTTGCCTTTAGAAGCACATCATTCTATCTGGTATTATGTATTTTTCTCCAAGTTACACTTTTTTCTTAAGGGAATTTCTGTCTCAAACAACTTTCCATGTATATGTATTTTTTTTTTCTTATCTTCAAGTGGTTCTTTACGCCATTTTTCAAAGTAACTTCAATAGCTTTTCCATCTACCACCATGGCAAAGGGAAGAGTCTTTTATGCATTCTTCACATATAACTTGGTAAGAACTTTGAATTTGATATAAAAGATCTTCTTTCATTGCCTGAAAACTAGAAAAAGAAAAGATGTCAACTCCACTTCACCTTTAGGTGCTGCAAATTATATGACTCTGTATTTTAGACAGAAAGCTCACATGAAGTCAATTTCTCCCTCTAGGGTTGGCTTAAGGGTGGGTAGATCTAAATATGACATTTATTCAAGAAATCAAATAAAAACCTTTAAGCTAATAATTTTCTCTTCATCATCAAGTGAAGTTTAGCTCTGTCAATGGTGATATGCATTATTATAGATGCTCATAAGTCAAAATTTATTGAGCAATCTAAAGTTGCATGCACTTAACTAATTTTGTTAAACTTCCATATATAATGCACATGAATGGAATATTTAAATTAAGAATTTTTATTCTAGCATGTAGTTGGCTATATATAGATATTATCTATTTTTGATCCATGAGACTGTAACAAGAAGCAGATTTAGAAACATGAAGTTAAAAAAAATAATAAGAAGAAGAAGAAGAAACAATAGAGGAATCCTTACATATTGAACATAAAGCTAGAGAAGAATTGGAGAAAAATTAGTATGAAGTTATGTAATAGAGAAAAGGGCGCTGCTAGCGACTCTGATCAATGGGAGCCGATTGGGTCCTAATTTTAATATATATATATATATATTGTTATATCATTTTTGTTGAAGTGATATTTATTTTACATGATTTTTGTAACATATTTTTATATTTTTTAAAAATATAAAAAAAAATCACAACATTATTTGAAAACACCTAAACAAAAACCATGTAAAAATAACCTCTTTAAAAAAAAAAAAATGGGACCCAATCATGGTCCCAATTGTAGGGGTCAACAGCATTTCCCTAGAGAAAAATGTATGAATTTTATAATAAAATTTGATTTTGACAGATTATGTATTATATGAAGTTGAAAATATATGAACTTTTGATACATTTACATGAAGTTATATAGTAGCTGGAAATGTAAGGAATTTATTGATGTAAATTCAATTTGACAGATTATTGTACTAAATCGATTGATGGAAATATATGAACTTTTGATACTTTTGGTTGTATGATAAACATAGTTGGATATTCCTTCTCTGGCAGCCACCTTTATATTATTTATTGAGAAAAAAGAACTTGCTATAATTTTTAACTGCTTGCTTTGTGTCTTTTAGTGGTCGCAGGCACACAATTTTTAATTTCGCACTATTCACGACAGTTAAAATGGATTTTTGCAATGCATAGATGATATTAGAAGAACTATTTTGTTTCAATTTCTGTCCTTTTACATAACTAGAAATGTATGAATTTCTTTATAAAATTAAGTTTGACGGATTATGAAGTTAAACTATGTTGATAGATGGATTTTATATATTTTGATATTGAGGTTGTAAATTCATTCACCATTTAATAATGCTCTTGTTTGGGTTGCAGGGCGACGAAAATCCAAGAAAAAGTTTTGAGAGTGGTGGTTGTAGGTTTCTTTTTCTTTTCAAATTGGAAAAGAGTTGAGTTGATCTCTTATAATAGATATTGGGAATACACAAAGTTGGAATAACTTGACTTAATTCTCCTTGAGTTTGTTGAGTGGATAACATCCCTTTTATATTAGTAAACTTTTATTCCATAAACACAATTACTATGTGGTCCTAGAAAATCAAGTTTATCTTTCATCAGTAGCATAAGCAAGTAATATTTTGTTGTACATTATGCTCTACTAGTATGGCATCAATTTTCTATCATTCTTTTTACCTAGAATTGTGTATCTGATCACTGTTTATGGAATCTTTTTTTTTTTTTATATAAGTAAACAAAAAGTGTGATGGGGGAAGAGGAAGATGGAATGTCATATAGGCCTTCCACGTCGACTTCGCAATCATTAATGATGCCTCAAAATAGAGGTGGAAATCCAAACATCTACGATGTGAGTAGGCTAGTTGATGTCTATTATTGTTTAATGAAGTTTGTTTTACATGCTTATGAATCTAACTAATTGCATAATTGCAGCATCCTTTTGATGTAAATATGCCCTGCCCTTCACCAAGTACTTCGGTAGACATCAACACATTTGATGATTCATTTCAGGTGTATATTTATTTGAATTTTAAAATTTCTGAAAATTAACATGTTAATTAGAGTCATTCTATTTTGCCTAACAACATGCCTGTTTGAGTAGATGTCACCCTATACATCCTACCCTTCTCCGAATACTCCACAGGACTTGAGGCAAGAGGCACCCTCGGAACCAACCGTGCCAACTAGCTCAGTATTTGAACAAAATCTTAGAAGCCCATTCAGGATGACTGATGAAACTTTCCATCACGTCGATGGTATTATAGTTTTGTTTGCCTGGATTTTAATTACACTAATGTTGTTTTGATGCTAATCTATCCATTTGTTTCTTTTTTTAGAAATGTTCTTTGACATAAATGAAGATTTAACTAGTACGTCTGTTGTCCCGGATAATGATGTACGAGTTGAAGCACCAAGATCCGGTATGGAATTTGACAACATGAAAGAGCTTATGGCCTACTATAAGCAATATGCCAAGCAAGAGGGTTTTGGTGTTCGCACATTCAGGACTCGGAAAGATGATGATGGGAGGCCTGTGTATGTGACTATTGGTTGTGCCCGTGGCGGAAAGTATATACCTAAGGGTATTAATATTACGAGGCCACGACCAACAACTAAAACAGAATGTAAGTCAAGGGTAAATGCGACGTTGAACAAGAATGAAAAATGGGTTTTCACTACTATTGAAAATACACACAACCACATGACCGTGAGTCCCAAGAAGACAAGACTCTTGCGATCTCACAAGTGTCTGGATGAATACATTCAAAGGATTCTTGACCTCAATGATAGAGCTGGTGTACCTATGAACAAGAGTTATAATTCTCTTGTTGTTGACGCGGAGGGTTATGAAAATCTTCAATTTCAAGAGAAAGATTGTCGAAATTTCATTGACAAGGCTAGAGTTTTAAGGTTGGGTAAAGGGGGTGGTGAAGCACTTAATCAGTATTTTGAAAGAATGAGAGATCAAAATGATGGATTCATTTCTAATATGGACGTGGATGATGAGGGAAGGTTACGAAATGTATTTTGGGCTGATGCACGGAGTCGAGCAGCCTACGAATATTTTGGAGACGTTGTAACTTTCGATACAACGTACCTAACAAATAGGTACGGGATGCCCTTTGCTCCATTCGTTGGTGTTAACCATCATGGGCATTCCATACTATTAGGGGCGGGATTGATTTCAAGTGAGGACACACTTACGTTTGTTTGGTTGTTCCAGAAGTGGTTGAATTGTATGAATGGTCAAGCGCCCAAAGCCATCATAACTGACCAAGATCGGGCAATGAAGAGTGCTATTGCCATTGTGTTTCCTGAGACTCGTCATAGATATTGTTTATGGCATATAATGCGTAAACTTCCAGAGAAATTAGGATTTCATGCCAAATTCAATGCAGGTTTGAAGACTGATATTCAAAAAGCATTATATGACTCACAGACCATCACAGAATTTGAGGAGAGTTGGGCCCAACTACTTGAAAAATATGATGTAGTGGGCAATAAATGGCTTCAGTCCTTATATGAGGAAAGGTCTTTTTGGGTTCCAGCTTACTTGAAGAGTGTATTTTGGGCTGGTATGACCACAACACAAAGATCGGAAAGTATGAATGCATTTTTCGATGGGTATGTCCATCATGGTACGACGTTGAAGGAATTCGTTGACCAATTTGATAATGCTCTTAGAAAGAAAGTGGAGGTCGAGACAATAGCTGATTTCAATTCTAACAATCAAACCATTCCTTGCATGTCTCATTCCAACATTGAGAAGCAATTTCAGAAGGTATATACTAATGCAAAGTTTAAAGAGGTCCAAGGAGAGTTGATGGGCCTAATGTTTTGTAATTGTTCTTTGGAGAGCACGCAAGGGTGCATTTTAAAATACCATGTTTTGGATGAAATATCTGTTGATGACCACATTAAAACAGTCCAGTACTCAGTTTACTATAACGAAGATGAGTGTGAGATAAAATGCACGTGTGCACTTTTTGAGACGAGGGGGATTCTATGTAGGCATGCACTTAGAGTTTGTCAGCTGAAGAAGATTAATGTGCTACCTGATGTATACGTCTTGGATCGCTGGAGAAAAGACTTGAAAAGGAGATACACATTAATTAGAAGTAGTTATGATTACCAGCGGGACAGATCAGATGCACGAAATTATGACCTTGTACTTAAAAGATGTTCGAAGTTAGCAACCAAAATATCCTCAGATAATGAAAAAGTTAGTGCATTCCTACGTATTATTGATGAGTTTGATGAAAAATGTGAGGGTTCCATACATGAGTCGACCTTTGAACCAATGAAAGCCAAACAAAAGGTGGTCTTGGATAAGGGTAAGGAGATAAAAAGCCCTAACGTGGTCCGTGGGAAAGGGAGACCTGCAAGTAAAAGGAAGGTTCCACCTGTTGAAAAGATTGCAACGAAGAAAAAGAAACAAGTAACCTTACAAGTATTCGAAATTTACACTTTCTTTTGGTCGTATTCTAATTCTAATATATGTCTATTTTTTTTTTTTTATTTGAAAATTAGACTAACAGGAAAATCCTGGTCGATGAAGCAACATTGGGTGACACCCTGGGATCTCAACAGCACCAATTTGATGATGGGGTTGGTGTTGGAACACAAGATAACATTCTTACACAACCAGCTCTACCAAGAAATGAGGTTAATTGTGTCTTTTCAATATTTTTCAATTTTTTAGTAAAGAAAAAGCTTATACAATTGTATTTTTAATAATATTTGTCTTATTTCAGATGTGTGAGCATGTTGATATACAATTGTAATTTCATGGTAGTGAGAACAGATACTTTTTTGAACCCCTTGGAGAAGGTTTTGTGTAGTTTGTGGATATGCCATTGGAGTACTGTTTGTGGGTATGGTGTAATATGTGGAGATACTGTGTTTACTTTTGTCCCGAATATGCATGAGGTATATTTTTGGTACCTCTTGGAGGGGTGTATTTTTTGCAGATACCATGTGGAATTTTGGGCCTCTTGGTGTTATTGTTACCTTGGATATATTTTGGTGGGTTTTGGTTTTGGGATTGTGTGGTTATGCCATTTGTGGTGGATGTCCTAAAACTTGGGATCACAGCAATGCTAAATCTTTCATGCGTTATACTGTCGGAAAGAGCTACTCTATTCATGGATGGGAACTAGGTAAGGATAATATTTATTCTTTGTTTGTAATTTAAATATATTTTGTCCATGCTGAAACAGAAAAGATTGTTTGATGTTTCGTTTTGATTTCTTTATTTTTTCAATCATAATATTTTTTGGGTTTAGTCCTAATCTCTTGCAATTGTGTATTATGCAGTTGTATGGGTTGGAGAGTCAGGGGGGCTTACAACAATGACCATCATCTTGTTACAAATGCATTTGTGTTTAGTGTCTGGTAATTGACTATGATCTAGAGCAAGTAAAATATCAGGTTTTACATATTTATACATTTTGCATCAATTTTAGATGTGATAAGCAGGCATTCAGGGTAAACAGATCAGGTTTTTTATTATTATTTTGTTCTGCTTGATGCTGACTTCATTATAGTGCTCTTGGTTGACCTGAATCAAGATTTTAACTAATAATTATAACTAAATGAAGTTTAGAAAACTTGGCTGTAACACAGTCTTCATATACTGACTATAAAAGCTACAACTATATTAAGGTGCTCTTTAATGAAGTCATATTATTTTTTCACTTTTTAATATTTTGACCATGTTCTTTAAATGAATTCTCTGATACTTCCACTTTTACGAATTTCATATTCATCTTAATCATAGGCCAATAAAAGCTCTAAGGGCGGAAGCAAGCTATTTCTAGAGCAGTTTGGTTGTGTGCTTGCCCACAATTTGATTTATGAAGCAAAGAAGCTTGGTAAGCTTTAAATATAACCTACAGTTTTTTTTCATTAGGAACATTAGAAAGAAATAAAGAATAAAAAAAATTTGCTTGCTCTAGATCATGTTCATTTTAGCATGTATTCATTCATTTTATAGTTTCTGGTGTTGGGGGTTTTGCAGGTTTTGCTAGTCCTAAGATATTGTTGATGGATAGCCAACCTAATTCTTGATGGCAACCTCTCTGACCCTCCTATCTCCATACAGAAGAATTTTGAGTTTCATTTCATATTTATAGAATTTGAAATTGAGATGTAGTTAATTGAAGTTGTGGATATTTGAAACTTTTTATGGGTCTTCAATGAAAAGACTTGGATAAATACTAGTTTCATGTTTAAATGAGGTTGTTTGTTTTTTTAATTTTTTTTTTACTGGCACAATCTTGATGGTCAGTCTTAATGGTGCATGCAAAGTGTATATTTTTGCCAACAATGAATTTGACATATGAAACTAATCAAAGGTTGGCATTCAGACTAGTTTGTGCCATTTTGGAGGTCTCAGAATATGGATTTTGAAATGGTTATAAAAGATATTGTGGGAATTATGGGATACTTCACAGGAAAATACAACTTGCTACAAATTATTAACCTTGGTTGGCATACATACGTGCTGCGTGAATCAATTCTCACAGGAAAATACAACTTGCTACAAATTATTAACCCTGGTTGGCATACATACGTGCTGCGTGAATCAATTCCTCAATTAGTTCTGTGGATGTATAATTGTTTCTCTTCCCTATTTGATTTTATTGCTCATCAGATTTACAATTAGTTAATGATTAAATTATCTTGCCACTACCCAATGAAATTTCCAAACTTGTTGCTAGTAGTAGTCGGCAACTCAATGTTGGAATCTAAGATAACTCAGCGTTGCTGGGTGTATCAATTTTACAACTCAGCGTTGCTAGGTGTATCAGTTTCTGTTCATTGGTTCATTTGCAGATTCATAGCAAAAACAAAAATAATACAAACGACATTAGAATAAACCTCATTATTATAAAAAAAAAAAAAGGATAAGATGTAATAAATCTTATTAGATTTGTGCTTGAATTATAGATTAAATCATGAGAGACGATCAATTACACAAGACTTGACTAAAGTTTACAAAGTCAATTGAGAGTACACATCTTGCACAGGTTGATTTAGCAACACAATTTATATAGAATTATATAATGACATTTCTTCCCCTCCACCCCCGCCCCCCCCTCCCCCTTTCTATTTGCCGTATCAATGTCCATTGCTTGCATTTGCTTTGACACATAAATAGCCACTGATGTAGACGGTTCAGGTCTAAGTTTTGAGAAGTCAATACCATCATTTAATTCCCACCCAGCTTTGCATTCAAACACATTCGATTGCTTCTCCCACCTGCCTACAAGCACGCATCATAAAAACAACGACATCAGATCAATGCCTAAAGTCAGAATATATTAGCTATTTATTCCAAAATTTTATAGCATTGGAACTTCTCAGTGAATAAAGCTCAATTTCATTCATAACTTCATCTCTTATAAAGGACGTTTTAGGAGTGGATTATTATATCACTACAATCTTTAATTTGCAATAACATGCCAAGGAGAGTCATTTTCCAATTCCCATTTTCAGTTACATATCACAACTTATAATTTCCATAAAAACTAATTATCATGGACAAACTGTGCTATATTTTTAAATCATTGTTATGCATAATAGGAGAGAGCCTGTATACGCCAGTAAAAAAAAGGGTATTAATAACGCCCAAAGAATAACACGGTAATTGTAGTTCAGCTTTGGGGTGTCAACTCCACAGGGAGACAATTAAAAGAAAAGTAAAATAGCAAAGAAACTAAAAAATTAAATGATTAATGAGGGAAGAAAATTTGACCTTAAATGAAAATTAAAATTAAAAGTGTCGGGAGTCTCCTTGCACATATCTGGTATTTTTAATTATTTTCAATTCACTGATAACTCAATTGAGAATTCAATTCCGTAATTTTCAATCGGAAGATATAAAATTATAAACCAAAAATTAAATCAAATGTAATTATTTGAAAAATCAGTCATCACTTTAAATCACACAAATTGTTATTCACATTGAGAAAATATGACGACGACAACATATCCAGGGAGCGATATTGCAGTAGAGAATTAAATCAATATAAATAATCAATGGATCCAAAAATAATTAAAGAATAAATTCATTCAATAGAAAAAGCATGACTGAATCTATAAATGAACTAAATTCCAAAATTATTCTTTAAAGAAAACACTAACAATATGTTGAAATTAATAAAACAAAGAATTTTAATAATTGAAAATCAAATACATAAATTAAAAATAAATTAAAAATATCATATAGTGTGCAAGTTCAACCCTAGCCCTACTTGAGAATTTAGTAATCCATAAATAGGATAGACAACAAAAATCTCAAGAAGAAAATCATCATCTGCGTTCACTTCGTTCGCTGCTTCTCCTCGTTTCACTTCTGCTTCCGCTTCTTCGTTTCACGTTCTGCTCACGTTCACGCTGCAAGTTTCCGTTTTTCTCCTGCTTCTTCTTCCGTTCGTCTCGCGGCTCTCCCCAACACGTACAGATACAATTATATATAGGTGCTGAATGTTGGTACTGCCTCCTGCTTCTTCACGTTCCTTCCTTTTCGTTTACGTCTCACATATATATATATGTCTATCCACAAGTTAAGTCCCACTCCAGTTAAATTACCGTGCGGTTTGGCAAATTCATTTTAGTTGCCGTGTGATCTTGGACCCTAGACCCCCTATCAAAAATAAAATAAAATAAAATAAAATAAATCAAAATAAATTTTGAATATCAGTACACCAGTAATGCTTGAAAACATCTCAATGTAAATAGAAATGTAATTAAATAAAATAAGTGAAATCCAATCATTTATATTTTCATTATTTGCAATTTAATCAAATTCTAATATTTAGAGTACACTTTCGCGCACTCATAAGGTATCATAGTAAAATAGCATCAAACTATACAGGATAAAATTACATAAAATAGCATCAATCGCTCACCAACAATTTTCTCCCGCTGTTCTCACTGGCATTTAACCACAAAGACAATTAGCAACTAGTCGTCCATCTCACATCTCTCAAAGGATGAGTTGGATGAGTGTCTCTAGCATTTTTATTTATATACAGAATTGAGTAACCAGTTTATACAAAGCTACACAACCAAAATAACTGATTATATATCATAATTATTCTGGATATGTTGTTTACAGTCAAAGCAATTATTATGTACCATGTGTAGGTGGAGAATTTTATAGAGCAAAGCATGCTACAAAAACCATGTTGACACTAGAAAAGTAGTTAGTAAAGAACAGGTAAAGATGATCCTAGCGGGAAAAAATGACCATATCAAGGCTTCAATAATTTAGAGAAAATAACATGGTACAATAATCAAGAAATGACCCCCAAACCAAGGTATTAAAGCCCATTACTGTTACTCAGGATGCCCAATACCGTTAACCATAAACATCTAAATGAATAAACTCTAGATATACAACCTTGGCGAGATAGTAAAAAAAAAATCTAATAAGATGTATTAGTAACAGAAAGCATGTTGACGTGGCAAACATACTCGATCAGAAACTCAACTGCAGTATCTTTAAGGCCGACTTTCTTCAATTGATTCTTTACTAAATATGCTGCTTTTTCTTCGCAGCACTTTCTCCCACAGCCAGCTTTATTCAAATATTAGTATACATGGCGATCAATAAGTTCATAACCAAAAATGACCTTGCAAAGCAATATTTCCTGAAAAACATAAAATCCAAAACATATATACAAATCTGAGTGAATACTATTCATTTAATGTGGAAAAATTTTTTTGTCAAGTATTTAACGAGCTTATAACCCTCGCAATGCGCAGAACATAATTTATGCTATGCTGAATTTTACAACTCTAAACAATTCATTATACATAATCATTACAGAATTTGACAAAAATCTAAAAACCACTCTACACAAATACTTGACAAATAAGTATAACAATTTTTAAAAAACTTTTATTAATCTACTTTTACAAAACTTGAAACAAAATGTACTTAAATATAAATTATTCAAACTTCTCATCTCACTCTCTTTTACAGAATTAGTTGAAAATACAATTAAAATTTTTTTATTTTTTTAAAAGTAACCAAAACAAGTTACTTTTATGCCAGATCATTTGAATCTGAATTCTATTGTGCCGTCACGCTGAGCATTTCTAGAAATTTTTTGGGCGACTTCACATGGATGTATTTCTAGGAATTTCAGCTCCATAAACACAACCAAATATAATTACAATGAACTATGCAATAAAGAACACGAATGACGTATCCACCAACTCTAAAATGTTCACTAATTAGCACGTTTATGGGTTGAAATTCTCCGACCCAAACACTCAAATGTCAATAAAGGAGAGAGAAACCACTACACAAAGGATAATAATCGTTCCTAAAAGCAACATTACGACATAATTCTTAAGGTTATAAGAAGCTTCATGAGTTATTAAAAAATGTCACATAAACTAGCCAATAATCAAATAGCTTTTAATAGCTTGGAGAAGAATCAAGGGAGAAGAATCAAGGGAGAAGAATCAAGAACAACCTTATATGATTTGACATTCATTTATTGCATCTACGACACCAACAGGTTCGCCAGCAGGAAATAACTTGTTGGGCTTACCTCTCGCCTTGACCCCATAATCAAATTGGATTATGAAATTGCTACTAACATTTCTGATGGTGCCATCATAACAAATAACAACATCTCGAACGATGGCCATTAAGTTTTTAATAACTCATGAAGCTTCATTAAAATTATTGCTACCATTAGAAAGATTTCTCTCAGGATCATATTTCTTTTCATTCCTTGTAAATCTTATGAATATGTAAATCCTACTTATTTTCATACAACTTGTTTAAGCTTCTTATGCTTAAACTAAATTATATGAATTCTTGCCAGTATATTCAGTTATTCAGGTTATCATATTTAACTTTTGTTAAATTTCCATCATTGAGATCACAAAAAAATGAACGTAAGTCAAGTCTCTTTGTGTCTGCGCAGGAACTATATATGCAGGTGTTTGAGTATATAATACTAAACTACATATACATAAAAAGAAGTTCTAACTTTAAAAGAATGGGGCTCCTATTTCTATAATAAAATAACAAACCACAGAAACAAATCCATATCGTTAGTAAGCCTTTACATTCCTAATACATCGTAGCTTATAGGGATCCATCTAGAATCACTACAACTCAGTGCATTTTTTGCAGCACCTATTTTTGCCGCAAAAGCATAGCAAAAATGCTGCAAAAACTAATTTTCGTCGTTTGGAATTAGCCGCACCATCGTTGGAAAAGTATTGATTAGAAAAGGTTTTCCCAGCGTTTTTACAAATTCACTGCAATTATTGCATTTTTTCCCACGATTTTGGTTCGCCGCAAATGAGCAATTTTTCGCAGCAAATGGCTGTCCAGACAACCCTGTAAAACGTTGGAATATATTTGTAGCGTTGACAAGTTTCGCCACAATAAGTTTGATTATCGTTGCAACAAGGGACCGCTTTCTCGACAATTCCACAAATGCCCAACTTGGATCTATTATGTCGAAGTAAAGTCGCCGCAATAGATCTTTGCTACGTTTTAACAGGTTATTGCAGCACCAAATTGTCGCCGTTACAACTGCACTATCTCATCAAAATATTAATTTCGCCGGAACATGCATTTTTTTTTTAAATATTAATTTTTTGTTTATCCTGGGCTATTTTTTGGGCATGCATTCATCTATTATTGTGAAATGCTAAAATCTCCTAATTGAGCTTGGATACAATTTGGGCCATTAATATTACTTTGTGGAATTTTTCATGATTAGTTTGTGTACCAATATAAATATAATAATATTTACTTTTTATAATTCCTATTTATTCACAACTTTATTTTTCAAATAATAAAACCATACTAGAAAATCACTCATTAATTGTCTACAATATTGTGACTTGACTAACATAAAAATTCAGACCCAAAAAATGTAATTATAATCTGGAGTCAATAACTATATATTATATGTGCCACTTAAAGAATATTTTGACCATATTGTCCACCTATTGCAGTTTTATAGCCAAGGCAAGCAACTAAATACTTTGCACCCACACATCTATTTTGCACTCCTTCGACTGGATCTATATTAAATAAACCATTCAAACTGTTGCCAAGCATAGATGAAAATTCATTCAGTCATCCAAATGGGAAATTCATTCAGTCATCCAAATGTCTGAAGTACATGATTAACAACCTATTGGTCCCAAGACAATTACTACAATGGTGCATTTTTCCATCTATAAAACATGTAGAATTATGGCAGCCATTGAGCAAGTGAAATTATACCCTCCACAACTCTGGTTGGACTTTATAAGCAGTCCAGGTTTCTGTTTGGCTTTGATATGCAAGTCTGCATCTACTTCAGTGAGGCATATTGTCGTCAATGTCGGTTTTCTTCCATATACGGGAAACTCTTTGTCCATCTACCATCTCAGAAACTAGCATCTTGGACCAACATTAACTCCTAGCCTTTAATCTGGTAAAAATCTTGATGCAAAATAGTGTACAATAATTAACTTAAATCATTTTGTTATTCCTCCAACAGAACAGAGCAGCAAAACAATTGTTTCTATTTCATCCAAGAACAGAGCAAACAATTCATTACTCTAGAAACTAATTACAGCAAAGGACGAACTATAAGTTTCTATTTCTCTTCCATGGAACTACAAGTCAAAGAAGCCACAAAAAATTGGAACAAATAGCAGCAAAACCATGTATCAATAATTACCTTAACATAAGATAGCAGCAAAACCTGTAACAGATATTCAATACGTTACTTTCAGAAGGATGGACTCCATATATCTAACATAAGGAAACAACCAAAATATCAAAAACAAAAAAAGAAGAAGAAAGAAACAATATCATATATATATGTCAACATGCGAGCAGAGGATGAATTACCACCTTAACAATATCATATATATATGTCAATGCGGCGACTAGCAAAGTTCACAGAAAAAGTTTTAGTTTTTCCGGCGACATGTGTTCGCCGGAAATGATCTAAATTTTCGTCACAAATAATTTCCAGAGATTCGTACTTTGTCATCCAAACATATTTGTGGCGACCACTATCTAGCACAAATAATTCCTAAACTTTAACAGTAATCCCTTCAGGTTTCTCAATTGTTCCCTGTTCCAAAAATAATGACAAATTCTAATATGCTAGTGATTCCAATGGAAGAAAAAGAATTTGTAACAACTTTGAGACATTCATTTATTCACAAAAGTTCAAATATTAAAAAACATTTATATCAAAATACTTTAAAGAGGTAAAAGTCACGATACAATTGTAAAGTTCCAACAAATAATCATGGTTAACATCATGTATAGATTGTATCAACAATTTGTACTTTTTTTGTCACTCAAAGAACAACATCCTTCTGATGTAGCTCCAAAAGCTAGCATGCATCTGGTTTCCTAGCTTGTACAAATTTTTACAAGGATTGGTGCTGATGAGAGTTTCCAAAACATGCTTTCCAGAATCTATAGAAAGTAAGTTGTTGCTTCTTCCTTGAACCCCCTTCCCCATACAGTTCGTTCCATTGCGCTTCAGCCCGTTCATAATCAATCCCTCCGCAGCAAAATTTGCAGCAACCTGCATTACATTACAGACAAATAAACTATGCCGTTAAAAATTCTGTGGACAGAATGATGGATTGTGAAAGTTCCATTAGTATGTCGTACACAAAAAAATAATCAATGTGAACCCAAATAGATACTTGACCATATTTTAGCTATTAAAATGAGATAAAATAAAAAGGTACCATCCATCTGGTTGGTTATCATCTCTAAGCAAATTATCAGTTAATTTCTAATAGTGAAGATTTTCATGCAATCAGCCTAGTTACTAGCTAGGCACGAGTCAAATTGAAAAAAAAAACATTTAATCCATTCATAAGCTAAGCTAAGCATAGAACATCACAAACTGCAATACATGTAATAAAAAGCAATGGGTTTCAATGCCAACTTTACCAAAAAAAGCTATTATGCAATTTATATCGATGCAAATAAAATAAACAGAGTAATTAACTAAAAGAAGGTATATTTACCTAAACAAGTTTTGACTTGTATCTAGTCAGAACTGTGATTTGGAATGAGTCTAAAAGAGCTTAAAAGACCTAATCATCACATTTAAAAATATAATAATATTAGGAATGAGACAAGGATAACAACATAGAAAAATGTAGAGAATCAAGAGCACCAAATGTACCTCACTCAAATGACTAACAACTTGCTTGGGCAAACCAAAGCCTTGGAAGGACACCACAACAAAACACTGGTAGCAAAATCTTGGTAACAACTCTGAGAAAGTTAACCCTATCAAGGAGATTCACCCATTCGAAGTCGTACAAAATTCTAAAAATAACCCATCACACAACGAAAAAACCCAGATCACCATCTCCATTAATTTCAATTCAAAGAAACTAAGATGACAAAAATCTAAAAATCCTAACGTTGTTGTCTGAAGATTAAAGGAATAATTGAATTGAAAATGCAAAGGGGAAGGGGAGCAACAGTGGAGAGAAAGAGGTAAAATGAGAAAGAGGTAAATCAAAAGGGTATTTATTGCAACACGGTCGTTTAATAAGTCATTGCACATAACTTATGCCGTAAGCGATACTACAACCTGTACTCAACATCATTTTGCTAGAGAAAACCTTGGATACGCAAAGTAAAAATAAAAAGCTTACAAGTATTTGAGACTGCTAAAGTTACCCAATTCCTTTGGTATCGACCCTGACAACCGGTTTCCGAGGAGAGCTGCATTAATGGTTATCAAGTTTAATAATCAAAGAATTCGAGTATTCTCGACAATTAAATTGATGAAAACGAGAGGTGAATTATATTGCTTACACAAAGTTCATTTGCGTTGAAACCCACTGGAGAGGAATTGACCCACTTAGATAGTTGTAAGCCAAATCCCTGCCATAGCAAATATGGGTTTAGTTTGTATTTTACTTTTGAGCTTTCATGGAAGAAAACAAAGCAATCGCTTGAAAAAGTGGAAATAAGAGCAGATGAGTTGAGATAATATTCGTTTATAGTTTAATATTATTATTATTTTAAAATATAAAAAAATTATATTAGAATTATAATAATATATATTAAGATTTTTATATAAAATATAAAAATTTATATTTTATATAAAAAATTATAAAAATATAATAATAAAATAAAAATAAATACAAATAAATTTTGAATACAAATAAACCCATTCAGAAAATTTTGGAGTCCATTTTCTTTTCGAAATATAGCTCACACGTGTCGGAGGTAACGCAGCCGAACCAGCTCAGGAGAAAGTACACCTGGAAGACTTAACTTCTTAAGTACTCTGCAAACAATAAACAGAAAATGCAGATAAGAAAGCAAACAAGAAGTCATAAACTTAGGATAGAGGAGAGAAAAAATAAATAAATTTTTATACCTTTAAACTATTTAGATCTGATGGAGTTCATGCTATTCTCCCAAGTTTAAACCCAACACCATGAGATCTCTTATCTGTTCAATTGATAATCATCTTCAACAAGATAAGATGTAATGGTAAATCTAGCCATTACATACTCCAGAAAGGAAATGAAGTTTATGACTTCATGCTAACCCATAAGTGATATGTATAAATGTCAAGTATTAATAAATGTAAAATTATTAGTAGAAAATAACTCCTCAAATGAAAGATAGAGAATGAATATGACCTTGTGGAATACTAAATTCGTACTCCTGGAGTTGCTTATTCGAGATGGGCAGCCACAATGCTCCTAATCCAGCTGTAATTGCTACGTTTTAACACGTGTTTTTTATGAAAATGAATCTTATTTCTTTGCATGGCATTTAATTAAAACTTTTGAATCTGTCTTAAGCTTAAACTATTTCTATTCATATTATAGATTGATGTTTGCAATGGTTTCTACGGTGAAAACTTCACCCTAAATAAGTTCAAAAAAACTATAAACCCAAAAGAATCTGGCACTGTAAAGAGGCCTTGCAGAAATGGAACCAG
Source organism: Platycarya longipes (assembly GCA_036559045.1). Classification (NCBI taxonomy): domain Eukaryota; kingdom Viridiplantae; phylum Streptophyta; class Magnoliopsida; order Fagales; family Juglandaceae; genus Platycarya; species Platycarya longipes. The sequence continues at coordinate 10,813,810 of CM071790.1, read as the reverse complement.
TCCTGTAAGCAGAAAAATCCAGATGCAATTAGTGATAAATTGGAGAATATATCAATTTTGCAAGACTCAACTAATGTTGAACATAGGTGCACCATAAAAAAGCATGCAATGTGGTCAAGCACCTGTAATTTCTTAACGATGTGGTGCCAGACACATTCTCTCAATCTAGAATAGCATTTCATTGAGAAAAAAAAAAAATTTATTAGGCAAAAGAATTGTGACTATATATTTTTTACACATAATGCTATGAGAAAAAATCAACAATGAGGACCATTTATTGGGAGACTGTTCTTAAAGTTTACAAAATTTTTTAATCACAACCATGTTGAAACATATTGATGCAAAACCAAAGAAAAAAAATGTTCCATTATCCACTTATTAGAATTTATTAAACAAATTATAAAAAAAAAAAATAGAGGAATCTACATATAGGGGTTCAATTGAACCACTAGACTCCAAAAATGAAGATGAAAAGGATTCAACAACATTACTGGATATTTAGGGGCAATGATCGGCTTATAATTTTAGATCACCTACATTAGACTAAAATGGATAAATATTTACATATATAGTACAAAATATTGACAAGGCCAATAAATCATATCAACAACTGAAAGCTAATCAATATAAAACAGCTGACATCATAAATCATATCATAAATGTTGAAGCTCTAATTAGATATTAGTATAAAAAAATTTTTTGCGAAATTCTCGTGCAATATAAACTTCCAAGAGGAAGAAGTTTTATAACTTCAAGGCTATTCAAGATCATATAACGTATTAAATCAACACTATGGCTACGAGTCACCTACCAGAATATTCATGAAAATCCTTGCAAGACTTTCCTCCAACAGAATTTGAATTAAGAACACTGAAGTCAAGTTTCAAAATCTTAGCTAACCTGTTTGTGCTTTATACTTCTCCCTCCTGTTTTTGGCAAGTGAGCGCTATGAGAAAGCAAAATGTGGAATGCGATGGAAGGAATTCTTTATACTTCAATACGAGAATCAGCCATGGAGGGAGCAGGAATGCGACGGAAGGAGAAAGTTGAAATCAATCGATGCCTTGTTCGAATCAGGAAATTGAGGAAATTAGGCGGGGACTTAAATCAGGAAACCATGAAATTGGGCGGCGACTTCAATAGGAAATTAAGAGATTACATAGTACTGACAATGGAAACCATCGTGCGAGGCAGAGAGGGAGAGAGGGGCGCGGGGAGGGGGGTTGGGGGGAATTAGGCGAGTACTCATTTAGGTTTTATTTTAATTTCCGGCTACTTTTGTAAGTTGACAGAAGGGAAGAAGAGTAATTGGCAAAAGTGGCTTTTTGCCACAAAATTAGTATCGCCGGAAATATAATATAGCCCCAAATATTATATTTTCTTGCAGTGACTAATTAATGTTACAATCATAGTCACTAAAATAATTATAAAGAGTAATAAGTTTTTCTTCTCATTCAAAAAGGTATCTCTTTAAATACAGTTCCGACAAATATTGATCAAAAAGAATAAAGTCCTAATGTTAATTTTCAAAGCATAAAATTCCAGTTATAAAGGGTAATATTTAAAGAATGATGTTTATATATGCATAAAAGTCCTATCTGTTTATATATGGATAAAATTCCAATTATACTATGTAATGATGTCTGGTAGAAAGGATTTCAAATAGAATAATTCTATTTAATATAAACTAAACATAATATTACACTATTCAAATTATAAATTGTAAAGATTGGTCAATATATAAATACGTGAAAAATGTTAAAGGAAATGTATGTCTATTTAAAATGAAGCATTCGTTTAGTTCATAGTTTATTTAAAACCTTAAGTGAAGAAGCACGTGAGTAAAAACTAGTAAAATATATATAAAACTCTATAACAATCAGTACTTATCTTTATCTATCTATTATAAAAAGCATTTATCCGTTTATGAACAATAATGTCCGTCTGTCAAAATTCAGTTGAATTTAAAAAAAACTCCATTATTGTAAAATTTGAGAATGAAATAAACCAATATTAACATTGCAATCAATTAAGAATACCCAGATTCTTTTTCCGCAAATCCCATTCCACAAACACAATTTCATAGGAAAAGAAAAACATACATAATTGAGAGCAAATAATCTAGAGAGAAGAAACCATACAGAGTGATAAGGTAGGTTAAGGTCCATAGTTGTTCTGGAATTACGCCGACGACATCCAAGGCATATACCATACTGCAAAGAAGAATCAAAAGAAAAATCAATTATGAAAGGAAAGATTGAAATATTCAATACCTTCAAAATATTTTGAAGTAACAGGTTTATTACAATTACATAAACAATATTTTGGTCCCCATAATTTCATTGAACTTTTTTTTATAAGTAATAGATAAATTTTATTGATGAGAATGAAAGAGGCAAAGCCCAAAGTATACAGGGAGTATACAAAAAGTGGATGTCCAGAGCTAAAAAGTGGATTATTATAAGAATTGTGCTTTAGATTGTATTGAAATTACTTACATCATGTGTGGTTTTTTCGAAGCTAATATTGAAAAGCTTAATGTAATGCGGCGGCTTTATGAAATGCTCAAAAAAATAAGTAAATAATATCACCAAGAGCTTCAACACATTATTTAATTGATAATATGGATTTTAAATACTTGATCATATGTCCAATAAACTTGTCTTACGAAATAAAGACGCATACGCTGGAAACAAAGACGCATTCTGAAGCATCTACCTTAATATTCAGGTCAATAATTTATTCGTAATTGAAAATATATATATTACATATATTATATATAACTACCTATGAGTGCTTGGCAGATAATAACATTTATCATGTCCATAAAGACTTAATAAACCATAATCCAAGGCTGGCAATACAATACCTGCACCTTATATAATAACTTGTCTTTTACCATTTAAATCCATTTCTTTCAAAATTTTAGTTTTTAAAAGAAACTATGGTATAGATTTAAGCATGATGTGCGTATAAAAAAATATATGGTTCTGTAGAATATAACAAAATAAACGCAAAACTAAATATTAAATACGAATTGGAACAAAAGTCAGACCAAAAGGAGATATCTATTTTTTCTACTTTAAGCAAATCATGTCTAATAAACCTAGGGCCTGTGCATTTGGATCTCTCTGCCTAGCGATTTTGGGTAATTCATATCTAGAATACTTGATCATGTCTAATAAACCTGTACACGATTGCCTTGCTTTTGGTACACTTGGGACAACTGCATGTATACAAATATAAATCTTGTATAAATTTGAAACCATACATATTGGTTACTTTTTTGTTATCTGAAAAATTATGTAGCTAGCATATAAATGTCATCAAATGAAGAAATAATAGATTACTTAATACTATTATGTTGGTTCTTGATGCCAAAATGATGATGCATTCAGAATTGTAGAAATTTTGGTGGCTCATTATATCAATATTCGTCTTTGGCATAGGACGGTTAATAATAAGGAATTCGTTGTTATAAACCTAATTAACGTATTTCTATTTTAAATTTAAAGATGGAAACACAAGCCTTTCTTTTAATCTTAATTTCATAAGAAATTAGTTCTCTCTACCCCTGCCCCACCCTTTGTTTCCTTGTCCTCTCTGTTTCCTGGAATTATTATGATATAAATTTTCATTTATAGTGCATCAGATATGGCTTCAAGGACTATGGAAGGACTGCAACAAATTATAAAATCCTGGTTGATGAACAGGGAAATAGGACTGGTTCTTATTTTCCTATTCAATTATTCTTAAAATCATGAAGAAAGAATTTGGAAGGTCTCTATTTTATGCCAAAGCAGTCTTAAACTCGAGAGTAATAATTATTTTCTCTACTTCCCTAACAAAAGCCTCCCTCTCATTCAAGAATCTATTTAACCATGAGGATCAAGTGCACATAATTTAGATTAACAAGGAACTTTCCCAGGCTGTTTGTGTTAAACTCCCATACTCCAAGTATATTCAAAATAATGAACAACATTATAAGAAGCAGCTCTTGGAGTTATTCTCAAAAGTTGGTACTCCTTTTTGTTCCAACGCCTATCCAAATAGATGAATATTACTGCCAACTCTTACAATATTATTTTCCAAACAGCTGTCCCCAAAAAAACTACCAACCAATTACATTTTAGAATATTCCCACCGTTCCTTTTGAACTATATTTTGTTTATTTTGTAGTTTTGCTGCATGTCTACCCTGATTTGATGGGGCCAAGTCCTAGGATTAAGAATCCTTGTTTTTAAAGGTATTTAAAACCCGCAAAATTCAATGATTTCATAACAGTGATCCTTTTTTGTGGAAGAATAACGATGTATTTCAAAAAATAGCTTAGCTATTTTAACAGTAGTAAGAAGCAATCAATAAAAGAGATCAACATTGAACACAACCCTGTAAGAGTGATAGGTCCCTTAGTACCAAATCTTAGCCTCCATGTTAATTACTTATACCTCTGCAAGACACGTAGCCAATGTTCCAGAAATTTTTAATATATTTAACCTCCCATCTATTATTCTGATGTATAATTTCATGTGGGTTATTATCTGAACATGACAACCATCATCCCATGTGGGTTAATTTTCATGCACATCTATTGTTTTCTAATATGTTTCTGGGTTTCCATAATAAAATATATTATTTTTACTGGACAAATAAATTGTTCTTTCATTACCAGTGTTTTCCATGATGGCCACTATTTCACTTCATTTTAAAGATAGGAATTATGTCATAAATTATTATTTATTTTCATGACATATGACAACAGTACAATTATGTTAAAAACTGCTACCAAACTGAAACCAAGCTGCTACTGAAGCAAACTGGTTTATCTAAATATGGTCATTAATCTGGTCAAACATGTGGGTTAATTTTCATGCACATCTATTTTTTTTTTTTTATCATGTTATAATATCTATATATAAATAGATATTGCTCTAATGTAAAGCCCCAAAAACACATCCATATCTTCAAACAAATATTCTATATCCAGATTTGAAAAGAAAAAAATTAATTAAAACAATAGCGCATAATCACAATTAATATCCATAATACAATCAAATGGCTGCTCTTTCAGATTTTCATTAGCACAATTAATCAAACTGAATCATTAGCAGAAAACAGAAAACAAACTCCATGTTCAGCAGATGCAATAAAGCTACAATAGTTAAATTAGAACAAAACCAACAAATTTTTTTCAGAAAGAACAAAAAAAAAAAAATCAAATGATTGGTCTATAATCATGGACAGTAAATTATTACTTAGAGCCCACGATAATAAACAACAACAATTATTTTTTACCATAAATACAATTATAAATAATAATTATCAAACTATTTCCTTTTCACTATAAATTTATAAATGATATTGTGCTTCAATTCTAATTCATTTTAAAACTAAAACACATATATTGAAACCAGGTTTTGAAAGTAATTAAAGTGGGAAAACAATAAATCACTAACCGGTGCAATTTAGATGCGGCAACGGCAATTCCACACCCAAAAAGTCCAGTTGCAGCAATATAGAAGGGCCTGGTGCAAGCGAGTGAGAGCCTACAGATACCATGAAATTTTTACGGATCGACTATTTCTTACATAAATGAAACAGTTTTAGGGCAAGCATAAACGAAAGAGCAATATAATGAAAATAATACATCAACTACCTGTTACTTACCAGTTTTAGAACAATTGGAACATACATATTTAAACTTTTGCACGATTTCGATAGAGAGAGAGGGGAGGCAAAGAACAAAGTGTGAGAAAAAATTACATGAAAAGTACAAATGGTTTAAAGTTTGAACTTTTGTAGAGAGTATTTGTAGTCGAAATGGTTTTTTTTAAATGTCTCAAACGATGTCGATTTACACGGCATAATATGAAACACATCTCTAAGAAAATTTTAAATTTTATTCCAGACAGTTATTTATCACCCGTTTTTTCCTCAAACACTTATTGGCACCCAGTAAACTGATTCGTTGACGTCATTTTAGTGTGCTCAAAAAAGATGGCCAAATACTAGTCACAAATAATTTAGAAGATGATCTAAATTACGCCTAAGGATGAACCGAATTGTGTAACTTAATTAACCTTGTAGTACGTCTTCGTCAGCTATGAATCATTATTTGCTGCATTGGTTGGAAGCAGGAGGATGTGTACTTTGTTTACGCTGAGCAAAAACAGGGGTGTTTCGGTAGAATTTGATGGAAATGGTCAGATATATAGTCGTTGGAGTTGCTCTGTTTTTGGTATATTAAAACAATGTAATTTTCTAAAAAAAAAAAAACAGGGATATTAGAATAAAAAGAAAAACAGGAAGATTAATATTTACAATATATTCAAATAACATTACAATATATAGATTGTACCGAGAAATCGTCCAATATATATATATATATATATGTCAAATATATAATTCGGTGATTTTTCTGCAAATAAGCATTATGTTCTCGGAGATGGCTGGGTGATTTTTCGGCGCTTTCATTTTTCACGAAAGAAAATGTTCACACTAGATTAGTAAAGAGTAATATAAACAGAAAATCAAGCACTTAGTCTGGATTCAGAGAATACGAGTAGAATATATACATTGGATTTCCATTTTCGAGGTTGGAACCTAATTTTAAACAACAGATTATTCTTCTCATATGTAAGCAACTTCGAAAATCAGAGTAAGAACAAGAATGGAAAAGCCAACGCAAGCAAACCATACTATCTTCATATGTAAGAACAGAACTTCAAAGTCTCACCACACTTTCAGGCAACCAACTACGAAAAATTGAAAAAAAAACAACTATAATTTGAACAAAATACAAATGTTAAACTCTAGATACCTTATCATTCCCGACAGGGAGGGTTTAGTCTTTAAGCATGTACAGGCAAGAAACCGGTACATCTACAGGAGGGCACCTACAAGCCGCTTCACGTTGGCGAACAGAGGGCTTCGCGTCGGCGGAGAGGACGGATTCGCGTTGGTGGACCGAGGGCTTGGGGACTGAGGGATTGATTTCGGGAGGGCTCAATTTCGGGGGGATGGCTTCGATCGTCTGGGACTGAGGGATCGATTTCGGGAGGGCTCGATTTCGGGGGACGGCTTCGCGTTGAGAGAGGGCTTGGGGACTGACGGATCGATTTCGGGATGGCTCGATTTCGGGGGGACGGCTTCACGTTGGGGTTGAGAGACGAGAGAAGAAGAAGGGGGGAGAGGGGGGGCGGGAGTTGACAGAAAGTGAGAGGGCTGAGAGACGAGAGAGGAAGAAGGGGGAAGGGGGGCGGGAGTTGACAGAGAGTGAGAGAGCTGAGAGACGAGAGAAGAAGGAAGAAGGGGGAAGAAGCCGGGCAGGGGGTCCATTGAACCGGGCAGGGGGTAATTGAACCGGTTCAGTGACCGGTCTCCACGTAATGGCTTCGCTGGATATTGCCTACAGTGGATGCGCTTAAGATTTATTCTCAAAAGATAGGATTAGGGTTAGGCCGGCCTTGACTTGTGAATCAGTTTGCTTGGAAATTTTTGAAGAAAACACTCTCAAATGAGAAAGAGGGGATGTTTAGAAGAAAATATTTATGAACTTATGATTTAACCGGGAATAATTGTTGTTACGCAAGTGTGTGTATATATAAGCAAGCATGTCTTGATTCAATGTGAATTATGTGACTCAACAATAAGAATCAATTCAACTAAGAACATGATTAGTTATAATAGGCATGCTTAATTAAAAAAGCATGTTTGATCACAAAGAGTAACTCATCTTTCTCATAAATTTTATTATTTACAGTTATACCAAATGATATGTTATATTTGATTTTTTTTTTTTTTAGGCACGCATTTTATAAATAAACTACGTGGTTACAAAATATAAATTTTAGTAGGATGAAAGTCTTCAACAACTTTTCCCAATCAAATAAAGTATAGAAAATACCAAAAAATAAAAAAACGATTTTAGAGCCACAAATGTGACTCTTACCAATTTCATGGAAAGGATGTTGCTGAAACGATTATAAAATAGTCTAATGAACAAACTATTTGTCTACGACTAAAAGTCGTAGACAAGAGAATGTGAGTTGCATTCATTTGAAGCTGTCCGACTAAAAAAGATGCTCGCGTCCACTGGATCTTAATTCTTAGTTGGGAAAATAGCAACAAGAAGGAAAATCGATACACCAACAGAAGACCGCTTGTTGTGGCGGTTTATGAAAGGCACGCGCCACGTTGAAGAGAACATTGAAAAATTAGATCGAATGAGCAGAGGCCACTGAATCTATTGGTGTCGTGCACATCGACAAAGGACCCCTCTAGGTGCGACGACGCGTGAATGGATGCACGCGCGAGACACACGCACCACATATTTGGACAGTTTCTTCCATCACTCCAATAGATCGGCAGTTGGTAGAGGTGTAAGAAGACCGGATCAGACCGGTTGGACTAGACCGGACCAAATCGAATTCGGTCCGGTCCGATTCAAATTTTATATGGACCGGACCAGACCAAACCAAATACACATCTTTTTTTAAAATATATATCTATATATATAATATAAATAATAGTATATAAATTATAGTATTAATATTAATATAGATTAAGAGTAGTAGTATAACATACTAATATATAATATATAGTAATATACTCTTATAATATTAACATATTATAATTTATAATAGTTGATTAGTTGTAGTATAAAAATATAAATTATAATATATCTATATAGATTTACTTCTAAGGATTGGTTTTTTTTTTTTTTTTATTTAGACTCTCAATTCTTAAGGACTCTCAAAATTTAAAAGTTAATTTCCTTTTATTTTATTTGGGTTTTTAAAGATTGTTTTTTATTTTTACTTTTTTATGTAGATTATTTTTCTTTTATCAATTGTTTTAAGAATAAGTTTTTTTAATATTATTTGATTTAAATCTGTAATAAATACGTAAATTGGGTTGAAAATAATTAAATTTAAGCTAAAAATTATTTTTCATCATTATAGGATTTTAGATCAAATTTATCCAATAAAACATATTAGGTGCCCCTGGACCGAACTAGACCGCACCTGAACTGAATTAGACCAGATTGGTATAGGCCGAATAGAAGTTCGATCCGATCTAGAGTAGGAAAATTTTTGTATCAAATAGAATCGATTCACATTTTTCTCAAACTGAACAATTTGCACCCCTAACAGCTGAACATCTCACTAGTCTAGCACATGGCAGTCTTCAAAGATGGGCAAGCAAAAGATCAGAACCCCTAGGTATTATGGACAAAAAGCTAGGAAATATTGGAAAAAGCCTAAGAAGGCTAGGCGAGAGAGGAAGAAAAACAGTGAGGGAGGCCGATGAGAGAGATCGCTTAAAGTTCCCTTAGTTATATTTGAAGTTACTTTTACCTTAATTGGTTAAGTTACGAAAGTGTCACATTTAACAGTTTGACAAAAAAAGAGCAAACAAAGATAAATATTAGAATATTAATTATAAAAGCTTTGCTATAAAAACATTGTCCGTAAGATACTACCTACTCGGCTGTAATTCAATAAGGGTTTTGACTTAAGCAATATATATTTTTATGAAGTTCTAGGAAGGCCTGCAGGGTTTTTTAACTGAACTTTTGCAAGCTGTTTCTGATATGTATCGGCATACACCGAGACAAATGCATTGCATCTAAAGTCTCCTGCCTCTGGTTTCGTTAGGAGAACACGTCTGGTACTTAGATTAGGATATGCCATGGACTAAGGAGTTAGAAGTGAGCACAAATACTTGGTGAATGAAGTTTTTCAATGATCAAGATTTTCAGCATCACCCTTTTGGTTCATAATAACTCAGATAATTTGAAATTCATAACTTATTTTATTTTTCCCCATGTTCCAAAATTGGATGAAGAGGATTTTCCCACATCTCCAAAGCAAAGAAACTATGAGAAAATTGCAACAGCAAATTCAACTGTACAATAAGGCAGATGACTGCCCTTTCTCTACTTCCTAGGTTGTCACTACTGGAATCTTGTAAGAATGGTTTGCCTTCTTTGCCGTCTTCACAATATGAGTATTATGCTCAGCATCTATTAAGGCCCTGTTTGGATTGAGAATCACTATCCAAACAGAGCCTAAGTCTTCTTCCCGAACATGTTGGCCAGCTTTCCATGCAGTTCTTGGTGTGACCCTAGAATCGACAGAACAAGGGTCCGACCCCGTCCTCCGATTCCATGAAGACCTTGCAATGACCTGTGTCCAAAGCAACATCACTTTTATGGTGACCTCTATACCAAGGAGACCCTCCGTCGGAAGAATTTTTCGAGTGAACCATTCTGATGTGAAACTGAACCAGAGGCATCAGAGAAGTTTCCCGTCTTCTCAGGGCTCCCAGCTGATGAGCCGTTTCCCATTTGTATCACCAGAACAGCTCTTAGAAGTCTGCTCCTCGGTCAGGATTAATTGCCCAAACAACACAATATGGGGTGTCTTTATAACTTGTTTATTTTCCTTCAAATTCTGGGTGGAATTTCCCATTGTAAGCAAGCAAGATAAATCGTTTGTTTCAGCACTAGCCACCATGTTGGTATGAGGGACTCGAGAAGGAGGAGCAGCCGCCCGATCAAGTTGCTGAAAACCAATCGGAAACAGATTCGACTGCATTTTGTTGTGAAAATCTCCTGCAGAAAGCCCAAACTGAGCATGCCTGGCTCCCTGTATGCCTGCAGGATTATCGTCTGAAATTCTACTGCGGTTTAAGACCATTGGTGGGAAAAAGATGGCATTGCAAATTGGCCAAGTAAGGAATAATCTGGGTGCTGTGGAAGCCTCAACTTTTTTCTTGGTGTCGAGAATGGGGGGAGATGGATGACCGGTAAGTTTGATACCACTTCAACCAACCATGGGCTAACCCGCTTCACATTTTGGAGTAAATCTGGCTCGTCCCATGTTACCTGATAAATGGATTTTTTTCAAATAAGTCGTCAGAAGCATGAATTTACTCAAACTAAGCATTGAATCAGAAACAAAATAATAGCCCAGTTTCCTAAATGACGAGTTTCACCGTACAACATAATGCGATTATGAAAGTAAACCATACCTGTAAAGACGCCATGGAGAATCAGGCCAACGAACAGGATCAGCAACCTGAA